>OZ018364.1:13585253-14785253 GCA_963969515.1 Yponomeuta evonymella | reverse complement strand
TGTGACTACATTATGGATATTTTCTTTTGTAACGGTGTCCATTTCATTATTATGTCGTTTTTCAAATGTTGTATCACCGCCGTTAATTGCATTAGCATTATAAATCATGTTGACCATTTTTATGAGATCACCCACATTATACATTTTCTTGACTGGGTTTGTTGTTGTACTAGATGTACCGTCTAATACTGAATAATATCTTATTTTATGGCTATCGTTAGATTCGTCGTGTATCAGATCATCAAAATTAAAATCCTCGGTTTTTGAAACTGCGTTGGTTTCGCTTGAAACCGATAGATTCTTTTTTATCTCTAAAATCAATAAACTTGTTAGTTCTTTAATCAATGAGTAATGAGTGAAGGAAAGTTAGAAGTGCGAGTTTTAATGCACGAATGACTAGCATGCGAGGGAAGAAGAATTGTTTGAATATAGGGTTATGTATGTATAACCGCACCACGCACGGCGTACCGTGCTTAGAGATAAAATTACTCGACAAAATGGACAGTATTCCCGGGCATAAATTTATGCACAAAAGCGCGCTAGCAGCTAATTTTACTAACAATCAATACGCGAGAGGAGTCTGCGCGGCGCGCGGTTTGATTGGTATTTTATTCGTGCCCAGCAATCTTGGAGGAATTACTGTTCCTCCTAGGCGGGCATATTGGCTACATTCCCGGGTGTCTTGGCTTGTTATCCCATCCCTACCACAATACATCAACACCCATAACTAACTCAACCACCCAATGCAAGACAATACGCCATTGGCTACACTACAACATACTCATACCTTTGAATAGATCATCCGTCATGTGTTGCAAGCCGCTTTCTTTCTCCAGAAAAGACCCGGCTCGCAAATTGGACATCTTTGGATTCAAAGTACTTTGCTGGGACAAATTGTGAAAATTCCAACTATTTTGTAACTGAAAAGTTGTTTTAGGCTGGGTAGTGGTAGTTGGGTCTACCGTTCCGAGAGTCAACCTTAACGGCTTTGGCTTATCAGAATTCAAAAGGCTATTCTGAGGTTTCCTGAAGCCTGTTGGAAAGGAACGTTTCTTACGACTTTCTAGCTCGTTCGAGTCTGGTAAGAAGAAAAAAACATGTTACAACACACGCGAGCCAAAACAATACTGATTGCACTAAGCCAAGCGATCGTGTTTTCACAAATGTACAACTCTACTCGGTGTATAAAATGCTACGTACTTTTTAGGCTTTCAAATCAACCGCCAAATGCAGACAAATCCAAATATTAAATTCGAATCTTCGAAGTCATCCCATTCGTACCTATATTAATTAACACTTCCAGAGCTAATGGTGGACATAGGCCTATCCACATTTTCGCCTTCTATTTACCTATACTATCCTCATTCCCACCAGAAAGCTTCGGATCGCTTGTTAAGAGAAGCGGCGGGTGTCTCACATCATAAAGTAGTTCAAATTGTATTTATTTATCATGAACCTCATTTGGCCTTGTCTTCTACTGCCAATAAGACGATTACTTACGCATCATATTTAGCTTCTCTATCGCTAAGTTGAGGATCTCGTCTTTGATTTCCAGCTTGATGCGGCTCGATCTGCACTGCTGGATCTGTCGACAGTTCCAGGTGCCTTCCTTGCTGCAGCTGCAGCGCTTGCAGCCTAGGCAAATATTACCTGAAATATCAATGTATAATTGGATTCAGGTTTCTATTTAAACATTTGATCGGTGGTAGCATAGTGGGTAGAAGTGAGAGACCTAGGTTCGATTCCCAGTACGGGCATGTACATTTGTGAAGTTATAGTAGCAATACCACATGCTAGCGGTGAAGGAAAACATCGTGAGAAAACCTGAATGTCTGAGATATTCACATACCTCAGCGCTTGAAATCGCCAATCCACGGCGGCGACGCGTGGTGATTAAGCCTATACTCTCTCCCTGAGAAAAGGTTTTTGCCCTACAGTAGGAAGTAAATAGGCTCACACACACACACACACACACACACACACACACACACAAGAAAACATTTCAAGCTGGCTAACAACTGGGTCTGAAGTTTCCAAGTGCGAGTCGGACTCCCAGCGAGGGTTCCGTACAAATTTGTAGGTTAAGTACCTTTACTATAAATAGTTCAGGATTCCACTCTCGCAGTTTTTTCTCGAGCTTTTCCCGAACTTCAAAGACTATTTTTTTATGATTAATTACAAATGTATAGTTTTCAGATGTTTCCCTGTATTAGTCGTATAAGACGATATTAAAGAAAGAAGAAAGAAAGAAAGAGGATATTTATTTAAATTGTCACAGAAACAAAAAGTGAACATAAATGTACACAAACAAAAGACACGAACGTCAACAAAACAGAGATAAAACAAAACAATCGTGAAGAGAAAATGTGAGGCATATAGAGTCATAGGCAGCCGGGTACCATACAGTAATGTATGGCACCCTAACAACTCGGACCCCAAACGCCTCAGGTGCCTCCGTGACAACAAAGAAGGAGCTCCAACTCAGCATTCTTTACCGGTGTGTGCTATAGTTAGCATAACACCAGCAAAACTGATTTTCAGTTGGGACCATAATATGATTTCTCCGACGTCCGTCCGTCCGTCTTTGTTGTCCGTCCATATGACGGACGGACAACAAAGTTTTCCTACAAGAGTTCCGTTTTTTTCTTTTGAATTACGAAACTCAAAAAATTTATCGGTTAAATCTACAAACATTACCCTTATGACAGTTGGTATACTGAGACACATGTGGTATGCACTCTTGGTATTGTTCGTCCACAGCAGCTGAAAAACAGAATATTTCTTTCAAAAAGCAGGGTTATTTCGAATTGCTATAAAAGTAGATAGCCCATTGCATTGATTTAAACGCCAGTTTAAACCAAATTCGTGGGCGTTGTAGTGAAAACTTATTCTGTGATTAAACCACCCAATCCACAAGGCCACCTTCTCTCCCTTGTGGACATATAATATGCCTCCTCCAAAGCCCGCAACTGTCTACAGTCCATGGTCCCGCCCAACAATAGGTATGTCCATGGCCTCGCGCAATCACCACCAACAATAGGTATGTTTTTCTTCGTCGGCGTCCCACGCTGCATCTGCCGATTTCTGGTTTTCACCCGAGAGCCCTTAAAGCAGAAGGGACTCTAACCTTTGCTCATCAAAAAGTTTAATGCGTCATTCACTTCAATCCTTGCTCCCATTCCCTGTCCCTCTTCGTCCTCCTCCACGTCTTCTTCATTCAGGATCTTGGTAGTCTCTGCCAAGTATTCACATCTGTAAATGACACAAACAAATGTCTGCAAGGTGCCTGCAATATCTAAATGGTCACTATCTTGATGGAAGTTCCCATTATGCATTTTATGAATCATCTAACAAAATTTTAAAAAGGATAATTTTGAGATTGAAGTAGCATGCAACCTGAGGACTGCAAGGCACAGAAAGATAGAAATGTTCAATATTCTAATACAGAATCAAAATTAAGCTGTTTGTGTTATCATGGCGAATGGAACGTGAGCAATAATTATAAAACACCCTCTAACTGCTCTTTTGTTTTTGTTGACCGATTAACTTGCTTACGGCTACATAGTGTCTTAGGGCCAATTGCAGATCTTTCTAAACGCAGTTTAATTTGATTTCAGTCGAGGTTTTGACAGATAATGTGTATGGACGACCTGTCAAAATCTCCACTTAATTTAACTAAACTGCAATCAATAGAAAAGTTCTGCAATCGGCCCTTAGTCTTTATTTGTACTGTGGTATTAGTATTGATATGTCAGTATTGTGCAATGCTGATAAAGCTATGTAAGAGTAGATAATTTAAGATATGAAGACACGTACCTCGAGACAAACCAGTTACGGTTTTAGAAGGTCCGACTGCGCTTAACCTGTACCGATATTATCTAAACCTAGATATATAAATTTAAAAAATCACTCAGAGATGAGAGTGTGGGCTTAATCACCACCCGTGCCCACCATGTACCGGCACTCCGGATTCTTCAGGTTGCTTTCTTTCGCAAGTGGTATTGCTAGTAGGTATAAGTTAACAATGTGCGCGACTTACAAACCTAAGCCATTGGTAGGTACATGCCGGTGGTAGAAAGGCAAGCAATCTACCAACCGCTCTACCACCGCTATGAAAAGTATTAAGTCGTAGAGACACATGTGTACCATTAAAATGTATCTTTTAACTTGGCCTGTCCAATGAGAGCTAGCTTTACTTGTAACGTTCAATAAGTCACAGTTTCTGTTTGTGATTGATCAAAACGATTTATTTGCAAGTTCTGTAAGTTATTACGTGGAAATCTGTAACCGGCCATGTTATTAATCTTAAATGTTAAGTCTTTTGTCATTAGTTTCGCTGTAGATTTCCCTATCATTAAATAAAATAAACATAAAGTTCTCCATTCTCACCTGGCGAACATGCTATCCGCGTTCCAGCACTGGGAATCCCCGTAGCACACGTGACACGAGGTCCCACTGAGCAAGTTTGCCAAGTTGGCTACCTGGGATGGGTCATGACTCCGTATTGCATCCGTCTTTGTGTAGGTGAAACGGTCAGTGGCTGAAAATATACAAAAAGTTTAGTACGAAACTGGTTTGAAACCTGAAAAAAAAACTAACCAACAACCCGACTACTAAGCACGCGGGACCAACCCACGCAATGAGTTACATTGTTGAACTTGGGTCCCGCGGATTAAGTAGTTAATGCTCAGCAGTTTGTTATTTGTTTGTTATTTTTTATTTAAGTATTTTATGTTTTTTTCTGTGATATTTTTTTTCTATTTTTGTTGGATTTATGCTGATTTCATATACAGAATCAAAGAATTAATTGCGATCGTATTAACAAAATCTGATCATTGTTTAAAGAGTCGAGGCAACATAAAATCGGACATGCTTACATATGCATACGAGTCAAACACTACATGCGGCTCAGCCGCAGTCGGATAAAAACGTTTTAATTAAGGAAAATAATTGTTAATGGTTCAAGCTGCATGGTAATACCCCGAACCAGGTTCGATGTGTTATCACATGGACATAATGCGGAATTATAACCATAAAGTAAAGAAACATAAAGATAAAGAAAGATTGAAACATAAAGAAAGATTGAAGAAACAAATATACCGAGCGAATGTGGATGGAAGGGCCGGTAAAGGACGCTCCAAACGAAATAGGGGATGCATTAGCAAGGGGCAAGATAAAAAGCACCCGAAACCGGCGTGCGTGTATGCAACGGCTAATGAATGTTGAGGAAGCGAAAGTGATCGGTCAGGAACGTGGCAAGTGGCAGTCCCTGGTCTCTGCCTACCCCTCTAGGACACAGGCGCGAGTTTATGTATGTATGTATGTGTATGCAGTACCTTATATGGAATTTTTATACGTAATAATGACTTCCACACAACATAATTACTTGTCCTAGTCCCAAACTAGAATATGCTATAGAAGCTATGATAACCAGGCAGGCATGGGAATACACCCAGACTTAGGCCATTTGTACAAATCAAGCACGGCTGCCTCCAGTGGGAATCGAACCCACGACTTATGTTGTGTAAGTCAAGCGTGTTAACCTACGAGGCAATCTAATGAAATCATTAGGCATTTTACGTTAATAGTTTGCTCAGTCAACTTTATTCTGAGTGAAACATTCGTAAATATACTGACCCAAAAACCTACGAAAAACGTTTGTTCTGCAGTGGAACAAATCTATAAAAGATGCTCCGTAAAAACCAATTTATTTATAAACTAACGACGTTGAATACTTGTCAGGTATCTAATATTTCGTAGTTAGGGATAGAAACACGTACATTCACACTATCACTCACGTATCGTAAAACGGTTCATCATCATCATCATCAGCCATTTCACGACCACTGCAGGACATAGGCCTCCCTCATGGTTTTCTAAGCCTCCCGGTCTTGAGCCGCCCGTATCTAACGACTTCCTGCCATAAACGGTTTATAAATAGGTACTCATAATAATTTTGTAACCACATCGTGAATCATCATCATCATCAGCCCTTTGACTCCCACTGCAGTACACAGGCCTCCCTTATGGCTTTCATAACCAAGAGGGGTTTTGCCATAATCGCCAAGCTTGGCAGGCGGGTTGGCGATCGCAGTATGCGATTGGAATCTCAGGAAGACGCTGCTGCCCGTCTCCTGGTAATTTATTTCCTTAGTCGCCTTCTTCGACATCCACGGGAGGAAATGGAGTGACGCTATTCTTAATCCGGCGCCACACATCGTGAATATCCTAAGAAAACCATAGTAAGTTATTTCAATGACGTCTTATATATTTTATTTATACTAACGCCCCTATATTAGCAAAGGGCAAGATAAAAAGTACCCGAAACCGGCGTGCGTGCATGCAACGACTAAATGTTGAGGAAGCGAAAGTGATCTGTCAGGATCGTAGCAAGTGGCAGTCCCTGATCTCAGCCTACCCCTCTGGGATACAGGCGTGAGTTTATGTTATGTTATATTACGTAACGCCCCTAAAACGTAGCACAGCTATTCTTTCATTGCGTTTGGAAAGTAAACACTCCAACCGTAAACTCTGGGCTTCATTGTTCCGAAGCGCACAAACGCTGTACCGGATTGTTTACGATACGGCATCCCGGGCCATCGGAATGACAACACCGACTCACCTGCGCCTGCGCCGAAACAGGGGAAACACACAAACAAACAGACAAACAATACGGCGCGCATTGTGTCGCCGGTATGCGCGAACTACGCGGACTAATGGCGGTGTCTGAGGCGGCAAGTTTACTGTTTTGAGTCGATTCAGGCTCCTACAGAGACGGACTCAGACTTTTCTCCCTCATCTGTCACATGGGCGTAATTTGAAAAAAAAAACATATTTTATATGAATATTTTATTATATATATAATATATATAATAATATATAATAAAATATGATTTTATATTTCAAAATATGATATATATATATTGTTTTGTCGTATTAATTTGCCTACAACCTATTCTCAGACCTACCAAATATACTTCAGTCAGATGTCGCTACCTGTAGGTATGTAATACAGAGACGTTTGGAAAGAGGTTCGAAAATTCGCCGATGCCTGCACTTGTCCATTAGCTCAGTTGGGAGAGCGCTGGCACGGTTAGCCAGCAGAGGTCGCGGATTCAAGTCCCGGCATGGGTGGAATTTTTAGCCTCTAAATAGGTTTTCAAAATTTACGAAATATACACAAAAAAATTCATAAAAATCGGTAAAGCCGTTTCGGAGGAGTTCGATAACAAACGCTGTGACACGAAGGACACAAAAATCAATTAGTTACATTTGTCCATTTTCTGAATCCCGCCCTGCACTAAGTCAGAACGAAATAAAAGCCAATGTTTACAAACAGCCAGCTGGCGTGGATTCAGTGAACCGGGCGCCTGCGCTGGTCATCCAGGCCTTCAGTTTGTCACCCAGGCAGTTTTAATCAGGGCTTCAACCTACACACACCGCTGACTTCGAAGTGGCTTAAGCACTTACGACTGAAACTGACCTTTACGAAGACGCACGGCTGTTAAGGCACTTACACTGCTCGACTATCATTAAAAAAGAAGGTATCTCTCAAGGAGTTCGAATGGAAGGACCAGCCGATTGCTTATGAACCTGGTAGGACGAGCACTGCATTTGATGTTAGAATACTTTTAATTCATGGTATGAAGTCATGGATATCAGCAACATCGTTTCCTCGCATGAGGATCGAAAGAATAATAGGTTGCAATCAGATAGCGGGAACAGCCGTGGTACGGTTCGAAGATCTGAAGGTGTTGGGGCGTGGATTCCAGGTGCCGTTTTGATGATTGTCCTGGTGAATGCAGCAGGAGGAAAAGGTAATATCTCAGCTCTCTCTCTCTTTAACAATATTTCAAAAAAACTAAGAGCTCATGGAGGTTCTACACTTATTCTACTTTAAGCTTAAGTAGAAACGTTGACAAAACGAGGTGATTACGGCAATGCTGTCTACTGGAACAGCAGCCACTTAACTTATGAACATAAGCAGCCTATTTACGTCCCACTGTAGGGCACAGGCCGTCTCTCAGGGAGAGATTATATGGGCTTAATAATCACCACGCGTGCCCATCGCGGATTGGCGATTTCAAGCGCTGAGGTATGTGAATAGATCAGACACTCAGGTGTCCTCACGATGTTTTTGTTCACAGTTAGCGTGTGGTATTGCTACTATAACTTCATAAATGTACATAACTTAGAAAACAAAGTCATAGATACATGCCCGCACTGGGAATCGAACCTGGGTCTCCCGCTTCCGAGTCCAATGTTCTACCCACTAGACTACCACCGCTCTTGTACCGCACCGCACCACTTAACCTTTGTGGTTACAGTAAAATACCTTACTTACCTTCTGATTATTCACTACTAACGTCTCTTTCCGACGCGTGGACGGTATTTAGTCATATATTATGGGCTTATGAGCCAGTCTCAAACTGTCGAGAACGTAACGAAACCCGGGTTTTTCTTCAAATGCTGTGTATTACATCTAATCACCTCTGGTGATAGTGTATATTTTGCTTTTCATACATTTTGTAATAGCTTGTAAAATTTGCATCGGAATACTGGTGTATTTTCGCGATTTTGATGTCTTCAACTTCAAAATACTGGTGTTTTTATAGGAATTCCGGGATTTTTTTTTATTTTGAAGTCTTCAACATCAAAATACTGGTGTTTTATAGGAATTCTGGGGCTTTTTTTCGTGATTTTTATGTCTTCAACTTCAAAATACTTCAACTTCCAAATACCGGTGTGAAGTCTTCAACTTCAAAATACTTCAACTTCAAAAAACACCAGTATTCCGATGCTAAATTTACAAGCGTCATAGCGTCTGAAACAGCAAATTCACACGATCAACAGAGGTGATTAGATGTACGTTTGATACACAGGTTCCTACCATTTCTGTAGAAGGGTTTGCAAGTGATAAGGATTTTGAAATACAAGAATGAGAACATTTTTAGAAGTTCTAGGAAAAAAGCTCTTCTTTTTCGCCTCAGGGGATTTTTATTCTCTAATTTTTGTTCATTTATTGTTTTATTTACTGAGTTGACACTCTTTGGTTTATCAGTGTCAACTTTTGTGTTATTATGGTTTAGTCTTTAAAGAGAAGGTCATTTGGTTTATATTCCCACGCCTTTCTTCACGTATTATTATGACACCGTCCGTGTCCCACCCTGACGTGATAGGTGTATAACAATTTTGTACTTAACAATCCACAGCCGTCCCTATGCATAACATTGATGTTTCAAGCAAGGTTTAAAAATAAGTCATAAGTCATATCAATAAGTATATTTCAAAATATTACTTTCAAGAATAGGTTTATGCGAGCGACCTTCTCGTTACCGTACCACCAAATACATTCACTACATAAGCAGCCTATATACGTCCCACTGTGTAGAGCACAGGCCTTATCTCCGAGAGAGAGAGTATAGGGTTAATCACCAGGCGTGCCCACCGCGAATTGGCGATTTCAAGCGCTAAGGCACAGTGCGCTGAGGTATGTGAATAGCTCAGACACTCAGGTTTCTTCACGATGTTTTCCTTCACCGTTAGCGAGTGGTATTGCTACTATATTTTCCCAAATTACATAACTTAGAAAACAAAGTCATAGGTACATGCCTGCACTGGGAATCGAACCTGGGTCTCTCGCTTCCGAGTCTAATGTTTTATCCACTATAGCTTCCACTTCACACAATAGATTCATTACGCATAGCTAAAATGCTGGCGTCACATAAAGTCCAGCCAGAGTTTACACAGGTGCAATTTTTTTATAAAAAAATATTAATTCGAAATTTCAACGCAATGCTTCCAGAACATCACGACCTCAAACAATCGTAGCACTGATTTATTTAAATCCTATGCTCCTTGCCCTAAGAATGCTGTGTCTATAATCACACAGCATTCTTAGGGCTTTTCCTATGGTACTAGTATAACAAAAAATTTAAAAACCAGCCAAGTCTGAGTCGGACTCCCGCTAAAGGTCCCGAACTGAATGAAAGTAAACCAAAATCCCAAATAACTGAAACAAATATTATTTAATGTGTTAGTACGGAAACCACCGGCACTTGGCCGGTTTTATTTATTTTCCCAAGTTGCTCTCCTTACCGAGAACAAACGATTTCGTCAGCAGTGATCCCAATTTCTCTCTAGTGTAGAACTCCGAACCCTCCTTACAGTAGCCGAAGTCGAGCCTGAAGACTACGGCGTGCGCGCTGTTGAGTCCTGCCCACGACTGGGCTACTTCCTGGAGTGGGCCCAGCCGCCCAACCGCCTGGGGAGCCAGGGCGGCTGCCTGCTGTGTGTGTGCAAGGATAAGGATAGCGCACTATGCTGGCGGCGGGACCCGCTGCGCTGCCAGCTGGCCGGACTTCCCACCATGGACAGGTGGGCTAGTTTGTATATAAAAAACCGGCCAAGTGCGAGACGGACTCACGCACCGTGAGATCCGTACAAATTTGTATTAAGGTACTTAAATATTATAACTCGTTCAGGAATCGAGTTCCGCAGTTTTTTCCGAGCTTTTCCCGAACTTCAGAGACATTTTTGTTATGATTTAATTACAAATGTATAGTTTTCGGATTTTTCCCTGTATTTGTAGTATAAGGCGTTATTACTTGCCAAATTTCATAGTTTTAGGTCAACGGAAAATACCCTTCAAAATGTACATTTTTCTGCGGCATAAATGCCTTATCTTTTTTCACGTTAACTTAGAACTATGATTATATTCACACTTTAATGGGACTGTAGACCTGAGTATATGGTTTTAGTTAATTTTAACTCGATACCTCCACGCGTTCCCGAGATAAAGGGTCTTGACAGACAGACGGACGGACGGACGGACAACAAAGTGATCCTATGAAGGCTCCGTTTTTCTTTTTGAGGTACGAAACCCTAAAAATAAATAAACACATATCTATGACTGCCTCGTTGCGTTACATTACATAAACTCACGCGTTTAAGTAAGGGTAGGCCTATGTCAGGATCGTGGCAAGTGGCAACCCTTGCACGCCACCAGGGTCCTGACAAACCTCTTTCTCTTCATTAATATCGCTGCCTCGGTGGTCTGCGGTAGCCGTCTGTTGGTAGCGGTACACGCTTGACTACAAAAACAGAGGTTGTGGGCTCGATTCCCATTGGAGACCGCCGTACTTGATTTGAACAAATGGCCTCGGTCTAGGTGTATTTCCATGTTTCCAGATTACCATAGCACAGGATATCCTAGTTTGAGACCAGGACAAGTGATTTTGTTGTGTGGAAGTGTGAAAGTTAAGCAAAAAAAAAACTTTAGAAACAATTGAATAAAAAATTGAAGAGCGCCACTCCATTTCCTTCCGTGGATGTCGTAGAAGGCGACTAAGGAAATACATTACCAGGAGACGGGCAGCAGCGTCTTCCTGAGATTCCAACCGCATACTGCGATCGCCAACCCGCCTGCCAAGCGTGGCGATTATGGCAAAACCCTTCTTGGTTAGGAAAACCATGAGGGAGGCCTATGTCCTGCAGTGGGCGTTAAATGGCTGATGATGACGAATAAAAAATTAAACAAAACAAGTTGAAAAGTCACGGAACGAAAGTTGTTATAAATTACATTTGACGAGTTTCAGGAATCACGCATGTTTGAGTTAGCACGTTGAATTAAGATCTCAGAAGAAAAATCTTTCACACAACGCAAACAATTATCCTGGTACGAAACTGGGATACCCTGTGCTATGCTAATCAGGCAAGGACATCACAAACATGGAATGAAAATACACCCAGACTGAGGCCATTTGTACGTGTAGGTACGAAAGTACAAATATGAACAAATATATGAAAAGAATGACCACAATGTCACGGTGGATTTACTCACTTGTTTTCAGGTCAAAGAGAGTTCGGCGGAGTTCGATATTGAGTTCCTTACTCAAGCCCACCATCATGGACCGTAAGTTACAATTAGACTTGAATTTAAACGCCAATTCAATTTAAATGTTTTTATTTATTTAACGTGAAAGTTGTTAGTTTCACAATTTCTAGCAAAACTAAACCAATAAATCAGCGCAATCTTAATAGATTCTCGCCAAACGGCGAATCAAAAAATCCCAATAGAGAAATAACAAAATTACTTACATGATTTTTTACTTGAAGAAGGTCAATTTGCACAATTTTTGGAGGAGCTTAGTGGTAGAATACAGATAACATAACATAACATTTACATTGCTACTGGCCCCACACTAGGATACCCTGTGTCGTGGGAACCAGTAATAACGACATCACAAACATGTAAACATCCAAGAACTGGATTTTTTTTCCCCCAGCCGGGATTCGAACCCGGGACCTCTCGCATGGTATGCAGATGCACTATCGCTGCTCCACGAAGTCGTCAACGTAGAACGAGATAGAACGTAGGAGCAAAGTTCTTGTAAACCACAAACTCTAATTGAAGTGTTTCAAAAATTGTATTTTTAAAATAACCCCATATACTGTAGACTGTTTATTTCAGGGAACGAGAAAAGATACAGGTCGGAAAGATGTAAGCCTTATGAAGGGAGCTATAGCGAGGGATGCCCGCCAGGTGTGTAACCTCTTCTATTTCAGACTAGTTTCTTAAATTAAAAAGATGAAATTTTGTAGTGAACTTCGCCTCCGAAATGACACGCTTTTAATAGTTTCCTACAAAAGCGTCGAAAATATTAAGATAGATAAACAGATAGATAGATCTTGCTCCTACTTCTCTATATAGATCACACGTACTCCGTGATCTAGATGTATGTCTTGAGAAGTATGTCTACCTGGGACGTCCCTTACCGGCCCTTCCACCCACATTCGCTCGATATACCTCTCCACATGTCCAAACCAACGCTCTTAGAGATTAGAGAACGTTGTGGACTGAAAGAGGATGTAGTGACTAGAATTGAGAAAGGAATGTTGCGTTGGTTTGGACATGCGGAGAGGATAAATGACCGAGACGCGGAATCGCGAATTCGCGTTCTTTTGGTTTGTTCGGCTAGCATCGGATGCATTCAGTCCAGTCAACTCATCAAATCTTTTAACTCAACCAATCAGAGAACTGTGTGGGCTGGATATAAAGAAACAGATATAGGTGAGTGGGAGAGTCAAGAGAAGCCATCGAATTGAAAGAGACGAGATATGATGAACATAAAGTAAATCCCAGAGAGAAAAGATGTAGGATATCTATAAATGTGAAAGTTTGTGAAGATGTCTGGAGGTTTGGATGTTTGTTACTCAATCACGCAATAACGTCTGAAGGGATTTACATGAAACTTGGCGTACAGATAGACAAAGACCTGAATGATATCCCGGTAATGCGGTCCCGTGGGATAATATTTATTTTAAGTTTAAAAGTTCGCCGGGACAGCTAGTAAGTTATAATTACCGCGGATCGTCAAGGAGCAATTCCCATACAAACGTAGAATGGTTTTTATTTACAAACGACATGCCGGACCGCAATGAAACTTTGCCAATACGTTTAGAGGACACAAATCGAGGTTTTACCGTAATTAGAATTGGAAATAAATTTATCAAATATAAATTATAGCCTTGAGAATAGTTTCTACGAACATAATTATTTATTTTGAACCAACTTTCTTCTTTAAAAAAATTAGGTTCTCAATTCCTTTTTTTTTCGTTAATCTTTACCGAATTCTACAATTATTTTTTTGTTCGAATAGATATGACGTCCCCTTGGTCCCATTTCTAACCGACTTCAAAAAAAGGAGGAGGTTAAAGTCAGGATCTGATAAGCGTTTTGGGTGTTTTTATAGTGACTCGTGCATTGCTTTCGGAAAACACAATTTGGTAGAGTCTTAGTGATGTTCACAGAAAATCGTAATTTTTTTTTTAATAAAAATAAAAACCTACTTCCAAACACTACAGCACTAAAAACAAAGAAATAATTTAAACAAATATGACCTTTGAATTCGATGTAGGTATTGGAGACATATGTTGGAGTCGGTGCCCCAAATGTATGTGCTGGTCTTGTAACTTGAAACCAGCTCCAGACTATGCTTCTACAATACCTACATCGAATTCAAAGGTCATATTCGTTTAATTATGTTGTAGTGTTTTGTAGACGGTTTTTATGTTTATATAATAATTTGGTGAAGATCTGACAAAGCCTTTTAGAGATGGGGAACGGAACTCTTCAATAGACAGCAGTAAATAAGGCCTAATGTGACCCATCCTTAAGTAATATGCATTTCATAAAATATAGCGTAAAAGTCGTTCCAGGGTATTTTGGTGATGTTCTGGTGAAGAATTTCGGAGATGGAATGAATTGAAAACTTCAAATTTTAAGGCAATGAATTAAGTAGGGTAAATATGGTTTAACCGGACCTGATTTTTTTTTCTCCCGCTGCCCAACAAAAAATTGAAAACTATAAATTATTAAATAAAAAATCAAAACCGACTCCAAAACACTACCTACAGCACTAAAAGTTTGAAATAATTTTAAAGAATATCTTTAAATTGGAATTACGTATGCATGTAGGTCATTGTAGGTATTGGAGAAGCACCGACTCCAAATTATACTTCTACAATACGTACAGGTATTCTTATAAATTATTTCTATTAAATTATTATTTGACGACCTCGTGGCGCAGCGGTAGTGCACCTGCATACCATGCGAGAGGTCCCGGGTTCGAATCCCGGCTGGGGACAAAAAAAAAAACTCCAGGTCTTGGATGTTTACATGTTTGTAATGTCGTTGTTTCTGGTTCCCACGACACAGGGTATCCTAGTGTGGGGCCAGAAGCAATGTATGTGCCTGTATGTAAATGTTATGTTTATGTTATGTTATGTTATTTCTAGCTTCTAGTGCTGTCATGTTTTGAAGTCGAATTTTTTTATTGTTTATTTTAAAAAAAACTGTTATTTTCAGTTGTAAGTACGATCAAACCGCGATTGTCCTCTAAACGTATTGGCAAAGTTCCATTGCGATCCGTCGTTTGTAGGTAAATAAAAACCAAACTACGTTTGTATGGGAATTGCTCATGGAGGGGCCGCCCTCTTTGCTTAAGACCCTCTTTAAGTAAGGGTTTATGATAGAAATAAGTTAGTAATTTATTTGTCAAATTGAAACATTTTCAGAGGACTGGTGCGTAGGCTGCACTGTGTGTGACTGCAACGCCGAAGGGCGCTGGGACTGCCATCTGCTAAGCTTCTGTGGAGATAGTACGTACACATCTTGTTATTGTAATAACCTTCTATTATGGCTGTAGCGGTCGTAGCCTAGTGGGTAGAACATCGGACTCGGAAGCGAGAGACCCAGATTCGATCCCCAGTGCGGGCATGTACCTATGACTTGGTTTTCTAAGTTATGTACATTTGTGAAACTTCACAATAGTAGCAATACCACTCGCTAACTGTGAAGGAAAACATCGTGAGGAAACCTGAGCGTCTGAGCTATTTACATACCTCAGCGCTTGAAATCGCCAATCCGCGGTGGGCACGCGTGGTGATTAAGCCCATACTCTCTCCCTGAGAGAAGGCCTGTGCCCTACAGTGGAACGTATATAGGCTGCTTATGTATGGCTATCAAAAACCGAGTTTCTTGAATATCTAACGCGTAACAATAATAATAATATACTTAATTACTTAACACTGTCAAATGCTTTTGACTCACACAATATAGATGGCAAAATTTTATGACTGAGAAATATTTGCGCAGTCTCTTTTTTAGGGTTCCGTACCCGAAGGATGCCAAACGGGACTTTATTACTACGACTTAACTGTCCGACTGTCTGTCTGGCTGTCCGTCATCAGGCTGTATCTCATGAGCCGTGAAAGCTAGGCGGTTTTCACAGATGATGTATTTCTGTTGCCGCTATAAGAACAAATACTATAAACAGAATAAAATATTTTTTTTAAGGGGGGCTTCCATACAACAAACGTTTTTGCTTGATACTAATAACGGCAACAGGTAGCCGCTTGAAATATTTACAAAATATTAAGTTCTATATTCGCTTCAAAAGTAAATAATTAAAATAAAATAAATATTTAAAGGGGGCTCCAAACGTGATTTTTTGCCGTTTTTTCTCGATCTTTGTGTCTAATGTTGTATAGACAATGGTACGGAACACTTCGTGCGCAGGTCCGACTCGCACTTGGCCGGTTTTTTATTATCAGTATTGTAGCTGAGCGAAAAAATACCATAAATACACGGCCCTGCCATTGAGCACGTGCAAATTCATTAAGTCCTGTTTACCTGTGATGTACTTAAGAAAGAAGAAAGAAAGAAAGACATTTATTGAGACAAATTTATTGGGACGTGTTGTTACAATGTCTTTATCTTATATGTCATGCTACCATAGGATATGGTTAATTTGGGTGTTTTCTAATGGTCCCATTATTTTGTCCCGTTTGGGTCCACGAGGGATAGGTAACCCTCGTGGTCCCGTTATTCCCGATCCCGACATCAATGAGTCCACGAGGGAATTCAATTTCTCGATGATCCCTCCTGTATAATGTTTAAATAGAGATCTTTTCTGAGGATTTGGTGCCTACCGCATTAAAGACAAATCATAAAAATTATCAGCTGCTCCAAACTAACGTTTACGAACTAGCCATAAAATCACCAACGACATTAAAATGTATGAAACGGCTAATATTTTGTCGCGACTACGTTTTCCGCATAGTTAAAGGAGTCCGTGATGACGACTAGCGCAGCATGAATGAATTCCATGTTTCGTGAATAGCTCACCCTACATAGGATACATTAGGTCGAGACCAGAGCGAGAACTTAGAGATGATGTAGACGTTACCTACCATTATTATTCACAGAAAATAAAAAGCAAAAAGAACTGCTGAAGAAGATCAAACCAAAACATAAAGTAAATCCTTCATACATGAAAGAGTTCGTCAAAGCGGCGAAGCGACAGACCACGAGAAAACCCAAAGTGGAGAAACGAAAACCTACACTGATAGCAACATCTAAAAAACCAGGTATAGGTTATGTATGACTTAATAGACTTGTGTCTACTAACAGACGTAAGTCTTTCAGTAAAGCAAATCCAACAGACTGTATTTAATAAATTCTTTACTAGATGTAAGGTCCATCCTCTTCTAAACGTAAACTTCCTCCAATGCTACTACCGGCAATCCTTTAGATCATCTCTTTAATGCTGGTGCTACGCTGTGTCTGTGAATTCATTTTTTTCTTTACGAAACAGTCCACTGCCTCTTTTTAATCAAGTTTGTTCATCAAACTAAATATTTAATTTCAGCAAATAAACCGACTCCACAATCAAAAGTGAAGCCAAAACCGAAAAGATCAGTCAAGCATCCACCACAAAATACACAAGAAAGTTACGGATACAATGACAGTGCGTTAGCCCAAGAAGTGGTAAAAAGAGTGATGGCGGCCATACAAGAAATGACGCACAAGAAATATGGTCTCAGACCGGATATGAGACGTTTTCTTGCCATGTCAAGTACGACACCAAAACTGAAGTTTAAGAAGATCACTAAGAAACCGTCACCGCCCAAGCCGAGAAAAATAGCTAGGTACACTCCGCCAAAATGGAAAACAAAACCGGTACCAAAAGTAAAACCACAAAAATCGACCAATAAACCAACGCACAAAGCAGCGGTAAAACCAACAAGCAAACCAACTTTAAAACAGTCCACCAAGATGCAGGTAATCAAGCCAGTACAAAGAACGACAACAAAGCCCACTATTACAAAAAGAAGACCTCATGAGAAGATGTTGGAAGATGAAATACAGAAAATAATTACTAAAGCTGCCTCCAAAATTCACAGACAACGAGTTAAAAGAAAAGTGAGAGAGTTCGATAGTGCTGCTATAATCAACGGTGGGTATTATTCTAAGAAACATATTTTTATTTATATTTCCAAAAAATTAAAAAGTAGTTAGGCCCAAATAGGCCTGATTACAATTATGTGAAAAAAACAATTCAATATTAAAACATTATTCAAATAAAATTCTTTGATTTGATTCATATATGCCCGTAATGTATCATTATACATAAATGCCAATTTTTGTTAAAAACTCAGCACAAGCGCAAGCAATATAATATAAACGTCTCACTACAGGGCATTTACCTCGTCTCATGCGTGCCCACCGTGGAAATTTACCTTTAAACTGCATTTTAGAGTCTCTGGAAGTTGCTGCAGACTTATATGAAGTTTAAAGTTAAGTAATTTCATGTCATTTTATTTCAGAGAGCGTTCCCAGTTTGACAATGACAACTATCATTGATAAAAATTCAACTCAACCAAAATTTCCTGCAACAAAAGCCATGTACGATGCGAAAGATTACTACTGGCCAAGTGGAAATGCACAAGATAACTATTATGAACATTTTACATTAGAAGATAAAGATTACCATCGCCGAGGAACAGAAAGCAATTATTACAAATACACGATTGGAATACTATCTGAAGATATCACTAATATTAAAGTAAATGCTGATGAAAATGTTACTCCTAATACTACTACTAAGGCAACCACTAAAGATATGCAGAAATACCATGACGAAAAACATATACGAAATGGAAACTCCAGTATTGAGATGATGAACTTCTATTCACTCCCATCAAATAAGAAAACTAAAATTCCTAAAGTAACTGAAACATACTTGTGGATGGGAAGCAATAGTAACAAAGATAAATCACTAGTAAAAAATGAAATAACTTCTTTACATACTTATAACGAAACACAATCCATTAGAATTAATAAAAACGACATTGGAAAATCAACAAATAATATTTTTAAAAATACGCAGAATAACTCAGATGTTCAACTCTTGAAAGATGGAAACTCAACCAATGAAATAAAAACCTTTAATTTACATGTAGAAATTATGGAACAAAAAGACGACCCCAAGACTGCTTCTAGCGCTATAGAAAAATATACGCTTACTACGAACAATATAAAAGAAAATAAATCAGTAGTTATACCAAAAAACTTGGATGTGACAACTACTGAGGCGATTACAAGCAAAGTAAAAGTCACTAAAAAAACATTTGACACCAGTATCAAAATAATTGCCCTTGGAGGTTTCAGGCCAACAAATATTCCGCACATTGCCACTAAAGTATTTGATAAAAAATTTGATACCAGCTCAGTAATACATAGTACCTCATCAATTGGCTACAAAATTAATGTCTTTGAGCGTACAAAAAAGTTCAATAACTCAAATGAATCAGCTAATAAATTATATGGTACACGTTCCAAAATCCACAATAATACAGAAAACGGAAATAACTCTAACATTACAGTATTTCATAACCCTCTCAACGATCTTGGCTTACATTTGCCAGTAACAAAAAATAATAATACTAAACTTTCTGAAAGCACAATTTTAAGAAAAAAAAACTTTAAAAGACTTTTTCACTACATATTTTCGAAAACGAAAGAAGAACGAAAGAAACTAAGGAAAAACTTACTAGAAAAAGAAAAAAATAACAAACTTGAAATTATCAATACCTTATGTCAAAGTTTTGGTCCGTGTAGTATGACAGACACCAAGAAACTTTTAATGAAACCTTTGCTTAAAGAATTGAGCACGGAAACTAACAAAATATTCAAAACTATTAAAATCATCAAGGGTCTGCTTCATCTCCTTGATTTGCCACACGACAAAGATAATAATGAAATAGCTGAAACTGAAAAAATTGATTTAGATAAATCTAAATTAAACTCTATTGTAAAAGGAACTTACGAGAAAAAAAAATCTGAACAGTTAACTGAGACTGAAATGACACAAATTGGTTGTATAAAGAACAATACAGATATTTTCATTGATGCCATTGAAAATTTTGCATCAATTATGAACAAATTAATAAAAAGTCTCACTTCTGACATTAAAGCAAGCAATGAACAACGTCGTACGCGAGCCGACAAAGACAGTGAAAAAGAAAAAGTACAAGGTGTATTCAAACGAATAAAATCCATTCTCAATGAACATGACAATGCTGAAAACTCTCTTATAAAAGCTTTATACTACAATTTAACAAAAAAAGATAGAAATGATGTACTGCACTTGATTTACAGAAATTCTGACACTATGGACAATTACAAATATAGATTGTTAGAAATCCTGGGAAAGTTGAAAGGTGTTTTAAACAGAATAGAGATAATAAAGGCCGAGAGGCGCTACAGGGAGATGCTTGAAGCTGAAAAGAGGGCTGAAGAGAGGAAAAAAGCAGACAAAATGAAGGAAACGGAACTTAAAAATAAATTAGAGAAAGCTGAAAAGAAGAAACTACTATTAGATAAAAAACGAAAAGAAATTGAAGGAATACCTATCTGGAATATGGGTAGACCAGACCGTCGCAGAAAGAGACAAATGGTAGACGATGGTATCTACGAATACTTGCTCATGATTATGGAATTTCTTTTGAAGCAAACTGCTTTCAGTTACACAGCTCCTCCCGGTAAGACAACAAGCCCAGTTTGTGTTTTTTACTGTTATCTTCTTTCTGTTCCAGTTTTATTCCAGGTCCCCTATGTCTGTTTTGCGAAGTCACGTCGTAAATACTTTGTGACGTTTATGAATCACAAACCATTCGTAGGAACAAATAAAAAGGATAATTAGAAAATTCAAATAATTACTAAATTATCATTTTCTTTTAATTTTAAATTCAATATATCGAAAGCAAATGTGAGTAATTAAAATGAAACATTTTTTCTCAGTCAATGATGGTATTGAGCTACTTTTAACGGCTATCCAGAAAGCGCCTGACATTGTGCCGATGCAAAGATCGCAACTAACATCGTATCATATTCCAAACAAAACAAAAGAACTAAAAGAATTCATGCAACAACTTGACTTTGTATCATCAAAGAGACAAAATGACGTTGATGCCGATGTCATAAGACCAGCAGAAAGAAAGACCAATCTAGATGACGTGGATATAAAAAAATATGTTATTGAAAAGACGCACAACGTAAAAAGTGCAGCCGATGTTGAGGATGATGCTTTAAGTAACTCTCATGATGGTACAGAAGATGATGCATACGAACATAGATACGAGAGGCAACTAAACGTAACGGAGTTAAAAAAAGCTAATGAAAAACTTGTTCGGTTTACTGCAGAAGATCCAAATAAATCTAACATCGAAAAAGTTATGGAGAAAACGGTTTATAAAAGAGTCAGCTTAGTTGGCAAAAATAAAAGTGTTAACACAGATTATATGAATAAAAATAAAATAAATGAAGCGAACAACTCCGTGATAACTAATATTGAATCAAATTCGCGAGAAGAAACTTTCACCAGTACGACAGCCAAACGCACAACAGTCGCAGAAAAACCACCTCTGACATTAAACGAAATTGGCAACTCAGAATTGCTTAACAGAAATATGAAATCTTCACACAAGATTCGACACCACGGCGACGGAGATTTGCAGAACCAATCTAAGGATAAACTAGTTTGGGTTACTGACACGACTGAAGAAAACAATGTACTGGTTGATAACGCTCCAGATACAACTTCTACAACCACTACAACTTTTACCCCCACACCTGAAACACCAATAATTGAAATGCCAACTACATCTGTCCCTGTCACACTACGAAGCACCCCTATCCCAAAGGGGGTATCAAGAAACAGAAAGAAAAATACAACAACAGCGTCACCCGAACTGATACTGCGAAGGAAAGAGATAGAACTTCTACACTCCCTTGACTACGTCACTTCTGACAGGTACCCGCCGGCTTCTACGGAGGAATACTAAGCTCCAGCTACTACCCTAGTACCAATAAAGGTGAACGCAGACCTGGCCGCACCACACGCGCCGCAGTCGCCACAGTCATCGCTTTTGTTAATGGTCTCGCACACCTGTCCGTGTCCGCCCCGCAGTCACCGCAGTCGTTCCCGCTCAAAACACGGATAGAGCTGTGGGCTATTGCAAAAAAAGTTCCGGCAGAAAAGTTATTTATTGTACTCACCAATACAAACAACTCAAGAATGGATTGGAATACAAACCATTTTTATTGAGACAACTTTGAAATCGTAAAAAATATCAGCTTTTCCATATTTACTCTAATATACGCAGCTGAAAAAAAACGCTGATATTTAGTTCGGGATTTTTTTAGTTGTCTAAAGCGCTTTTCACATGCATACGGTCACTGCACGGTCGCCGTGCCGTGTAGAGTAGAAATGTTTGAGCTACATAGACCCCTTTCACAAGGAACGGCGACCGTGCCGTGAGTAGCTCCTACATTTCTACTTTACACGGTACGGCGACCGTGCCGTGAGCGTATGCATCTGAAGAGGGCCTAATAGAAGTTGTTTATTTTGGTGAGTAGAATAAATAAACCCTTAAATTCCACCGGATTTTTTTGCCACACCCCCTCACTGCTGCAAGAGTGAGACAGTTTTTTTATCAATTTCACTGATACAGTCCAAATCATATCAATCACGCGCTACAATATTTGACCTGCTGTCGACTGAGCCATAAAAATTAAGAAAGATTAAGTTTTTTATCAAGACAGACAAGATTAGCAGCGGACCGGCGAGGTTGGTGTGACGGCGAAGAGGCCTATGCCCAACAGTGGGCGTCTTTTACGGGCTGACCTTTTGGACTATTTGTACCTACCTACGTTAATTTTGTATCGTTACGCCTTAGAACCTTACGCCAGATCGTCGGTCCAGCGAGGTGGTCGGTCCTACGCTGCATTTGACTTTGTAAAGTTTATATTATGCCGCTGATTTTCCTACTCTGTATTGCCTTAACTTTTTTAAAGAAATGCAACATGTATCAAATAGAATGTAAGAACAAAATACGCTCCTGTTAAATGCTTTATTATAATTTTTGTACATTGTTAGTATTGTTATCAAGTAAATAGATGGTAAAAAAAATATTTTATTGATTGACATGGTACAAATTTTTTTGGGTACTTTTTATCCTGATCTTTGCTAATACATCCCCTATTAGGTCGAAATATGTCCGCCTGTGACGTCCCTTACCGGCGCTTCCACCCACACTCACTCGATATATTTGTTTCATCACTCTTTCATTGGCAAGTAATATCGTCTCATACTACAAGTACAAAGAAAAATCTGAAAACTGTCCATTTGTGATTACATCATTAAAAAATTTGTCTTTGAAGTTCGGGAAAGGCTCGGGAAAAACTGCGAGACTCGATTCCTGAACTATTTGTCTAATACTTATATAAAATCTCGTGTCATAGTGTTTGTTATGGAACTCCTTCAAACGGCTTCGCCGATTTTTATGAAATTTTTTGTGTATATTTGGTAGGTGTGAAAATAGGTCGTAGGCTAATTAAAATGGCAAAACAACAGCCGCAGCAGCCGAGGCAGCTATTATAATGTAAGTACCTATAAATTTGTACGTAACCCTCGGTGGGCGAGTCCGACTCGCACTTGTCCGGTTTTTAATTGTAGCATCCGGGCTATTTGAGATAAAGGAAGTCAGGAAGTCAACGGCGATTAGCGTCAAGCCCGGCTATAAGCGTCTAGTTCAGAATTCAATAAAAAAAACTAAATCTAATAAGGTTTTCGTTATTAGAGTAACTTTATTTTTCGCATTTTTGTAACCCCGAAAAAAATATTTTTATTGAAATGAAATTCAATTTATTTGAAAGAAAGGAAAGAAACCTTTAAACTTGTTTTTTCTTAAATTTAGAGTACTTACATAAGTATTATAATGTAGTTTAGGTTTCAGAAGTAGAGTTACAGCTGGTACCTACCTGAGCTGTAACATAGATATCAGCTTCCACCAAGAATGTTATATTTTTAATTTTTTCCTAAGTTTTTATATGATTTCTAACGTATAAAGGCAATGTCACTTCAATCTAAGTCAGACGCAAGTTCCCCATTGAATTTATCAATGAAGTTTTCTCGCCTTGCCCGTGTGTCTGTGTTAAAATGTAAATAAAAGGTTTATATACTTCCTTAAAATTTTATAAAGACTGTAGAAATTTCTATACTCAAACCCTTCTCTGCGATACCGAAATAACATCAGATGTTCATCAGGTTCTAGAATTAACTATAGGTACGTTCACTGTTTCACGTACATTAACAATCTGTGAACAGATTATTGACGGTTGTCAGTTGCTTATTTTGTACTTTGGCCAGCTTCCAATCCATTCATCATCATCATCAGCCTATACTTGTCCACTGCTGGGCAAAGGCCTCTCCTATTGCACGCCACTGAGAACGGTCCTCGGCTACTCTCATCCAGCTCTTGGCAGCCGCCATGCGGAGATCATCGCTCCACCGAGTCTGAGGACGTCCTACACTACGTTTACCGATCCGCAGTCTCCACTCAAGAACTCGTCTACCCCATCGGTTATCAGTTCTTCGGATGATATGACCGGCCCACTGCCACTTCAGCATGCTAATTCGGTGGGCTATGTCGGTGACTTTGGTTCTCTGTTGGATCACCTCGTTTCGAATTTGATCTTTCAGAGAAACCCCGAGCATAGCCCTTTCCATAGCACGCTGAGCGACTTTAAATTTGTGGACCAGCCCCACCATGAGTATCCACGTTTCGGCACCGTATGTCATGACGGGTAGGACGCACTGATTGAAAACGTTAGTCTTTAGACTGTGTGGGATTGGCGATGTAAAGACTCGACGTAGTTTCCCATACCCGCCCAGCGGCCCATTGGGATATCATATTTTCGATATGATATCATTGCTAATATTACACAAAAGCCGAGAGGTCAGCCGCGCTAAGTGATGAGCCCTGGTATAGACGTCACAAGTAGGCCTTCGCGCGCGGCGGCAGCGGCGCGGGTGCGGCGGGGCTCCGGACCGGTTCCGGGGCTCCGCTGCCACCGCGCTAGTCGCCTAGACTTCACTCGTTCTTACCTTTAGACGCGATCGCACGCGTGTCGCAACTCATTTATTGAAAGAAGTTTTAATTTACACGCGCGGTCACGACGCCCAAATTTTCAAAACAACAAACACAACGTATTATCACAATGTGTGTTACCTTTTTTATTTTGTGGTTGGTGGCGGCGGGGCCGCTGTGGCCGGTGGCTGGCGACAGCGGCGCAACAAGCAGCCAAAGCACTTACCAAGTAGCGACGGACTACGCGCTCGGGCGCGGGGTCAGCGGGCGGCGCTGTGCGAGCTCGTGTGCCGCCGGCGGCGGGCGCTGCTTCACCTACACTGGCGAGTGGCCGCTGCCACTGGAGCCGTGCTGGTACTTGCAGTATTATGCTGCACAATTTTGGGTAAAAGCAGATGTCTTTGAAAAAGCAGAATTTTTGCAACAAACCAAATAGCGGGTTTTACGGCTCATTGCAGGGGCACATGTTTTCTCTCAGAGAGAGAGAGAGAGAGAGAGACAGATAGGGAGAGTATGGGCTTAATCACCACACGTGCCTATCGCAGATTGGTAATGTTTAGCGCGGAGATACGTGAACACATCCTAACTCAGGTTTTCTCACCATATTTTCCTTCTAGTTTATTTAATTAGCTATTAAATTTGGTATGAGGCTTCCTGGATAATAAAATTAGAGACATTTTTAAATACCTATTTTCATAATCCTACACTTACTTTTAACTAAGTGTAGGATAATGAAAATCGTCACTCCATTTCCTTCCGTGGATGTCGTAGAAGGCGACTATGGAAACCAATTACCAGGAGACGGGCAGCAACGTCTTCTTGAGATTCCAGCCGCATACTGCGATCGCCAACCCGCTTGCCAAGCGTGGCGATTATGGCAAAATCCCTCATGGTTATGAAAACCACGAAGGAGGCCTATATCCTGCAGTGAGCGTCAAATGGCTGATGATGATGATGATGAGTTTTAATTAAAATTTGCTAGTAAAAATTATAATTTTGGAAGCTTCTTTCTCTTTTATGAAATTATTTTGATTTCTTTGGTTACAGGAGAAAAAACCGCTCTGCTCCGGACCCTGCGTGCGACCCGCGCGCTCTACACTACTACAGCTGCGAGCCGCGGGGCTTGGAGAAGTGGCTGGGGTGCCATACAGCGGATGGTACCCATGACCCTTGCGCCCCCCCCGCGCGATGGTACATGCGCGCCGCGACCACCCTGCCACCGGCGGCGGTGTAGCGCAATGGATAACTGGTTTAAGACGTACGTTTTTTAGGGTTCCGAAGTCCGACAAGGAACTTTTTTTTTACTGTACCTCCCCTAACACAAAAAGCGGGGATGATTTTTTTTTTCTCGTCTACCCCATCATGTGGCGTACCTATCGTTTGATTGGTCGTTGAAAAATATAGTGGGTGTAGGAAGACAATTTTTTTATTTAGGGTTCCCTTAGCGAAATATTAAGCTTTAAAGCGCAAATTTTTGTCCGAGTAAACGGTTGATTGGAGAAACGTGAAAAAAATCATTATAGTAGCACATATAATGAACTTGAAAGGAAAAGGATTGCCCTGATTGAATCATGAAACTTGATTCCTTAATAAATAAAATAAACACAGATTTTCACAGATCGTTTTCATATTTTGGAGAGGAATCTTATTTTGATAAATACCCAACAGCTGTATATTAAGCTGAGCTTTATATAAGAAAACTACTTTGACGACGCGCAATGTATTGAAAACATTGGAAACTCAAACAAGCGTAGCACTGGTTATTAACACTTACCCTGTGTGTTGTAGTTCGACTGGAGATTTCCGCACAAATTAGCCTCATAGTTGGGCCATTGTACGTAGCAAGTGCTGAGCTATGTAAATACCTAGACACCAAGGTTTCCTCACGTTGTTTTCCTTCACCGTTAGCGAATGGTATTGCTACTATAACTTCACAAATGTACGTACCTAACTTAGAAAACAAAGTCATTGGTACATGCCGGGATTCGAACCCACGACCTACCGAACGAACGAGAAGCCGACGTTCTACCGCTCCCCTACCACAGCTCCGGTGCGGGCCATAAGAACGGCAAAAGTTACGTGTCCATTGCGTGCTATAGACACTGTCTGTATTGATATTTTATGCTTTCAAAATTGTATGGCTAAAGTAAAGTAGATTTGGTGTCGGGCGTCAATATTTTAACACCCTGTCGAATGCCAAAATATGTCATTGTAATGTTTTAATTCATTTATATTTACTTAATCCCATGTTTTTCAGAGAAGGGCGGCTGGCTCGGCGGCCAGCGCGGCGGAAAGCCTCAAACGGCGGAAATACGCAGCATTGGTTAACCAATAGGTACATATTCGCGCCGTTTGGGGTCGAGACAGTGGGCCACGAGCCGCGTTCGCTTTTCAAAGAGCCGTCGACGCTCCTCATCGACGCCACGGGAGACCGTAGGGCTGGCGCATACCTCGGCCAGAGAATAAGTCTGGCCAACCATAGCTATGGTTAAGTACTCACACAATACACTGTAAAGATAGTAAGCGATGTGCAAAGGATCTGTGATGAAGTCCCGGCATGGGTGGAATTTTTAGCCTCTAAATAGGTTTTTTTTTCATATATATAGGGAACTTACGTAATAATTTTTGTTTTTTTTTTATTTTTAAATAATATTTTTAAAATTAGTATACTTTTCAATTATTTCACACTACCTTGTGAATCTGTCAAATCATAAGTTAGTTTGTTAGTATCGTTTATATCACTTTCAGCAGATTTGTTTCCAAAACAAGAGCAGAGAGTGATCAAAATAAAACAAAGCTGAACCTTCCGGTAGTGATTTATTCTCCATTAGTCTGCTTCTCCAAGGTCTTCCTCCAGGCGTCCGGTGACTGTTTAAACAGTGGCACATTCAACTTGGCGGCCACGAGTCGTCCGTATGGCGTGCCTTGGAGCAGACTGGCTTTATGAGCCAGCTCCGACATCATGCTCACTTTCTGTTCGACGGAGCAAGCGCCGTACATTTGTTCGAGCGCGCGCGACCCGTACTGAGACAGCGCCAGCTTCTGGTAGTAGCCCTGTCGACAAGACACCGCATTATAATCGCACACAGCTCCTTTGCACCTGCATTATCCACAAACCAAAGGTTGACTGGAAGAAAATGCTACTTAGCATTAAGTAACATTGTTTTCTATGCAATAAAGAATTTAATAATAATAATACGTTACTCTCTCCCTGAGAGAAGGCCTGTGCCCTACAGTGGGACGCATATAGGCTGCTTATATAATACGTTACAATTATTTAAGTAACATTTATTTATTTATTAAGTTTACGTATGTATTATTCGTATTTGCACCAACTACCCGTCTCTCTTTCTCCTTCGGCAACCTTTCCGTCACAAGGTTGTCTGAAAGGAATTGCTGTTAGCAATAAGGCCGCCCGTTGTACTTTTCATTGTAACTTTCATGTTTTATGTTTCTTGTGTGCAACAAAGAATATATCACACTAAAATTGTTAAAAATCGTGACACAGATGTCTTCTTTTACAAGTGAGCTATAAAAAAACCGGCTAAGTACGAGTCGGACTCTCTTACGAAGGGGAACCCTACCATTATCTATAAAATATTAGACAAAGATCGAGACAAGATAGATTAGGTACATTAAGAACAGCGCCATCTATAGAAACCAACAAGAAGCGTTTAACATTGACATTTAACGACGTGAGATCGGCGCTGTAAAGGTTACATAGATGGCCGCTAGATGGCGAGCGCTGTCTTTAGACAACCTTTGTTGTATGGGAGCCCCCGTTAAATATTTATTTTGTTCTGTTTTTGGTAGGTATTATAGCGGCAACAGAAATACATCATCTGTAAAAATTTCCACTGTCTAGCTACCACGGTTCATGAGAGACAGCCTGGTGGCAGACAGCCAGACTGACGGACAGTGGAGTCTTAGTAATAGTGTCCCTTACCCCATTGGGTACGGAAAAGGCTGGGAACCCCTGGCCTATAGCACCTTTAGTTTGGAGAGCATCTTGTCGCGCGCCTTCACGCCGACGTACTGGCCGCTGCAGAAGGCGTCGGCCACGTGACTGCCCTTGGCGTCACTCAGTATCACCAGCAGCTGCTGCGGAGTCAACGCCAGCAGCCCGCTCGCGGCCTTCGCTGGTCGCTACAATTACATCAACCGAATACAATGCGATGTTACAATAATGTATTATCCGATTCAAATGCTGTTAGGATATGACCTTTTGGAATGGAGCGGCATATGACGTCAACTGACTGTCAGTACCGTTAGCAACGCTGTCGGGAAAGCGCGTAACACGTGAGTGACGAATACAACTTCATCGGAAATATTTCTTTTTAAATTCTATTTGTTACGGACGGCGAGAGTGTAGTCGAACTTTGTAGAATAATCTAGATACTAGGTGCAGATAGGTTACGTAATAGGTACTGTAGTCGAACTTTGTAGAATAATCTAGATACTAGGTGCAGATAGGTTACGTAATAGGTACTGTAGTCGAACTTTGTAGAATAATCTAGATACTAGGTGCAGATAGATTACGTAATAGGTACTGTAGTCGAACTTTGTAGAATAATCTAGATACTAGGTGCAGATAGATTACGTAATAGGTACTTATGTATGTAGAGACAAGAGAACCTTCCAGAATGATCTACGTGCTACAGAGCTATCTGTCAGACAGAGATAGAAAGACATTCCGGAATGTTCGATAGTCTTCTAGAACCTATTTTTAATATCTTCGATGTGATTCTGGGTACTTCCAGAAGATATTCTGGAATGTTCTATAGTTTTCTAGTACCTTCGACGTCTTTCTAGATACTTCCCGAAGTTTCTAGACTGGTCAAGTAGAGTTCTATTATTACGTGATCGATCATTTAGGAACATTCTAGAAACCTCCGAGAGGATGGAAAGATATCGAGCCTTCTCGCACTTCCTTTATTTAATACTTAAGTCGCCTTGATACTTGAAAAAAAAAGTTTACCGATTAATATTATTCATCTGGCTGTTTTTCTTACCCTACAAGTCGTCACCGTCGCGTAAAGGAACTCCAAAAGGTCGCATCCTAACAGCATTTAAATACTCAAAGTTTTGCTTGTTATAAGGCGGCTGGCAACGACACCAAATTATACTTCTACAATACCTACATGTATACCTACTTCTAATTTAAAGGCATTCTTTTAAATTATTTCTATGGTTGCTTTCTACAATAATTCTAAATGTGGAGAGGATGAAGGAAGAAAGATTGGCGAAACAAATATATCGAGCGAATGTGGGTGGAAGGGAAGGGCCGGTGAGGGACGTCCCAGGCGGGACATTATTTTACACCTCTTTCTTACCCAAGCAAAATGTAATTCAATATAATTTACTTTGAGCATACGGTGGTATAAATAATACTTTTAAAATGCTGCAAAGATATTTAAAATAGAATTGGATTTTATTGAATCACGCTTGAAGTTTCAAAAACTACCATGTGGATCATTTAATAATTTCCAATGTTCTAGTTATGGTGTCACTAGATGACAGCCTGCAATAGAGCATGTTGGTGGTAAGATAAAATGTACCATGGTCTGTAGAATGACGGAGCCGTGCACGTTTATGCGTTACCTGGAAGTCCAGGATTGGCTGTAGGACGACCAAGCCGTGCACATGTATGAAATACGTGCACGTGTATGGGTTACCTGGAATTCCAGGATTTTCTGTAGGATGACGGAGCCGTGCACGTGTATGAAATGCTCCTTGTCCAGAGCGTGCACGTCTATGGGTTACCTGGAATTCAAGGATCGTCTGTAGGATGACGGAGCCGTGCACGTGTATGAAGTACTCCTTGTCCAGCGCCCCGAGGTCCACGCGGCTCAGCGGCAGCAGGCGCAGGCACAGCACAGGGAAGTACTTGCTGTGTTCGGGGTCCGAGCACTTCAGAGCTGATTCCAAGTTCTGGAACGGTACGCAGCTTGATCAGTCATGACTAACGCAGTCGAACCGACACGAACGGCAGTAGCTCTCAAGGCTAGTGCAGAGATTGGAAGTCGCTCAGCGTGCTATGGAACAGGATAATGCTGGAATTCTCTTTAATAAATCATATCAGAAACGTGACATCGTAACTGCCTCATGGGAGGCCTATGTCTCGAAGTGAATAAATGAATGGGTCTGGAAATGGCTTACTCCAAACCAGAAGACCGGCCTCGTTTAGTACATCTTCGATTAGGCTTAGGCATAAGGTCAAGGGGCAGACATAACAGATCCCACAGCGTCGAAGTGTCGCAGACTAACTGTCGGCCCCAGCACGACAACTTTAACATTAGACCAGATAAGCAGTGAATGTTTCAGGGCTGATGTACTGGATTGGTCAGATACCATTTGCTCGATATGGCTACGAAAGGAAGTTGATGACATTGTCTGCATATTATTGGTAACATCGATATGTACCGCGAGAAAGTGTGCCTGTTTGGCCCGCAGCCGACGGCACGCCTTGGCCATCGCAAGCAGCACGCCGGAATTGCCGCTCGCCAGCACAGCGGCGTAGCGCCCCGACAGCTCCTCGAACATCGGCTCGAACTGCAGACGGTAATAACGGTAAACACATTTTCTTTTTCTTTCTATGTAAGTCCCGGGCCACACAGAAGGAACGTCGGCGGGACGCGGGAAAGACGCGTATAGAAATTGCGCCCTCGCCCCGTCTCTTCGGTGTGGGCTCGTCCCGTCTTCGGTACAGTTTATATATTTCTGCGCCCCCGCCCCACGCCCTTCTGATGGCCGCTGGGTAAGGTTTCAGATCGTCATCATCATCAATGGCCTTTACACCTATTGCAGATGATTTGTACGACGTTTTTGGAGTCCTCTACGAGAGAGAACTCCCCGTCCGCATACTCGGCATATGCAGGCGGCCGGATCCTGGTCGGAGTTTAAGGCCTGTGAGGGTTTCTCATAGAAAGAAGACAAACGGTGTTGAGTGACATCAGTCAGTGTAGCTTTACTTGAGCTTGAGATTTCCGCACTTCAAAGGGTAATTGTAGGAAGCAAGCGCTGATACATGTGAACACCTCAGTTGTATGTTTTCCTTTTCTGTTAACGAGTTGTATCGCTTAGACTTAAAGAGCAAAGGGGTATATTTAAATGTATTTTAAAATAGATGTTTTTACCTGTAACAAACCACCTAAACCTCACCTTAAAAATAAATAGTTTGCTCTATAACTTTACTTTGTGTGTTTCTTCACCGCATTGGTCTGTGACACAATTCTATGTAAAACTGAAACAGCACTTCCTTTCCAATAAGTAATATTGTTTTTAAACACGAGGAAGTGGCCCAAAGTTAAAGGTAACATACTAAATATTAGGTTTTTATCTGATACCATGCGGTCACAGCCGCGGGCACAACTACATAATGCGCTAATGGACTCACCTCCTCCTTGAGTTGACAGTTATCGAACAGCCGCTGCACTGTGTAGTTGAGGGTCGGCTTCACCGCCAGCTGCGAGAGCCGGTTTATGAAGCACTTGGCGTAAAGCTGCGTGTAAGTCTTCTTTTTCGAGACGAACAGAGCAGCCTCTAACAATCTGTTGATGGAATATTAAAAAGTAATATAAATTAATATGTGTTTTAATCTGTTGATATTTTAATATAATTTTACTCCTTCATATATGTCTGATATGATTTTCTATATCTTTACATCTAGTTCCTTTTCTAATATAAGTAAAGTCCATCCAAATGTCGTGTGGAAGACATAACTTTTAGTGATAAAGCCGCCGTCTGTACTGTTAGGTTAAGAAATATTAGTGTATTTTCCTTTTCTATGTACAATAAACGGGCCATATGTGTTATTTGACCAGAAGGAAATTGACCTGGTACACTGAGGGCTTAGGTAGTAGAGAACAGAATTGAAATCTTACCTAACAGCTGGCTCTGAGGCGAACACCGGAGGGAGACTGGAATTAGGCAGGTAACTCTCATCTTTAACTCTTTCTTTGTCATCCTCATTAGGTTTCTTCTCCTCGTCAGCACCTTCATTTGACTCCACCCAGTCATCAGGAGCGAAGCTTTCATTCAATAATCGAGTTATCAATGTCTTAGTTAAAGATTTGTCTACGTTTTTTATGGCAAATAACAAAACTTGTAGCAATGCTGAAGTAATGTTCTGGTACGGTAGATCCTTAAACTGCGGCCAGGAAGAGAGTCTGTTGGCAAATTCGATGACCAAATCTTTGAACTCTTGCGGTACGGGCTTGTAAATTAGCTTTTCATGTGGTGGTATGCCTTTGTTGACTTTTGACGGTATCACAAACATGTTGATCTTTGGTTTTTCACCTGGTAGCAATGTGATACCACTTAGGCACTTCAATGCACTACGTAGTATGTGGTTTGCATAAGAATCCCATACAAAATCCTCTAAGTTATTCAGGGCATACTTACAGATTTTTATAGTAAAATTATAACAGTTCTTTAAGTGTTCTTCAGAATATTTACTTTTCATGTGTTCATCCTTTTTGCGTTTCTTTTTAGGTACTTCTTCATCCTTTACCACACTTTCATCGTCATTCTGCAAATGAGTAGTAGCCCGTTCACAAGACACTCTAAGCAGTGTTTCTACCACATGGCTAGTAAAGTTGTCGGAGCATAACTTCCTGAGCTCTGGAGACATAACCTCCATAAAGCGCTCCAGGTCCTCGGCCGAGGCAAACGGGAGCAGCAGTTCAATGACTCGACAACCAAGCTGGTTACCGGCTATATTGAGCTCTTCCTCCTTTGTGCGTTCTAGGACATTGCTCACTAGGGCCTCTGAAAGAGGGATGCAACTTACCAAGTTTTACAGTATAAAATTAATCAGTCATAGACATAGAACACAGGCTGACACTTGTTTCTGTCTCCGGCATTCCTCATCGAGACACTACCAGAGATCTGCTATAGATTGCCAGTTTGTAGTCTACACTCCATTATTGAAACTTTAGAGTTTACGAACTGAAGATTTATATTGGCAAAATTAGTGAATATCAATTGTAATGCAAGTTGGCAAAATTTGACTCGAAAGTACAGGGGCTGGGGCTGAAATCAGGCAAAATGCAAAGTATTTCTGAGGCTTTTCGCTGGATGTAAAATGAAATGAGTGATCACTTACGTCTTTCATCCTCGTCTTCAATGCCTTTCTTCATAGCATCTAGGATGCCGACGAAGTATTGGTACAATTCTTCGGACATCTTCGTGCCGCGCCCCAACTGGCCCTTTTTCGCGTACTTCTTTGCATTCGACAAAAAATTTTTACGCTTCTTGCGACCCTTCTTGTTGGGATCTTTGTTCGTCGGCTCCTCGGACATTCTCGATGGATTTAACAAAAACACACACTCAACAAGTTATCACTACAGGTGGCGTTTCGAGGTTATCCGTATCCCACGTTTGTTTTGATTTTTTTGACACTGACAGAAGCACAGAACATGACAAGATTGTGAAAGTGCTGTCGATACTCAGCTATTCTGCCAAGGTTGTTTGGCGAGTTTTTTATTTGTAATATTTAATAATTCTGAATACCTTAGATAGAAGCACTATCAATGCCGATAAAAGATCCGTAGCCCTACTCTAATAAATTACAACAAATCCTTAGCGCGTGACGCAATGTTTGAACGTTGCATCGTGAGCACAATCGTGAGTGTGTATTTACTCTAAAACTACCTTTAATGCATTGCGTTACTGTTTAGAATGAAATAGCCGCTAACTTGGGAATGTTTAAGGCGGGACCACAGGGCGGGACTGATGAACAAACCAACCAAACGAGTTATTAGTATCAAGTTTATAACGCACGGCTGCGCTTGCGCCTGTTGTCAGTCCATTTTTTAACTCATAAGGCTTCAAATTAGATAGATCTCCAACAGTTCCTTCCCACCGAACACAAGTTTAAGTAGGTATAAGAGTAGGTAACTATTTAGATATAGTGAAAAAGGTGATCCTAAAATATTGGAACTGAGTGGATTTCTTTAATTTTCTGAGGTAAGTGATTCATCCTTCAAATATAGTTTTAATAAAGTATTTAGTAAGTATCTGAATACTTAGGTACCTACTTACTTACTTCCAATAAGTAGGTACCTACCAATTTAGTTGATTTTACGAAATTATCTTAAAATCTATGCGTGCAATATTCCCAAAAAAATATTGCGTCGAAGGATAGTGCCAGATTTGTTTTTTTTTATCTTTATCTTCAAGACATGACCAATAGCAAAAAATATTTGTAATACGCCTGGAAAAGGTTGAAAACTTATCCCGCACTTATCGTTTAGTGACCGATTTGTGTGGCCATAAAAAAGAGGGAATGACCTCAACAGTGTAGAGTGTGGACTTCACTTAAACAACCGAAGATCGAAGAGGTACAGAAGACCATTTTACTGTAGTAATTTTTTTGGCATCTATTGAAATGGTCTTTAAAAATAAAGGATTATTTATAAACACGAATCCTTAAGTAGAGAACTCCCTACTTAAAATTCAATGAGTGAATTAAAATTCAATGATACACTCGACTGTTCAGATGCAACATAAATATTGTTACTTCGCACTGTAAAACAACTGTTACACCTGCAATAAATCCTTTAATAAATTTAACCTAAACACCTATAGGTACTATAAAATGAGGTTAATATTTATATTTCAAACGCGTGGATTAACAAGAGAAAGTGGCCATAATTTTTAGAAAAGGAAAAAAAAATTATTGTAAAACTTGCTGGCTCCCAAACTAGGTTTCAACGCGTGATGTATCCAAACATCTGGTTCGTAAAACAAGCGTAGCGCTGGTACAGTTTAATTAAGGTGGTCTTAATAGCTGTGGTATTGTGTCAAGATCCGGGTTCGATCCTCAAGTAATAATTATTATCAAAGTTATTAAAAGAAAAAAATCAGTTAAATTAAGTTAATTATTTCTACGTAGGTACTGTGAAACCTAATATATAAAATAAAATGAAATAAATAATAATCTTGAAGATTTTTTTTTCAGAATGGACGATAAAAACATTCATTTAAGTTAAAATAGTATCTGCATATTACCTAGTTTAAAAAGTCATTTACCCATGCGTGTTGCAGTGCTCTTACAGGGCTCTTGTTGTGAACTGGAATTAATAAAACAAATAATAACAAATTGTAAAATAAAATATACGAAAAATGTAAAATATAAGAAAAAGGGAAAAAATAAAATAGGTAGTGCACCGACAAATGCGCGTGTGCACCGAGGGACCACCCATGGTATTCGCTAAATAATTTTACCAAGATTTAGTATAGTTGACTTAGCTATTGTAGACAAATTCAGGAATTTGTAAAATAAATAAGAAAATGTAAAATAAATGATTTTGAACAGAGTTACATTTGATCATTCTGGCATTGATAATATTGTTTCACAAATTGCTCTATCGGTCAATATTTAATGTCATGATATGAAAAGTACCTATTCAATAACATAGTGGCATGATACCTTTAAAACCGGAAGTGTCATTGTCACTATTAAAAAGTAACCATTCGTTAGGTTGGCATCACTGCGACAAAGTATGGCGGGGTGCATGAGCTGGATCACTTTTTACGATATTCTTGATATTGAAAACATGATCACACTCGCAAACACATTCCGAATGTCATTGCCGCTGGACTCAGCGCACCGGGATGCACACCGTTTACGCATGGTTGTGTATGTAGAATGCTAAGCAGTCGGATTTATTTAATTTTTTATTTCACTTTTATGTCTTTTTACGTCGCAGTCCCACTTCTGTTTCGCTTTATTTTGTGCTACATATTATAGGTATGTGTGCGTCAAGACACCAAAGTGATTCCTAGTAAGAATTCTTTGCATACCAACGACGCAGTGGCTAGCTTGCATTGAATGATAATCATCTATAAGTACTTTTTGGGGTTCGGTACCGTCCATCCGTCCGTCTGACTGTCAAGACCCTTTATCTCGGGAACGCGTGTGGAGGTATCGAGTTGAATTAGAACCATATTCACGTCCACAGCCCCTTGAAGCTGTGAAAAAATCAAACTTGTAAGTTGAATTAACAAAAAATAGGTACGGACGTTTATGCCGTAAGAAACATAATAATATTTAAAAACATATAAACATATAGAAACATAGAAAGAAAATCAAAAGTTATACTTTCCGTTGACCTAGAACTATAAAATTTGGCAAATAATATTTTCGTATACTTCAAATTAAGGGGAAAATCTGAAAACTACACATTTAATCATAAAAAAATAGTCTTTGAAGTTCGGGAAAAGCTCGGAAAAAACTTCGAGACTCGATTCCTGAACTATTTTTATAATATGTAAGTAACGGAACCCTCAGTGGGCGAGTCCGGCTCTCATTTGTATGTTTTAGACTGTGACTGTTTTAGAGGTATCGTTTTTAGGGTTCCGTAGTCCGACAAGGAAACCTTATAGTTTCGCCATGTCCGTCTGCCTGTCTGTCCGTCCGCGACCTAGCGCAATGACCGGTGGTACTAGAAAGCTGTAATTTAGTGCGTGTATACATATTTATCACGCCGACAAAGTTAAACAATAAAATGTTGAAAAAAAAAATTATTATAATGTAGGGTACCTCACCTAACATGAAAAGTGGCGATGATTTTTTTTCTCTACCCCATCATGTGGGATAACGTTTGATTGGTCGTTGAAAAATAATTTTGGTGTATCAGGACCATTTTTAGATTTAGGGTTCCGTTTGAGAAATATTAAGCTTTTAAGCGCAATTTTTTGTCCGAGTAGTGTGTCCCCCCCTCTCATGGCTAAACGGTTGATTGTAGAAACGTAAAAAAAATCATGGTAGGTAGTAGCACATAATGAACTTGAAAGGAAAAGTATCACGGCTAAGTAGGCTTTACTAGTTAACGAGTAATAGGCAACCAACTTATAAAAGTAAAATTTCGTACAAAATCCATTGAAAATGACTTCGATGAAGTTGGTAGTTCCGTAAAGCAGAAAAAAACCTCTTTCTACAGAACCCTACATTGCGCCTGGCCCGACACGCACTTGGCCGGTTTTTTTCATTTTTTTTTTAATTTTGATAATAAAAGCTTATTAAATTTACGTAATTATTAATGACACAGCGGTGGTAGCCTAGTGGGTAGAACATTGGACTCCGAAGCGAAAGAACCAGATTCGATTCCCAGTGCGGGCATGTACCTATGACTGTGTTTTCTAACTTATGTACATTCGTGAACTAACCGTGAAGGAAAAAATCGTGAGGAAACCTGTGTGTCTGAGCTATTCATATATTAGGGGTTAAAGTATGAAATTGCCGTTTTATTGCAATAGGTTCTTTGAATTGACATAGAATCTTCATGGTTTGAGGTTTTCGAATGAAACTTTTTTCAAATGGTTTCTATGATGTTCTTTTTTTAAAAAATGTGAAACATTTGAATATATATCGACTTTCAATTGTTTTTGTTATTCAATTTAGACAAGAAAGATGGATACTGCGAAAATTCGAGTGATTTTTGAATACGAGTTCCGACGCGGAACTAACGCGGCAGAAACAGCCCGCAATATCAATGCTGCGTTTGGAGAGGGGTCTACTAATGAACGCACCGTGCGATTTTGGTTTAAACGCTTTCGTGATGGAAATTTCGACTTAAAGAACGAGCCACGAGGAAGACCGCCCACACAGGTGAATAACGATGAATTGAGAGAGATAGTGGAAGCCGACCCTAGTCAAACTACCCAGGAATTAGCGGCATGGTTTAACGTTACCTTACCCACAATATTGACTCACTTGCGTCAAATCAATAAAATATAAAAATACGAAAAATGGGTGCCTCATAATCACTCGAATTTTCGCAGTATCCATCTTTCTTGTCTAAATTGAATAACAAAAACAATTGAAAGTCGATATTCAAATGTTTCACATTTTTTAAAAAAAGAACACCATAGAAACCATTTGAAAAAATTTTCATTCGAAAACCTCAAACCATGAAGATTCTATGTCAATTCAAAGAACCTATTGCAATAAAAAGGCAATTTCATACTTTAACCCCTATTACCTCTGCGCTTGAAATCGCCAATCCGCGGTGGGCACGCGTAGCCCATACTCTCTCCCTGAGAGAAGGCCTGTGCCCTACAGTGGGACGTACCTATATAAGCTGCTTATTTATGACATAGCTACCAATGGTCAAATGTCAACATAAAACATGCAAATCAATTTTTTCCACAAAACCATGTAAAGAGTAGTACTAGAGATATGTCCATATAGTGTTACAATGTTTCATGCCCCATTTTTTTATACTTTTTTTTATTCAAAATAAAGAAACCTTAATTCTGGTTCTTAATAAATTTTTAATATTTTTTACCTGTTTTTTTTTTTTAAAGATTACGTTAAGTTATATGGATTTTATGATCCGAAATAAACAAGTAATAATTAATAATAAAAATAATTAATTAATACTCCTTGACATTAGTAAGTATAAGTACACAATTGCGCCAAACTGAAAAGCAGGTAAATTAAAGGTATAATATAACTGAATAATACTTAAATGCGTGTTATGCGCTCTATACCTACCATGGCAACAGGCCCCATTTATCCTGAATACTAAATACTGAAGGTCATTCTCACAAAACCATGCCGTTTTGATAATCGCAGCCTCTTCACTTACATAATTACCTCGCATCTGATTAGCATTGCACGCGAATAACACGTTAGGGTCCCGTGCGTAACGAGGCAGGGTCCGTCTGTCCGTCTGTCTTACCTATAGAGGGTGTATCTAATGAAAGATAATGTAATGGTTATCATAGCACAGGATGGACCGGACCGGTATGGACCCATGAATCTTGAGATGTACCAACATAATAGAATAAAACATTTATTTCACACAATTAAAAATTGGTTCGTACCTATGACTTATTTTCTTATGTTAGTACGAGCTATTTCTAAGCAAAGGAGTGAAATCTCATAGGACAAAAGTTGTCGTAAAACAGACAATCTATTCGGGATTGCAGGAATGGGCATTGTCCTAAAAAATAGGTTCTATATTATTTTTTCGAGAAACTATTTAATTATGAGAGCCCGGGCTGAATATTTCGATTTGGGCTCCTTTAGTTAATTTTTAAAGCGAAGAAAAAGAACCAGTCTATAAAACCAAAAGTACGTCATCAACTGAGATCCTTCGAGCTGTGAGTTTTTAGTGATAGGTACCATTACTCAATACAAAAACTCTTTAAATAAACAAAACTAAAAAGACTCCTAACCTGTGTGAACGTTAAAGATATTTATATTAGTGTTTTTTTTTACGAAATACCGAGATTTTAACATCTTGGCGTTTTTAATTCATTAATAGTAGAAGTACCCGATCGGACCACCATAACAATGGTTTTTAATTGTTCTTTTCTAGGTCATAATGTAACAGGTTAAACCTGCTTTCATTCGCGTGTGAAACGAACATTAGGTCGAATTAGTCACACACTTATTCCTAAAAATACAAGATATCAGTGATTATCAGCTTATAATTGTAGCATTAAATTTACTGACCTTTAAAGGTAATACCTTTAAAATGAAGTATGTTTTCATTTTATTTTCATTCAAATTTTGTCACTATTGTCATTATTTAGGACAATGCCTATTGCGCGTTTTTCAGGTAAGTAACCGTCTAGTAGTGTTATGTGGTGACATAGAAGACCTCTCGGTGCTTGAGTTCAGCTCGCACTTGGCCGGTTTTAATATAAGTACGTAGAAATCTTTTTTTTTCCAATCTCGCACTTGTGTATAGCGCAATAAGAATTGTCTTCAATATCTCTTGCACCTCCAATACCATAGAGATGGGTAGTACAGTCGAAATTACATCAACCTTTACATACGTGCACTCTAATCAGTTTTGTTAAGGACGACTGTGCAACAAAAATGTAAAGGTTGACCTGCTGTAGACTGTACCTACTTACTTACTTGGCTTACCACGCCAGTGAAGATCTAAGCAGCGTCTAGTTCTCATGAAATTGATTTAAAACCGTGTGTGTGTCTGGAAACTCCACAAAAATGTCTTGTAAGTTGTGTTAATAGTGTGTTAGTAGCCTCACGTTGCCTGACGTACCTACGTGAGGCTTCGGTTTCGACTCTCAGCATTATTTTATGTTACACCAATGTTTTTTTTATGGTACGCACTTTGTGAATATGCAGTTAGCCATTGTGGCTTACTAGGTACATTGTAGGTAGCAGGTTTCCTCGCGATGTTTTCCTTAAATTTTAATAATATTTTGTATAACCGTATCAGTTTCTTAACCTTGAAATGTATTATTGATTCGAGGCACAAATTCAACCGATGAGAGGTCAATAAACAGGCATTGTTACTGAACTACGAAATTTGAAAATGACAGGTACCTACACTGCAGCCAGGATTCGAACCCACGGCATCTCGCTTGTGGGGCAAGGGTTTTGAAGCTACGCTGCCACTTCTAGATACACGATAATACTGTATTAATACTGTACTGTGTTGCGGTGGTAGCCTAGTGGGTAGAACATTGGACTCGGAAGCGGGAGACCCAGGTTCGATTCCCAGTGCGGGCATGTAGCTATGACTTTGTTTTCTAAGTTATGTACATTCGTGAAGTTATAGTAGCAATACCACTCGCTAACTGTGAAGGAAAACATCGTGAGGAAACCTGAGTGTCTGAGCTATTCATATACCTCAGCGCTCGAAATCGCCAATCCGCGGTGGGCACGCATGGTGATTAAGCCCATACTCTCTCCCTGAGAGAAGGCCTGTGCCCTACAGTGGGACTTATATTATAGGCTGCTTATTCACTGTATTAATTAGTACCAATGTATGTAACCGTTTCCATTCACCCGGAAACCAGAAGGAAACGTGAGGAAACTCGCGGCTTGGTTGGCTCCGCACGCACGTTGACTTGTTTTTCCTGTGGGCTAGGCCAACTAAGCTGTCGGGATGGTATAGGTGCTGGGTAAGCCTACTCGATCTAAACCAATTTCCCAGGCACCGCAGCGTCCGAGTGATCCCTTCACCTACAATCTAGTGTGAGCGAAGGTGCCACTGGACACTGTATAAATCATCACATTATGTAGATGCAAGTTTTTTTAATGTATTCTTATATACATAAGAAACTAATGAAACTCCGCGGCGCACGCTTTGAATATGTGCGATATAAATGTTACCTCAAAAATGTCAATTATATTTTTATTCATACCAACTCGTTCAACGACTGTTGGTTTTTTTGTTTAACTTCCCATATTTTTAGAAAAATAATACGAATTTTGCGGTTTTGTAGGTTTTGTAAGGTCCTGTCCACACAGAAGGTATGTGGGGCGAGGGCGCGGAAAACATGGGACGCGTTGCGTAGAGTTCGCGCCCGCACCCCGTCTCTTTAGTGTGGGTTCAGTCCCGTCCCTTCAGTATATTTTGTTTGAAAGTGAATTGGAAATACTACGCATTTTTTCTGCGCTCTTACCCCACGTCCTCTCTGTGTGTCTCAGGGCTAAGACAGTGATTTACACCGGAGGTTGGGACATTGGTGTTGGTAGAGCGCGTAAAGTGCAAATTTCGCAATATCAAGTAAACATTAAAACGGTGTAAACATTAAAAAAAATCATGTTACAAAAGTTCTATAAATTGTTTGAAGTATAAATATTTTGGTTTTTTTTCTGATGTTAATAAAGGATAGCCTCTTCTTTTAAATGTCTATAAGTCTACTAATTGGTGTGTTTGAGGAACTACACATTTTAGAGGTATAATACCGACATCGAAGGCCAGTCTTTATTTTACCTGTAAACCAGTTTAGTGTCTAGGTACAGGTGACAGCATGCCGAGCATCACTAAGTTGCGTTATGGGAGATTTTGCAGTAAAAATGCAAAAGTTGATCAGCGGTCAATTGTACGTTTGTAGACTTCAACACCATAGCTTTGCTGCTACGCTGTTATAGGTCTTATTGCGCGTGGCGAAAAGTGCCAAAACTGATTTATAATTTATTCTTGTGCGAGCCATTAAGTACTATCAATTCACCACCCAGAATAGCCCAATATCCGAACATCCGTACAAACACAAACACTCTAGAATGTGTTAATACCACGGGCCGTTTGCCAGAATGAAATACCTACAAAAGCAGCCTATTGAGGGCTCTAAACAGACGGGCTGCATTTCAATTGCTTTCCGACTGCACGGTTGCAGTTCAGTTGCAGTTCGAGTGCAGTTGGCACGACTGCAATGAAACTGCCAACCAACCGAGCAGACTGGTTGCAGTCAGTGTGCAGTTGGCATGCAGTTCCATTCAATAAAGGGACGTTGTTCAGATGCAGTTTGAATACTTTCAATGCCGTCGTGCCAACTGCATTCAAACTACATCTGAACTGCAACTTTGCAGCCGGAAAGCAGTTGAAGTGTAGCCCGTCTATGTAGAGCCTCACTGCAGATATCATTGACTAATATTCGTACAATGTTACATTACATTCGTACGACGGCCGGCGGCCGGTAAATAAATAAATAACTGCCACCCATTACAAGTACTTGTCCGGCGAGTCTCTTAAATGCATAGTTGTTAAATAGAATGGTGTTAGTACAGAAATAATAATAACTTTCACTCATTACTTCCACGGTGACATCCAAACAACACAATTACTGACTCCTGGTCCCAAACTGAATACTCTGTGCTATGGTACCCAGGCAAGGACATGACTGGACAATTCCATGGATATGGACAAACTATTGGCATTCCAATAGTATAAACCCGTGCAACTTAAATGGGTGCCTCGCGCGATTCGATCTTCGCGAGAGTTGCCCATTGAATTCGGGCGGATTATACCTACCATTGAAATGCAACTTTAAATGCCTACCGCAATCATTGCCTCTCCTGTACCTCCTGCAGGTTGAATGGTAAAAAATGCCATTAGAATTAAGTCCACCTTTTGTACAATAAAGAATTAATAATAATAATACTCCTATTGCTTAGTAGACTACGGAATAGAGGCAAATAATCTATTGTCATCCTAATATTCTCTCTATTGAACAGAACAGCTATGCATTTAACATACTCGTCCCTTGATCACGCACGTGACGTGTTTTTTCATGCCATTCACGCATACAAGATTTGATACGCGCGCCTACCAACCACCATTAGGTAGAGAATGCAATAGGGTACCAATACCCGGGATGAGCAATGAGCATGGGTAAGCTTGTAGAAGCCAGTAGCTGCAGCCCCCGGTAAACTTGCCTACTTATTTTTGGCATCGCGTGGAAACAGCTGCACGCCTGATTGCTGATTGCTCTGCACTATAGCTATAGTCTTGGATGATTGCTCGGATAGCGGCCGACGCTGATGCCCAGTCGCGCTCCGTTTGATACTGCGGTTACCTACCTACCTATGTTCCGTTTCAGATTACATTTTGCTAAAAGTAATCCGCGGCATGGGTAGTACGATACGGTATTAAAATGTCAGAAATTGACAATCAACTTACTGGAAAGTCGCGACTTTTGGCATTTGAAGCACGTGACTCGCGACGTCCTACTACCATGCTAGTTTTCAATCTTTGATTTTTAGGGTTCCGTACCCTTCGGGGGTGCCAAACAGGACTCTATTACTAAGACTTCACTGTCTGTCTGTCTGTTACCGGGCTGTATCTCATGAACCGTGATAGCTAGGCAGTTGAAGATTTCACAGATGATGTATTTCTGTTGTCGCTATAACAACAAATACTAAAACAGAATAAAATAAATATTTAAGGCTCCCATACAACAAATGTATTTTTTTGCCGTTTTTTGCTCGATATTAATAACGGTAACAGATAGACGCTTGAAATACTCACACAATATTCACTTCGATTCGCTTCAAAAATAAATAATTAAATTAAAATAATAATAATAATAAATTTATTTATTTCAAAGTTACACACTGGCACAATACAGTTACACTCAACTAAGATTACAAAATAACGAGTTGGCCTCCGTTGCCGAAATAGGTAAGAACCTGTATTTCAGCAAGCAGCGCCTTCGCCACAGAAGACAATTATAACATTAGGGGGGGGGGGGCTCCCATACAACAAACGTGATTTTTGCCGTTTTTTCGCGATCTTTGTATCTAATACTGTATAGATACTGTACGGAACCCTTCGTGCTTGAGTCCTTCTCGCGCTTGGCCGGTTTTTTATAGAGCCCGCTCGTTTTAAGGCACTTCATTTTACTGTTGTTCAAACCACCTGAAATTCATGGTGTATTTCGTATACCAGCGACACCTACCATGAGGTTTCTAGGTAAAAATTGGTATCTCAACAACAAACTCACTTCATCAAATGACTTGAATGAATGGGAGTTCAAGTAATGAAGGTTCTCACAATCTACCTAGAAGCCCTTGGTTATCTTCGATCTTAAACTGATACCTTGAAGGAACAGGTCACCAGTTTAGACGCCATCGTGGTTACACAATTGAGTTCACTTTCAGTTTCCCGTCGCCTTTAGACAAACGTGAAAGTGTTAGGTAGGTACACCTGCGGAAAACTGGTTCATCTTCTATGCTGTCTATGCCCTGGCTGTCTGATTCATCATCGCCGAGCGGAAGCTGTGAAAGCTAGCCAGTAGGATTCTTATATAAATGTAAACATCCACTAAGGATTTTTGGAAATTCTTCCCCTAAGGGGGTGAAAGAGGAGATGACATTTTGTATAGAAATCCATAATTTTCAAACCAAATCAGTCGTGTTTATAAACACAAACTGAATTTTACGCAAGCAAAGCCGCCGGCAGAGCTAGTGTAAAGATAATGCTACCAACTAAAAATTTTGAAAGTCAAACCGCTAGTTTCTGAATTGAGATTTCCACGAAATATCTAATACTCGATCTTGTATAATTTCTGAAACTGAACGACGAAAGATTCTTATTTAATTTTCGAGGACTATTGGAATGACATAGTACTGCAACAAAAAAGAGGTAAATAGGCTCTAGGCCCAGGCCCTGTACATAATATAGTTCCGTGGTTTTCGTTCCAGGTTGCATGATGCGTGAGAGCCTCCGGCGGCTGACGTCGGAGGAGCGCATGCGTAGCCCGTCCCCCGCGCTCGCGCGACGCGCCGCCGGCACGCGGCGCGTGCGCATCCAGCTCCTCGACGGCACACAGCTCGAGCTGCACCTCGACGTGAGTGCGTTCTCTAGTGATGTGAACCGGTCTAAGGCCTGGGGCACACAGGACGTGGGACGAGGGTGCGAAAAAGACGCGACGCGTTATATAGTTTGCGCCCTCGTCCCGTTTCGTATGTGTAAGCTTCGTCCCGTCCCTTCAGTACATTCTTTCTGGTTGTGCAATAAAGAGTTTACATAGGTACATCCTGTATCAAAGTGAAGTTGAAAGACGACGCGTGTTTTGCGCGCCCTCCCCCCTATGTCCTTTCTGTCTGTCTCAGACCTAAGAACCGTTTTCTAAGAACGGGTTCACATCACTACAGGATGATTTTGAAATCGTTAGATATATTTTCAGACAATGTTCTTTTCATCGTGAAACATTATTATTAAGGACTAGCTGAACGAACGTTGTTTTGCCATATTGAATTAGCCTGCGACCTATTCTCAGACGTACCAAATATAGATAGATAGAGATAGAGAGCACTTTATTGCACAACCAGAAAAAAAGAAGAACCATTATCAATAAATGTCTTTCCTTCTATTATTTTAAGCAAAAATATACATAAAAAATTTATAAAAATCGGTGAGGCTGTTTCGGAGGAGTTCGAAAACAAACAGCGTGGTTTTTTATATGTTTTTCGTATTTTGGAAATTATACACAAATTATAACATAAATTGTCATTTCCACTATTTAGACTTGCAAAAGTTAACACATCCTTTATGGGGCACTGTATAAGGTTCTACAACAAAATTCCTCCAGATATATTAGAGTTTCCTCCAACGCGATTTAAAAAATGTGTGCAAAAAGGCTTACTATAACATCAAGGATTATTTAGAAGACAAAGATGTTTGGCATTAAACAGTAGATTAATATTATTTAAAGGACGATTGTGACTAGTGTTCAACACATTCATGACTAATATTTTAAGTTGAAAACTCTGTTAATTAAGTTAAAACGTGTTTTGAAAAGAATAAATGTGGAGTTTCTTTGTTAGCTTCTTCTCCACATAATCCATTAATTGTGAAACTAACAACTTTGACGTTCATTGAGTAAACAATAAACATTCTGTTTTTACAATGAATAAAAATATTTGAATTGAATTGAATTGAATTACTATAACTAAGAATTTTATTATGTTCTATGTAATTTTTCGCAATGACTCTTTCCTGGTACTACACCTTCCACTATCCACATGACCCAGGTTAGCTTGAAAAAAAATGTCATTAGTAATTACCTCGCCTTTGTACAAATAAGCTTACTATGCAACAAAGAACTTTCTAATCTTAATATTAAGTGCCCTGACCCTTGATCAAGGTCATGGTCCATCTCCGTCCTAAATTTCGTCCCTTGAACGCTTTTTGCGGTTGTATTAAATTTACTATTATATTATTCTACCTCATTACGCCCGTCGGCGCAGCTTGTCGCTCGCTCAAACTCATTCCAGGTGGCATATAGTATACTCAATGTAAAACAGTTATTTGTAATTTAAATCTGTTTGCGAAATATTGACAAACTCAGCATAGGGCGCCCATCAGCTCACAGGATCGACGAGATAAGGCAAGCTGCTGGTAGCGGCTGGATGAGATGCTTTGGGGAGGCTTATGGCCAACACGAATATTCGGGCTAGAACGATAGATTAGATTAGACCGAGCCACCTAAACATATTAATTATTTTTACGCACAATCATAATTATACCTAGTTTTAATGCGGTACCGCGCCCGGCGCGACGTCATTGTACATTTTAGTCGATAGGTGATCTTATTTTGTGTTTTCGGTATGTTTATTATTCGTTTAAGAACCTGTTGGGATTTGGCGTAAATTGTAGCTTGCAACGGTAAATAAATAAATAAAATAAAAAATACCACACCTACTTAAAAATAAAACACGACGTAACTACGATTCGAGTGCGCGAGTGATGCCAACACCCACAGTATCTTAGTGAGGCCATTAACTCGACCAATTAACCCTGGACCCCGGCTAACAATGGGTTTGAACTTTGTTTCTGGAAAAGTCAGTTAGTATATACTTTTTGATAGGAGTTAGAAAACGTGGTGGCAAGAACGTAGAGACATTATTGTGAAAGAACAATCCATTGTGTTAATTTATTTGAATTATAAAAGGCCAGTATTTACGTAATTGAAATGGTCCGACCTTCAAACCACCCAGAAATGAGATGTATCTGAACGAGTTCCACTTATTTCTACTTCCTGTCTAATCACTTCCAGCGCAAAGCGAAGGGCGCAGATCTGCTGGACCAGGTGTGCGAGTACCTCGGCGTGCTGGAGCGCGACTACTTTGGTCTCCTTCACGCCAGTCGCGGCGACCCGCGCGCCTGGGTCGACCTCAATCGCCGGCTCGCGAAAACTTTCAAGAGTAAGATAAGATAAGGATATTCTTTAAAAGGGTTCCTTTTCTTCTTCTTCTTCTTTCAGTGCCTCTCCACTACTGGAGGTTAGGTGTCAACTCCCACCTCGCCTCTACCAGCTAAATTTTTGATTGTAGAAACATGAAAAAATTCAGGGCAGTAGCACATTAAATTAAGTTAAAAGTATCACGGCTAAATAAGCTTTACAACCTAACGAGTAATCGACCAATTTATAAAAGGAAAACTTCGTGTAAATTTAATTGAAAATCACTTTGATGAAGATATTAGTTATGTAAAGCAGGTAGTTAATATAACTAAAATAAAATCCTAGTATAAGTCAAAACCTCTTGTTTTAAGTTCGTATATTTTAACGAGCAACTACGAAACCCTACAATGTGTGTCGCCCGACACGTACTTGGCCTGTTTTGTTTGTATATTTAAATGTAATCTGTGTATAGAAAAGTAAACGAATCTGGGGCGCTACTACGTAAGTGCTCCACTGTATGGAGGTGTCCGATTTGACCTTTTGACCTACTCCCAACTGTCAAATACATACATACTTTGGCACTTTGGAATCTTCAAAATGCTCTGAGGGTTAACCCGATAGAGTGGACAGTTACGTGACAGAAGGGCTGAATCATTCCTTTAATATTCCAGACGAACCTTGGGAGGTAAAGTTTGCCGTCAAGTTCTACCCGCAAGAGCCGGCGGACTTGCAGGATGACATCACAAGAGATAACCTGCTCTTTGCTGTCCGACGCGATTTGATGGAAGGTATACCGCAACAATTTTGGGTGGTTTGAAAGACATAGCAAAATGAACGTGCCTGACAATAGCTATCGGACACGCTAATTTGTTTTTTTTTTATACGCATTTTTCAACAAACTTCACAACAGACACACACTCGAATCTATTAGAACCATTAGTAGCCATCCAGTGAGGTGTATCCGTGCCGCGGGTCTGCGGGTCATTGTTCTGTTAGACGGAGACTCTGTACTAATTGTTGGCGCATTGTTTTAACAAGATTTCTCAACGCGAAGCAGGATTTCTCAACTATACATTTTCTAAGGTTAACACAAACACTAGACACAATAAATATCCGTGCAAATTCAGTCATAAATGTTAATACAGTGAAAAAATTTTTTAAATCCACCGAGGCTATATAAAAAGCGTTTTATCGGGGTGCGCTTCAATATCAATGTTGGCAACACTGGTTATTGTATCGTGCGACACATTCTACAGGATCTATTTCTTTCTACCGGCTGGTATGCAAGTGTCCCTCTCCACAGAATCGCTTGTGATCTGCCAGTTACTGGCACGCGAGCTACGGGCAGAATCTTGTGTGTATAGTCTATTCATCCTTACTTGTCCAATTTAGTAAACAAGATTCTACCCGCAAAGTATGACTTTTTAGTCGGCTGGCATGCTTTTGTGCGAGTATTAAGCGTGTGTATTAAGCGCTTTATGCTAAGGAAACTGTTTCAGGCCGCGTCAGCTGCTCGTTCATCACGCAAGCGCTCCTGGGCTCGTACGTCCTGCAGGCGGAGCTGGGGGACTTGGAAGACGACGACGTCACGGCCGCCATGTTGCTGGAGCACCAGGTGGCGCCGGCGCTCGGCATCACGCCCGACCTCGAGGATAAAGTCGCTGAGCTCTACAGGCTGCACAAGTGAGACAAAGAGAGAAAATTCCTGAAACGTGTCGGTTCGAGTTTGCCATGCACACGCGTAACAACTTTTGTTTTACGATCACGTAAAATTTTCCATTTAAAAAATATATGACGCGGTTTATCTGCTCCAAAGCATAAAATTCAGACTTCAGACCCTTGTCTCCCCTGGTCAACCCCCTGGGGAAGACATCACGATTTTCCAGTCCTGGTGTCTCCCCTTGCTGGGGGAGACATCGGTACTAGGTTAGTGACGTAATTTATCGACGGCATTTAAATTGAATTCATTTTTCAACAATTTTCCAATTTTTCTTTCTTCAGACCAAGGAGATTTAATTCTCCTTGTTTAGAGTATTACAAATACTATATATCGCCCCCGCCGTTCTCAAGCAATACGCTTACCAACAAACAGCACTTTCATTCGAATTCAGTGTTTCTCAAATATGCAATTTTTCAGAAAACTTTCCAATTTAACTTAAAAATCATATTTTAGGCTGTTACGAATACATCGATCTAACCGTTTTCAAGTGATGCGGTTAACAAAACAAAATTTAATTTAACATAGGAAAAATTAAGAAATAAAACCATAAAAATATTTTTTTCGGGGTTATCGGGATCACAAAAAGTGCGAAAAATAAAGTTACTCTAATAATAAAAAAATATTAGATTTAGTTTTTCCATTAAATTCTAAACGTTTTCTGATAAGGGTGTAGATGCTTAAAACCGTTATTTTACGAGATAACTCAAATATTGATAAACGCTTCATACATTATAAGGCGTTACGTGCAAGGTCATAGTTTGAGCCCGATTTGTATGGCGCGTTTTTGTACCACGTGACTATATTGACTTTTCGACATGTTCATTCAGTTTTAAAAGACGGGTTATATTATAAAAAGTATAGCCGTAGAGAAAACAAAATCCATGTTTATTTATCATTCAACATGGTCTCTCCGATTATATTAAAACATTATTTAGTACAAGTTCTCGAGATAGTGATGCGTTCTACGCTTGCCAAACTTAACACATTATAGGTATGGGCTACCACGATTCAGGCTGCACCTTGCGTGGTGGCCACTGCTAATGTCTTAGTTATAGTGAAACGTGTTAAGAAATATTTAAAAAAAAAACTATGTATTTTAGCTCAAGCCATTCAAAGACTTCCCCCCAGCATAAAAGATTTTTGCCCCTTTGCCCTGCAGAGGACAGAGCCCCGCGGAGGCCGTGCTCAACTATCTGGAGAACGCCAAGAAGCTGGCGCTGTACGGGGCGGAGCTGCACTGCGCGCAGGACTCCGACGACGTGGACATCGTGCTCGGCGTGTGCGCCAGCGGCATATCCATCTATAGGGACGGGTAAGCCTTCAACTTTAACCTCCCGGCATTACCATGTGAGTACAGGGACGGGTAAGCCCCAAAGCAATTCCTTTTAACCAACCAACTTTAACCTCCTGGTATTTTCATGTAAGTACAGGGACGGGTAAGCCTCGAAGCAATTCCTTTTAACCAACCAACTTTAAACCACCGGCATTTCCATCTACAGGGGCGGGTAAGGTTCAAAGCATTCCTTTTAACCAACCAACTTTGACCTTCTCAGTTATGACCTCAGTTCTAACAATGGTTTTCGATTGTTATTTTCAAGGACTTAGGAAGTTAAAAAAGAGAAGGTCCTAAATTCGTACCTATATATATTCAGCGATAATTCTTTTCTATGTTGTCTGATTTCATTCATTCTTTTTTTTTGTTACAAAAGGGCTACCCCTAAAATGGCCCCTTATAAATTTGGTCAAGATCTGTTGGAGATCCATGAGAAAGTCCTCGAGCTCTCCTTTTTAGAGCGTCTTTTTCATGCATGTTTTTCAGATGCCTGAATGAAATTAATCGCGCCGTTACTTAACGTGCCGGAGGTCGTAGCTTCGATTCCTACTGGGGGCCACTGTACATTTGTACAAATGGCCTCAGTCTGGGTGTATTTCCATGTTAGTGGGTGTAGTTCTTTGCCTGGTTACCACAGCACAGGGTATCCTAGTTTGGGATCAGGACAAGTGATTGTGTCGTGTGGAAGTTATTATTATTATAGATAGTCCGAACGTAGCATCAAATAATAGACATTGTCGTACTAATGACAACAAAAAACTCATGACATCAAAAAAATCAGAATTATTTAAAACTGATTTACAATGTAGCTTACATACCGAAAAAAATGAAAACATCAATGCTAATGCCCATGATGGAGGTTTTTTCAAGGTCGTTTCAGATAGTTTTGAAATATAACATTACATAACTAGGGCGTAAAATAAAGAAACGCCGATATCGCAGAAGTTTAAGGCCCGCCCGAGCCGCAGCCGAGGGTCGTAAATATGCGATAAAGGGCTTTCTATTTTACAGTCCGTGTTGTGTACGCATCTTAGGTCGTCACTTGGCCTCAACGTGGGTTTTCCCGTACGCGTAGCGTGCGGAAAACCCCACTTTTTGGCCAGGTGTGGCATAAAAGTTTTTAAGTTGAAAACGTTACCATCAAAAGGAAATAAAGTAGGATTTAGTGATTGGGCCACTGCCGGCATCAGGAAAAGTAGGGACACACTTTATACACTATATGAGAAAAAGACATATACATATGACACTAGACTTTACAGTATGTTAAAGTATATTCAAAATTTTTTAGGGCCGTCTGCCAAAAAGTTAAATGCAAGCATATGTATAAAAGCCAAAATTCTTAAATCTTCTAATAAATCTAAAACCACTTGGACTATAATAATAAGGAAACCGGTAAATCCAAATCAGGAGACCGCGAATTTTCACTTAAGATTGATACATTACCAGGAGACGGGCAGCAGCGTCTTCCTGAGATTCCAACCGCATACTGCGATCGCCAACCCGCCTGCCAAGCGTGGCGATTATGGCAAATGAAAACCACGAAGGAGGCCTATGTCCTACAGTGGGCGTCAAATGCCTGATGATGATCATGATTGTCTACGACTGGACAACTATGCATTTAAGAGACTCGCCCCACCGTTTCAGGCTGCTGATGAACCGGTTCCCGTGGGCAAAGCTGACCAAGATCTGCTACAACAAGCGCAGTTACTCACTGAAGTTGCGCCCGAGCGAGTTCGACGAGTACGAGACGACCCTCGCGTTCAAGTTGCCCTCTACACGCGCCTGCAAGAAGCTGTGGCGGTGCAGCGTGGAACACCACATCTTCTTCAGGTTGGTAGCACTTGCGAGTCAACTACCCTCGGTTTAGGATAGAATAGAATAGAGCGGCTTCTCATTCGGGAGGTCGTAGACTGGAATCCCGGCATGTACCAATGACTTTGTTTTCTAAGTTACGTACGTTTGTGGAGTTATAGTAGCGATACCACTCGCTAAGCGTGAAGGAAAACATCGTGAGGAAACTTGAGTGTCTGAGGTGTTCACATACCTGAGCGCTTGATATTGCCAGTCCTCGGTAGGCATGCGTGGTAATTAAGCCCTTTCTCTCTCTCTAAGAGAAGGCCTATGCCCTACAGTTGGACGTATATAGGCTACATTATCTAATAAAAAAAAATTTCGCGTCACAGTGTTTGTTATCGAACTCCTCCGAAACGGCTTCACCGATTTTAATGAATTTTTTATTTGAGTCATAGGTCGTAGGCTAAAACAACATTTGCCAGGTCAGCTAGTATTATAGAAAAAGTTTATGTGGTACCAAACAGATTAGCGTACGAGAAGCAGGAGGTGAACACAGACCAATTAATTGTCTGCCGTACTCTCGAGTTCTGTACTAAGGTAAAGACAGGACAGTGTGAAAAAGGTGTACAGTCAAATATCCCTATGTACAGCCGAGAATCCTTTCGCCTATACCGCAGTCTCTAAAAACAAAAGTCTTTAATCAGTGCGTCCTTCCCGTCATGCATGACATACGGAGCCGAGACGTGAACACTCACGGTTCGACTAGTCCACCAATTTAAAGTCGCTCAGCGAGCTATGGAGAGAGCTATGCTCGGTGTTTCTCTGCGGGGTCGAATCCGAAACGAAGTGATTCGCCAGAGAACTAAAGTAATCGACATAGCTGAACGGATTAGCAAACTGAAGTGGCAGTGGGCTGGTCATATCTGCCGCAGGACCGATAACCGTTGGGGCAGACTGGTTCTAGAGCGGAGACCGCCAATCGGCACACGTAGCATAGGATGCCCTGTGACCAGGTGGAGCGACGACATTCGCAAAGCGGTGGGCAGTACTGGAAAACAAGAGCCGAAGTTCGGGCTCAGTGGCGTGTCTTGGGAGAGGCCCATGTCCAGCAGTGGACTGACGCCGGCTGATTATGATAATGATGACAGCCGAGAACGCCCAATTGCTATCGCCCAATCACAATTCACGTCACGTAAGGCGCTCAGAATGAACCAATCACAGAGTGATTTACTCTACAGCATATCTTGCGCTTATTTAATTGGTGAAGACTAATGAAGGACTGGGGTCGTGTTTGAGTGTGAATTTTGTAAGGAAAAAATACTTCTACGGTTTTCTTTTTCGTAGGTCAATACGAACAAATTTTACTATGGCGAAAGCGACGATACCGATACACGTTCTGTGCTAAAGTTATCTACAATATTAAAATGTATGAAACAGCTGATGTTTTTATCGCGATTTTGAAGTTTTCCCTATACACTACGAATTTTGGGTGGTTTGAATGCCATAGCAAAATTAACGCGCCTTAACAATAGCTATCAAATACACTAATTTGTTTTTTTAAAGGCACTTTCCAAACATATCTCGACACAAACTCGAATTTATTAGAAGTAGAACCATTAGTAGCCAGCCAGAGCGGTGCGTACGCGCCGCGGGTCTGCAGGTCATTGTTCAAAATATGAATATTATTATTTATTGTTAATTTCAAATGTAATTGTAAATGTAAATATGGACTCATTGTCTGAAATAAATTTGAATTGAATTGAATTGAATTTAATTGTCCTGATAGATGGGGAGGTGGAACTAATGTTTCGCGAATCTTTTTTTAAACAATATTTCTCAAAAAGTCAAAACTTCTTTCTCAGCTTATTTTTTAATTTCTATACTTAAAACTAATAGTCTAAATAGATGCCATTTTTTATTACTAATTACATAACCGCAGCTTTCAAATCATCCAGATTTCAGCGTGTAATAAAAGTTGTTGGTATCGACGAGTAAAACCTCTCATATCCGGATTTATAATATGAAGATTTTGTTACATCCTTAGCAACAGTGTGTTTCCTTCCATTCAGTTTGGAACCCTTTGCGGGAGTCCAACTCACACTTGGCCAGACAGACAGACGTCGTGGCATAGCGCTAAAGTCCCATTGAGACCTGTCGGGCCGTACCCGGGAGATGTCAATGGGAAAATCAAATCAAACCCCAAAAAATATGCGCCAATACGAGGCACCTGAATTCGCTAATCATTTGCACGCGAGATGGATAGGTGTTGGTAACAAACCAGTGTGAATCATCAACATTATCATCATCAGCCCACCGCTGCCTCATGCTGGCCATAGGCCTTTTCCCCCCAAATGCCACCTATCGCGGTCCTCTGCCATCTGCAAAGAGTCTCGAGATTGAAGTGGCAATGGGCAGGAGACCTGGCGAGACGGAAAGATGGCAGGTGGACCAGGGCAGTAACAGAGTGGCGGCCGAGGACGGACGACAGTCAGTGGGCAGACCAGCAGCCCGATGGTCCGTGGATGTGTGTCAAATCCTTAAACATTATTCAAATATGAAAATAATGATGAGTTTCAGTCTGTGTTTTCTAACTATAATTTCAACTTAAACTCCAAATCTTGCAACTTCGGCTCCTCAGGCGCGCCGAGCCGGTGCCTGTCAAGCGCGTCCCGGCCTTCCCAGCGCTGGGCACCCGACGTCTGTCCTGCAGGAGGACCCTGAGGCAGCTGAGGGCCGAGCCCTTAGCAGACGTGTACGCCCGCCTGCAGCGCACCGAGATAGCTGCCTCGTAGGCCCAACATCGACCTAGAGCAGTGGCCGTCACAGTCAACGGCCGCATAGAACAATGTGAGGTGTTATTGCTGACCGCACTTACGTAGATTGGGCCGTTGACACCACCAATCAATTGACAATAAAATTAATGAAAAGTTAATCAATGGAATTTGAAATTTTTGCACAGATATCGTTCGCGGGCCGCAGTTTGACGACCACTGGCCTAGAGTCTAATACGGACATAGTGGTTCAATAGAATGGTATTGGCTATCTGTTTTTGCCTCTATTTTGTAGTCTACTAAACAACGGCAGTACAATATAATTCTAATAGTACCTATAACTCGCGCAAAGTAAATAGACAACTCCCGCGAAAAAAATAAGTTGCACAGGTGCTACCATTGGAATGCGATTGATCAGTAAACTATCAATAATGTCGATGAAGCAACGATTACAAACCATTACCTGGCGTACAAATATCAAGGGCAATAACGTATTTTAGAGGATGGCGTCGCTTAGCCACCTTTTTTTATCTGAATATAAAGAAAGATATCTTTAGATAAAAGATCCGCGAACTCAATGTTCCTTAAAAGAACTCAAAATTGAGGTAGTTTATAACACTTGCTTTATTTGATTGAAAAAGTGCCATAGCTTTATCATACTATGTAATTAGAACGTCATAATTTACTCATAAGATCGTACGAGATAATGATTGTCTTGTCTTCGCTTAGAATAATTTTTTAGTTAGTTTTTTCCCTTAGTTGTCAATCGTGGGTCCTAAAAATCAACATTCATAGGTACTTACAAGTGTCCGAGATTTTCCAAGTAATTTTTTTGCAAAAACGAAGGGTACTTATGATTTTTTTCATTGGCAGTAGTAAGTCAACCTTGTGGAGAGGTAATGTAAACCTATGGTTATGATATGGTAATGACGACCTCGTGGCGCAGCGGTAGTGCATCTGCATACCATGCGAGAGGTCCCAGGTTCGAATCCCGGCTGGGGACAAAAAAAAACCCAGGTCTTGGATGTTTACATGTTTGTGATGTCGCTGTTTCTGGTTCCCACGACACAGGATATCCTAGTGTGGGGCCAGAAGCAATGTATGTGCCTGAATGTAATTTTTTTTTTATTATGGTGTTTTATTAAGTTTGTGATGTCCTTGTCAAATCACTATATTACAGGGTATCCTAGATTGGGACCTGATTAGTGATTAGGTGATTGTATTGTTTGGAAAATGTAACCTGTAGGTTCTATTCAATTATCATATAATAATAAATGGCGATTTAGGTAAATTTTTAAATTTTCCCGTACCGGGCCACTGCCTTCTTAGCTACCAAAACTCTTGTCTTTAAAATAAAACAGTATTTTACAAGCATTCTAATAATTTTTACTATCCTTGCCCTACCTTTATTTTAACGCGAGTCCTTAAATAACCCTGTTTAATGACTCATCTTCGTCATTACACAGGGTTGCTTCAAAAATACGCGAACTGTAAAATGCGCCATTTAGAGCTTGTTATTCACAACTACTTGCCGGCGCATTAGGGATTCTTGCGGTTCAGGAGGTCATGCTTTCGAATCCCGCCATGTACTTACCAATGACTTTGTTACGTACATTTGTGAAGTTGTAGTAACAACACCACCGAGTTGGTATTTCTACCACAACTTCGAGGTATCGAGTTGAAATTAAAACCATATACTCAGGTCTACAGTCCCTTGAAGCTGTGAAAAAATCAAACCTCGTATATTACAAAACGTATATTTCGACACTCTCAAAGAAATCAAACTTTAAACATTTTACAAGTACTAAAAGGGTCTTAAAATCGATAACACTAAGATAATGTCGAACTCCCATGTAGCACCCACTCTTATCAACGTTGGCGGCTCTGAACTCGGAGTTGTCGAACACTATGTATTCCTGGGACAAACAATCCAGTTACGTAAGTCCAACTCGAGAAAGGGTCATTCGTCGAATCAAACTCGGATGGGCAGCGTTCGGGAAACTAAAATACCTCAGTGTCTCAAGACAAAGGTGTAGTATAACCAATGTATGTTGCCAGTGATGGATGACATAAGATGACTTATGGATGTGAGACCTGGTCGCTGACTATGGGCCTCATAAGAAGGCTCAAGGTCGCCCAACGAGCAATGGAGAGAGCTATGTTAGGAGTTTCACTGCGTGATCGAATCAGGAATGAGGAGATCCGCAGAAGAACCCGAGTTACTGCTCGAATAGCTATAAATATAGCGATATTCCATTTTTATGTACAATAAAGTCTATCTATCTATAGCTCGAAGAATGGCTCAGAAGTGGCAGTCAGCGGGGCACATAGCTCGGGGAACTGATGGCCGATGGGGCGAAAAAGTTCTGACCTGGCGACCGCGCACCGGACGACGCATCGTGGGCAGGCCCCCCACCAGATGATGATGATGATGATGGTTACGGTGCTGGGGAGTCGCTGGATGCGGGCGGCACATGACCGGGAAGCTTGGAAAATTATGAGGGAGGCCTATGTCCTGCAGTAGGCATCAAATGACTGATGATGATAATGATGATGATGATACTACAAGTACAGGAAAAATCTGAAAACTATCCCACTGTTAATCGCCGTACGTTTGTACACATGGCATCTGTCTGCTTGTATTATTTCTGTTTGTGATGTTCATTGCCTCGTCACAATGACACAGGCTACCCTAGTGTGGGACCAGAACAAGTGACTGTGTTACAAATGGCCTTAATCTTTCACGCCGCAGACTTCACGCTACAAATGACTTAGTGACGTAACGATGTGATCGCATCAAGGATACTTAACTCGATTGCGTATTTATTCTACCATTCCTTTGTTATATATGTACTCAATATTTCATATTGTACGTATATGTATGTGTATATATGTCTTTGTTCAAGCGCCTGCTGCTATCTACATCGCAACAAGTCTCCTGAGACCCACGATTCGCAGATCAAAATGCTAGGCGTTTTCAAAGGCTAAATATGTAATCCTACCTGCAATCATTCACTTTTTTTCTTCTTCTTTTTCGAAACAGCATCAAAATTGTATCTCCATCCAAATTATTAGTAACTATTTAATTAAACTCTGTAAAGCGAGTTTGGGCTTTGATTCCTAAAAACTGAAGCCCCATAATGTCCGCGAAGACATAAATTGGCGACCGTGACAGGACATAGCCGCTTTTGGAGAAAAGTCCTTCAGCTAAAGAAGGTGAAGCCAAGGATCCAGGATCTCCCAGGGCAGTGAAGCAGCTAAAGCATCACCCCAGCGAGTTCGTCACTTCAGATAAGTGCCCTGTTTCCTTCTAAATTTCCAACCCATACCTACCTACCTCAAAATCTCAGTACAAAATATTATTTTTTTTCTAAATTCCTCAAAATATCCTAAAACCGGCTTAGATACTCCACTTGCGCTATCCTTAATCAACCCCCACATTGTTTGCCACGTAGTAGAATACGTTTTATCAAGTATTTCTCAAAATTTACCAAGATATTTGCCAAAACAATAATTTTTTATTTAGTAGTTAAAATTGTCCCTTTTCAGCCTAAATTTCATACAAGCTACTTCTAAATTAATTTATTACAATTAGGAATTGCCTCCCACACCTTAAATACACTATTACAACCCAATTTTCACGCTATTTTGCCGACTATTTCCAGGCGGTACACAAATTGACCTTTGTACCCGACGAGCAACCCGGTTCATCGGAGTTTTCCTGCGGAATCCTGCTTCCTGCTCAACAGGTGTCTCCGAGGGAGGAGCGTGAGATTTATTTAATTATCTTTAAAGCCTTTTTTGTAAAAGTTTACTCTGAGCACGTTACGTAATCAACTTGAAAATACCTACAAGATGACTACTACTGAAGGCAAGGACCTCAAGGGTTTATTTACAAAGCGTAGCTCTGTCAAGGGACAGATAACTAAATTTAAAAATTATCTATCAAAGATTACGGAGCAGCCTCATTTAACGTCTATCGAGGTTGCCGAGTTGTCTCTGAAACTCGGCAAGTTCGAGGGACTGTCGGCTAAATTTGATGACTTGCAGAGTCAGATTGAGGTCATAAATCACGAAAACCTCGCTGCAGAAATAGATGAGCGTGACAACATTGAGCAAGATTTAATTATTTGTATTGCACATGCAAAAGGCATTCTAGACAAACAAAATGAAATTAAAAACACAATTGAACAAGATAGACGAGCATCTGTCTTCCAGGAAGCTCAATGCAGTCACGATCATCAAGATTCTGGTGTAAAGTTGCCACAAATTCAAATAGCTAAGTTCAATGGCGCATATTTCCGCTGGCTTGAATTTCGCGACACTTTTACGAGCCTTATACATAAAAACGAACGCATCTCTGCTATTCAAAAGTTCCACTACTTCATTTCATACCTAGAAGGAGATGCAGCTCGTGTTATTTCTAACATAGAGGTTTCGTCTAACAACTACAATGATGCTTGGACATTGCTGAGTGACCGCTACAACAATAAAAGACTTCTTATCAACCACCACCTTAAGTCTCTGTTTAGCACCCAGACACAAGCTCGGGAGTCTGACTCAGCATTAAGATATCTAGTAGATCATGTCACAAAAAATTTGCGAGCACTAGCTAGCCTCGGTCAACCAACAGACAAGTGGGACACACTTATAATTTATATCATTTCAGCCAAATTAGACAGCCGTACCCTCATGAAGTGGGAGGAGTACCGCAACGAAATTCAAGGTGACGTACCAAGTCTAGAACAGTTTTATAAATTTCTTATTGACCGCGCGGATGTACTTGAGTCTATTCATCGCAGCAAATCCGACCATAACAATTATTCTAAGCCACCTCCGTCTGCTCCAATAGCTTCTAATAACTTAAGACAATACAACAACACTAAATCATTTGATGCAACGAACTTCGATAAGCCTTTAGTGTACTCATGCATTATTTGCAACCAAAATCACAAAATTTACGATTGCCCCACATTTCAAGGAATGACAATAGACGAAAGGCTTACCGAAGTATCAAAATATAAACTATGTTTAAATTGTCTCAGACAAGGCCACCCCACTCAAGAATGTCGCATGGGGCCTTGCCGGGAATGCAAAAAGAGGCATAACAGTCTGCTACACAAACAAAATAATGCAAATAACGTGGCTGTAGCTACAGCTAGCAACTCCGAAATTCTAAACAATTTTGGTAAACAAAACACAAATCAAATCATTTTATCTACTGCGATGATTGAGGTCTGCAATCCTATAACCAAACAAACTGAAAGAGTGCGTGCTCTTTTAGATTGCGGAATTCAATCATCGTTTATCACAAAATCGCTACAAAAGGGTCTTAATCTAAACACAAACTCTATTGATCTAAATGTAATTGGCATTGGGAACAACAATGCTGATAAGGTGAGTGAAAGTTGTGTAGTACAGCTAAAGTCTACCAACAGTAGTTATGACGTAACTCTATCTTGCCTTATCCTAAATGAACTGACAGGAGATTTGCCAAAGGCTCCAATCAATATATCTCAGCTAAATTTTCCCAAAGGCATACTGCTTGCTGACCCTGCCTTCGATCAACCAGCTCCGATTCAAGTATTGATCGGAGCCGACATATTCTGGGACATCTTAAAATGTCAACAAAAATCCCTTGGATCAAATAATCCAAAGTTACAAAATTCTCACTTTGGTTGGTTAATAGCAGGGCCCATCTTGAACTCTAAAGTCAAGCAACCTAACAAAATCAATTGCAATCACGCAAGACTTGCCAATGATTCATCGAAAGAATCAGAAGTCGAAAACCTACTCACTAAATTTTGGGAGCTAGAAGAACTCCCCTCAAAAACCCTTCTAAGTGAAAGCGAAAAATTGTGCGAGAAGCATTTTGTCTCTCATGTCTCTCGCCTAAATTCAGGCAGATTCTGTGTCAAGTTGCCTCTAGTCGACTCACCAGACTGCCTTGGTGATTCTTATCACCTTGCTAAAAAACGCCTTCTCAATTTAGAGAAGAGATTTAAAAGGGATCCAAAGTTAAAACAAGAATACTCTAAATTCATACAAGAATACAGTGATTTAGGCCATCTTTCTGAATCATCAATTTCCCAACCAAATCCATCTTATTTCTTGTGTCATCACGCTGTCTTTAAACAAGACAGCGAGTCCACCAAAATCCGCGTTGTGTTTGATGGATCGGCCGCCACATCTTCTGGTTACTCTGTCAACGACCTGCAATTGGTAGGCCCAAATGTTCAAGACTCTCTTCTTTCCATATTGCTGAGAGCCCGGCAGTACAAGTATCTCCTTACGGGAGATATCGAAAAAATGTATCGCCAGGTTCTCGTCAGTGAAGAGGATCGCGACCTCCAGCTAATTTTATGGAGAGAAGATGAGTCACAGCCTATCAAAACGCTGCGTTTGAATACTATCACTTATGGTACCGCGAGTGCTAGTTATTTAAGTACGCAGTGTCTTTGGCAGATTGGCGAGGAGTGTGATGATGAGCAAATAAAAACCATCATCCAAAAGGATTTTTATGTTGACGACTTAATCACTGGCTGTGACGATGCTGAACAATTAAAATTAATTCTAAAATCAGTCATGAGTACTCTCAGTAAGGGTTGTTTTAAATTACGTAAATTCAAAACTAACTTGCCATCGATATTCGAAAATTCCAATCTAAATACACAACAAAATTTGACGCTCAGTGAGTCCTCTAGCACTCTCGGATTAGGGTGGAATCCTAATAGTGACACCTTAAATTTTCCCGCTATAATTTTTAACAAAAATGACAAAATTACAAAACGGACTATTATGTCAACCTCATTCAAAATTTTCGATCCACTAGGTCTTTTAAGCCCGACTATAATTCTGCCTAAAATGCTATTACAAAAACTTTGGCAACAAAAACTCGACTGGGATCAGCCAGTCCCAAATGACATTCAAGTTTCTTGGCTTGAATTCCAAAATAATTTATACTTACTCTCCAAAATTGAAATTCAAAGGTCAGTCGTATGTGACGCCCCTATTTTAATTGAATTGCACTCTTTCAGCGATGCTTCGTTGTCAGCTTACGGTGCTTGCATCTACATAAGGTCAATTAAAAGAAACAATGAAGTCACCGTTAGGTTACTGTGCGCAAAATCAAAGGTAACAAGCTTGAAACCTACTACTGTTCCACGGCTGGAGCTCTGCGCTGCGCAACTTGCTGCTAGACTGTGCAATACTGTCAAAGAGTCAATAAGGTATGAATTTGATCGTATAGTCCACTGGTGCGACTCCAGTACAGTTTTGGCGTGGTTAACAGGCTCTCCTAACAAATTGAAAACATTTGTTGCTAATAGGGTAGGTGAAATCGTTGAAACTACTTCACCATCTTCCTGGCGTTACGTGCCCACTGACCAAAATCCGGCTGACTTGATCTCTCGAGGTGTAAATGCTTCTCAGTTAACAAAATCAACCTTGTGGTGGAATGGGCCGAGCTTTTTGACACAGGATACATCAAAATGGCCACTTTTAAAGTCCAAGGTAAAATTACATGACTTACCTGAAGTTAAAACCACGGTCTCGCTTGTTGAAAACGATCCTATTGTAAAATTTCATAAATTCTCAAAATTTACTAAATTACAAAGAGTGTTTGCGTACATAAATAGATTCCTCTTCAATACAAAAAACCGAAAAACCAAACGTATAGGTATTTTATCTGTTCACGAACTAATCGAGTCATTTAATCTGCTCTGTGCGATGGCTCAACAACAAAGCTTTCCAGAAGATTATAAAGCTCTTTCTAATAATCAAAACATAAGCATAAAATCAAGAATTCTATCTTTGTCACCTTTTATGGATGAGAAAAAATTTATTAGAGTCGGAGGCCGAATTAGTTCTTCTGACTACACTTATGAAAAGAAGCATCCCGTTTTACTAGATTCGTCACACCACTTGTGCAAACTCATATTTGAAAATGAGCACATTCGTAACATGCATGCTGGACCACAATTATTACTGGCTACAGTTAGGGAAACTGTTTGGCCCATCAATGGGCGACATCTTGCGCGACGTACGGTCCATAACTGCGTGCGGTGTAGACGAGTACAGGGTAAAACTCTTTGCCCTAAAATGGGTAACCTGCCGTCGCAACGAATCACCCCTGACTTTCCATTCAGATCGGTAGGCATCGATTTCGCTGGACCTTTTCTTGTACTAAATCGGAAAGGAAAAGGTGCCACGCTAATGAAATCCTATCTATGTCTTTTTGTTTGCCTCCGATATAAATGTTTGCACCTTGAAGCTGTAAGTGACTTAATCAAAGATGCATTTGTTATGACCTTACGAAGGTTCGTAGCGCGCCGCGGTAAGCCAGTGGAGATATTTTGTGACAATGGGCGAAACTTTGTGGCCGCCGCTAAAGAACTGGCATCATTTCTAAATTGTAATATTGATTCTCTATCTGACTTTGCCGTACAAGAAGGCTTTAAATTTACTTTCACTCCCACTTACGCTCCTCATTTCGGGGGCATCTGGGAAGCAGGTGTGAAATCCGCAAAATATCATATAAAACGTGTAATGGGAAATACTCACCTTACATTTGAAGAGATTTCCACTCTTTTTGCGCAAGTGGAGGCCATTCTAAATAGCCGTCCCTTGTGTCCATTATCCTCATCCCCTAACGATTTCCTCTCCCTCTCCCCAGTCCCCAGCACTTTCTCATCGGAAGACCACTCAACGCGCTACCATCACTGGCCCTGGGAGACTGCAAGGAGAGTCAGCTAAGCCGATATGCCCGTGTCGAGAAAATTCGACAACACTTCTGGCAACGGTGGCAACGGGAGTACATATCGGAACTGCAGCAACGTACTAAATGGAAGACGAACAAAGCTAAATTGAATGTCGGCGATTTAGTCCTCATCCATGATGACGCCGCTCCTCCCCTATGCTGGCGTCTTGGACGAATACTGAGGTTGTTTCCTGGACCCGATGGACTTTCACGTGTGGCCGACGTCAGCACCACGAGAGGAACCTACCGAAGACCGTTGGTTCGTCTCTGCCCTCTACCAACGGAACAAGATCTTCAAGGTTGAAAGGACCATGCCTTTCAACGGGGGAATATGTTCAAGCGCCTGCTGCTATCTACATCGCAACAAGTCTCCTGAGACCCACGATTCGCAGATCAAAATGCTAGGCGTTTTCAAAGGCTAAATATGTAATCCTACCTGCAATCATTCACTTTTTTCTTCTTCTTTTTCGAAACAGCATCAAAATTGTATCTCCATCCAAATTATTAGTAACTATTTAATTAAACTCTGTAAAGCGAGTTTGGGCTTTGATTCCTAAAAACTGAAGCCCCATAATGTCCACGAAGACAGTCTTTATATACGTATTTACGTGTATATCGCTGTTAATGTAAATTTATCGATGTTTATTATGTTACTTATATGGTTTTATTTATTTGTTAGCGGCAGGCCACGCTCCGCTCTGGAGCACTTGGGGCTATCGGCACTGACTGAAAATCAGCGCTGAGGGTTCACACCTTCAGCACTATGCTGAGTCAGTTGCCATTTGCAGCAGCAGAGACACACCGTGACAATTTCTGAAAAGTGTTCCTATTATTTTTTATTATTATTTTTTGCTGTCCATGTTTTGTTTTGTTTTGTTTTAAGTTTTAATTAATGTGTGTTGTTTGTTGCTGCAATAAATGTTTCTCTTTCTTTCTTTCTCTTTCTTTCTAATCTGGGCGTATTTCCATGTTTATGACGTCCTTGTCTGGTTACCATTAAGCACAGGGTATCCTAGTTTGGGACCAGGACGAGTGATTGTATTGTGTGGAAATTATTATTATTATCAATAAGTGCTATGTTAACCAGGCAAGGACATCAGAAACATAGAAATAATATACCCAAACCAAGGCCATTTGTACAAATATACGTCGACCCCCAGTGGGAATCGAAGCCACGACCTCCGGCATGGTAATCAGATTATTATTATTGCTCGTTTTAGAGGTAACCCTGTATCACACGGGGTCCTGAATTACACGTGTCTGTGCTGTAGGTACCTTCTGGCGTAATGACGTCATCCAATTAGATACGGGGTACAGAAACTAATACTTGTTATTTTAGGTAAATACTTGTACAGGGTAATTTTTAAATTGCTCTGAAACTCGGCTTTGAAAGCTGAAAGTCACTGCCTAAAGGTTTGTTATGGTTTTTAGTAGCCCTTTTGGCACAAAGTGTGCTTTACACATTTTTTGAACCGCGTGTCATGATTTTGCGAAATATATTTAACTTCATACGTAAGTAATAGTCTATTACCCTTCAAAGTAGGTACCATCATAATAACAGTCGCATCAGTCACCATTTTATTAAAGAGTCATGGATTGTGGGGTATGTGAACATTAAGTTGACAAGCATTAAATAGTAAAAATATTGAAGGGTAGTTGTAAAAGGAAACGGAAACCCAAGGGGGGTTTGAAAATGGTTTCACGTCGCACGCTAGCGACGAGAGGCCATTGCGTTCGCGAATATGGTGCCTATCGGATCTCACGAACAAACATCATATTAATTCAGAAGTGTTAAAAGAAGAAGTCCTCGCCCACAAGGTGCTGCAAACTCCAGTAAGCACTTTAAATTATTCACTGTTTCAATAATTTACCGAAGTAGAATTTTTTTTATGATTTGTCTCTGCTATTCCACTTTTTCTTTTTTTTTCCTTAATAAATGTAAAGTTCATTTAAAAGCTGATAATGATTTAAATTTAAACTTATAATCACGTAGCACAAAAAAAAACCCGTTAAGTAAAACGTTGGTTTTAAAATTTGAATTTAAAATTGTTTGGCGTAGATGCGTAGTTGTTTTTTTTTTTTACCTGAGAATTTTGTTTCATTTCGGCAATTGCTGCACTTGATTCCATTCTTTTAGTGTCCTGTTAATAATGAAATAATTAAAATAGTGAAATAATTTTGTTCAATCAAACGTGTGGTGGTTAACTTCTGTATTTACTGACGAAGAAGGCCGTTGATTCTTATTTTATTTGACGTGAGAGGGCGTCTGTTTTTGTTTTTTGGCGAGTGTCAAAATTTTGGTTAATATGACGTGAGAGGGCATCTGTTTTTTTTTATGACGTGAGAGAGCGTCTGTTTTATTCGACGTGAGCGTGCGTCTCGTTTTATTTTATTTGACGTCAGAGAGCGTCACAAAATACGATGTGAGAGGGCGTCTGTTTTTGTTTTTTGGCGAGTGTCAAAATTTTGGTTAATATGACGTGAGAGGGCGTCTGTTTTTTTTGTGACGTGAGAGAGCGTCTGTTTTATTTGACGTGAGCGGGCGTCTGCTTTTGTTTTTTGACGAGTGTCAAAATTTTGGTTAATATGACGTGAGAGGGCGTCTGTTTTTTTTATGACGTGAGAGAGCGTCTGTTTTATTTGACGTGAGCGTGCGTCTCGTTTTAATTTATTTGACGTGAGAGAGCGTCACAATACGACGTGAGAGAGCGTCTGTTATTTTTTCAGAATTCGGCTTATTGGAAAGTTCTAGGAAATTTGCATAATGAAGATAAGAGTACGGTCTGTGTACTTCAAAGAAAGTATTTACGTCCAATTAATTTTTACATTGAAGCAAAAATACCCCTAACGTAAAATGCATGCTTGTAAATGCCAACGTGCTGTCGATTGTATGTAAAGTATTGTGGGAGCGATGGTAGCGGAGCGGTAGAACGCCGGCTTCTCATTCGGGAGGTCAGAGGTTCGAATCCTGGCATGTACCAATGACTTTGTTAAAATTACGCACAATTGTGAATTGTAGTAGCAATACCACACGCTGACTGTGTGGGAGGATATCGTGAGGAAATCCTAGTGTCTGAGGTATTTACTTGGCTGAGTACAATGGCCCAACTGTGAGGCTAAGTGCGGAAATCTCAGGTCTATAATTATAACTATGTAACGTATTGTGAGAAATAAGCTATTTTGGTATGAGTACCAGATCTGTTATTCATTCGGTGTTATTATAGACTAGAATGTTCATCGAAATGTGTTTTTTTTTTTTTGTTTGGTTTGGTACCAGAATTGTATGAATCAGGACAAATCCAGTCTCAGTAGAATCTAGTATGTTCTTTTGGTGCTAGGTGTTAACAGAAGTTAGTAATGATGATTTGAGATTGAAGGTAAAAATGAAAAAGAAATGATACCCACTATGTTAAAACCTAGTACTTAATCATGAGTTTGAAATGCGGATATGTGCTTTATGTCGAGGTAACTTTGTAACGGCGGAAAAATAAAGAAGGAAATAAATATGACAATAGGATAACATAAGATAAAACATTAGCATTCTTATTGTAGGTACATGAGATCACTTAAAATATTTAGTTTCAAACAAGAACCCTGCTAGGGCACTGCTAACTTAAAATAACTTATTATCGATTATTTATACATAATTTATACACAGGCTTATTTATTATTAAACTACAAACTGTATATGAAACAAAGCAAGAACTTAAAATATTTTGTAAATCTAGTACCAACAAAAATGAACAGTAGATAAAAGAAAAGAAAAGGAAAACGAAAGCGAAAGCTATTTAATTTTTTGCATGGTTTTCAAGAAACTATTGTACTGTATAGAAACTGTTCTTAATTAAATGTTTGTTCAGGGTATTTTTAAAAAACATTTCGTTTTTCTATTGTTTGGATTGACTCAGGAATGCAATTAAATATTTTGGCAGCCATAGATTGGGGACCGGAGTTGACTAGGTGTAGTTTCGCTGAGCAGGTTTTTAATCTGTCACGTGGCCTTAAATTTTCGGGTCGCGAATGTTTAGGGAAGAGTTTCGAGTTATTTTTTACAGCTTGCAGCTTCAGAGATATATAGTGAACTTAGTGTAGGAATATTTAATTTACTGAAGTATGGTGTACAGCTCGTCATTACGTCAATATTAGCGATTATTCGGATACATTTCTTTTGTAAAATAAATAATTGCTTTACATCTGTGCTTTTACCCCAAAGAAGGACACCATATGTCAGCCACGACTGAGCATATTATGCAAAGTAGGCACACATGGCACTTTTAGTGTTTGTAGTTCTTGCTATTCAGACAAAGCATATACAAAACTAGAGAGTTTACTGGCAATTTTCTTTACATGATGTTTCCAGTGTATGTTGTCTATTTCGATTTCCAGGAGGCAATAGGAATCAACTACTTCAATCGGCTGTTTGCAAAATTCGTAATTTACTTTAAGTGGACGTTTTTGAGAGTTTTGCTGAAATTTATTTCCAAATTATGATTACTGAGCCAGTCCGTTATTAAAGTTAAGTTTGTTTTTAGTAATTGTACAAGTTCTATATTGTTCTGGCATTGTATTACTAAAGATATGTCATCAGCGAAAAGTGTGCACGGGATATTAATTGCATCTGGCAAGTCATTTATATAGGTAAATTAGAAACAGAAAACAGCCCAGCACGCGGAATCGACCCAGATTTTGCCGTTCTATATCTACGTACTGCTCGCGACTTAACAAATCTGGGAACATTCCCTCGAGAAACGACTGATTTATAAGAAATGACAAAGGCGAACAAAATTCCGGGGCACATTGGCGTTTTACAAGAATTGGCGGAACTTCATCAAACCCAAAGCTACATGTTGGTTTTAGTTTGTTTATTATTTTAAAGATCTCTATTGGATCGGTGAGATGAATGAAGATGGAATTTTCCATTGAACAATTTATTGGTCGTCCAAGTGGTTGAGGTTTATCTTTTTCTGGAGCACCAACTGTACCAAAGAAGTTATTAAAGTGATTAGCGATAGCAAGGGGAACACCTGTGGTTTTTTTATTTATATTTCATCGTAGGTTTAAGTGTATTTTTATTCGATCGTTCCTTTATTATTTGCCACATGGTTTTAGTAACGTTGCTAGATTGTAATATTTTTTGGAAATGCTGACGATTTTTTTTTTCTCTCAAAGTTTTTTTTCGTATGTTTTGTAGTAATTATATTAATTATTAGGTTGGTGCTATTAGATTGATTAACAAGAAATTTTAAGAGGCGTTTATTTTTACATGAAATTCTTAATCCCTTTGTCAACCACGTGTTTTTATTTTAATTTTAGCTTTAGGGATAGTGTATTCTAAGATGTCGTGGATTTTATCGTGGAATGCATTATAGTTTTTATTTACATTTTGTGCTGGATCTTTAAAAATAGTTTGACCAATCGGTTTTTTGTAATTCTGCTTTGAACGACTTAAGTTTTTTTTTCCAAAAAAATCCTTTTAACTGTATACCAAGCAATTAAATCTCCGGGTAAACTAACTAAAACTTCTTTGTGATCTGAGAATCCATATTATCTTAACATAACAAACATAACATAACATAAACTCACGCCTGTATCCCAGAGGGGTAGGCAGAGACCAGGGAGTGCCACTTGCTACGATCCTGACAGATCACTTCAGTATTAAAGCTATCTTTGCAGTTGTGCATATTACTGAAGATTACATCTATGCAGCTCGAGCTAGTTTGTGTGATACTCCTCCGCCTTCTCTGTTAGCTCGGTAAAAACAGGAAGCTAATTGGTAATTATCTAGTTGCAAGAGTTTTATCTTTGGTACCGTTATCCAAGTTTCGGATAGACATATAGCTTAAATGTTATTATCTCCAAGTGCCGCGACTTCTACAAGATGACGCTTGTTTTTAAAACGTCTTATATTCTGGTAGAGTATATAATTAGGAACGAAAAATCTGTTTATTATTTTCAGGGCGGTTCTGTTCATATGGCACGGAAAAACTTTCTTCATTTTCTGTACATTGGTGATAGTAAATTTGAATTTGTGCTGACGATGACGGCAGAAATCGAGAGCCAGCCGCTAATTCTAGCAACTTTCAATTTTACATCTTCCAAAATCTGCTTCAGTCCTCTGTTATTTACGGCTCTACTATTCCTATTGAACATAGCAAAGTCGTAGGTCAAATGAAGGCTTGAATCTATGAGGTAAGCGTACTCATAAGTGACGACGTCTAAATCCAGTAGGTAGTTAAATGTTTCGATCCTTGCATTGAACAAGTCGGTGTTTCGCCCTTGTTTAAATATTGGTGAGAATATCAACACTGTAGTGTGAGTCACGTTTTGTAGTTTCTGTCTAACGTACAGAACTAGTTCTTGGTAATTTTCTGTGCCGTTGAAGTCCTCCTCGCCTATGAGCACAGTGCAGTAGTCCTTCTTTGTGAAGTTTAACTTCTACTCATTTCCCTGAAATAATTGTCTAATTCCTTAGGGTAGTAGATAGTGGCCCAATTGATAGTTTTCGTCAAACTTTTTCTGAGGTATTTTTGACGTTTTGTTCTCTGTACTTATGAGGCAGATCTTCGGAATATGTTTTTCTTTTTTTTTTTTTTTTTCCTTGTAAAGACAGTGTTTATGGTGTCGGTGAGTTTTTAGTTGGTGATGAACTTTTTCTTTGCGTTGGATGGTCGCTGTATTTTTAATTTTGTGGCTAACTTCACATGTAATTCCAACAATAATAGTATTTTTGTTACTTTTTGCCAGTATTGGTGATAAGCAAAGAGTCGAATGATTCTTTCTGGTGTTTTGTTGTTCGACTCTTTTGTGACTTCTACGTCATTATTACGCAAAGGTGTTGACCGACAGATTGTGGCCAATTGGTGAATTTTGGAGACCCTTTTGGCAATCATTTTGTTCAATGAGTAGTTTTCCGCTAAAAGTCGCTCAATCTCCATGTCTGCGCTTTCTAGTTTTGTTTCTAGGAGTAATATTTTTGTTTTCAGCTCTCCTATATCTTCTTGATCCCATGTGCAATTTTCTGGACAACTTCTATTTAGAGTTTGGTTAACTGATGTGTCTATTGTGTCGCATAAGAGAGTTTCAGATGGAGACACGGCTTGTCTTCGTTTCCTCTGAGTGACATTGTTGGTCAGTTTGCCTTTCTTCGTTAAGAAAAATCTGCACTGCCAGATTGCTTTAAGCTCCTTTGTCATTATTCTGAATAGCTTCTCGCTAGTCCAGATGGATTTTTTTTTTCACAAGCTATGCAGGCTAAATATTCGTTGTCCTGAATTTTTGTGCTGCATTTTCACAATCTAACGCCATTCTAGTGATAAGTGCTAAGGCAGATGTACTATTATTAATTTACTGGTATTTTTGTGCACTGATCTTGAGTAGACGCCCGCACAAAATCTTGCGTGAAATGGAACGCTTTGATCCACTGACAGGTCACTCTGATCATTGATTGGCTAACCGCCTGTCAAATCCTTCGTCTGAGTGATGGTTGGAGTTTGTTTATATTGCCTTCTATTTCTGTATTTTTGACCGTTAGCAATTTGTGTAACATTAATTAATTATTTGCTCAAATTACTCACGATTCAGTATTATTCCGTGTCTAAAACTAACACGGCCGATAGCTAGTGGTCTAAACTTTCTTCTTACGGTCTTGAATCACAAGTTTAAAAGGATTTAGTATTTTATTTTGATTAAAATATTCGGACCAACTTTGATACTAAGTTTAATAATACACGGCCCGTTCCCTATGATATGAAGTAATGAAACTAAGTTATTTAATTGCGTCACCTTTATACGCCAACTAAATCAGAACCAAAGTAACCGAATGTCATGATTGTGATAGGCTACAGGCACGCAGAAAATAACAAAGTAACTTATTTATACCAACAAACTCAATTCTTTGAAACACTTCAAAAACGCCGATTTAAATAGTCTGTGGTGGAGATTTCACAGGGAAAGATTGAATAAATGGAGTTTTGGATTGGTTTTAGAGGAATCTTGTTTTTTATAAATAATACCTTAAGTTTATTTCTGAATACGTAGAAGTTTTGGTTAAGATTGCTGTCTTGACAATAATGATATTGTAAAACAAAATTAAATGGTCAATTATAAATAATTATTTACATTTTAATATAAAAAAGGAAACAATTGTCTTGACATAACGATTTACAAAGAAAGATGTTCCGTATTTTGTTATAGCTATTAAATCCTAACTAGATCTCAGGGCGTGTTGTGTAGGGGCTCGTGCGCCGGAGGCTGCACGAAGTCGGATGGCCGAATGTCATGATTTTGCGAAATATATTTAACTTCATACGTAAGTAATAGTCTATTACCCTTCAAAGTAGGTACCATCATAATAACAGTCGCATCAGTCACCATTTTATTAAAGAGTCGTGGATTGTGGGGTATGTGAACATTAAGTTGACAAGCATTAAATAGTAAAAATATTGAAGGGTAGTTGTAAAAGGAAACGGAAACCCAAGGGGGGTTTGAAAATGGTTTCACGTCGCACGCTAGCGACGAGAGGCCATTGCGTTCGCGAATATGGTGCCTATCGGATCTCACGAACAACCATCATATTAATAGTTTTGTATCATAAAGGTCCTATATTTCTAAAAAAAAAAAAAAATGATGAAAACCGAAGAACAAGTAAAAAACTCTGGAAGATTCATTGACATTTCATTAGCGGAGCGGATGATGACGAAATATGACGGGGATAAATCTAATTTACACGTTTTTATAGACAACTGTAACAATGCTTATTCTCTTCTAAACCCCATTTACAAGGTTGCATTTGTTTCTGTAGTACTTTCCAAGATAGAAGGTAATATTAGGTCCACCTTACTAAACAGAACTTTTGAGTCATGGGAAGATCTAAAAACACATTTATTAGAGAATTATTCAGAAAAAAGAACGTTTGCTCAATGGCAGCTAGAGCTAAATTAATGCAGACAGGGACATAATGAGCCAGTGTTGAAATATTCATCTATAGTAGAGATTTGTTATATTAAACTCATAAAATCATTAGACCCAAAACTTAGTATCGATGCGCGAAATGCTAATATAGAACTTCTAAAAAATCAGGCACTAAACATCTTTATTAGTGGACTTATTCCACAGCTACATATTCTTTTAAAATCTCAAAAACCTTCGACATTCGAAGAAGCGGTTTCTGTAGCCATATCTGAAGAACAGGAAATAAAGTCTAGGCAGGAGATGAGTCAGCGCCATGGCATTGCCACACCAAAGCGATGCTCTAATTGTAATAAAATAGGGCACTTAGCTTATCAATGTCGGTTACAGCCATCAATAAGACTTTTCCAGCCACAGCATAACAACCAACCCTTACAGTGTTTCAACTGCCAGAAGAAAGGACATATAGCTAGAGATTGTTGGAACAATAGAACCAACAAGCCCAGTCCTAGTTTCAGCAGGCCAGGGCCTAGTGGTCACTATAATGGATCACCACACAGTCAAAACCGTTTCTCAACCTCTAGGAATGGACCACCTAGCCGTAATACCGTTCAGAACAATAACCAAAACAACCATAACAACTCGGAACAAGCAAATTTAAACTCGAAAAGTCCAAGGATGACGGCCAATCCAAGGACTGTCCGTTCGATTCGGGCCGAATGATGTACATAAACACAGGAACATCAATATATGTTCAATTAGAAGCGGACCAATTGTTACAAAATAAAAATGAATTTTTAATAGACACCGGAGCGGAAGTAAGTTTAATAAAGTTAGAAGCGCTGAAAGACGATGTTTTAGTATATGATGATATAATATTAAATTTAAAAGGAATAGATAATGATTCAAAACCAACCAAGACAATCGGTCACACCCAAATGACTTTTATGATTGGAGGAAAAAGAGTGAGTCACACACTTCATGTGGTACCTGACCACTTTCCAATTGAGAGTCAAGGTGTTGTGGGAGGAGATTTTTTTAAAGCAGTAAAAGCTGTCATAAGTTATGAGGAAAACATTATTCATATGTTGGGAGAAACTCTAAAAATCAGATATATTGACAATGAAGATGATGAGAAATACTCTTTCATAAAAGAAAATTGCAAAGTATTTCCCCATGTGTTAAATGAAGAAGTATTATGTGAAAAAATGAAGAATGTTAATGTAAATAGCAGAGAATCGGAAAAATCGAAGATAAAAGAAGAAACGTATGAAGAAAACTTTTGCGAAACAATGGAGAACGAAGATAAAATGGGTACTTACTCAGAAACGTCTGAAATACACGGAAGCAGGAATAAAGAAATGAAGAAAACTGAGAAAACGGGAAACAACGAAGAATACTTTATGATCGAGCCTCGTTGTGAAAAAATAGTTTCATTGAAGGTTGAAAACACAAATATGACAGAAGGTTTAATTCCAGACGTCATTGAGTTAGAAAAAGGAATCTACGTATGTCCGAGCATCGTTACAGTGAATAATTCAAGAATAACCACATCGGTACTTAATACTACGGAAAAAACAATTAAGTTAAATTCAATAAGAGTAAAGTTCCACCGTTACCAGAAGAGGTAAAAAATGAGTTTAATATCAGAATAAATAAAATGAACACTTCAGACGACAGAAATCGATTGAAATTGTTATAAAAAACACTAAGAACAGATCACTTAAATCATGAAGAGAAAAGAAGCTTAGTAAAATTATCCAAAGAATACAATCAAATTTTTCATCTAGAAGGAGATACATTAACAGCGACGAGTACCATTGCGCATAAAATACCAACAACATCACAACAGCCAATTAATACGAAATCGTATCGATATCCTGAAGCATTAAAAGGAGAAGTAAATGATCAAATAAATAAACTATTAAAAGAAGGAATAATAAAACCGTCGAATAGCCCTTGGAACTCTCCCGTATGGATCGTGCCCAAGAAGCTGGACGCATCTGGAAAACGAAAATGGAGATTGGTCATTAATTACCGAAAACTCAATGAAATAAGCATTGGAGATGTTTATCCGCTACCACAAATAAACGATATATTGGATCAATATGGCCCACATAGTAAATATTTTACTACTTTAGATTTAGCGTCAGGGTTCCATCAAATTAAAATGGATCCAGAAGATCAGCCTAAAACAGCTTTCAGTGTTCCGTTAGGTCATTACGAATATACCAGGATGCCCTTTGGACTCAAAAATGCACCTTCGACGTTTCAAAGATTAATGAATTCAGTATTAACTGGAATACAGGGAATAAAATGTTTCGTTTACTTAGATGACATCGTTATTTATGGCAGCTCATTAGAAGACCACAATAATAAATTGAAGGAAGTATTTGATCGTCTCTCTCAACACAATTTAAAACTACAACCTGACAAATGTGAATTTTTAAAAAGAGAAGTTATGTATTTAGGACATTTAATCACACAAGATGGAGTAAAGCCTGATCCAAAGAAAATAGACGCCGTTATGAAATTTCCTGTACCGAAGTCACCAAAAGACATTAAGAGTTTCCTCGGTTTGGCAGGATATTATAGAAGATTTATAGAAAATTTCAGCTCATTAACGAAACCTTTGACGAAACTGCTAAAGAAAGACGAACCTTTTAATTGGAGTAGCTTACAACAAGAATCATTTGAAATTTTGAAAGAAAAACTTTGCAAACAACCTATTCTACAGTACCCAAACTTTTCCGAACCATTTAATTTAACCACTGATGCCAGCAACTACGCGATAGGAAGTGTTCTATCACAGGGATCTCCACCTGAAGATCTACCTATAGCCTATGCCAGCAGAACCCTGAATAAAGCTGAAGTCAACTATTCAACTACAGAAAAAGAACTTCTTGCAATCGTCTGGTCAGTGAAACATTTCCGTCCATATCTGTATGGAAGGAAGTTCAACATCTACACAGACCATAAGCCACTTATCTGGTTATTCAACGTGAAGGATCCAGGTTCGAGACTGCTGAGATGGCGCCTGAAACTCGATTAATACGAATATGACATCTTTTATAAGGCAGGTAAAATAAATCATAACGCGGATGCATTGAGCAGAATGAAATCTGAAGAAAACGAAATGCAAGAGACAAAAAAACAATTTTGTAACGAAGAAGAACCTGAAAGGAAAATTCAATTGACTACGAGAAATGCTGAAACCTACTCATCATTTTTAAAAGAATTACAACGAAGACCTATTTTATATAACAAGTTAGAAGAATTCAACGAAAAGCCACCAAAGAACTCGGATCGAGTAATTTTTACATCATGTGACTTAGAAACACTGACTGAACCATTTAAAGAATACATCGACGTATTGAAAGCTAAACAACCTAAACAGTTAGATATCTTAAAACTAAAGGATGAATCGGGAAACAATTTATTTTTCGCATTTACAAAAACAAATAACTGGGAAGATGATACTTATGAACATCTATTTGAATGTCTGAAGAACCTACAGCATAAACTCACGCAAGAAAATATAAAACAAATAACAAATAACATAGTATTGTAGTGCCCTTACAGGGTGTCATGTACCTTATCAAATTATATTTACCAGCTGTAATATTCACATGACATAACAATAAATGATTGATTGATTGATTGATTAATATTTCATACTTTCATCTAAAGTGGCACAAAATTCGTACAATCACTCGTTATTTATTTAAAGATTCAGACATAGTAATTCACGTGTACCATTCAAAAATCAGGACTCCAGAAAGGGAAGACATTCCTTCAATTTTAGAAGAAAATCATTCAAATCCAATTTCTGGACACACAGGATTTCACAAAACCTACAAGAAAATAAAATCTAAATATAATTGGGAATCAATGAAACAAGACATCAAAGAATTCATCAAAAATTGTAAATCGTGTCAAGAAAATAAAATATCTAGAAAGAAAAACCTATGGAAATAACTTTGCAAATAACTGCAACTGAAGCATTTGAAAAAATATCTCTGGATATTGTTGGTCCTTTGCCCTTATCTGAAAATGGTAACAGGTACATACTTACCTTACAGGATGATTTGACGAAGTTTTCACAAGCTTACGCATTACAGCAACATGATGCTGAAACAATAGCAGACTGTTTCGTACGTAACTTTATCTGTAAATTTGGTATACCTCAAGCTGTACTCACGGACCAAGGAGCAGACTTTAATTCTCGATTAATAAAGGAAATCGCAAAGCTGTTGAAAATGAAGAAATTAACTACGACTGCTTATCACCCGCAATCAAATGGAGCATTAGAACGAAGTCACTCCACGTTAGCAGACTATCTGAAGCACTACGTCAATGAAGATCAAACAGATAGATTTCGCAATGTTCTCTTACAACACTAACGTTCACACTTCTACAAATTTCACTCCATTTGAACTCTTGTTTGGTTTCAAAGCTAGATTACCTAGTTCGATTCTAAAGGAACCTGAATTTAAATATTATTATAACAATTATCTAGATGAACTCGTATTAAAACTTAGGAAATCAAGACAATTAGCTAGAGAAAAAATAATACACTCAAAGGAAGTTAATAAACAAATTTATGATAAAAGGAGTAAAGATATTAATTTTGAACTTGGTGACTTAGTATATCTAAGTAATGAACAGGTTATGTTAGGCAAATCTAAGAAATTATCGCCATATTGGTTAGGGCCTTATAAAATTGTTGAAGTAAATTCTCCGGTCAATGTCACAATTCAAACAAATAAGAAAAAATTGCGTGTACATACAAATAGATTGAAACACGCGTTTGTTTCAGGATGAAAATACATCTTTTCCTGGGACTTCTGCTCATACAAGCAAGCAAGACTCTTCAGTCGGACATTGAAAAATCTTATAACATAACTAGAATGGATAAAGCCGGTATTTATTTCGAACACATAGGTAAAGTTAATCATTTTGATAGCGCATGGACTCTTGTTTCTTACTTGGATATTTCAGAAATCCATAAGAAAATCGACTTGGTAGATAACACTTATGCTAAGACTAAGGAAATCTGTAGTCATGAAAAGTTTAGTAACCTTTCTTTATGTGAAACATCATTCATAGTTTTAGGTCAAGTTATTCCGCAGTTATACGTTCAAGAAAATGTTTTGAGAGAACTTACAGGCAGAACTATTTCTCACAGGTCGAAACGATCTTACATAGACGGTGTTGGTAAATTATTAAAGGTTTTATTTGGTACATTGGACACTGAAGATGCTCAACGCTATGACCAAGCAATCGAAAATTTAGACAGTAATGAACATGAAATCTTTAATTTATTAAAATCACAAACTAATGTTATCAAAACTACCATTGCAAATTTCAACAATACCATTACTAATTTAAACTCTAATGAACAAGTATTTAATAGAAACCTAGAAATTCTTTCAAACTATACTAAACACGTAGATGGAATGTTATTTAATTTGGATTTGAAGTAAGATATTGACGGACACTTGTCTTTTCTTACATTAGTAACATCTGAAGTTAATAACGAAATTTCAATGATAATAAATGCAATTTTGTTCTCTAAGAATAACGCTTTACATCCCGTCATCATCACTCCAGAACAATATATTTTTGAATTACGTAAAACTGTTTCACATTTGCCTCTTCAAACTAAATATCCATTAAGTTTAACTATTAATGATGCTCCAGAATTACTTTCTTTAATAGACTTAGTTTCTTATGTAATGAATGATAAACTTGTATTTGTCATTAGAACTCCATTAATTACTCAAACAGATTATGAATTATATAATGTTGTAGCCGTACCTATTAAGAATAAAGATGATACATACATTTTTATTATGCCCAAGGAAAAATATTTTATGATCTCTACTAATAAGATTCATTATACATATATCGATAATTTTAATGTTTGTAAAAAGCTATCAAGAAAATTTAATTATATTTGTAAATTAGACACTCCATTATATTCTGTCCATGGTAATCCAACTTGCGAAACTGAATTAATGTTCGGAAAATCAAAAATTCCTGGTGAATGTGACACTAGACTTGCCTATATCAACCACGAACAATGGTATAAAATGCATATTAAAAACAACTGGTTATATGTTATGCCTAGGAAAACGATTGTAACCCTTACCTGTAGAAAAAATTTTGTTATTATCCAGTAATTGTAAATTATACACTGTAAACGTAATTTTGCAAACAGAAATTAATGGTCTTGAAAGTGAGTTTCATTCATTTTTACCTTCAATAGACATAATTCAAGACGATTGTTGTAAAAAGATAAAAGATAAAAATGTTACTAAAATCAATTTCATTCCTCTTAAGATTCATGAAAGATTAGACTTGGAAAGTTTAAACTTAGCATCTCATAAAGTCAAACAGGTAGAAGAAATGTTAAATAACATAGAACAAAATTCAAACGTTTATGATAAGGTTGTTAATAATGTTTATTTTGTCTACATCTTTTTGTCTATTGTGAAAATTTTAACATGCTATTTATTGTACCGATTTGTAAAATACATGATTATTGGAAAATTCTTTTGTACACGTCAAAGTAGATTATTAGCTTTAGAAGATTCAAGAACATGTTGTGCACGAATTACGAATTTTATAACTTTAAGAGTAAATGATGACAATAGAAGAAATAATAGAGAACATAATAGTGATATTGAGTTGGAAAATATTGCAGGCCATAGTGATGATTGTACTATTGTAACCTCACCTAAAAGAAATAGGATAGCACAGTTAAAAGATAATTAAAAAGCGAATTATTAATTGTAATGTAAAATTAAAATATATGAGCTAAAATAAGATTATAATATAAGCGTATATTTTAGGTAAGAACTTAGATTTATATAAAGACAATGGATTGTCTTTATTCTAAGGGGGGAGGAAACTGTAATGTACATACCACATTGACTTATCTTAAAATTCTCAAGTTGATGATTTGTTTGCAGATGATTGTATGTTCAAACACTATTAGTTGATCTATTTGAATATAATTAGATAACTTAATTACGGAACAGTCTAGAACAACATTACTGATGAGAAAGACAAATTCATTGAGAAATTGTAAAGTAAATAAGTTCAAACTACAAAATAACATCATTAGTTAGTTGATTAATAATTTAGTATAAATACTTACATCTTTGAGTCAGTTCCTCAGTTCCTCGATAGCAGTTCATAGCTCAGTTCCTCGACATTCGGTCTCTCCCTAAGTTATAAGTTATTATTATGTAAAGTAAGCAGTGTGAAAGAAAACACAAGTCAAAAGTCGCTCACCTTTTTATTTTGGCCCCTTCTGTCCACGCAATTACATTAGGACACTGGCCCTTAGTACAATGCGAGCGCAAGAGATAAAAACTAAACATGGTAGTGAAATCCCAACCTAATATTGTATTGTATGGAGAATTTCCTGTATATTTTTGCGTGCATAATTTCATAACGATACATGCAGCTTACAACTACTACAACGCCGTGCCCATTATTCGACATATTCCGTATTACTATTGAACGAAATCATTATGAACCGCCATAATGGGTTATAACGGGTGCATAACTGGGTCAAAACTGGATTATAACTCACCAGTGGTTTATAACCTGGGCCATTACCCATCTCTAGGTACACCTACGGAAAACTGGTTCATCTTCTATGCTGTCTATGCCTATACTTATAAAATAATATGCCCTGGCTGTCTGATTCATCATCGCCGAGCGGAAGCTGTGAAAGCTAGCCAGTAGGATTCTTATATAAATGTAAACATCCACTAAGGATTTTTGGAAATTCTTCCCCTAAGGGGGTGAAAGGGGACATCACATTTTGTATAGAAGTCCATAATTTTAAAACCAAATCAGTCGTGTTTATAAACACAAACTGAATTTTACGCAAGCAAAGCCGCCGGCAGAGCTAGTGTAAAGATAATGCTACCAACTAAAAATTTTGAAAGTCAAACCGCTAGTTTCTGAATTGAGATTTCCACCGAAATAATACTCGATCTTGTATAATTTCTGAAACTGAACGATGAAAGATTCTTATTTAATTTTCGAGGACTATTGGAATAACATAGTACTGCAACAAAATAGAGGTAAATAGGCTCTAGGCCCAGGCACTGTCCATACAGTTCCGTGGTTTTCGTTCCAGGTTGCATGATGCGCGAGAGCCTCCGGCGGCTGACGTCGGAGGAGCGCTTGCGTAGCCCGTCCCCCGCGCTCGCGCGACGCGCCGCCGGCACGCGGCGCGTGCGCATCCAGCTCCTCGACGACACACAGCTCGAGCTGCACCTCGACGTGAGTGCGTTTTCTAGTGATGTGAACCGGTCTAAGGCCTGGGGCACACAGTATGTGGGACGAGGGTGCGAACAAGATGCGACGCGTTATATAGAGTTTCCGCCCTCGTCCCGTTTCGTATGTGTAAGCTTCGTTCTGGTCCCTTCAGTACATTCTTTTTGGTTGTGCGATAAAAAAAGAGTTTACATAGGTACATTCTGTATGAAAGTAAAGTTGAAAGACGACGCGTGTTTTGCGTGCCCTCCCCCCTATGTCCTTTCTGTCTGTCTCAGACCTAAGAACCGTTTCCTAAGAACGGGTTCACATCACTACAGGATGATTTTGTAATCGTTAGATATATTTTGAGACAATGTTCTTTTCATCGTGAAACATTATTATTAGGGGTTAAAGTATGAAATTGCCGTTTTATTGCAATAGATTCTTTGAATTGACATAGAATCTTCATGGTTTGAGGTTTTCGAATGAAACTTTTTTCAAATGGTTTCTATGATGTTCTTTTTTTAAAAAATGTAAAACATTTGAATATCGACTTTCAATTGTTTTTGTTATTCAATTTAGACAAGAAAGATGGATACTGCGAAAATTCGAGTGATTTTTGAATACGAGTTCCGACGCGGAACTAACGCGGCAGAAACAGCCCGCAATATCAATGCTGCGTTTGGAGAGGGGTCTACTAATGAACGCACCGTGCGATTTTGGTTTAAACGCTTTCGTGATGGAAATTTCGACTTAAAGAACGAGCCACGAGGAAGACCGCCCACACAGGTGAATAACGATGAATTAAGAGAGATAGTGAAAGCCGACCCTAGTCAAACTACCCAGGAATTAGCGGCATGGTTTAACGTTATCTTACCCACAATATTGACACACTTGCGTCAAATCAATAAAATAAAAAAATACGAAAAATGGGTGCCTCATAATCACTCGAATTTTCGCAGTAGGTATCCATCTTTCTTGTCTAAATTGAATAACAAAAACAATTGAAAGTCGATATTCAAATGTTACACATTTTTTAAAAAAAGAACATCATAGAAACCATTTGAAAAAAGTTTCATTCGAAAACCTCAAACCATGAAGATTCTACGTCAATTCAAAGAACCTATTGCAATAAAACGGCAATTTCATACTTTAACCCCTATTATTAAGGACTAGCTGAACAAACGTTGTTTTGCCATATTGAATTAGCCTGCGACCTATTCTCAGACGTACCAAATATAGATAGATAGATTGAGATAGAGAGCACTTTATTGCACAACCAGAGAAGAGAAGAACCATTATCAATAAATGTCTTTCCTTCTATTATTTCAAGCAAAAATATACATAAAAAATTTATAAAAATCGGTGAGGCTGTTTCGGAGGAGTTCGAAAACAAACAGCGTGGTTTTTATATGTTTTTCGTATATTGGGAATTATACTATAACTCAGCATAGGGCGCCCATCAGCTCACAGGATCGACGAGATAAGGCAAACTGCTGGTAGCGGCTGGATGAGGTGCTTTGGGGAGGCTTATGCCCAACACGAATATTCGAGCTAGAACGATAGAATAGATTAGACCGGGCCACCTAAATATATTAATTATTTTTACGCACAATCATAATTATAGTTTTAATGCGGTACCGCGCCCGGCGCGACATCATTGTACATTTTAGTCGATAGGTGATCTTATTTTGTGTTTTCGGTATGTTTATTATTCGTTTAAGAACCCGTTGGGATTTGGCGTAAATTGTAGCTTGCAAAGGTAAATAAATAAATTTAAAAAAAAATACCACACCTACTTAAAAATAAAACAAGACGTAACTACGATACGAGTGCGCGAGTGATGCCAACACCCACAGTATCTTAGTGAGGCCATTAACTCGACCAATTAACCCTGGACCCCGGCTAACATTGGGTTTGAACTTTGTTTCTGGAAAAGTCAATTAGTATACTTTTTGAAAGGAGTTAGAAGTTTGTGGGAGGAATGAAGGAAGAAAGATTGACGAAACAAATATATCGAGCGAATGTGGGTGGAAGGGCCGGTAAGGGAAGACCCAGACGGACATACTTCGACTAAATAGGGGATGTATTAGTAACGGGCAAGATAAAAAGTACCCGAGACTGGCGTGCGTGCATGCAACTACTAATGAATGTTGAGGAAGCGAAAGTGATCTGTCAGGAACGTAGCAAGTGGCAGTCCCTTGTCTCTGCCTACCCCTCTGGGATACAGGCGTGAGTTTATGTTATGTTAGAAAACGTGGTGGCAAGAACGTAGAGACATTATTGTCAAAGAACAATCCATTGTGTTAATTTATTTGAATTGTAAAAGGGCAGTATTTACGTAATTGAAATGATCCGACGTTCAAACCACCCAGAAATGAGCGTGTATAGATGTATCTGAACGAGTTCCACTTATCTCTACTTCCTGTCTAATCTCTTCCAGCGCAAAGCGAAGGGCGCAGATCTGCTGGACCAGGTGTGCGAGTACCTCGGCGTGCTGGAGCGCGACTACTTTGGTCTCCTTCACGCCAGTCGCGGCGACCCGCGCGCCTGGGTCGACCTCAATCGCCGGCTCGCGAAAACTTTCAAGAGTATGATAAGATAAGGATATTCTTTAAGAGGGTTCCTTTTCTTCTTTCAGTGCCTCTCCACTGCTGGAGGTTAGGTGTCAACTCCCACCGCGCCTCTCCCAGCTAAATGTTTGATTGTAGAAACATGAAAAAATTCACGGCAGTAGCACATAAAATTAAGTGAAAAGGAAAAGTATCACGGCTAAATAGCTAAATATTACAACCTAACGAGTAATCGACCAATTTATAAAAGGAAAACTTCGTATAAATTTAATTGAAAATCACTTTGATGAAGATATTAGTTACCTATGTAAAGCAGGTAGTTAATATAACTAAAATAAAATCCTAGTATAACTCAAAACCTCTCGTTTTAAGTTCGTATATTTTAACGAGCATCTACGAAACCCTACAATGTGTGTGGCCGACACGTACTTGGCCTGTTTTGTTTGTATATTTAAATGTAATCTGTGTATAGAAAAGTAAACGAATCTGGGGCGCTACTACGTAAGTGCTCCACTGTATGGAGGTGTCCGATTTGACCTTTTGACCTACTCCCAACTGTCAAATATATACATACTTTGGCACTTTGGAATCTTCAAAATGCTCTGAGGGTTAACCCGATAGAGTGGACAGCTACGTGACAGAAGGTCTGAATCATTCCTTTAATATTCCAGACGAACCTTGGGAGGTGAAGTTCGCCGTCAAGTTCTACCCGCAAGAGCCGACGGACTTGCAGGATGACATCACAAGAGATAACCTGCTCTTTGCTGTCCGACGCGATTTGATGGAAGGTATACCGCAACAATTTTGGGTGGTTTGAAAGACATATCAAAATGAACGTGCCTGACAATAGCTATCGGACACGCTAATTTGTTTTTTTTAAACGCATTTTTCAACAAACTTCACAACGGACACACACCTCGAATCTATTAGAACCATTAGTAGCCATCCAGTGCGGTGTATCCGTGCCGCGGGTCTGCGGGTCATTGTTCTGTTAGACGGAGACTCTGTACTAATTGTTGGCGCATTGTTTTAACAAGATTTCTCAACGCGAAGCAGGATTTCTCAACTATACATTTTCTAAGGTTAACACAAACACTAGACACAATAAAAACTGAATTTGCACGGATATTTACTCGTTTATTTTTAATTTTACAATTAAATAAACGGGTAAATATCCGTGCAAATTCAGTCAGAAATATTAATACAGTGAAAACATTTTTTAAATCCACCGAGGCTATATAAAAAGCGTTTTATCGGGGTGCGCTTCAATATCACTGTTGGCAACACTGGTTATTGTATCGTGCGACACATTCTACACGATCTATTTCTTTCTACCGGCTGGTATGCGTGTGTCCCTCTCCACAGAATCGCTTGTGATCTGCCAGTTACTGGCACGCGAGCTACGGGCAGAATCTTGTGTGTATAGTCTATTCATCCTTACTTGTCCAATTTAGTAAACAAGATTCTACCCGCAAAGTACCTATGACTTTTTAGTCGGCTGGCATGCTTTTGTGCGAGTATTAAGCGTGTGTATCAAGCACTTTATGCTAAGGAACCTGTTTCAGGCCGCGTCAGCTGCTCGTTCATCACGCAAGCGCTCCTGGGCTCGTACGTCCTGCAGGCGGAGCTGGGGGACCTGGAAGACGACGACGTCACGGCCGCCATGTTGCTGGAGCACCAGGTGGCGCCGGCGCTCGGCATCACGCCCGACCTCAAGGATAAAGTCGCTGAGCTCTACAGGCTGCACAAGTGAGACAAAGAGAGAAAATTCCTCAAACGTGTCGGTTCAAGTTTGCCATGCACACGCGTAACAACTTTTGTTCTACGATCACGTAAAATTTTCCATTTAAAAAATATATGACGCGGTTTATCTGCTCCAAAGCATGAAATTCAGACTTCAGACCCTTGTCTCCTCTGGCCAACCCCCTGGGGAAGACATCACGATTTTCCAGTCCTGGTGTCTCCCCTTGCTGGGGGAGACATCGGTACTAGGTTAGTGACGTAATTTATCGACGGCATTTCAGACCAAGGAGATTTGATTCTCCTTGTTTAGAGTATTACAAATACTATATATCGCCCCCGCCGTTCTCCAGCAATACGCTTACCAACAAACAGCACTTTCATTTGAATTCAGTGTTTCTCAAATATGCAATTTTTCAGAAAACTTTCCAATTTAACTTAAAAATCTTATTTTAGGCTGTTACGAATACATCGATCTAACCGTTTTCAAGTGATGCGGTTACCAAAACAAAATTTAATTTAACATAGGAAAAATTAAGAAATAAAACCATAAAATATTTTTTTCGGGGTTATCGGGATCACAAAAAGTGCGAAAAATAAAGTTACTCTAATAATAAAAAAATATTAGATTTAGTTTTCTCATTTAATTCTAAACGTTTTCTGATAAGGGTGTAGATGCTTAAAACCGTTATTTTACGAGATAACTCAAATATTGATAAACGCTTCATACATTAGAAGGCGTTACGTGCAAGGTCATAGTTTGAGCCCGATTTGTATGGCGCGTTTTTGTACCACGTGACTATATTGACTTTTCGACATGTTCATTCAGTTTTAAAATTCAAAGACGGGTTATATTATAAAAAGTATAGCCGTAGAGAAAACAAAATCCATGTTTATTTATCATTCAACATGGTCTCTCCGATTATATTAAAACATTATTTAGTACAAGTTCTCCATTGGCCAAATCAGCCCTGATTTGGTCAATGATAGTGATGCGTTCGACGCTTGCCAACATTACACATTATAGGTATGGGCTACCACGATTCAGGCTGTACCTTGCGTGGTGGCCACTGCTAATGTCTTAGTTATAGTGAAACGTGTTAAGAAATATTTTTTTAAAAACTATGTATTTTAGCTCAATCCATTCAAAGATTTCCCCCCAGCATACAAGATTTTTGCCCCTTTGCCCTGCAGAGGGCAGAGCCCCGCGGAGGCCGTGCTCAACTATCTGGAGAACGCCAAGAAGCTGGCGCTGTACGGGGCGGAGCTGCACTGCGCGCAGGACTCCGACGACGTGGACATCGTGCTCGGCGTGTGCGCCAGCGGCATATCCATCTATAGGGACGGGTAAGCCTTCAACTTTAACCTCCCGGCATTACCATGTGAGTACAGGGACGGGTAAGCCCCAAAGCAATTCCTTTTAACCAACCAACTTTAACCTCCCGGCATTTCCATGTAAGTAGGAGTAGGCTTCAAAGCATTCCTTTTAACCAACCAACTTTAACCTCCCGGCATTTCCATGTTAGTACAGGGACGGGTAAGCCCCAAAGCAATTCCTTTTAACCAACCAACATTAAACCACCGGCATTTCCATCTACAGAGACGGGTAAGGTTCAAAGCATTTCTTTTAACCAACCAACTTTGACCTCCTCAGTTCTGACCTCAGTTCTAACAATGGTTTTCGATTGTTATTTTCAAGGACTTAGGAAGTTAAAAAAGAGAAGGTCCTAATTTCGTACCTATACATTATGTTCAGCGATAATTCTTTTCTATGTTGCTGATTTCATTCATTCTTTTTTTTTTGTTACAAAAGGGCTACCCCTAGAATGGTCCCTTATAAATTTGGTCAAGATCTGTTGATGAGATCCATGAGAAAGTCCTCGAACTCTCCTTTTTAGAGCGTACGCGTAGCGTGCGGAACACCCCGCTTTTTGGCCAGGTGTGGCATAAAAGTTTTTAAGTTGAAAAAGTTATCATCAAAAGGAAAAATGTACGATTTAGTGAATGGGCCACTGCCGGCATACGGAAAAATAGGGACACACTTTATTCACTATATGAGAAAAAGACATAAATCAAAATCAAAATCAATTTTTTTTATTCAAAGTAGCACAGAAACTGCGACTTAATGAACGTTACAAGTTAAACTAGGTGTCCATTTCAAAATCTAGATCATTTTGGAGAAAAAATGGACAAAAAAACTCCAAACTTAGTCTTTTCAAGTCCTTAATTTACAGGATTTATATAAATGTTCTAAAACTCATGCTTTGAACTGGCTTTAATTCCAGACATCATTGTCATCTAAATAATCTTTAATGTTATAGTAGCTTTTTTGGCACAAAGTGCGCTTCACACATTTTTTGAACCGCGTTTCTGGCAAGCTTATTATATCCTCAGGGATCTTATTGTAGAAACGTATACAATGCCCCATAAAGGATGTATTAACCTTTGCCAGCCTAAATTTTGGGAACGAAAGTTTATGTCTATTTCTAGTATTTACATTGTGTTGGCTACCTACAGTTTTAAAGTCACTGATATTTTTCCTAACATACATAATATTTTCATAGATATACTGACTAGCAACTGTTAGGATGTTAGTTTCTTTAAAGAAATCTCTTAACGAATCTCTATTGCCTAGCTTATATATGAATCTGATCGCTCTCTTCTGCAGGACGAAGATGGTCTCTTAGCATTATTTGTATCCGCAAGGTCATTTTCTTGTCTCTTAATCTTAAAAATAAGTGACGTGTCATCTGCAAACAATACTATCTCTGACATATTTTGAACCATGAACGGCAAATCATTTACATATACGAGGAAAAGGAACGGCCCCAAAATAGATCCCATACACATATGACACTAGTTTTTTACAGTATGTTAAAAGTATATTCAAAATTATTTAGGGCCGTCTGCCACAAAGCTAAATGCGAGCATTATAAAATCCAAAATTCTTAAATCTTCTAATAAATCTAAAACCATTTGGACTATAATAAATAAGGAAACCGGTAAATCCAAATCAGGAGACCGCGAATTTTCACTTAAGATTAGATAGATAGATAGATAAATTATTTATTTGCACTTGCACATGTAGGTACATACAGATAACAATAACATGAAGCTTGTAAGCAATAAGAAACAGACACCTTTTAATGCAATCGGCAGCGTGTCATATCCGTATATGCGTGCACTCATTTATTTACGTTACAGATGACTACCACAAAAACGAGTCGGTTAACCCAATTGTTGACTGCACGCATACAGGACGACAAGGACCTGCTTCATAGAATCACATCCCGCGGCTTACTATGACAATTCAAATACGATATTATAACATCAATGCACATATTAGGATGGGCGTGGCAAGTGCAAAAGGGCTCTAACTCAGCATGTGCTGGAGAGCAGTACACTCCAGCGCTGATCTTCCGCTAGTGCCCGTCAGTACGGAGGCGCACAGAGCTCGGAGAGATGTTGCACGAACAAATTAATTAAGATTGATAATAAATTAATAACTTCAAATGAAGACATTGCGGCGGCTTTTGAATACTTCTTTACAAATGTTCCAATTATAACTACGGCTCCTTTTGATTCATATCCTGATCTTGTAGAAAGTATTTTGAAAGATAATGTCCCCCCCTGCGATCACGATTTTTCGTTTGATTATATTGAAGCTCACACCGTGAATATAATAGTTAGCTCAGTAATCGATGTTCTAGGTGCTAGATATTTGGCCAGAATCTTTAACAAATGTTTAGATGAGGGTACATTCCCTGACCTAATGAAATATAGTAGGCTCGTTCCTTTATTTAAAAGTGCTAATAGGCAAGATCCCACACATTTCAGACCAGTCTCGGTTCTACCTGTTTTGAGTAAAATATTCAAGAAAATAGTTCTAGGTCAGCTACTTACTTACTTACTTACACTTTAATAAGTATCAACTTCCCCATGGTCAGCAATTCGGCTTTACGCAAGGGCGGTCTACGACGGATGCTGGTGTCACGTTAGTTAAACATATATTTAGTGCATGAGAGGATCGGAAGGATGCTATATACGAGGGGCATGCCAAAAGAAACTAGATACTCAAAAATTATAAAATTTATTCTTTATTACAAGTATCGATCTTTTCAAAGTATTCACACTGAGCACGTATACACTTTTCCATACGTCTGAACCAATTGCAAAATACCTGTGACCACTCTTCTTTAGATACCTCAGAAATCTCGAAATTATAGGCAACCAGCGCATCTTCTTTGCTTTCAAACCTCTTCCCCTTTAGTATTTCTTTGATTTTTGGAAACAAGTAAAAATCACAAGGCGCTAGGTCAGGGGAATATGGCGGGTGAGGGAGAATTGACACATTTTTCGAGTTGAAAAAGTCTAGTGTTCTGGCAGACGTGTGCGGCGCCGCATTGTCGTGGTGCCAGAGAAGGTGCCGGATTCCTGACTTCGGTCGCTTGTCACACCAAGCTGATATTACTGTTGGAGCACAAACTGTCACATACCATTCGGAGTTCACCGTTCTTTCATTCTCTAGCACAACAGTAGCAATATGACCCGTTTTGCAGAAAAACGAGGCGACCATTTGTTTCTGTGTGCTTCGTGCACGGCGACATTTCGTTGGAGTTGGCTCGTCTTCAAAGCACCATACAGTCGACTGTCGCTTTGATTCGGGATCATAGTTATATAGCCATGTTTCGTCACCAGTCAGTATATCATATACGTTTTTTTTTCTCGCCTCCGTTGAATTTATCTATCATGAATAGGCACCAATCCACCCGACGGTCTTTCTGCTCATCGGTAAGTTTGTGCGGCACCCATCTCGAACAACGTTTACGGAGAGAAAGGTGGTCGTGAATTATGGTTTGCATTGCTGCTGATCCAATTCCCAGTTCTCGCTCTAGCTCTACATATGTAATTCGTCGGTTTTCGCGAATAAGTTTTTCGACTGCACGAACGTTTTCTTGCGTGACCGCGGTTGGCGGCCGTCCTGTCTTCGCTTTATCTTCGAGACATCTCCGTCCTCTTTTAAATTCAGTAAACCAATTGAATACTGTTGCTCGGGAACAAGCAGACTCACCAAAAGTAGAAGCCAAAAGTTCAAAACATTCTTGAGGCTTTAAACCTTTTTTAAAGTCATAATAAATCATAGCGCGAAAATCACGTCGACTGAGCTCCATTGTTGCAAGTGAATTCCCGCCAGATTCTCGGAAAAATGATGCTCATTCAAATAAAAAATAAATAAAAGAAGTGTGTTCTATATTCAAATATGTCAATAAAAAACCAGCCTATAAGATGGTGTATAGCTTGCCAGTGTCAATTAAATGAGAAAAGAGTATCTAACTTCTATTGGCATGCCCCTTGTAGGTGTTATCTGTGACTTGTCGAAGGCATTTGACTGCGTAGGTAGACCATAAAACACTTCTCTTAAAATTGAAACATTACCGAATAAATGGGAAAAGCTTAAAACTTATGAGATCATATTTAGAAGGGTTCAAAAGGCTGACATAAATAGGACTAAATCGTCAGAGTCGGAGGTTAAGATGGGAGTGCCACAGAGATCTATGTTGGGGCCGTTCTTATTCCTCGTATATGTAAATGATTTGCCGTTCGTGGTTCAAAACAAGTCAGAGATAGTATTGTCTGCAGATGACACGTCATTTATTTTTTAAATTAAGAGACAAGAAAATGACCTTGCCGATACAAATACTGCTCTGTCTAAGGTTGGTTTACTTCTAATATTGGTTTACTTCTAATAACTTATTATTAAATTCTTAAAAGACAAAATTTATAAAGTTTACACTACCAAATGTTAAAATGGTGGATAGCAATGTTATATCGGCGTCTACCTGCCATTCCAACCGCATACTGCGATCGCCAACCCGCCTGCCAAGCGTGGTGATAATGGCAAAACCCCTCATGGTTATGAAAACGTGTGAAAATGTGAAAACGTGAAAATGTCCTGCAGTGGGCCTCAAGGGGCTGATGATGATTATGATGAATGTTATATTTGGGAATGACAAACTAGACCATGTAGAAGAAACTATATTTCTAGGTATCACAATTGATGCAAAGCTTCAATGGGGTCCTCATATAGAAAAATTGGCAAATAGGCTCAGTTCTGCAGCATATACAGTTAAAAGAATCCAGGAAACTAACTGATGTCGCAACTGCTAGGATTGTTTATTTTAGTTACTTCCATAGTATAATATGTCCTATGGTATACTACTGTGGGATCGGGCAGCAGACATTGAGACCATCTTCATGCTGCAGAAGAGAGCGATCAGATTCATATATAAACTAGGCAGTAGAGATTCCTTAAGAGATTTCTTTAAAGAAACTAACATCCTAACAATTGCTAGTCAGTATATCTATGAAAATATTATATACGTTAGGAAAAATATCGGTAATTTTAAAACTGTCGGTAGCCAACACAATGTAAATACTAGAAATAGACATAAACTTTCATTCCCAAAATTTGGGCTGCCAAAGATTAATACATCCTTTATGGGGCATTGCATACGTTTCTACAATAAGATCCCTGAGGATATAATAAGCTTGCCACAAACGCGGTTCAAAAAATGTGTAAAGCACACTTTGTGCCAAAAAAGCTGCTATAACATTAAAGATTATTTAGATGACAATGATGTCTGGAATTAAAGCCAGTTCAATGCATGAGTTCCAGGCTTTAGAATATTTATATAAACTCCGTTAATTAAGGACTTGAAAAGACTAAGTTTGGACTTTTTTGTCCATTTTTTCTTCAAAATGATCTAGATTTTGAAATGGACACCCAGTTTAACTTGTAACGTTCATTAAGTCACAGTTCCTGTGCTACTTTACAAAACATTTTTTGATTTTGATTTTTGATTTTAATATTGTCTACGTCTGGTCAACTATGCATTAAAGAGACTCGCCCCACCGTTTCAGGCTGCTGATGAACCGGTTCCTGTGGGCAAAGCTGACCAAGATCTGCTACAACAAGCGCAGTTACTCACTGAAGTTGCGCCCGAGCGAGTTCGACGAGTGCGAGACGACCCTCGCGTTAAAGTTGCCCTCTACACGCGCCTGCAAGAAGCTGTGGCGGTGCAGCGTGGAACACCACATCTTCTTCAGGTTGGTAGCACTTGCAAGTCAACTACCCTCGATTTAGGATAGAATAGAATAGAGCGGCTTCTCATTCGGGAGGTCGTCGGCTGGAATGTACCAATGACTTTGTTTTCTAAGTTACGTACGTTTGTGGAGTTATAATATAATAATATGCTTTTATTTCGGAATACACAGTTCCAGATTATAAATAAATAACTTACAATACAATAGAGAAATACAATAATATAAAATAAACGAAATAAGCACAAGTCATTTTCGATTATTGTCGCGCTGAACGGAATGCCAATGTAGGTACAGTGAACTGCCCACATCCTCACACAGACACGACAGAATCTCATTTTTGGAGGCCCTTAGTCGGCTCCAAAATGAGGCAACTCTGTTACGGAGAATGGCAAAGAAATCCGGAACCCTGGCCGAAGCGAACATTTGCGATGCACTACAAAATCGAGGCAAACTCATTAGTATACGGAAGGCGTCATTATATTGCACTCTCAGAGTACTGTACGCGCTTCTCGTGTAAGCGAGAGCTTAGCTTTGAATAGCGTTACTTTGACGTCCTCCGTACACCTCGCAAACCTTCGTGCGATCATGTTACAGCGCACGGCCAGGGCCCGGCGCTCCCGCTCCATGTCGTCATTATCCGTCAGTTTCTCTGTGAGGATGTGTCCTAAATATTTAAACCTCTCTACAACCCGCACCGGCGACCCATCCAAATACACTGGGGGTACCACGTCCGGACCTGCCCGAGACCTAAAAACGAGTAACTCCGTCTTCTTCGCATTATACAAAAGTCCATGGGATTTTGCATAACGCTCACATATTGACAGAAGTTTTCTAAGGCCACTGATTGAGGGGCTGAGAAGCACCATATCGTCCGCATAACTAAGATTATTTATACAATTACCGGCAATATGACAGCCGACTCTGGCGCCTCTTAGCCCGCCTTGACGTACACCACAGTCTAATCTGTACTCCTTAGACTGTGTGTCGCCCTATCTTACATGATTGGTTTGGTTCTCGTACCAGTATCTCAACAGATTCACCACGCTCGTAGATACATTCGACTTTCGCATTTTTGCCCAAAGTAAATCATAATTTACTAGGTCAAAAGCACGGCTAAGGTCGAGAAAACAGCCATACACAGATGTGTTTCTTTCGGTGTAGTGCTTTACAACATGCTTTAGGCTGAAAATAGTAGCGATACCACTCGCTAAGCGTGAAGGAAAACATCGTGAGGAAACCTGAGTGTCTGAGGTGTTCACATACCTCAGCGCTTGAAATTGCCAATCCTCGGTAGGCATGCATGGTAATTAAGCCCTTTCTCTCTCTCTGAGAGAAGGCCTGCGCCTTACAGTTGGACGTATATAGTGTGAACGTTGACGAGAAATAAAAAGCAGAAGTTCACGATACTTTGGTTTATTCGATAAACCGTAAAATATTTAAACTGTTTGACAGTGACTTTCAATATAATGATGAGCGACTCAACAGTACACTCGAGAGACGTCTTTTCACGTCAGTAGTTATGCTCAGAATGAATCACAAATCTCGATCTTCGATGTCACCCGCCCCACTCGCCATTTTATGCCAGTGTGGCCATCATAAAGTTGTTGCCAGCTAAAAGTTCTCGAAACATATCGATTTGGCGACATCGAATATCGATTACAAAAATTGATAGAGTAAAATAAACTGAAATTCGTGGATAAATTACAATGATAAATAACACAAGCTTACAATAGGCTGCATTATCTAATATACAAAAATTCCGCGTCACAGTGTTTGTTATCGAACTCCTCCGAAACAGCTTCACCGATTTTTATGAATTTTTTTTTTAGTATATTATGGTAGTTAATAGGTCGTAGGCTAATTAATCAAAACAACGTTTGCCAGGTCAGCTAGTATTGTAGAAAACGTTTATGTGGTACCAAACAGATTAGCGTACGAGAAGCAGGAGGTAAACACAGACCAAGTTTGCCGTACTCTCGAGTTCTGTACAAAGGTAAAGACAGTGTGAAAAAGGTGTACAGTCAAATATCCCCATGTACAGCCGAGAATCTTCTCGCCTATACCGCAGTCTCTAAAAACAAAAGTCTTTAAACAGTGCGTCCTCCCGTCATGCATGACATACGGAGCCGAGACGTGGACACTCACGGTTCGACTAGTCCACCAATTTAAAGTCGCTCAGCGAGCTATGGTGAGAGCTATGCTCGGTGTTTCTCTGCAGGATCGAATCCGAAACAAAGTGATTCGCCAGAGAACTAAAGTAATCGACATAGCTGAACGGATTAGCAAACTGAAGTGGCAGTGGGCTGGTCATATCTGCCGAAGGACCGATAACCGTTGGGGCAGACTGGTTCTAGAGCGGAGACCGCCAATCGGCAAACGTAGCATAGTACGCCCTGTGACCAGGTGGAACGACGACATTCGCAAAGCGGTGGGCAGTGACTGGAAATAAAGAGCCGAAGATCGGGCTCAGTGGCGTGTCTTGGGAGAGGCCCATGTCCAGCAGTGGACTGACGCCGGCTGATTATGATAATGATGAAAGCCGAGAACGCCCAATTGCTATCGCCCAATCAAAATTCACATCACGCAAGGCGCTCAGAATGAACCAATCACAGAGTGATTTACTCTACCTACAGCATATCTTGCGCTTATTTAATTGGTGAAGACTAATTGGACTGGGGCCGTTTTTGAGTGTGAATTTTATGATGACAAAATACTTCTATGGTTTTCTTATTCGTAGGTCAATACGCAAAAATTTTACTATGGCGAAAGCGACGATACCGATACACGTTCTGTGCTAAAGTTATCTACAATATTAAAATGTATGAAACAGCTGATGTTTTTACCGCAATTTTGAAGTTTTCCCTATACACTACGAATTTTGGGTGGTTTGAAAGCCATAGCAAACTTAATGCGCCTTAACAATAGCTATCAAATACACTAATTTGTTTTTTTAAAGGCACTTTCCAAACATATCTCGACACCAACTCGAATCTATGAGAAGTAGAACCATTAGTAGCCAGCCAGAGCGGTGCGTACGCGCCGCGGGTCTGCAGGTCATATATGAATATTATTATTTATTATTATTATTTATTGTTAATTTCAAATGTAATTGTAAATGTAAATATGGACTCATTGTCTGAAATAAATTGAATTGAATTTAATTGTTCTGATAGATGGGGAGGTGGAACTAATGTTTCGCGAATCTTTTTTTAAACAATATTTCTCAAAAAGTCAAAACTTCTTTCTCTGCTTATTTTTTAATTTCTATACTTAAAACTAATAGTCTAAATAGATGCCATTTTTAATTACTAATTACATAACCGCAGCTTTCAAATCATCCAGATTTCAGGGTGTAATAAAAGTTGTTGGTATCGACGAGTAAAACCTCTCATATCCGGATTTATAATATGAAGATTTTGTTACATCCTTAGCAACAGTGTGTTTCCTTCAATTCAGTTTGGAACCCTTTGCGGGAGTCCAACTCACACTTGGCCAGACAGATCAAACCCCAAAAAATATGCACCAATACGAGGCACCTGAATTCGCTAATCATTTGCACGCGAGATGGATAGGTGTTGGTAACAAACCAGTGTGAATCATCAACATTATCATCATCAGCCCACCACTGCCCCATGCTGGCCTTTTCCACCCAAATGCCACCTATCGCGATCCTCTGCCATCTGCAAAGAGTCTCGAGATTGAAGTGGAAATGGGCAGGAGACCTGGCGAGACGGAAAGATGGCAGGTGGACCAGGGCAGTAACAGAGTGGCAGCCGAGGACGGACGGCGGTCAGTGGGCAGACCAGCAGCCCGATGGTCCGTGGATGTGTGTCAAATCATTAAACATTATTCAAATATGTAAACAATGATGAGTTTCAGTCTGTGTTTTCTAACTATAATTTCACCTTAAACTCCAAATCTTGCAACTTCGTTCCCTCAGACGCGCCGAGCCGGTGCCTGTAAAGCGCGTCCCGGCTTTCCCAGCGCTGGGCACCCGACGTCTGTCCTGCAGGAGGACCCTGAGGCAGCTGAGGGCCGAGCCCTTAGCAGACGTGTACGCCCGCCTGCAGCGCGTCGAGATAACTACCTTGTAGGCCCAACGTCGACCTAGAGCAGTGTTCGTCACAGTCAACGGCAGCATAGAACAATGTGAGGTGTTATTGCTGACCGCACTTACGTAGATTGGGCCGTTGACACCACCAATCAATTGACAATAAAATTAATGAAAAAAAAATCAATGGAATTTGGAATTTTTGCACAGATATCGTTCGCGGGCCGTAGTTTGACGACCACTGGCCTAGAGTCTTATACGGACATAGTGGTTCAATAGAATGGTATTGGCACGAATAACTGTGTTTGCCTGTATTTTGTAGTCTACTAAACAACGGCAGTACAATCTAATTCTAATAGTACCTATAACTCGCGCAAAGTAAATAGACAAGACAACTCCCGCGAAGAAAATCGTCGAGGAGTTAAGTTGCACGGGTTCTACCATTGGAATGCGATTGATCTGTAAACTATCAATAATGTCGATGAAGCAACCATTACAAACCATTACCTGGCGTACAAATATCAAGGGCAATAACATATTTTAGAGGATGGCGTCGCTTAGCCACCTTTTTTTATCTGAATATAAAGAAAGATATCTAGATAAAAGATAAGAGATAAAAGATCTAGAAAAAAAGAAAGCGAACTCAATATTCCTTAAAAGAACTCAAAATTGAGGTAGTTTATAACACTTGCTTTATTTGATTGAAAAAGTGCCATAGCTATGTCGTACTATGTAATTACAACGTTATAATTTACTCATAAGATCGTACGAGATAACGTTTGTCTTGTCTTCGCTTAGAATAATTTTTTAGTTAGTTTTTTTCCCTTAGTTGTCAATCGTGGGTCCTAAAAATCAACATTCATAGGTGTCGGACAAGTGTCCGAGATTTTCCAAGTAATTTTTTTTGCAAAAACGAAGGCTACTTATGATTTTTTTCATTGGCAGTAGTAAGTCAACCTCTTGGAGAGTTAATGTAAACCTATGGTTATGGTATGGTAATGACGACCTCGTGGCGCAGGCAGCGGTAGTGCATCTGCATACCCTGCGAGAGGTCCCAGGTTCGAATCCCGGCTGAGGACAAAAAAACCCAGGTCTTGGATGTTTACATGTTTGTGATGTCGCTGTTTCTGGTTCCCACGACACAGGATATCCTAGTGTGGGGCCAGAAGCAATGTATGTGCCTGAATGTAACTTTTTTTTATTATGGTTTTTTATTAAGTTTGTGATGTCCTTCTCAAATCACCATATTACAGGGTATCCTAGATTGGGACCTGATTAGTGATTAGGTGATTGTATTGTTTGGAAAATGTAACCTTTAGGTTCTATTCAATTATGATATAATAATAAATGGTGATTTAGGTAAATTTTTAGCTACCAAAACTCTTGTCTATAAAATAAAACAGTATTTTACAAGCATTCTAACAATTTTTACTATCCTTGCCCTACCTTTATTTTAACGCGCGTCCTTCAATAACCCTGTTTAATGACTCATCTTCGTCATTACACAGGGTTGCTTCAAAAATACGCGAACTGTAAAACGCGTCATTTAGAGCTTGTTATTTACAACTACTTGCCGGCGCATTAGGGATCCTTGCGGTTCAGGAGGTCATGCTTTTGAATCCCGGCATGTTCTTACCAATGACTTTGTTTTCTGAGTTACGTACATTTGTGAAGTTGAAGTAGCAACTCAATAACATGATGGAATACATTGTGAGGAAATCGTGGTGTCTGAGGTATTTACATACCTCAGCGCTTTCTACGTGCAATGGCCCAACTATGAGGCTAAATGCGGAAATATCAGGTCTATCTATGTTATATAATTTTATGAAGTAACAATATTTTTTTGCATTTTTAGGGTTCCGTACCCCAAAATGAAAAACGGAACCCTTATAGAATCACTTTGTTGTCCATCCGTCCGCCCGCCGGTCTGTCTGTCAAGATCGAGTTGAAATTAAAACCATTTACTCAGGTCTACAGTCCCTTGAAGCTGTGAAAAAATCGAACTTCGTATATGTATAACAAAACGTATATTTCGACACTCTCGAAGGAATCAAACTTTATAGGGTACACTACAAGTAGTAAAAGGGTCTTAAAATGAACATGGATAAGACTAAGATAATGTCAAACTCCCATGTAGCACCCACTCTTATCAACGTTGGCGGCTCTGACCTCGGAGTTGTCGAACACCATGTATACCTGAGACAAACAGTCCAGTTACGTAAGTCCAACTTCGAGAAAGGGTCATTCGTCGAATCAAACTCGGATGGGCAGCGTTCGGGAAACTAAAAGACATTTTCGCGTCCAAAATACCTCAGTGTGTCAAGACAAAGGTGTATAACCAATGTACGAGTATGTTGCCAGTGATGGATGACTTATGAATGTGAGACCTGATCGCTGACTATGGGCCTCATAAGAAGGCTCAAGGTCGCCCAACGAGCAATGGAGAGAGCTATGTTAGGAGTTTCACTGCGTGATCGAATTAGGAATGAGGAGATCCGCAGAAGAGCCCGAGTTACTGCTCGAATGGGTATAGATATAGCGATTTTTATGTACAATAAAGTGTATCTATCTATAGAAGTGGCAGTGGGCGGGGCACATAGCTCGGAGAACTGATGGCCGATAGGGTGACAAAGTTACGACCTGGCGACCGCGCACCGGACGACGCATCGTGGGCAGGCCCCCACCAGATGATGGTTAGGGTGGCGGGGAGTCGCTGGATGCGGGCGGCACAGGACCGGGAAGCTTGGAAAACTATGAGGGAGGCCTATGTCCTGCAGCAGGCATCAAATGGCTGGTGATGATAATGATGATGATGATACTACAAGTACAGGAAAAATCTGAAAACTATAGGTACATTTGTAATTAAATATTTAAAAAAATTGTTTTTTTAGTTCGTGAAACGCTCGGAAAAACTGCGACTACAAATTTGTACGGAACCCTCGATGGGCGAGTCCGACACGCAGTTGTCCGGGAAACTGATTATAGTCACTTATTGACTAATAACTAAAAATAAGGCCAATAGCAGTTGACCACAGCTTGCCAATTAATTAATAAATGCATTTGTATGAAAAGCTCGCTGGAAAATGCTTTAAGAAACCGTTGATAGCCAAATATTGAATGCACGGCAGAATAAATTAAAAGTACACTCCTTTTTGTTGCACTAACCCGTACTGAGGATAATTTTTAAAAACCTATTTAGAGGCTAAAAATTCCACCCATGCCGGGACTTGAACCGAATTCTTACTGAGAGATGGGGTCAGCATCTGTAAATTTATTATTCAGTAATGTTCAGTAATTCAAGGTCAAATCAACATGCCCAATAAACCTGAAGACAGACTACGATCCCAAAGCTGAATGTTGGGAAAAATAGAGTTACTAAACCCTGTACAAATTTTTATACAGAGTTGCATATAAAATGTGCAATTCCTAGCGGCACTCCAATTATAATTCGTGTTACACAACAACTCTGTACTATGAGATTTTTTCAGAGCAATATTATTCGGAATATCAGGCTTTACGTTGTTTCGTGTGGCGCCGGATTAAGGATAGCGTCACTCCATTTCCTTCCGTGGATATCGTAAAAGGCGACTTAGGAAATAAATTACCAGGAGACGGGCAGAAGCGTCTTCCTGAGATTCCAACTGCATACTGCGATCGCCAACCCGCCTGCCAAGCTTGGCGGTTATGGCAAAACGCCTCATATCATGGTTATGAAAACCATGAGGGACGCCTATGTCCTGCAGTGGGCGTCAAAGGGCTGATGATGATGGATGACGTAGTTTTATGAAATTTTCGCTCTACGACGTCGCAGCCTTCGGCCAATCTTTGTCCTACATAGAAGAATGTTCATTCTACGTAACACAATGACAATTTATAACATTTTTTTTCGGAATCCCGTATGTTGTAGGTAAATGCTATTCTATATATGCTATTCTATTCTATACGAGAGGCGATTTCTATGTAAACGTAGTTTGGTTTTAATTTTAAAATATGTCATTATAAACTTACATAAACTCACGAATGTATCTTGGAGGGGTAGGCAGAGATTAGAGCTTGCTACTGGCCACGACCTCTTTCGATTTATCAGCATTCATTAGAGTCATTGTGGCGCCGTTCTGTGAACTAAACCAGGCAGGTTTAGTTCCCTCATGACAGCTTCCATAAACAAGTTCAAGACGACTGTTGAGGCCGAGTCACCCTGTTTGACACATGGAAAGGTTCCGATTTCTCATTTTGCACAGCAACTAATGATGAGTTTCTAAGAGTGATCTCAAGTATACGTAGGTACCACGTACGTAATCCACGATTTTCAAGGACTCAGGGTCAGTCAAAGACGCCCGAAATACAATGTGTACATGAAATAACTAAAATAATATCCAAATTGTCGAGATAATTATGCATTTTTCTTGATAAAAATATCTTGATAATTATTAGGACCATTTTGTCACCAATGTTTACTGACGGATAGTTAACAGGATCGGGGGCCGGGGGATAAGTCTGGTTTGACTGCCTCGTTGGTCTAGCCGGTATCATGTCTGATTACCATGCCCGGGGTCGTGGGCTCGATTCCCACTGGGGATCGCCGTACGTTTGTACACATGGCATCTGTCTGCTTGTATTATTTCTGTTTGTGATGTTCATTGCCTGGTCACAATGACACAGGCTACCCTAGTGTGGGACCTGGACAAGTGACTGTGTTACAAATGGCCTCAATCTGGGCGTATTTCCATGTTTATGACGTCCTTGCCTGGTTACCATTAAGCACAGGGTATCCTAGTTTGGGAACAGGACGAGTGATTGTGTTGTCTGGAAATTATTATTATTATCAATAAGTGCTATGTTAACCAGGCAAGGACATCACAAACATAGAAATAATATACCCAAACCAAGGCCATTTGTACAAATATACGTCGACCCCCAGTGGGAATCGAAGCCACGACCTCCGGCATGGTAATCAGATTATTATTATTGCTCGTTTTAGAGGTAACCCTGTGTCACACGGGGTCCTGAATTACACGTGTCTGTGCTGTAGGTGCCTTCTGGCGTAATGACGTCATCCAATTAGATACGGGGTACAGAAACTAATACTTGTTATTTTAGGTAAATACTTGTACAGGGTAATTTTTTAATTGCTCTGAAACTCAGCTTTGAAAGCTGAAAGTCACTGCCGAAAGGTTTGTTATGGTTTTTAGTAGCCCTTTTGGCACAAAGTGTGCTTTACACATTTTTTGAACCGCGTGTCATGATTTTGCGAAATATATTTAACTTCATACGTAAGTAATAGTCTATTACCCTTCAAAGTAGGTACCATCATAATAACAGTCGCATCAGTCACCATTTTATTAAAGAGTCATGGATTGTGGAGTATGTGAACATTAAGTTGACAAGCATTAAATCGTACCTAAAAATATTGAAGGGTAGTTGTAAAAGGAAACGGAAACCCAAGGGGGGTTTGAAAATGGTTTCACGTCGCACGCTAGCGACGAGAGGCCATTGCGTTCGCGAATATGGTGCCTATCGGATCTCACGAACAAACATCATATTACTAGCATCGCTAGCATTGCCTCGCCATTCCCCATAAATGAGGTTTATATTACTGTAGGTACTCCAACGGTGTGGTAGCGGCATGATAATGAGCTTTTTTCTTTTTGTTTTTCTAGTGTAGTCATGAGCAGGTGCACCGTCTGGTGCCTGCACAAGTCGGTGATCACTTCTGATATTAAACCTATTGACCACTGAGACGTCTCTGAATATACGCTTCTTGTCCGTTATGATGAAATCGATCTCATTTTTCAAGAATAACCCCTCCCTTTCGAAGAAGTTGACTAGCATTTGCCCCCTATGATTCCTGTTTTCATAACCATGGGATCCTACTACCGATTCGCTGCAATTCTGTACTCCCACTCTGGCGTTGAAGTCCCCCATGACAACGTTGTAGTGGGCCTTAGTGGTAGAATGTAAGGCCTTCGATATGTCATCAAGCATATCTTCCACTTCATCGTCGTTTAATTATGAGGTACGCAACCCTGCTCGATACACTTGACACTTCTACAACGTTGTCGCAGAAAGCTCTATTGACCAGGAACCCCAGGAGACAACTGGTCTCCCTCTCGAAAGTATAGAAGGTGGCCTGATTCAAGGGTTACGGTGTCCTCTCCCTGTCTTCGGACTTCGGATAACCCAAGAACGTGCCACTTTACCTTCTCGAGTTCGACTTCCAGTTGTGCCAGGTGCTCGTCCAGCCGTAACGTGCGTCCATTATACGTCGCCAAGGTCAGTTGTTTTTGGCGGCCTTCCGTAACCCGGGGATTCTTCGCACCCCCTGCCCTGCCGTTACCGTGACCGCCGCCTTGATCAGGAATAGCAGGGCGACCGGGAACTGGGGGCCGTGGTCCGTTCTGACTTGCCATTGGATGTTTTGCTCGTAATTGCCACGCTGAGCAGGCGGGTTGGCAATCGCAGACCGTAAACGTGCCGATGTCGCTGCTGCCCGACACCGGTACGACCCGTATGTGTTGGGTAGCAATATGCACGGGTATTCTCTTAGTCGCCTTTTACGACACCCACGAGAATATATGGGGGAGTGCTATTTTTAAGCCGGCACTCCATGGTCTACATCTCGGTTCGTGTCTACATCGGTTAGTACCAACATCTCAAAAAAACAAAAACAGAAAAAGTCAAAACATTACAAATCAATTATTTATTAAGGGTACCAGCCGTATTTTTATCTTTCGATTCGATCGAGACATGGGCAGTGCTCGAGTCTCTCCAGCGTTGCCGTATTGACTATCGGTATATCGAGGTGCTAAAGTGCTTGTGCAACAACGCCACCATGTCGGTCCGAGTACAGGAGCAGAATTCGGAGGCAATTCCATTGAGAAGAGGCGTGAGACAGGGAGACGTTATCTCTCCGAAACTGTTCACGAACGCATTGGAAGATGCCTTCAAGCTTCTGGAATGGCAGGGACGCGGCATCAATATCAATGGCGAGTACATCACGCACCTTAGATTTGCCGACGATATAGTAGTCATGGCAGAAACGATGGAAGAACTCGGTATAATGCTCGAAGGCCTCAGTCGAGTTTCCCAACGTGTGGGCCTTAAAATGAACATGGACAAAACGAAGGTCATGTCATGTCTACTTAGGACAAACCGTCCAACCAAGGGCGTCGCCAGCCGATGGCGCAGGGTGGGGCAAGTTGACTTTACCTACTACAATTCATACTTTTCTCATTCTCTATGAATGAGAAAAGTAAGTATGAATTGTAGGTAAAGTCGACAGCACAGGAAGCTTTTCACTTGTACTACGAGCCTTACATCTACAGCGATTGTAATTACAACAGTATCTTAGTACTATATACATATATATTCTGTGACAGTACAGAGTCCAATGTGTAAAGCTACACGAGCACGAGCTGACAGAATGACAGACGCTAAAACAAAGGCGGCTGTGCGGGGGGCGCGAGCGCTGCGCGGTTACATGTTGCTTCCCCACTCCCCCTCTCCCACTTCAACGACAGAGTAGAGCAGAGCGTAATTGAGCGTACGGAATATTAGGAGTGGAATTGGTAAATTCATTCGAGTTTCTACGTACGGGAATGATTGTTCAAGGCTTGAACTTCAAGCAAATTAACTCAAAGACTTAAGACTTTGGTTGCATTATATTTGGCAACTTTTTTAGAATCTCTAGGGGGGGGCAACTGCCCCTCCCTGCCCCCCCTTGGCGACGCCCTTGCGTCCAACTAGGCCGGTCCAACTTCGTGAAAGAGGTCAATCGTTGAATCCAACTCGGCCGGGCAGCATTCGGGAAACTTAGAAAAGTCTTTTCGTTTAATATACCTCAATCGCTCAAGACAAAATTATACAACCAGTGTGTGTTACCAGTGATGACTTATGGCACTGAAACGTGGTATCTCACTATGGGCCTCATAAGAAGGCTGAAGGTCACGCAACGAGCTATGGAAAGGGCTATGCTCGGAAATTCTCTACGAGATCGAATCAGAAATGATGAAATCCGTAGACGAACGAAATTCGTCGACGTAGCCCAGCGGATTAGTAAGTTGAAGTGGCAGTGGGCGGAGCACATAGCACGCAGAACTGATGGCCGATGGGGCCGAAAAGTTCTCGAATGGAGACCACACATCGGCAAGCGCAGCGTAGGACGACCAGCCACAAGATGGATAGATGACCTCATCCAAGTGGCAGGAAGACGCTGGATGCAAGCCGCTTCCAACCGGTCTTTTTGGAAATCCATGGAGGAGACCTATGTTCAGCAGTGGACTTCTTGTGGCTGAATGATGATGATGATGATGAAGCGCAGCGTAGGACGACCAGCCACAAAATGGACAGATGACCTCATCCAAGTGGCAGGAAGGCGCTGGATGCAGGCCGCTTCCAACCGGTCCTTTTGGAAAGCTTTTAGCAGTGGACCTCTTGTGGCTGAATGATGATGATGAAGTCTACTAGTGTCAGTGGTGGTGCTATAATGTTTCGGAGGTGGCACATGGTGTACTTGTAATTGCAGCTCTAATGAGATACAACCAGAATTTAAGTAAACAGGTTGATGAGGATGATTATTAACTGGAGATATTATTTAATTTAATACCTTTCTGTAAACTATCGGGGACGACGTCACCGGAGAAAAAAAAAAGTAAAAAGAAAAACGCTTTAAAACAAATATCAAAAATAATTTCACTTGCCCATTAGCTCAGTTGGGAGAGCGCTGGCACCTTTAGCCAGAGGTCGCGGGTTCAGGTCCCGGCATGGGTGGAATTTTTAGCCTCTAAATAGGTTTTAAAAAAAATGCAAACAAGGTACGGCCTAGGGGTAAATAGTATGGTTTTCGTACCGAAAGCAAGGATGACGTTCTTAACCAAAAATTGGTACGATTCACTTGCGATTCTCGCCCGAGAATCGATTGTTTTACAAGTCAATAAGATAAAGATAAGATAAGATAAAGATAAAACATTTTATTTGCTAAAGCATGGTAAATACATTAAAGTAGCTGGTAAAGTAAATGAAAAGAACATGCATGCTCTACCAGTTAAGGTGTGCAAATATTAGACTTTGAGAATAATGTAAATAACAAATTTAGAATCTTAGAATGAATATTAAACACAAACTATCAGTAAGTACCTATATAACTAAAAGTTAGCATATTAATTAGTTGTATCGCAGAGGAAAAAAAATTAGGTTGTATTAATCTATTAGGAACATTGGTTTTTTTTTACTTTGTTATAAAGGTACCCAAGTTGTTAATTCGAGACACGTATGAGACATTTCAGAGAAGAGTCTCGCATGTGAGACTCGCATTGGAGAAACGCTTGGCTAACACTAGTTTTTGTCAAAATGTAAACAACTGCAAGCGAGAATCGAATGGCGAGTTTTGCCATGCGATAATCGCTTATAATTATTCGCCGCTCGCGTTCTAGAAACTCTCCTTGTGTGACTTCCGCTTTAAGAGTTGTATAATTGACAAGTTACTGTTGACTTGTTTCAGCTATTCCACATGTTAATAGATCTAGGTACAAGGAAGTAGATACCTTCACCGAGAATAAAAAGAACCTGCGTCGTATAATACCATCTGTCTCAACAAACAAGACGTCAAAGAATATGGTAATACCATCTATGCTTAGCGCGATATCACACAACACAAACATATCGACATCGCTTAAATACAAAATGGCCTTGAAACTAACAGGCTATTAACTTAATCCCGGATCCCCTTACTCAAGTTTTTTGACAGAAGAGTCCGGCAAAAAAGACCGGAAGAGTTAATAATGTGTAGTGCTTACGAAGTTTTAGTTCGATAATAGGCTATTCTTGAATTATTGTCGGAAGAGTCCGAACAGGATAAAGCTCTTCGAGTAAGAGCGAAACCCGCTTTTGACAAAAAATCAAGTAAGTTTAGGTAAGGCTTACGATAGTTTTGGTTCTAAAATAGGCGATTATCGGTTAGATATCTACTACCTAATTCCGATTACATATCCAAAGAAACATTAAAATTTATAACTTAATAGCTGACTCGGCAAACGTTGTTTAGCTATATTGATTAGCCTACGACCTATGCCCAGACCTAAATATACGTACACAAAAAATTTCAAAAAAAACGGTGAAGCCGTTTTGGAGAAGTTCGATAACAAACCCCGATATTGTATATTCCTGTTTTCTCTGTTACTTTTGTAAATCTTACTTTGACATATATATATTTTTTGTATTTGTGTGAATTGTATTTAGGTAAATTAAAATTTCCAACCCTAAAAGATTTTGTCGGAATTTTTAGATGAATAGAATAAGTTTGTGAGTTTTATGACAAAAGCTTTTATATATTTTGGATATCGAGCGACAATAGCAAATCCGCGAACGTGACTTTTATCAAACTTTACAGGAGACATGAAGAACTTTACAAATCATCATACACATACAAAAATTTCGAAAGAATGGTAAATACTTAAAAATGACATCCAAGTGAATTAATCAAAAAATATTGTGACGATCCGTTCGTTGCAGGTGCTGTGCAGCGACTAGGGAATAATAAAAATTAATAAAAAGAAAATAAGATAAGATAAGACTATTCTTTATTCTATACTGGAAAAAATGTTACAGAAACAGCAATGACAAAAGAAAAAATACAATTGGCGGCCTTATTGCTAATAGCAATGTCTTCCAGGCAACCTCATATCGGAGATTTGCCGAAGGAGAAATAGACACGGGTAGTCGGTGCAAATACGAATATTAATAGAAAATCCCTCATTGTACCATTTGACTACGCAATTTATATCAAATCCATGAATTATTGTGTATTATGTAACGCTAGCCGTGATTGTGTTGTGTGGAAGTTGTTACTGCAGTGGTCGATATTTTTAAAATCCATCACTGAATTAATTTAATCGCACATGAAGACCGGTCTGTCCACTTGCCGATAGAGGCGCTGCTAACGGGTCTAGGACGAATGACGTAAAGTTTCCTGAATCGCCTTAAAAATATATGCTCCCAGTCATTGACCCTCTAAATGCCTATAAAAAACTAGCCAATATTTTTTTATCGACCCTATACTTACAGGGTGTTAAAAAAATTAAATAAAAAATAACTAACAGCTGAGAATCAACAAATAAACAGGTGGTACCGACCTTGGTACTTCACAATAGGCCGGTTCCTGAATTGAGATTTTCACTAAGTAAATACTTAAGTAACGTTTTGTCACGTTCTTTTCTGAGAAATTCGGAGAGACAGCACTACAGTTAACCATTTACTTAGCGAATTTCTCAATTCAGAAACTGGCCATAACTGTCACATTTTTTGAATAATGCGATAAGTCTCGCCCACCTATTCGGATTCGTGCGGCTTACGTGACCGGCCCAGTTCCACTTCAACACCGGGTACCACGCGGCGGCCACCGCAAAGAAGCCGAGAAGACGATGGCGGAATGATCTCGAAAAATTTTATTCTTGCCGGGGTGGTCAGAGGTGGCAAATGACCGAACATCTTGGTCCAAAAGAGGGAGGCCTTTGCGCTGCAGTGGGACACCGTCGTTATAGAGGCTGCATAAAAAAAACGATAAGTAATTCAATTCAATTCATTTATTTCAAATACAAAAATTCAACTAATGTTCTTAGTGATCTTATTCTAATGTTAGTACATATTCTTATTTTAATATTTACAGCGCACTGTCATGGCTCGCCACTTGAAGTGGCAACATTGTCTATGTAGGCACAATCTACATAATACATTATACATGGACTTGCGTTTATTTTTGTTAAAAATACACACACAAGTCTATACATATACTAGCCACCAACTCATCGAAATCAAACAAACTTGAAATTTTAACACGCAATGTACTCAAGACATCGCTCCAATAAACGTAGCGCTGGATTAACTTGTGCGTGCCATAAGAACGCTGAAAATGACGCATACATTACACGATAACGCATCGTTCCGTGTGGCGCCGGATTAAGAATAGCGTCACTCCATTTCCTTCCGTGGATGTCGTAGAAGGCGACTAAAGAAATCAATTACTAGGAGACGGGCAGCAGCGTCTTCCTGAGATTCCAACCGCATACTGCGATCGCCAACCCGCCTGCCAAGCGTGGCGATTATGGCAAAACCCCTCATGGTTATGAAAACCAAGAAGGAGGCCTATGTCCTGCAGTGGGCGTCAAATGGCTGATGATGATGATTACACGATAACATATCGTAAGCATATTTTTGTTTTAGTAACAAAAAATATATATTTCCCAGCAAAATTTAACGGATAATAACGCAAAATTGTTAATTTTTCTTGACTTTTAGTCAGTTTGTAAACCCCCCCACCCTGTCCGTTTGTAAGCCCCCCGGGCTCTGTGCCCTGTTATTGGTTTATTAGATAGATTCAAGTTCTCATTAGTTTAGTTTATTTTTAACTGGTTGTTTTAGACTCAGTTCTACAATTTACTTTATTATGTAAATTACTTCAACTGCGTTCCTAAAATGTTCTAGACCTGACCCATAGTGAGAAAAGCACATTGCCATGTTCTAATCTCTTCACTCATCGTTCAATCAGATATAGAACCTATTTCAACAAATTGATTAAATGTTTGGAATTGATGCAAGCAAGTTGATTTAACAAGAACAAATACACACACAAATTATATTCAACCTTGAATCACACGAACGTAGTTGAAGCCTACCCAGAAGCATAGTTCTATAGACTACAGCAACTTTCCAAGATGCAAATCAGAGTTTTCCACATTTACTTCTGAGACCTGAGAATGATCTAGAGACCTTCCTTGACCAAATCGTCGTAGTCCGATCCAATCCACTGGTATGTATCGTACCATGGTCTGCATTGCTTCAGCCCTGATTTGCCCAAGCCATCTCTCCAAAATATTTCTCAAGCTAGGTATACCACTTTCGCAGCTGAACTACACAATATTTGCTGCTGTAGCCACATAACCGACACACTGTAGAATACTTTAGTTTGATAATCATTTCGCTAACTCACTAACGCTAGTGGCATTTTTCCGAGCGGTTCCGTGCTTCGCAAGGCACGTTAAGCTGTTGGTGCCGGCTGCCGTCGATAGATGGCAGTCGTTAAGCCAAGTCAGAGGCCTTAGGGCGGCTTGACAACTTCTGACAGTAGACGAGCCACTAGTCCACAAGCCTCCACCAATCCGGACTTGGCCCCCGTGGTGGAGTATGGCCTATACCTTCCTCAGGGAAGAGACCCGTGCCCCTCGGTGGGGACATAATGGGTTGATGATGATAACTCACCCTAATTCTAATTTAGACCGGCAGGTCACCTCCAAAAGAAAAGATGCCTAAGAAAAAACCACCGCCCAATCCCCACCAAATCCCAAGTCCAAGAGCGCGTCTCTTCGTCCCCTCACCCCCACACCCCGTTGCCATCCTCCCCTCTTGAGGTCCCATGTCTTTTCGGAAAATACATCAAATGTGTGAAAAAAAACAATTGACAAATGATTTCCCGCCAATTTTTTTTATTACCAAGAAGGAATTCTATTCTTCTAAAGAATTTCAAAAAATATAACATTCGAAATTCAAATAGTTCCGATTAGCTAGAAGTGCGAAACTTTTAGTGTGCCCCATGTATTAAGTTTTTAATGGATAACATTACCAGACTACCACGGGCCCCTCCTTGTTCTATCTACAGATTACCCTTGACTTGACTTTCTTCTTTATGTCTTTCCTGCCGATACATTGGCATAGACTACTTTGCACACAGCCAACTTTTATGAACGTTGTTTTGTTTGTTTTAGAACCAATTGAGCAAACGTTGGAATCTACTACAATAGATTTATTTAATAATTATTAAATTCTTGTAGAAAATTGAATCGTTTATTGGTTGCGAAGCCAATGATGTGAAAGTATTGGACATTATGGCCCGAAATAATAAATATTTATTATTATTCATTGCAAAAAGGCGCCACCTAGGGAACCTCTAATACTACAGCAAAACTTTGTTTAATTTTATTGATTATTGTACAACGCAAAGGATTATTATGTTACCTTACATTTTGTGAATAAGTGGCAGTCGAATCGCAAAAGCCGTGCGGACCGTCACAAGTTCTTTATACCCTGTAGGTAGATCTGGTACCTATTCTATTAGAACGAAACTTAAAACTACACATTTAACACTGTATAACATCAAAATTACTGATGCAATAACCGCTCAATGCAGTATTTTTTAATTTTTAATGACTCGCGGAGCTCAAAAAAACACACGCAATCGATTAGGTAAACTTTACGTAAAAAACAATCGCACTTAGATCCCTAAATTTTTCATGAGCCCACCGCTGCCAAGTGCCCAGTGCCCACTGCCTTTTCCCCCAAATACCATCTCTCACGGCCTCTTACCATCCGCATCCTCGGACCTTCCTCTGACTCTGACCAAAGACTATATGGTCCGACCATCGGGCTACTGGCCCCCTGGGCCGAGTTTCATACAACTACAATTTGCAGTTTATTATGACAATTTGCGTTGTCACAGTAAACCATCAATTGTAGTTTTATGAAACAGGCCCCTGGCTATCTAATAAAATAAAACCGGCCAAGTGCGAGTTGCACTCGCGCACGAAGGGTTCCGTAACATTATCTATACAAAATTAGACAAAGATCGAATTTAAGAACAGCTCCATCTATAGAAACCAACAAGAAGCGTTTAACATTGACATTTAACGACATGAGATCGGCGCTGTGAAGATTACATAGATGGCCGCTAGATGGCAAGCGCTGTCTTTAGTGGTTTACGTTTGTTGTATGGGAGCCCGCCTTAAATACTTAGAACTACTGTGAACATTTCAGCTGCCTAGATAATACGGTTCTTGAGACACAGCCTGGTGACAGACAGTCAGACAGACAGACAGACAGATCGACAGACGGACAGACAAACAGACAAACAGTGAAGTCTTAGTAATAGGTCTTAGTATCCGTTAGGGTACGGGACCCTTAAAAATTTATATAACCGCTCTATAGGTATGGTTTCAAGACAAGCTGTTGTGTTCCTTCCCATCAGAAAAGATTTATCTTATACGAGCTCTGCCCGCGGCTTCGTCCACGTGGTAATCAACTATATAATAATTCAGCCTATATACGTCCCACTGCAGGGCACAGGCCTTCTCTCAGAAAAAGAGTATGGGGTTAATTACAACGCGTGCCCACCGCGGATTGGCAATTTCAAGCGCTGAGGTATATGAACACCTCAGACACTCAGGTTTCCTCACGATGTTTTCCTTCACAGTTAGCGAGTGGTAGTGCTACTAAAACTTCACTTTACGTAACTTAGAAAACAAAGCCATTGGTATATGCCGGGTTCGAACCCACGACCTCCCAAGTGAGAAGCCTGTGTTCTACCGCTCTGCTACCACCGCGACTTTAATTCAACTATATAGCATATAATATGTCTATCGTGCTGAAGGTCAGTGAAGTAAACAGAACTGGCTAAGTAGGTATCTTATTACAGGGGTCCAAGTAGTAAGAAAAATTGTATGGTTCTTGATATTAAAGGAAAAAAATACTAAATAAGTATATGAAAAAAAAAAAAAAAAAAAAAAAAAAAGTATATGTACTCTCTTTACCGGTACCTAATACGTAATATTACGTTGACTGAGATTGCGGAGCCTTTTAACTACTTGTGATTTATATAGGTTTGTTTTTGGGACTCTAGGTATGTCCGAGAAGATTTGCCACAGGCCTTCTTTCAGAGCGAGAGAGAAAGAGACAGTTATACGTAACAGACCGATCGACAAGGTTTCCTTATATCACTGCGGAATCATAGAAGTTATTTCGCTCGTCTTTGAATATAATTACAGATAACGACTCTGAGAATTCAAATATAACCCGAAAAAACCAATTTTGTTTATTTTACGCGAGGTCGACGCGATAGCCAGTGACACTCGCGTTATTAATATTAGGGGTTAAAGTATGAAATTGCCGTTTTATTGCAATAGGTTCTTTGAATTGACATAGAATCTTCATGGTTTGAGGTTTTCGAATGAAACTTTTTTCAAATGGTTGCTATGATGTTCTTTTTTTAAAAAATGTGAAACATTTGAATATCGACTTTCAATTGTTTTTGTTATTCAATTTAGACGAGAAAGATGGATACTGCGAAAATTCGAGTGATTATGAGGCACCCATTTTTCGTATTTTTTTATTTTATTGATTTGACGCAAGTGAGTCAATATTGTGGGTAAGGTAACGTTAAACCATGCCGCTAATTCCTGGGTAGTTTGACTAGGGTCGGCTTCCACTATCTCTCTTAATTCATCGTTATTCACCTGTGTGGGCGGTCTTCCTCGTGGCTCGTTCTTTAAGTCGAAATTTCCATCACGAAAGCGTTTAAACCAAAATCGCACGGTGCGTTCATTAGTAGACCCCTCTCCAAACGCAGCATTGATATTGCGGGCTGTTTCTACCGCGTTAGTTCCGCGTCGGAACTCGTATTCAAAAATCACTCGAATTTTCGCAGTATCCATCTTTCTTGTCTAAATTGAATAACAAAAACAATTGAAAGTCGATATTCAAATGTTTCACATTTTTTAAAAAAAGAACATCATAGAAACCATTTAAAAAAAGTTTCATTCGAAAACCTCAAACCATGAAGATTCTATGTCAATTCAAAGAACCTATTGCAATAAAACGGCAATTTCATACTTTAACCCCTATTACATTTTATTTGACACCTCATTTGTCAAAATCGTTTTAGCTTTTTGACCACGTCGTTCGCGGTCACAAAAAACAAACAAAAGAACGAGCCAGCGCGACCACATAAACATAACCCCCCTTTACTTTTGCAGTCGGTCAAAAAATTTTTTTCAAACCACAGATTAAGCTGCCTCTGAAGAGTGATTTAGAGGAATCGTGTATAAAGCGTTAATCTTCTTTTATCATAGGTACGTTTTTGCGCAAGACAACATTTAGAGCGAAGGCCTAGGGCGAACAACTAAGTACATACTTTGGCAAAAACGGCCGTTTTTAGCAGAAATGTACATAAAGTCCTACATTATTGACCGTAAGTTCTACGGTACGGGTTCTACAAATAAAAAACTTTGGTCTTTGTATCCACGTAATGAGATGATTTATACAGCGTCCGGTGGCACCTTTACTCACTAGAGGGGCGATGGGACATCGGATGCTGCAGTGCCTGGGACATTGTTTTGACAAATAGCAATCAGTTAAGTATTGAGAATTATGATGTTATGCTAATAATGAGACCATTTCATCGCCGTATAAGCGAACCATGTACGGGATCGAAAGGTAGCATCTAATCGCGAATCGGCGTCGAAAGGCGCTGAATCAGGCAACTGGTGTTACACGGTGAGCCGCGCTGAGCAGCAACCTATATGAAGGAGGTCCAGTCGCGCGTGTCCGCAGTACCTTCGTAGACAGGGTCGAGAGCAAACAGCAGCTCAGGGAAAATCCAAGCAATTACTCTTTCGTAAGTTCATCGGATAATTTTTTTTTAAAACTAATATCGGGTGCCTACGTATAGACTTAGGCACACTGTACCGTAAGCTCATCAGAAACTTATTTTTTTCAATTAATACCGGGTGCCTACCTCTATAGGTACATGGATCGTTAGTTCATTAGAGATTTTTTTATATATTCACATTATTAGGCTTGGGCCTATGGTTTGCTATGACAATTCGATGTGCATTGCAAAGTCGATTAACCAACACATTAACAAATAGACTCTGCTACGCAATGTACCTCGAATTGTCATAATAAACTACGAATTGCAGTTTTATTAAACACGCCCCTGCTCGTTTTTTTAATGGAATATTAAACAAAAAAGTAGGTTTGCAATGCCCAAAATATTATTTTTCTATTGCTTCCCTGAGCAAAGGTGAGCTTTAAAAATGGGCACTCATTCATCATTCATGAAAGCGCTTTAAAAATGGGCACTAAATAGATTTAATGTTTTTTACGTTTGATCTGTTACTCATTTACTTCTCCTCATACAATTTAGAGTAAACAATATAATGAATGTTAAAACAAAGAACATTTTGTTGTTTTCATACAAAAAGACCATGTCTACTTTCAAAGTTGTATAAAAAATATATAAAAATGTATTAGCCGATTTTTCCCTGCCATCAATTTTATTAAATTCGCGCTATGAATTCTACCATTGTAGAATACACAGCTAAAATTTACAGTCCATTCTATTTAACACAATTTTCTTTTATTTCAAAGCAGAAAAACTATACTTAATTCATAATGTTTTTCTAGTGTAGAAAATTTTCCAAAAAAAATAGTAATTAGTAGAAAGCTGTTGTAAATGACAAACATTTTTTTTTATTGCTGATTTTAGTAATAACCCTGTACAATGCCCTGTATAATCTATACCTTTATATACGTCCCACTGCTCCGTCCGTCATACTTCGACCAAATAGGGGATGTATTAGCAAAGGGCAAGATAAAATGTACCCGAAACCGGCGTGAGTGCATGCAACGACTAATGAATATTGATGAAGTGAAAGAGGTCAGTCAGGATCGTGGCCAGTGGCAAACCCTGGTCTCTGCCTAACCCTCCGGGATACCGACTTCAGTTTATGTTATATATATACGTCCCACTGAAGGGCATAGGCCTTCTCTCACAGTTTCGGCTTAATCACCACGCGTGTCCACAGCGAAAGCGCTGACGTTTGTGAACACCTTAGGCACCGAGCCGAGGTTTCCTCACGATGTTTTCCCTATGTGCTCGTACTACTATAGCTACAGCTCAATAAATTCACAAGTGTACGTAACATAAAAAACAAAGATGGTAGATGGCGCGGCGAACCCGGGCGGCCGGTTCGGAAACCCGCGCTACCACCACTTTATTAATAATATTTATTAAGTACTATAAGTAACTCGAGAAACGTTGTTTTGCCATATTAATTAGCCTGTGACCTATTAGACCTACCAAATATAAACAAAAAAAATTCATAAAAGTCGGTGAAGCCGTTTCGGAGGAGTTTGATAACAAACACTGTGACACGAGATTTTGATATTTTAGATATATCTACAGTACATTCTTCTATAACTTCCAAGTTTACCTCATTAAGCTCATGTTTGTGATGTCGTTGTTTCTGGTTCCCACGACACAGGGTATCCTAGTGTGGGCCCAGAAGCAATGTATGTGCCTGTATGTAAATGTTTATGTTTATGTTATCATAGCCTTACTTAATTTATCACTGCAATTATTCCATACAAATTAATTATATAATAATTTAGTTATGGATGACTATTTTTTTAAGTAAATAAATTTTATCGAATACTCAACTATACGTCATTAGTGTCAAACCTGAGTAGTAGGGGAACCACAGTTCTGGCGCACTGAGCTCCCGCCCTCCCGAGGGTCCCCCCTTTGGTTCACAAATTAGGGAAACTTTAGGGCGCGGGTCCTAAAAAAAAAAAAAAGTTTGGTGTCTAATCCCACTAAATCGGGTGCGCTGAATCGATTGAATCGATTGCACTCACTTCCAGAGCTCTAGGATCAACGGTTCTAGAGATAGAAATTTGCGCCTTAGATGATTAAGATAATGACATTATCACCTCATTAACAAAGCGATGTCTTCGATTCGGGCTATCAAATACATTGGTACCTCTACTACCACAGGAATGCGGTTGGCGGCATACACATTATACCTGATCCGCGATACCATACCTGAACTGACTCAAAGATCTGTTGTATTGTGTAAATCCTGGAAGTGATTTACTTATTGCTGTGCTCCGTATTTCTGTGACCTTTACCATTACTTTTGATACTTACTGACGTCATTGGATGCTTTGCAACAATCTCATTAGTTATAGTGCACCGCATCCCAATGATGGAAAGTTCAAGATATTAGATGTTTGCATAAACCCCAAAGTTTCCCGCGCCCCAAAGTTTCCCTAATTTCCCTGGTTCCCCTACTACTAGCCTGCTGTTTTCTTTCTTACAAATAAAGTTACACCGACTATTAAACCAGGTAGCCATTAAGCAAAATTTCCCGTTTTTACAATCAGCCATTTAGTCGGGAGAGAGGGAGGGGGACGCCCTACATAAAAGAATGCTCTTCCTACACCCACGATATTTTGAACGACAAATTCAACGATACCCCACACTGCGGGGCAAAGAAAAAATAATCATCCGTAATTAAGGTGTAGGGGAGGTACCATAAACAGATTTTTAAAGATTTTATTCTACCGTTTTGTCGGCGTGATTAAGGCTGTTCTTACCATGCTGTCACGCGCGCACAATTTGACATTTTTAATTATTGTAATAAAATTAATAAACTTTTGATAAATGTCTGAGGGTTTGATGCATAATTAAATTACGGACAATGTCTCAATCAAAAACTAGGTACAGGATAAGGAAAAGATGTCTTGAATGTCCGCAATTTTATTATCTATCAAACCCTCAGATCACATTTATCACTTTATTACAATCACTAAAATGTTAAATTGTGCGAGCGAGACAGCATACTCCAGGTAAGAACAGCCTTGACATGTATGCGACAGCTTCCTAGTACTAAACGTCTTTGAGCTAAGCCGCGAACAGACAGACAGACAGACGGACGGACATGGCGAAACAATAAGGGTTCCTTACCACGGAACCCTAATAAATAACTGAAAATATTTGAATGCCTAATAGATATTGACTGTTGTTAATTGTAATAGATTTTTGTTATTTTTTTTTAATAAATACAAATTAATAATACATTTTAGTGTCTATAAATACTGATGACGTTGAATCTTACATCTGCGTCACAGTAATTCAATGAGCGCTGTGATTGTGACATTGGCGTGGAATCGTAGATCACTATAAAATATGCACTGAGTAATTAAATTATGCTAGTAATTTTTCATTTTGATTATAAATACCTCGATAAATAACCTCTGTAGAATGTGAACAATATCCTCATTCCAATTAGTTTATCGAAATAACAGTCTTACAAATGCTGTTTGTTACACAGGTGCAACATAATCCTCTCTAACTTCCCGAAAAGTGTTTTGTATACTTTGTATATAGGGTGTACAATACTTTATTGCAAGTTTAGTAACCAAAAAACGTGTTTTCTTGTTGATTACTGAACACGTTCCGTTACTTTTCGATAAACTTCAGTCTCTTGTTTTTTATTATTTTTGATATACTCGTACATCATCATCAACCCCTTATGTCCCCACCGAGGGGCACGGGTCTCTTCCCTGAGGAAGGTATAGGCCATACTCCACCACGGGGGCCAAGTCCGGATTGGTACTCGGTCGGACTCGTACATACTTAAGTTGATTAGAGCACGTTGTGGACAGACTGTAGAGAATTTAGTGAATTTAATTGAGAAATAAATGTTACGTTTGTCAAAAAGAAGAATTAAACTGTTGCCTGTAGGTAGTGGAATCAATTATAGATAGTGAATAAACTATTTTCAAATTTTTGGTTATTTCAATGACGCGTATACGTGAATATACTTATTTCAATGAAAAGTATTCAACATTAGTTCGTTTGTTGCCACATTAATGAGAAACTAATGGAAGACTAATGAATGCTGAGGAAGCGAGAGTGATCTGTCAGGATCGTGGCAACTGGCAGTTCATGGTCTCTGTCTACCCCTCTGGAATACAGGTGTGAGTTTATGTATGTATGTTGCCACATTATTGGGCTGATATCAGAAGGGAATAGGATGCGCCGGCGCCGGTCACAACGGCCGGTTGTCCAATGTGAGGACAACAACCGTAACGATTAGAACATTGTCGGACTGCTAGTTACTTAGCTACTCCGCGTGACTATTGGCATCATCATTCAGCCACAAGAAGTACTGCTGGACGTAGGCCTCCTCCATGGATTTCCAAAAAGACCGATTGGAAGCGGCTTGCACCCAGCCACTTGGATAAGGTCATCTGCCATACTATTGCCATACTCCGAGATAATTTTAGGTTTTGATTTAGTATTTTACAAAAGGCCCCTATAAAGAAGACTTCTCTCAAAAATGAAGACGTTGCCGCGGCTTTTGAACAATTCTTTACAAATGTTCCAATTATAACTACGGCTCCTTTAGATTCATCTCCTGATCTTGCAGAAAGTATTTTGAAAGATAATGTCCCTCCCTGCGATCACGATTTTTCGTTTGATTATATTGAAGCTCATACCGTGAATAAAGCGTTTAAAAAGCTAAATCTTAAAAAAACTGAAGACCTGTGGGGTATGTCAGTAATAATAGTTAGCTCAGTAATCGATGTCCTAGCACCCCATTTGGCCAGAATCTTTAACAAATGTTTAGATGAGGGTACATTCCCTGACCTAATGAAATATAGTAGGCTCGTTCCTTTATTTAAAAGTGGCGACAGGCAAGATCCCATAAATTTCAGACCAGTCTCGGTTCTACCCGTTTTGAGTAAAATATTCGAGAAAATAGTTCTAGTCAACTACTTACACACTTTAATAATTATCAACTTTTTCATAGTGAGCAATTCGGTTTCACGCAAGGGCGGTCTACGACGGATGCTGGTGTCACATTAGTTAAACATATATTTAGTGCATGGGAGGATCGGAAGGATGCTATAAGTGTTTTTTGTGACTTGTCAAAGGCATTTGACTGCGTAGACCATAAAACACTTCTCATAAAACATTAAAACACTACGGAATAAATGGGAAAAACTTAAAACATATGAGATCATATTTAGAAGGGAGGGTTCAAAAAGCTGACATAAATAGGACTAAATCATCCGGGTCGGAGGTTTAGATGGGAGTGCCACAGAGATCTATTTTGGGGCCGTTCCTTTTCCTCGTATATGTAAATGATTTGCCGTTCATGGTTCAAAATATGTCAGAGATAGTATTGTTTGCAGATGACACGTCACTTATTTTTAAGATTAAGAGACAAGAAAATGACCTTGCGGATACAAATAATGCTCTCTCTAAGGTACTATATTGGTTTACTTCTAATTACTTATTATTAAATTCAAAAAAGACAAAATGTATAAAATTCACACTACCAAATGTCAAAATGGTTGACAGCAATGTTATATTGGGGAATGATAAACTAGACCTTGTAGAAGAAACTGTATTTCTGGGTATCACAATTGATGAAAAGCTTCAATGGGGTCCTCATATAGTAAAATTGGCAAATAGGCTCAGTTCTGCAGCATACGCAGTTAAAAGAATCCGGGAACTAACTGATGTCGCAACTGCTAGGCTTGTTTATTTTAGTTATTTCCATAGTATTATGTCCTATGGTATACTACTGTGGGGTCGGGCAGCAGACCATCTTCGTCCTGCAGAAGAGAGCGATCAGATTCATTATAAGCTAGGCAATAGAGATTCGTTAAGAGATTTCTTTAAAGAAACTAACATCCTAACAGTTGCTAGTCAGTATATCTATGAAAATATTATGTATGTTAGGAAAAATATCAGTGACTTTAAAACTGTAGGTAGCCAACACAATGTAAATACTAGAAATAGACATAAACTTTCGTTCCCAAAATTTAGGCTGGCAAAGGTTAATACATCCTTTATGGGGCATTGTATACGTTTCTACAATAAGATCCCTGAGGATATAATAAGCTTGCCAGAAACGCGGTTCAAAAAATGTGTGAAGCGCACTTTGTGCCAAAAAAGCTACTATAACATTAAAGATTATTTAGATGACAATGATTTCTGGAATTAAAGCCAGTTCAATGCATGAGTTTTAGAACATTTATATAAATCCTGTAAATTAAGGACTTGAAAAGACTAAGTTTGGAGTTTTTTTGTCCATTTTTTCTCCAAAATGATCTAGATTTTGAAATGGACACGTAGTTTAACTTGTAACGTTCATTAAGTCGCAGTTTCTGTGCTACTTTGAATAAAAAAATTTGATTTTGATTTTGATTTTGAGTGAGAGTAGCCTTGATTGCCAATTCTTAGTGTCATGAGTGTCAAAACCGATGTCATTCTTCTATCTTCCCCAATAGTATTTATTAACTAGGCGCCTATTCGCTCTCTGTAAAAGAAATAAAACCGGGATTCACGGGTGTCTTCCATTTTTAGGGTTCCGTACTCGAAGGGACGGAACGGGATCCTATTACTAAGACTTCACTGTCCGTCTGTCTGTCTGTCTATCTATCACCAGGCTGTATCTCGTAAACCGTGATAGCTAGGCAGTTCACAGGTGATGTGTTTCTGTTGCCGCTATAACAACATTTGTTACAACAAAAAAAAGAATAAAATAAATATTTAAGGGAGGCTCCCATACAACAAACAACAGCGCTCACCATCTGGCGGCCATCTATGTAACCTTCACACCGCCGATGTCATGTAGTTAAATGTCAATGTTAAACGCTTCTTGTTGGTTTCTATAGATGGCGCTGTTCTCAAATTTGATCTAAATGTTGTTGTATAGATAATGGTATGAACCCTGAACTTGGCCGGCTTTTTCAGATTAACAGTAGCTAGCTCACCTTCAAGAGTGTAAAAATTAAATAAACAAACCTTGATATCCTAATTAAGCAACGCAAGTCAGATAAAAAGCCTTGATAAATAACTTCAAAATGAACGGTTCTCGGAGCACTTTAAATAATATTTTATACATTGACTTCCTTTTTTTCCTTCTGTCCTTATTTCATCACCTCGCCGTTGCTTAGACTTGAAACGACTGACCCCTACAGCAAAACGTGTACAATGTATGTTCATATTCAAATTCCCGAGCGGGTACGCCCTGTCCAAGATACTGCGGCCAAGACAAATATTACAGTACCTACCTAAATAGCATGTATCAGTTTTTACCAAAGTACCTACGTTTTTTACCCTCAAAACATACGTCAGTTATCAACTTTTGTTCACGGGTTCTTTTGGAAAATTTTATGTACTGTTAGCAAGAAAATTGTTACTACGTAGATATTATGTAAGTTTTAGTGGGTAGTGGGTAGTCATATTGCTGATAACAATGATTACTGACTCCTTGTAGCTCTGTTATTCCTGATACAAATTGCATTCACAGAGTTTGAAAAAAACGTTTGAAAAGCAAAATGAACAATTTTCACAATCACAGGCCATTGTTAACTTAATCCCACGTCTGTTGGTGGGATCTATGAGAAATTCATCGAACTCTTACTGATATAAATTTTAAGTGGCATTTTCCCTTAACAGACTATAATGACGGCTCGTCTATTCGTGCTGTGTCTGGCGCTGGCGACGGTGTCAGCTGATGGTCGGACCTTCTTCTCCTCGCTGGGCAAAGGGATCCAGAAGGAGGTGGTGGCGGTGGCCACGCCCATCGAGGAAACCGTCGTGGGCATCGGCTCCAGCCAGTGTAAGGTTCTTCTTCTTAAGAGACTGACTCACATCATCATCATTATTCAGTAACAAGAAGTCCACTGCTGGACATAGGCCTCCTCCATGAATTTCCAGAAAGACCGGTTGGAAGCGGCTTGCATCCAGCGCCTTCCTTCCACTTGGATGAGGTCTTCTGCCCATCTTGTGGCTGGTCGTCCTACGTTGCGCTTGCCGATATGTGGTCTTCATTCGAGAACTTTTTGGCCCCATCAGCCATCAGTTCTGCGTGCTATGTGCCCAATGTCAACTTCATCAGATTGTCGTATCCAGCGAGCTGGTGGGCGCCCTACCTACCAGCTCGCAGAACCAGGGGAGCGAGTCTCTTAAATGAATAGTAAAGTTGTTCAATAGAATGATATTAATACGTTAATGTTTGTTACATTGATACTATTGGTAGTCTACTAGCCAGTCGCACTCCAATGATCCCGTGCAACTTAACTCGGCGCCTTGCACGATTCGATCTCCTTCGCCATTGATGCCTATATAATTATACCATCACATTGACATTGTAATTCTATTCCTTGTAGAGTATGACACAGCGTCAAATAACAGCCATTGTCGTGCTAATATCACTATATTGAACAACATTACACAAACGTGCAGTAACATGTGGTCATTGTGTGCGTAGTTGTCGAACAGCAAGTTTACGGTTGATGCAGTTACAGCCATTTTGCAGACGGCTTGCAGTTCAAATGCAGCCCATCTGTTTTAGCCCTTGGCGAATTGTCTCATTTCTCAAATCATATGAAAAAATTACGTGACGCTGATAATAAATGAACAGAACTTCCTACAACAGGCAGCAACGTTAAGATGATACTCGGAGTTGCGTACGAACAGATCGAAGGGGAGAAGGAGCCAGATCTAAACAAGCTCACTCTGGAGTACCGGGACGAGTAAGTTTGAATTCTAAACATATTAAGAAACTTAAAAAAACGGCCGCGTGCCAATTGGGCTCGCGCCCAAAGATCCTAAGGTCTGTCAAAAATAGATAACGATATTTTCTAGGGTTCAATAGTAAGGATCTCATTTATAGAATGTCATGGTTATGGAACATTTATTATTTCAGTTAATGAAATACCTAGGTAGGTTCAAATGTTTTTACTATGCTAATACTATTTTTCTTAAATAAAACGCGGCTCAGGCGTGATAGTGTTATCAACCTTGTAAGTTCATTCCAGTAAGAAAATTAGCGTCAGCACAGTGACAGTTGCAAAAATTCCCAAATATTATCTACGGGATTAATCGCCAGCTCGCCACGCGTACACACTACGAATTGGCAATTTCATATGCCGAAGTATGTAAATATCGTAGACACTCGAGTTTTCGGAGACATTAAGTTTGGAGTTTTTTTGTCCGTTTTTTTCTCCAAATGATCTAGATTTTGAAACGGACACCTAGTCTTTTCTTGTAACGTTCAATAAGTCACAGCTTCTGTGTTACTTTGAATAAAATTTATGACTTTGACTTTTTCCCACGTTTCCTTCATGCACCGTTAGCAGATATTGCATTATTAGTTCTTGACCCAACTTCGACAACACTTGTTTTCTCAGAGAGACCCGCGTAATCTACAACATCACCTCGGCAGCGGAGAACATCGTGCAATCCAGAGGCTACGACCCCTCGCGCAAGCTCATCATCTTCGTGCACGGCTTCACCGACGACCCCAGCAAGGCCAGCTTCAGCAATATCAGCGATTCGCTGTTGAAAACCGGTACGTTGATATTAGACGACCTCTGCCGTTGTATCTGATATTAAGTTCAGCGTATTATATTCGCATTATATTCTTTATCGATGACGACAGCAAGGCTAGCCTTATAGCTGACTATAATCGGTACATTAATGGTAAATGACCTCTGCCGTTTTGTCTGGTTTTAAGTTCGGGGTATTCATTATTATCTTCATGCACGGCTTCACCAATGACCCCAGCAAGGCTAGCTTCAGTAATATCAGCGATTCTCTGTTATGTAACCTTATGGGTAAGTAGCTTACTCCTTAGAATTTTTAGCTAGCCTAATGTTTGCTTAATCTCTGTACATTGGTGTGATGCCCGACAGATAGTCTAACCGACTTCGACTTTGCACGGGCGAAGCTCGGATCATTGGCGAAGGACGCGGATGAAAAATTTCCCTCGTAAGAACATCCCGACTGCGCGGATTTTGTTCAAGTTGTCTGCCGGGTATTATACTATAGTACTCATAGTATTTCAGATTGAATTTTTTGGCCAACTTTTCTTCCGAGAGTCTGAGTGTACTAAACTAACACCCTAAATTAAGAAAAAAAATATTACTCACTATACCTCACACACATACACACACCCACACACACCCTCACACACACATACACACACACATCATAATACACTATACATACATAGATACGGTAATACCTACCTAGAAAATAAGTTGATTAGCATTTAGACCAACATTAGATATAGCATCCAAGTGTGGAGGAGCGGAGCTTCCTGATACAGGTATTTCCATACTTAAAAGGAAGTTCTTGCCCGATTATGTCACTATAAGCCTTTTGTAAAGTAAATAAACGATTTATTTATTATTTATTATTTATTATTTATCTGTTGAAAACCGGTACGTTGAAGTTCGATGACCTGTGCCGTTTTGCCCGGTTTTAAGCGCGGAGTATTCAACATTATTTTCGTGCACGACTTCACCGATGGCCCCAGCTAGTTTAGTCGTTCTAGATCCTTAAATAAAATAATTATTTCAGCATAAGAGAAATTATTAAGTTGACAGAATTCTCTGAGCATTTTTCACTCATTTCAGGTGAATGCAACGTTCTGGCTCTTGACGGAAGCAGCCTGATCCACTGGCTGTACTTGCGCTCCTCTACCTACGTCCGCTTCATGGGAGAGAAACTAGGAGAGACCCTTGCTGCCATGGTCAACGGTAAGTTTTGGGTCAAAGATTTTTTTTATTCTAAATATTTTTAAAGGACCATCAAAGTCAATAATTTATTTAGATAATAAGGGTTAATATTTCTTGAATCAATGTGATGAATGAATGGAGTAAGACGATTCAACGACTTGATAGCCATTATTGCTTCTCGTACTTGAACGATTTTTAATAACCATTTGTTAATATGTAGAAGCAGAAATAAATTACATAAATAGAGATTCTTTTACCAGACTACGAAAAAGCAAAGGAGAGTGTTATGTCTTTCGCGTGTATCTAAGTATGCATGTATGTATGCATGTTCCTATATGACCACGTAGACGTCAAACGGCTAACAGATTTTGACATACTCCATTCAAATACAAATAATAATCATAATATTGATTGTACGAGTATGTATTTGAACGCCGTCTGTTTGGTAACCAAACTAGGCTCAATCTGTTCTAAGGGAACTAAGAAAAAGAGATAAAATTTTGAATGACGATGTGGTGAAACGCTGAGCGTGAAAGGAAATAGATTATACACACATCAAAAAAAGTTTGTAATCAATAGCATAAGCTCCTATAATTCTTTAAATTTAACTTTATCAAAAAAAATCTATGATGTATGCTTTCTTTAAATAGGAATACCCTGTTTGAAATTAAAATATAAAACTATTTTTTATTATTTATTAAAAAAAAATTGAGCCATTAATCATAATGTAATTGTGATAGAAATGTCATAGAAAGAAAAATACTGTTTAATTAAATTTAAACAACAATTTATTATTAAAAGGTTAAATTCAATATAAAATAACTCCTCCCCTGGCTCGAACACATGCGGAGATCCTCCTGGGCATGCTGAGGATCAAGTTATCCAGCATTTCCTGGGGAAACCTATCCCATTCTTCAATAGCGGCTTCCCTGAGCTCTGGAACTGACTGGGGACGTGGCTCACGGTTCCATACAGCTCGTTTAAGAGCATCCCACGCGTGCTCTATTGGGTTTAAGTCGGGCGAGCCGGCAGGCCAGTCTAAACGTGTGATATCGTATTCTTGAAGAGCAGCATTGACTCGTTGAGCTCGATGTGCGGGCGCATTATCATCGACCAGTACAAATTGGTGCCCATGGTTTACTCGGAATGGTCTGACGATATCATCAATAACAACTGCTTTGTACATGTTTGCTGTCATGTAGCTCCGATACGGGATCAAAAACTTTCTAGCTCCAATCATAATGCCACCCCAAAAGGACACCGATTTTCCGCCTTGCTGAACTGTTCCAGTGGCAGTTCTTTGTCTTTCACGGTCGCCTGGTCTTCTCCAGACACGAACACGTCGGTTATCTGGATGAGTGCTGATTCGGGATTCGTCAACGAAGAGACAGTTTTGCCAAATGTTTTCTTCCTCACCTTCTTCATTTTGCCGATGTCTAGCCCACTGCAATCTTCGTTGTTGACGTTGCCGGGAATTGAGCGGAGCTCGCCAAGACCTCCGTGCTCGTAATCCAGCGTGGTGCAAGCAATTGCGAACGGTCTGCGTGCTAACTTCAAGCCCAGAGGCGGCCCTGACTTCTGCTTTTATTTTAGTGGCGTTGATTGTTGGATCACGGGCTGCCAGCAATCTAATATAGCGCTTTTGGGCAGCTGTCAAAACAGTTGGGCGACCGCTGCGGGGTCGGTCAGCTAAATTCCTCATTCCGTGGTACCTCTGCAACGTAGACACGACACAGGATTGGGATATAGCAAGTCTGCGTGCTAGTACTCTCGTGGTGTATCCTTTTTCCCTCAAAGTTACTCTTGGCATTTTTTCCATCACAACTTTCCGCAAAAAATATCTTGAATCGGTTATTATAATTGACTAAATCAGATTTCTGAATGAGCGTAAGCTAGGACTGAAAGCCTTTTAATATGAAAAAACAACTGAACGGTGTCATTGTTTTGTGTTCTAATTCTTTATTTTTAAATAAAGAATCAAAAAAGAAGAAAAAATCATAATATAATCTACAGTAACAAAAAAAATTCAGTTTTTCAAAGTGATCGCAAACTTTTTTTGATGTGTGTAGGTACCTATTTTGAGCGGTGGTAGCCTAGTGGGTATATTGGACTCGGAAGCGTGAGACCCAGGTTCGATTCGCAGTGCGGGCATGTACCAATCAATGACTTTGTTTTTTTGTAAGTTATGCACATTTGTGAAGTTAAAGTAGCAATGCCACTCGCTAACGGTTAAGGAAAACATTGTGAAGGAATCAGAGTGTCCGAGCTATTCACGTACCTCAGCCTCAGATTATAATTTATTCTGCGTTTATGGAGTGTTTTAAGGGAATCCTGTTTTTTTATAAATAACAAGTATTCTAGAAATAAAAACAACGATAACTTGAAGTACCTACAGTCCAGAACAGGTTCTCAGTTTTTTCTAAATTACCATATCTAACGAATAAAGTCCTTTAGAGTGTTTAATTTTTGTAACAAAAATTGTATTAATGAGCTTAATTTGAATACCTACGTATCTAGCAAGTTCTATAATTAAATTCCATGAATTAACAAGCTAAAAAAAAATTCGTCCGGTCACCACCTACTTAGCTCCGAAACAAATTAAAACTTTGTCGTTTGCATCTACGTAATGAGATGATGTATGCAGCGTCCAGTGGCGCCCTCACTCACACCAGTAGAGCATGGATACCGGTTTTCGGTAATACCGAAAACCCGGAATACCGAACAAAATATTCGCATTTTAAAAACCGGTTTTGATAAACCTAATACCGGTATTTCGATATTTTTGATAGCTATTGTTGTTGAATGTCAAAATTCAAAAGTACGTACGCGCGCACCCGAGCGACTCAACTATCCAAATATTAACTTCATAATGTAAAACATGCAGGGAAAGTATATTTGTGCTGTGAGCTTCTTGTTACGGAATAAAATAAAATAAACAAAAAGTTTTTGCAAGAAGCGTCTTACAAAAGTTACAAATCTCACAATAATATAAATTGCAAGTTTTAGGATCCACAACCAAGAACGTCTTAGACTGAAAACCTAAAAACGGCAGTTCTTGGCATAAATTCTATCTTGTCCCAGGTCCTTAATCCTAGCTTACCGGTCGTTGGTCCCAAAAATCACTACTTACGTGATTGAGAGATTTGAAGAACACTTTTTGCAGGGTCTGTAGGAGATATGGTTATGTTTTCATTGATGGCTCAAGTGACCTTCACTAATGAATCCCTTAAAAACATAACTGAAGATGATATGGCAAGTATAAATGTAGTAGGCACACACATATTGTCTCCATTGTGAACCATTATAGCGTGGGATTGAGACTGTAAGCCATTCTTGTCACGCGATACTCTACAAATAAAATTAAATGCGGAAGAACGGAAAACATTGCAGAAATATACGTTGATTCATGAACAATTGAACGACCAGTATCAAAGACCATAATGCGATCAACCTGGTTTTGTCAATATTGGTTTCCACTATGTAGTACAAATGAATTATCTGCAAAACATGTGTGTGAGTACATAAAAGTTCATAAGAAAATAATAATAGATTCAACATAATTGGCCGCAAAAATGAAAATAATCAAGTGTGTAATAATTAATATTCACTTACAGGATTCAAACTTTCGTAAGCACTAGATAGGTAGGTACCTACCACTAATAGTACAGAGGCTAATATGACAAGTAGCTCTAATTACTTATTCTCTCTCTCTCTCTCTCTCTTTCTGAGAGAAGGCCTATGCCCTGCAGTGGGACGTATAGCCTGCTTATGATGAATTATTCACTTAGACGGAGTTAATCTTCCGTGTGGCGCCGGATTAAGAATAGCGTCACTCCATTTCCTTCCGTGGATGTCGTAGAAGGCGACTAAGGAAATCAATTAGCAGGAGACGGGCAGCAGCGTCTTCTTGAGATTCCAACCGCATACTGCGATCGCCAACGCGCCTGCCGAGCGGGGCGATCATGGCAAAACCCCTCATGGTTATGAAAACCACGGTGGAGGCCTGTGTCTTGCAGTGGACGTCAAGTGGCTGATGATGATGATGACGGAGTTAATGCCGGTTTATAACAGGAATTCCCCTCGGAAAGCGACTTTAGCTTCGTCTTAACAGTGTTTATGTGGAATCGGCTTTTTAAAAAAATAAGGCTCTAAATCTCTGTCTCAAATTTTATCCAGATCCGTTCAAACTTTTCACATTTATGGTATATCGTACCTACTAAAATATTAGTAGTAAGACTCAGGACTCTACTTCTGTACACTTACAATCTTGTGTCTTTTTCTACATTTGGTACTAGCTGAATCGGCAAACGTTGTTTTCCCATATTGACTAGCCTACTACCTATTCTCAGACCTACCAAACATACACAAAAAAATTCATAAAAAACGCTGAAGCCGTTTCGGAGAAGTTCGATAACAAACACGAGATTTTTATATACAGTTTATTAAATAAGACCTCCAAGATTAATTGTTTCCTTTTTTTGTTTTTTGACCCTGTTAACGCTTAGGGGAAGGAACATAGGGCTTCAACCACAGACGTCCACTTCTGACGTATTGTTCTTCTAGCTGAATGGTTTAAAGTGGAAAAATCAAATTGAGGCATAATAGGATACTTATATCCTACTTAAGTTATTACTGGGACGGTCGTTCCGACAAAACTCGTCATGCTAATTTGCGCGGAAATAGGTAAAGATGCAGATTCGAGATTCTCGTACGTCAATAAATATACAACATAACATAAACTCACGCCTGTATCCCAGAGGGATAGGCAGAGACCAGGGACTGTCACTTTCTACGATCCCGACAGATCACTATACATATATTTAAGTCAGCTTTTGTCTGTTTGGAAACATTTTTTTATGCTATTAAGCTAAGAAACTTAATAAGGGTTGATATTTCTTGAACTAATGAGACGAATTAATTCCCTAGGCGAGCAAACAACTTGATATACATTATTGCTTCCGTATTTCAACAGTTTGTTTAGATGTGAACCAAACGTAAATGAAATTAAATATACATACATAAACTCACGCTCGTATCCTGGAGGGGTAGACGTGGACCCGGGCTTGCCACTTGCCACAATCCTGACAGGCATCTTTCGCTTTATCATCATTCATCAGTCGCTGCATGCACGCTCGCCGATTTCGGGTATTTTTCTTAATTTTTATTATTACAGTATTGCTTGTGTTGTCATTAAACAATACTGCAAAAAATACTTATTTCCATTCGTTGATATTTTACTTAGCTCTCTTAAGGTAGGAGTTGCCAAGAGACAATCATCCAGCTATATTGACTAATCTATCTGTTTTGTACACCAAATAAAATAAAATAAAAATAAATAAAATAGTGTCTAATATCTAGATATTGACTGATACTGTCTAATGTCCAATTATGTTGTTTATAGGCGGTGTCGACCCTACATCCATCCACATAATCGGGCACAGTCTGGGCGCTCACATCTCCGGGTTCACAGGCAAAACATTCCACGACCTGACCGGTCGGAAAATCGGACGTATCTCGGGGCTCGACCCGGCCGGGCCGTGCTTCAGCCACATCGATCCCGAGTTGAGGCTCAAGGCTACAGACGCGGACTTCGTCGACGTGATGCATACCGATGGCGGCGTTTACGGGCTGAAGGATCCTATTGGTGAGTCTGCGGACCTCGCTTCGGGATAGAGCAGCCAATAAACGTCATACTGTATTACACGGGCTTTCTCTCAGAGAGAGATCATTGACCTAATCTGATGTATAAGACCACCTCAGGCACCCAGGTTTTCCTTCACAGTTAACGAATGGTATTGCTACTACAATTTTACAAATGTTCGTAAAAAATGTAATGTAAAAACTTAGAGAATAAAGTCAGCGGTAAATGCCGGGGTTCGAACCTAAGAACTCTGGAATGTAAGGCCAGCGTTCTACCGATCGTGCTGCCACCGCTTCAGGGCCTTGAGTCTGCTACACGCAAAGCCGTCCCGTAGTGTTAGTAGACATTGGGCCAAGAACTTTTTGACCAAAAGATTCTTGCTTTAGACCTAGGTTATAAGTGAGCTCTTTTCAGATATTCAAAGAAATTTAAATTACCTACCTACGAAAGAACTAAGCAGCTTATGTGAACAAACTAATATAGCTAAATTAATGGTAAAAAAACAAATTCAAATTCAAAAATGTTTTATTCAAAATAGCAGAGAAACTGCTGTTTCAAAATCTAGATAATTTTGGTCAAACTTAGTCTTTTCAAAGTCCTTAATTAAGAGAGTTCTAAAACCTATAGAACTCGTGCATTGATCTGGGTCATCTAAATAATCTTTAATTACATTTACTTTACACATTTTATTGAACCGCGTTTCTGGCAAGCTTATTATATTCAGGGATCTTATTGTAGAAACGTATTCCAAAACGTTTCTTGGGATATAAAGTTTATGTTTATTTCTAGTTACATTGTGTTGGCTAACTAAACTTTTAATATTTCTGATATTTTTCCTGACGTACCTACATAATGTTTTAATATAATAGATAATTATACTGACTAGCAACTGTTAGGATGTTATTTTCTATAAAGAAATCTCTTAACGAATCTCTATACTGCCTAGCTTATGAGTCTGATCGCTCTCCGTTTAATCTCTCGCAAACCTACGGTAAAAACCGGGCCTATCAACGGTAGGTAGGTACTATACCCCGTTCCATGAGTCGAACTCCCAATACTTGCATCTCATTGGTCAATGCGCGCGGATAGAGATAAGCGAAACTATAAGCGAAAACGGTCCGCTATTGGAGTGGTTATTTTTTAGCTATTGTAAATAAAATTTATTATAATACAATACAATACAAAAAAACATGGTATTTTCTAAGGTTAACACGAGCACTAGAAATAATAAAAACTGAATCACCTGACAGTCAGTCACCTCAGTCTACCGAGATCACGGGAGTTGCAAAAGTAGTTGGGAAAAAATAAACGACCAGAATCAGTTTTTATTACAAAAAAAAAACAATTTTTGCTTTTCGTAGAACAACTGAAAATATGTATATTGGATGCACCACAAGGCATTAAATGCGGACCTCTATTATTCCTAATTTACAATCCGATCTCCACCAATATTCAGACGAATCTAAACCTTATTCCGCAGGCCAAGTGGACTATTACCCCAACAACGGTGCGCAGCAGCCGAACTGCCTGTTCCAGACGTGCTCACACAGCCGATCTTGGCTGTACTACACCGAGTCGGTTGTGAACCCAAAGGCTTTCCCAGCGGTCAAGTGCAAGGACTGGGAGGCATTTAAGAAGGGCGATTGCGATGAGGAAGTGAGGTAAGGAGCGTCTCATTTTATGATGTACCGTGTTCTTTCTCGCTACCGTCTATTGTCTGCGATCGCGTAGGATTCTGATAAAACTGCCATGTGTGATTCTCTCTGTCAACGTGGTCAGATTTTTAATCTGATAAAAACTAGGATGTGGGATTCTGTCAGTTGCACTGAAAACCTCTGAATTGCAGTGAGATACTTCAATCCAGTATCGTACATACTCGCAGAGGCCGAATGTCGTTTGTGGGCCATGTTATGAGACGTTGGTAATCAGCCTTTACAAAACTTTTTTTTCGCTAGTTTATTTGCGTCCCGCTGCTTTTTTTAAGTCAAAAGTGGAAAGAAATTGATATTTCTATCTAATCTATCCTGTGGTTGAGTGGCACATAAATGGAGATTTCAAATGTGAACGAGACGGGTTGAACGAGATGGGGTGAACACATTGATCCCGATGACTATAATCTGTTAAAATAAAGTAGGTATATGTAAAATAATTTTTACTTTTGTTTGGTGGGTATAGTGTACAAGTCCTTGAGGTCCTTGAGAGCAAACATCAGAACAATTAAAGTAGTATTTGGTCGACCATAGTTTAGGAACTAATGATCTCTAGATCATTAGTTCCTAAACTCTCTATCTCTAAGGGGCTGTTCGAGGGGGGTGGGGGACCGATCAAGTCATACTTATTTATAATTGTATGGTGTTGAAATAAGGCTTATTTTGTCTTATGTCTTGCATAATAAATCAACTTCCACTAAAACGCATCACATACACGCGCTACAAGGTACCTATGTCATAGCAGGGCATAGCTTCCATACAAAATCCAGATGTCTTCAAAAGGGGCGCTGCCTTGAAACGTTACGCCGTGCTGTAACGCACTATAAAGTAATACAAATACAAATATATTTCATTTTCTCCTACACAATGCACTTCAAAATTTAAAAAACTATTAGATTTAGCATGTTACATTATGTAGTAGGAGACAGGAGTCCAATAGGTTGTCCCGTGCAATGGATCTCCTGGCTTCCGCTTCTCAAAAACCGAGTAAATATATAAAGAAATATACATTAAAAAAAAGTGCGAAAACGATTTTGTCAACAAAAAAGTATCCAACAAAATGGCTTCTTCACTTCCAGCTACATGGGCTACCCGTCCGTGCCGGGGACCACCGGTCTGTACTACCTGCAGACCCACGATGAAACGCCGTACGGCCTCGGGGAACAAGGCACCGTGTACAAGAACAATGAGGCAATTGTCAAGAACCTGGGACACGGAGCTAAGAAGATCTTCGGTTAAGGGATCCAATGGGCTAACTAGCGCCACGAATGAAAAAAAAATCATATCTTCTTTTACAGATCGTATTTATTTTATTGTTAAAAGATGTACAAAACAGCATTACAGATGCAACATTACAATCAAAGTTTTTGGCGTTAGATAATGCTATCTATTCCAAGGTTGTATGCCTTAGGTTCATGGCCATGGGTCCTCAAAATCACTATTAACCTGTTAGAAAAAACCTGATGAATCAGTTAAAGAACAACTAAAAACAATCATGACCAGTTAAGGAACAATTAAAAACAGGTTTTTAAAATTTTCCTCAGCACGGGTTAGTGCAACAAAAAGAATATAATCATTTAGGTACAGCGATATCATTCCAATGTTAAAACCTAACTGCAAAGTGGGTTACTCGGGGCTGCAAGTGATGTAAATTGCATCGGCCTGATGTCGCTGCTTGTACGTAATACAGAGAAGTTTGTAATCCGATCGAGTCCTTTAGAATTCTACAGATTAACATGATTGAGATATTGTCGACACTTGCTCACCGTGAGCCAGAGGTCGCGGGTTCACGTCCCGGCATGGGTGGATTTTTTAGCCTCTAAATAGGTTTTTAGAATTGTCCTCAGCACGGGTTAGTGCAACAAAAATAATATAATCAATTAAAAACAGTTAACCTGTTAGATTATGACCTTGAAAATAACAATAAAAACCAAAACGACCTCGTGGCGCAGCGGTAGTGCATCTGCATACCATGCGAGAGGTCCCGGGTTCGAATCCCGGCTGGGGACAAAAAAAACCCCAGGTCTTGGATGTTTACATGTTTGTGATATCGTTGTTTCTGGTTCCCACGACACAGGGTATCCTAGTGTGGGGCCAGAACCAATGTATGTGCCTGTATGTAAATGTATATATGTATTGTTATGGTGGTCCGATCGGGTCCTTTAGAATTCTACAGATTAACATGATTGAGATATTGTAGACACTTCTTGCAAATTCGATCTGTAAAAAAAGATACCTACCTTTGATTTTATATCCTCGGTGACGCTACTGCTACCCCTGGAGCCCCTTAAGGGTCAACGACCAGAGCGGGACGAGAAATATTTTTGGGTACACTTTTTATCAAGATCATCCCAGTTTAAAATAAAAATTTAAAGACAAGTAGGGTAGGTACTGAAAAAAATATTCCCAACATACCTACTTATATGCGTACAACTTTACGTGAGGTCGCTTGCCGTAATGCAGTTACGAGTATGTAGTAAACCAGTGTACAAATTACAACATTTTAATTTTAAGTGCGCGTTCAGACTTCTGTCACTAATAAACTAATGTTTGTGCGCATAATTGTTTTTTAATTGTGATTGTGACCATCTACAGGTGTATTAAAATCCCCTTCAGTTTTTTTCTACGTCTATTCTGTTTTTAGTACTTGTTGTTATAGCTGCCACTTGCCACGATCCTGAATAATATGAAGTCCTTTACGCTTTGGGTACGAAACCCTAAAAATATAACGCGCCGAGGATGCGTCACTTTCAGGCGCTGGCCGAACAGAAGGGACGTGGGACAAGGGCGCGGAAAAGACGCTTCGACTTTCCAATTCAATTTCATACAAAATGTACAGAAGGGCCCCCAGAGCCCACACAGAAGAGACGGAGCGAGGGCACGAATTATATGAAGCAATTTTTTTTCTTTCCCAAAATGAATTTGTACATGAATATAATTCGGAGCGAAGCTGGCCATGGGCCTACTCATGCGCATCATGGAATTTGACGGTTAAGCGATTGGAATAGTTGAGGATTTGGTACGCGTACAATCCGGGTCAGACATGGACCCGGTAGGTGGGCAACAACCGTCCCCGGCTGCCGTGCGATGCCCACCGACGTGACAGACCCCGGCGGAGGTGGCGTGACAACTTGACCAAATATTAGAATATTTAGAAGAACCAAATATTGGGTTAGATTTGTCCAAGGGCAAGGAGGAAAGCAAGTCTGAAGGGGAGGCCTTTGCCCAGTAGCGACTCGTGGCTATATAAAACGACCCTCACTGGTTCAAAGTAGGTACTTGTTATTACATATTTTTCCAGGAATGCAATTAGTATCTATCGTAACATTTCTTCGTAAGAAACCTTATCGAAAATTTCTAGCTTACTTTAAGAACACGAATTGGAAATTTCAACGCGCAATTTCAACAAGCGTAGCGCTGGTTTACAAAGATCGATTCGCGCGAGGCGCCGATTTAAGTTACACGGGCTGTACAAAAATGGTTATTAAGTTGCACGGGCTGTACAAAAATGGTTACTAGACGCACCACACATAAACTGACGCCTGCATCCCAGAGGGGTAGGCAGAGACCAGGGACTGCCACTTTCCACGATCCTGACAGATCACTTTCGCTTCCTCAACATTCGATAGTCATCGCATGAACTCACGCCGATTTCGGGTACTTTTTTAAATCGCCCTTTGCTAATATATCCCCAATAGATCCTGGACCTACCAATTGTGTCAATTAACAACCATTACCGTAGGACTCTAATACTTTCGCTATGCATTTCAGAGAAACCCCCCGGACCGCAAGGAAACTTTACCAATAGGTTCAAATCAAATCAATCATTTATTTACAAAAAAGCTTAAGTCCTAGTGACATGAATAGACTTAACTTAATGTGGGTAGGTAGGTTTGAAAAAGATTGCCACTAAATACTCGTAGTTGCTTACTGGTGTTCTTCGCACTAGGCGGACCTGTTTCGCGAGAACTATTACACAAAAAGATTGCCATAAAATGTTAAAAGCAGGGGCGCCGGAAGTAGCCGCCTACTGGTAATTGATTTCCTTACGCTATTCTTAATCCGGCGCTACACGGAACGGATTATTCATACCATAAGATAACACTTAACATCTAGTTGAATTTTAGTGAAATGAAAGTACAACTGTTTAAAAACAAAGCATCTTTATTTAATTTCTATTTATTTATAACTTTTCGTTACATAAAAAAATCACGAGTAAAGGGACAACTTTTTAATAAAAAAATATAATAAACAGCTTAAATAAATATAAATCATTCAGATATTATAACACAAATCTGTGAAATAAATTACTTGCATTTTACAATAATATTTTAATAGGTACTTATTTTTATTAAAAAAATATGGAGAACTATACTTTCATGTTGATGAAATACTTGAAACAAAAATATACTTTTTGAACGTTTGTTTTGTGATGATGTTTTCAAAATTATTTTTAAAAAAATATTACAGCAAATACTCAAGTCGAGTTCATTAACATAATAAATGAAATCTGATTTCAAAATTAACATGCATTTATACCGAATACTTACATACAGTTACAAAACGTTACAACTAGCGTGTAGTACGAATACTATATTAAATATATTAATAAATTATACAATATCATTTTACGTTCTTCTGCAAAGAAAATTTATGTAGGTAGTTCTATATGAAAAAAAGTGTGTCATGATCTAGCTTTCATAAAATCCATGCATCTGGAATGTCCTGCTTTTTAAAATTAGTATTTCGTTACTAAAAAATATACGTAACGTTATTTAGAGCGCAACTGTTTAACTAGAAACGTAGTCATGTGATCATTTGAACGGGATGTGACTTCCAAATATGGAAAATGCTAACTGGCCTTAATTATTATTTGCAAATTATTACTGAGACTCGCGCTCTTGTATAAATAGACATCGAATAAAATGATGTAGTCTTAATTATAAAGTCATTCTTAACGGTATTTCTATATTATCGAAAGCATAAGGCAATAGTAATGCTATATTTCTTTAGACAACGTTATTCCCGTTACAAAGTAAATGACAGGGCACTTCTAACACATTTTTATATACTAAATAGCACCTTAAAGGTGTTATATACCTTAAAATGGTCTCGGCAACAGGGTTTATATTAGAATATTTTTCAACTCAACATCGAATACAGAAGCGTTTTCTATTTCAACTCTTAGAACCATAAGGCGCGGAGCCCACGGATCTGGCGTCTGGCATGGGCATGGCACGGACGTGGCGCAGCAGGCATGACGATAAAAGGCGTGGAGCGCAGTGACTGGCTGGCGTGCTATAGTACGTCCGACGGAAGCCCGTGTGTGTTCAAATAATGACCTTATGACCGTATCGACATAGCCCAGCGGATTAGTAAATTGAAGTGGCAGTGGGCGGGGCACATAGCACGCAGAACTGATGGCCGATGGGGCCGAAAAGTTCTCGAATGGAGACCACATATCGGCAAGCGCAGGGTAGAACGACCAGCCACAAGATGGACAGATGACCTCATCCAAGTGGCAGGAAGACGTTGGATGCAAGCTGCTTCCAACCGCTCTTTTTGGAAATCCATGGAGGAGGCCTATGTGCAGCAGTAGACTTCTTGTGGCTGAATGATGAATGATGACCGTATCTTTGGTACGTCATTTTCATTTTGGTATTTGAATGAAACTATGTCCGCGTCATGCGAGTGCCAGACGCCAGATCAGGGCTCCGCGCCTAATATAGAAGTCGCTTTAAAACTGTTTATAACGAGATGTATACTTACATAACTATATTTAATTTCATATTTTAGTCCCGCGTTGCGTTTTTGAGATTTCTGAGTAAAATCAAATTATATCTTCTAAACGGTGGTTTCGTATCTCGTGTGACAATTTAAAGCTACTTTTTGAAAAAGCATACATAACGTGTCTAAATATGTAGAAGGTGACAGCGTAATCTGAAAAAAAATATATCTGAGGCTCTCTTGGATTGTCCAATATTTCTACTATCTTATAATTAATTGTAAGGTTAAACTGAACAGATCGTATTCTGTCACTATTTACTGACACTAGACAGAATATATTTCTAATTATATTTTTATGTATGGCAACATCGATCGCTGACAATCTAATAAGCCGAAACGTATATGTTTTCGAATTTGAAAAGACACTTGCATTTATTACTCTTACCCTAGATTTTATAGAAAAAAAGACATTCAAACAAATGCAATCATTAATTGTCAAATTAAAACTAAGAAATAAACCCTAAATAGATACAATAAAATTTGCATTCTTAAATTAAATTAAGGTGCGTTTCGACGTCACAACATCAATTTAATAATTAACATTATCGTAATAACAAACCGTTATTTAAATAACTTATTGTGTAATATTCGCAGTGTTGTCGCTTACCAACTACAACATATTGTTTTGTTGTATGCAACTCATTATACATACAAACATACTTAACAGTGACCGGCCGCCATCCTCTAACACTGATAATGCTCCAACGCCACCCAAAGTTACAAGATCAAAGTGTACCAAACCATTGTAAGACCACTGACTTTGAGAGATAATTCTGTTACAAACTTGAAGATTCAACACCTTAGCGAGCCTAGCGATGGGCTATTATTCAAAAGAAAAAAACACAATCGACCGATTGGACAAAAACTTAGGACGTATTAATTTAACAATAAATCGCATCGAACTATTAACAATTCAAATGTCGGCAGTGTACGCGATTGAAGTTGGACGAGCCGTGTCAAGAAATATTAGATACTATAATTATGCAGTTATGTTAATTATGTTCTACACTTCGAACTTTATATTGATTTGTTTGATTATAATTTATGCCGAATGTGCATTGGCATACGCACAGCGGGCGACGGAGCGCAACGCAAAAGATAGATCAAGCAATACAAACGCTATGATCGAATAATCCGATTGTTTTTAGTAATGCTTGCCCATGGCTAAGGGGGACGCGAGTGGCTGTAACCAGTGCCGCCCGGGCCACGGTCCCAGGCCTTATTGTGGTTACCTTCTTAACCTACTTTAAGTTTACTTTGAGTTCTTCACCGTAGCGTATCGCTTGGCCGGAAATTTTGGAACGCAGACTGCATTATCACTTGCAGCCATAAGCACCTTCTATTGTATTTATTGGCTTACCAAAGCTAATTTACCTCTTTTACCCGTCGAACAGCAATGGCCTAGATACTCTAACTCATATTTTCGCGCAGCGCTTTGTGTGTCAGATACGCGGTAGTCATCGGCGCCAAGTGTGACTCGTGTTTATTTATGGTTTTAGGTAAACCATCGAATAAAAAAAGCAATTCGTATCGTATATTGCACATAATAGCTAAAGATAGTAACACCCACACACATCGATTAGAGGCGAGCCGGGTGGTCACTCGCCACCCCAGAATGCGCTAGGCCCATCGGAAGATGTTGGGTTACCGCACACATGTTGGGATTCGATCTGGCAGGCCAATGCTTTTCAGCCCGACCCCCTGGAAAAAACCCTAGTTAGGCCTACACAGACGAGTTGAAGTATCTATACAATGGTTTGGTGCGCATTTGCATCAGCGGAACCTAGGGACCGTTTTCTCCTTCTATAGTCCATTCCACGACACGAGCTCCCAAAAAAATCGTCCATGTGCGCACATTGGTTAATGCGCGTGACCTTCAACAGCCACTGCATTAAGTAAACCTACCCTATGCGGACCGTCTTCGCTTATTGTTTCGCTTATCTCTAGCCGCGCACATTGACCAATGAGATGCGAGTATTTTGTTCCCTAGAAGTTCGACTCGTGGAACGGAATATAAGCGGAAAAGCACGTACCGCGTGACGCCCCGTACCGGCGGGCGGTTGGCGCGTCACAAGATGGCGGCGTTCAACACGCGCCCGGCTAAGGCTGCGTGCTCTGCTGTTGGATCTCGATCTTCTCGACCGTCATGTCTGGATTCATCGCGGTGGCTTCCTGTTGGCAGAAGAGAGGATCAGTCGCCGTTCGCTATATAATTATCTCTCTTCAGTAGAGAATCTAGCCATAACTATTTAGCACCAAATGCCGATAAGGTATAAAAAGGTATAAAGTAAAAAGTCTTGGCCACTGCGCTTTTTAGGGCTCCGTGCCCAAAGGGCGCCAACGGGACCGACAACTTTATTGGTCGCACAAACGTTTTCATTTCATTTTTCATATCCAAATAATGATGAACGAACTGAGCGATCGAACGAACGTATTAATGTAAAATATGTTATATATCACGCAACCCCAACAAATCTTCACCTAAATCTGACTAAACAAGTTCTGGTTGACCAGCCAAATTTCGGCTACCCAACCAATAGAGATCTTGCACAAAAACGTTTTAATGTCATTTGGCAGGCCATGTTAAAAGATAAATAATCGTGGTTATTGTTTTTTCTCTACCACTAATACTTTTTATAACATAAGATGTCGGAAAGACTAGTCAAGCAGTACAAAAACGCGCCACACAACTCGGGCTCAAACTATGACGTCACAACGTGCTCGTAACATCTTATAATGGCTTTTATTAGTCCAGGCGCTTACCCTCAGGCGGAGCACCTCAAAATGAATTAATCTTGACAATATAATACTCGTCCGCTGCTAGACATAGGCCTCCCTTAAGGCACGCCATTTCCATCTGTCTTTCTTCAATTCAATTAAACTCTACTCATCATCAGCCATTTGACGCCCACTGCAAGACATAGGCCTCCTTCGCAGTTTTCATAACCATGAGGGGTTTTGCCATAATCGCCACGCTTGGCAGGCGGGTTGGCGATCGCAGTATGCGGTTGGGATCTCAGGAAGACGCTGGTGCCCGTCTTCTGGTAATTGATTTCTTAGTCGCCTTCTACGACATCCACGGAAGGAAATGGAGTGACGCTATTCTTAATCCGGCGCCACACGCTAAACTCTACCCAATTGAATTAAATTCAATACAGGAGCTCACGACAACTTACGACAGTGGTTTCAACAGAGTACCGTTTCCTTGTTTATATTGTTTTTTTTTATTTTTTAAAGTGCTTTATTAAAATACTCGTAAATTATTTAGATCACTACAACCCAGCGTAAATTAGTTCTAGGAAGAGGTATCTTATCACAAATTACATTTAGAGGCCAAAACTCAGTGCCTTTTAAAACTTTTAACTTACAAATCAATGAATAAACATGTTTATATCATCTAGTGTACGCACCTAACCATTTAAAAATTAAAGTATGTATACTTTGTTAAATAGTATACATTTAGCAACGTGACACGCGAGGACTTTACGAACAAAATCAACTGGCACATTTATGAATCACAGGACACAATAACATACAAAACGAATAGTTACCATTAAGCATTTGTTTGTATTGGCATTGGCAGCCTCGAAAAGCAAGATAGCTGAATTGGTTACCAACGTCCGATAGGCGACGGGACATAAAGAAGAAGATGAATAGCAGCAGGCCACTGACCTGAATGGCCTCGGCGAGCGCGCGGTCGTGGTCGATGGGGTCGCCGTCCGACTGGATCGTGATCTTTTGCTCCACGCGCGTCTCCACCACGCCGTTGCGCTCAGTCTTGTACTGCGACCAGACACATTTGTTTAGTTTATTTCTTTTATTTTATATTAACCTTTAGGAAAACTTACAGCTAAACTTAGCATAATAAACATTTTAATAAAGAACAAAATGCTAATTACAAGTTTTCACAAATGGAAACTAGATAGTCCAAGTATTCGCATTCAATTCACAGGGTTTAAAAATATAAGAGGTTTTACATTATCCGGGTGCCAAAGGAGAAATCATATGAACCCAACTGAAAATCAGTTTTGCTGGTGTTATGCTAACTATAGCACACACCGGTAAAGTATGCTGAGTTGGAGCTCCTTCTTTGTTGTCACGGAGGCACCTGAGGCGTTTGGGGTCCGAGTTGTTAGGGTGCCATACATTACGGTATGGTACCTGGCTGCCTTTGACTCTATATGCCTCACATGTTCTCTTCACGAATGGTTTGTTTTTATTACTGTTTTGTTGACGTTCGTGTCTTCTGTTTGTGTACCTTTGTGTTTACTTTGTATTTCTGTGACAATTTAAATAAATATCCTCTTTCTTTCTTTCTTTCTTTCTTACTTTCTTTCATATCAGTTATCAAATAGCAATTGAGTCATCGCACATCTTGCCTCACCCAAACTAGTATTAAATTAAATAGGTCAAAGTTGAGTTTGTTGACAGCTGAATTAAAATTCTGCACGCACGCAACACGTATGTATTTCTCCTGTAATTTGTTGATCCAAATGTTGAGTGTGCTAAAACGCATTATGGCGCTGATGTCTGGCTGGTACACGGATGTCTAACGGAGCTAAGAGATCAGGACAATCAAAGCTACCATTAGCAATCTTTAGCAAAAAAAAGCGTTTAGTTAGACTTGACATTTCCGCACTTGGCCTCATAGAAATCAGAAATTTATTTCAACGTAAAGAATGTATATTAAGATAAGATAAACAAAGTTAAAAAAGTAAAAATATAATTAATTTAAGCGAAAAGTTTACAAAATAGTGTTTCTTATTAGGATTCCGTACACGAAGGGTGCCAAACGGGACCCTATTACTAAGACCTCACTGTCCATCTGTCTGTCTGTCTGACTGTCAGTCCCCAGTGACAGATAGGCAGTTGTCACAGATGATGTATTTCTGTTGCCGCTATAAACACAAATACTAAAAACAGAATAGAAAAGAAGAAGAACATCACTTGCAGCCCCGAGCACCCACTTTTTATGCAGTTAGGTTTTATATCGGAATATCATTCCAACAGCAATTCACAACAGATAATGAAGTTTGGCAGTTGACTAAAATGCCACTCGGTATAGGTTTATAAAATGAATAAATAAACGTAAAAAAAGGCCTTCTTGGTTTCATCCTGACCTGGTATCAGTATCGGCGACCGAAAAACACGATTCCTCTATAACACTCGTCTTACGTCTTTCCCTTTAGCACAGCCCATTTAAACTGCATCTGAGGAGTTTTTTAAGGAATCGTGTATATTTATATAAATAAGACCAAAAGGTTTTTGCACTGTCATGGACTTACCGTGATGGTCTCGACGGTGCGAGTTTTGGAGCTGATGGTTTGCGACGAGACCACTTCGCCCTCAGCATTCACCTCCCCTTCGTCGCCGTGGATCGCGCTCGTCTGCGACATAAGATAAAGTAAAGTAAGATCAGGTAGAAAGATTTATTCACTTCATCATCATCAGCCATTTGACGTCCACTGCTGGACATAGGCCTCCCTCATGGTTTTTCAAGCGTCCTGGTCTTGTGCCGCCCGCATCCAGCGACTTCCTGCCACCGTAACCAGGTCGTCAGACTATCTGGTGGGGGGTCTGTTATGAAATTGCTCTACAACATTTTTATTATCTTCATTGCATTAACGGAGAGCTGTCATGAAACAATAAATTGAACATACATGTTTTATTTTAAGATGAGAAGATAACCTAAGAATAATTACTGAATGTGTTGCAAAGACTTACATGTTGCGCGGCGCCATGCAAGATGCTACCGAAGGGCGCGTTGCCGATGACCGTGCTCGAGGTGGTCGTCGTAGTCACGCCGGGCTCCTGCGGGCGGCGAGGACGGGGTTCAGTTCCCGGTAAGTTCCGGCCGACAGTTTTTGATAAGCGCCCAGGCGATTTACTAGACCAAGCTTGCGCCGTTTCAGAATTTATGTGAATCAACTCTGCGCTCAAGGCGGCCCTAGATATATGTTTAGAGGACACAAATGAAGGTTTGTTCGTGCTCACGTTTGAGAATAACAGAATAAAAATTAAATTATAGCTAAGACTTTGCATAGAACCTATTCTCAGGGCTATAATTTCTTTTTGATGAGTTTATTTTCAATTTTAAGCACGATCAAAATTGCACCTCTCGCTCTACATGGATGCAATAAAATACCCATATAAATGAGAAAATGGGGGGGCGGGGGTCAATGCGAACAACTTTCATTGAAAACTGAAATCGCGAAAGCATTATTAAGGCTTCACTTGATATTTAATTTTTTGCAAAAAGTTGTCACTTTAGTAAAAGTTTTTTGGTTTAAGGAGTAGAACAACCCACCCGTTTTCAGACTATTTAGGTACAGCATTTCTTAACAATGTCGGTCAGCCAGTATGGGCGTCGCTACGCTATGCAAAAAAGAAACGCATGCCAACAAATTCACACAAACGCACATGCTTAACTAAGTTTCTTTATATCAACGTGCCTCGTCTACTTACAAACTTTCTGTGCTTCTGTGGATTTTTTTTTTTCCGTTTGAATTTTGGTTGAAATCGAAGATATTAACTAAGATCTGCACTATCAACAGATCCTACGACATATGCAGTAATCCAACTTTCTAGGGTGGCCACTTCTAGACCATCTGGAGCGAGCACGGCCCGGCTCCCTCTATATCTACACGGGCCTGTTTCATACAACTACAATTCATGGTTTACTATGCCAATGCGATGTACATTGCAAAGTCGATTAACCCACAGATTAACAAGTAGATTCTGCTACGCAATGAACCTCGAATTGTCATAATAACCTACGAATTGTAGTTTCATGAAACTCCGCCCAGTACTCACCGTGACAATGTACTGGCCCTCGCCGGCGCCTTCCTCGAAGTCGATGGGCGTCCCCGAGTCGCCACTGCTGAGAGAGCTCGCGGAACCATGTCGCGCGAGCTGCTGCTGCCCACGCCGCGTTCGCGAGGGGAGGTCAAGTTACGATGGCGGACGGGACCAGGTTAAAATGGCCGGGGCGTGAGGCGTGAGACCGAGGATGCAAATAACGTGGAATGGACACCATCATTATGATCGCAGTGTATTTATGAGGCCACAAGTGTTGTAATGCGTTGGATTAACACAAAAATAAAATGGTAATTGTACGGGATTAAATAAAAGATTAGAAACAGTAGACCAGTGGGAAACGGCAACAAAATATTTTTGTATGACATGATGAAGACACGGATTTCAAAGTTATAGCCACTCAAGGTCACGTAAATGTAGAAATTTAAAGTGTATGAAACAGAAACGTTAGAATGTCATTCGTAAGACACATAAAAATGGACCATTCAAATTGTTCATCCATTTTTCAAGGCCCAAGTGATCGTTGTTTATGGCCATATCATGGTCGTAGCGGCCGATTCGTATTCATGCCATATTCCAAGCGTTTTCCGCAGCGCCACACGATAGCAGGTTCAAGTATTTGGGAAGGGGAAAAGAAAAAAAAATAAACATTAGAACACATCCAACATGCAAACAAATTAAAAATAAACAATAGGTTTAGCAAGAACTTTGAATCTAGTTCGATATGGACCTTCGAACATCAACGTGATCTTGCTCAATTTAAGCTAGAGTGACACAGCACTACTACAATTGTAGTTCCGATAAAAAGGTCATACTGAACCAAATTGTAGTGAAAAATAATTCTAATGATTGAGGAATAAATCAATGGAGAAATTAACAATCGAATGAAAAAAACATGCGTTAAAAATTAACCATGCTAAATATGAGAGTGTAATTAATGTAGACATGAACTTGGAAAATCTTGTGGATCTAAAAAGGACGATTCCTTCCGAAAACCAAAATAGGTGTCGGGCGAAATGTGCTAGTTACAATGATTGTTTTTGCGGGGCTTCTGCGTGGATTTGAGTCAAACCAGTAGCGTTAACGCTTCGCTTCAAGAAGTATCTTATATCTAAATAATAAACTCCTTTAAAACAATGTGTTAAGGCTTCCTTTACTTCAGATATCCCACTCGCTCACACATTCTAAAAAAAAATGCTGTTTAAGCCAAAATTATAATGGCTTTTACGACAAAAATTAAATTGCATCAGTGTCTTTTACAGCATACTCTAATGAAAAATCTGAAGCCTGTTAAAAAATCACGGTATTGAAAGCCATAATTTCAGGAAACGTAATATAATTTACAGATTGAAATCTCTTAAAAAATGAGTAAGACTGCATGCAAAGTCCATTTTCACCAAAAATGGCTTTTACGAAATTTCATCCTCAAAGGGTCAATGTGGACTATGCCCGAACTAGAAAATAGAATTACGGACACTTACAAATTTTATTTTTCATATACATAGCTTCTTATATATTTAGAAAGGAACATGCCGTTACAAGAATTGAAATATGTCAAAAAAACGTAATTTTATTTTCTAACCCACATTTATAAAGACATTTTATTTACAATCATTTACATGTCAGAATGTTATATTCTTTTTGTTGCACTAACGCGTGCTGAGGACAATTTTTAAAACCTATTTAGAGGCTAAAAAATCCACCCATGCCGGGACTTAAACCCGCGACCTCTGGCTAACCGTGCCAGCGCTCAGCCAACTGAGCTAATGGGCAAGTGCAAGCATCGGAGAAATGTCAGAATGTGCGAGACGGAGGCATTCCAAAAGTACAAGCAACCTTAATTTTAAGTTTCAGCAGACTACGGGATCAACTCAAGTACGACACGGCCGACCTGTCCGGACCTAAAAAACGCGGAGCCGAATTCTGGAGCTCTTTTCGCGAAAAACAAGGGCAATAGCTATCACAGTTGGTTCTTCGAGTCACGACGAAGGCGAGTGGATCGTTCTCTATCTAATCGATCATAGACTCTTCCCCGCCGAGCCAACACTAACCATGTGTCATCCCATCCAGCTTTCCTGTCTTAACATATTAGACCCTCGGAATTACCTTGTCCCCGGTGGTGACCATCGTCTTAACTTCTTGGGTGAGCACCCGTTGCTCCTGACGCGTGGCCGATGACGTCAGCGTGTGGGCGACGGTCTTCTCCTCCAGCTGCTGGGTCCGGGCTTTGGTGTCTAGGTCGTGGTGTGTGGTGGCCGTCCGCGTGGTGACAGCCCTGGCTGTCACGTGGGGCGCCTTGCCGGGATCGGTGGGCTCTAGGCTTTCCGCCTTGGGGTGAGGCGTAGGGTTAGCTAGCATGCTGGTTTATTTACACGTGGTTGCAACTCTGAAGGTTCCACGGTGTGGGTGAGACTCAACATGTTATGTTTTTCTTTGAAACCGAGTGACTCAAGAGGAGGTAACCCGCACGGGGAAGCCATTGCTTTGTTCTGTCTAGTGCTTAGATACAATGAGATAGAAAAAAAGAATGACGTCATTCGTACGGGATAGCGCGTGGCGTGTAGTGAATACTATACGGCTTACATTAAAGTGATATTTATAATATAGCGGCACACATGCTAGGAAATATCTTTGCACAACCTTCAGAGTTAATTGTGTCTACGTTCCATGAGTGGTTGTGCTGGTAAATACATTTATCTACACGGAAATGTAACAAAACTATTATTATTAGAGAGGTTTAAGATGAAAATTTCGTCTAGCTATATAGCACATTAACAACCAAAAAAAATTTAATTTTAGGAAATCAAGCCACACAACATTTAAAAATAGAAAACTCAAAAAAAGGGGGAAAAAATGGTGGCTGTCGTTTATGCCAGTTACTTTATCATTTGAAATCAACATAAAGAGTCAAACGAACCTTATTCGTGTGTGTGGAGAAGGTGACTTCACCCGTTCCAAGATTCTCGACCTCTTGCTCGACATTGTGGGTCACTCCTTCGTCATTCTTCGTCAGTAGTTGCTTGGTCGTCGTCTTGACGACCACAGGCGGGGTGGGCGTGCCATTTTTACTCTTACTCCTTTGCGATACGGGTATCTTAGACGAGACGGGCGTAGTCTGAGAGACGAAGCCTTGGTGCCTAATATGCTCACTTGTTGTGAACTCTGAAAACGTCCTAGGCTCGTCGCCTCGAGCCGGACTCTCATCTTTCCCGAAGGTTGAGAACTTGTGAGTGTTCACGGTTTGGATGTCAATGTTCGCTGGTAGGTCCTGAGTTTCCTTTTCTATCGTGTAGTTGCCGCTCTTATCTTCAAAGTGGGAAGGATCAATTTGTGAGTAGTGGAGGATCAGCTGGCCGGTGACCGGGTCCCTAACCGCCGTGCTAGGATCGATGTCCCCGGTGTCGGGGTCGATATCTCCGTATTCCGTCTTTATTCTGCCGGTGATAGGGTCGATTTTGCCAGATAGAGTCATGGTTTGAGTGACGGTGGTCCTCGCTCCCTTGAGTCTCGGGTCGTCAGGGTCTACATCGATGGTTTCTCCTGTAATCGGGTCTACGATTTGGTACAGGTATACTGTCTTAGTTGTGATGACTCGGCCTGTAGTTTCATCTATGGTACATTCTTTCGGGTCAATCTCCTTCACTCTACCCTTGTCGTCTTTTTGTGTCACTACGTAGATTCTTATTATGATCAGACGGCCGGTCCTAGGGTCAATCTTGCCAAGCTTCGTGTAGATTTCCCCAGAGGAGGGGTCGACTTGAGAAGCTGAGTAGAGAGGTTGGTTATCCTCGTCCAACTCGCCTGTTGCCGTGTAGACTTGTCCATTGACCGGATCGACCTTGACGAATGACTTGTCGATTTCGGTAGTTCGGATAATGGTGCCAGTTTTCGGATCGAGGCGGCCGTAGATGGTGATGATATAGCCAGTAGCAGGGTCGATCTGGCCAGCGGTGTAGAGCACCTCGCCAGTTTGCGGATCCTTAGGCCCTGCGGTCCAGATTTGGTTGGTCTTCGGATCTACCTTGACGTTCTTCGGTTCGTTAGAAACGATCTGTTTTCCAGAGATCGGATCGACTCTGTTCTGGATAATTCTAAGACAGATCAATCTGCCAACGTCCTTGTCTGGCTTGCCGGATTTCGGGTTGACCTGGCCGGACTTGAGGAGCAACTGGCCAGTCACTGGGTCGACCTTGACCTCTTTGCTTTCTAACTTGCCGGTCTTCGGGTCGGTGTATGTCACGGTACCCTTAACTAAATCAATCTGGCCAAACATAGTATCAATCTTGTTAGTGTCGGGGTTGAACTGTCCAGTGCTGCTTTCGATAACCGAATGTTTAGGCTCAATAACTCCTTTCTTCGAATCAACTTTGCCGACAAACGTTGTCACTTCGACAACCGGGTCAATGTGGCTTCCGACGATTAGGACTTGTCCCAGGTTAGGGTCTGTCTTGCCAGTTTTGGGGTCAACAACTCCTGTAATCGTGACTTGCCCTGTATTCTCGTCTATATGGATTGGTTTTGTATCCTGGGCGCCTGATGTGTCTGTGACGTACATAACTCCGTTCCAGTCAATTACACCGTATTTTGTACAAATATGTCGGGTCTCCGCATCAACCTTACCCTTGGTATGTTCAACAGTTCCTTCAGCTATATTCACCTTGCCAGTTTTGTGGTCAATAGGGCCAGTTATAGTGGTAATTTCAACTATGGGGTCGTCTTGTTTAGCGACACTCAAGATCATGCCCAAGTTAGGGTCCACCTTGCCAGTTTTGGGGTCCAAGGCTCCGGAATTTATAAAGATCTGGTCGGTTTCTGGCAGTATCGTGCCTTCCTTTGTCTGCTTCTGGCCTGTCGAGTCAGTGATCACAATGCTACCCTTATTAGAGTCGATAACACCATATTTAGTCTCAATCAGACCATTAGGATCTAGGATTCCAGTTAAGTGTTCGACCTGGGCGCTATGGAAGTCTGGCTTCCTTGTTTTCGGATCCAGCTTAGTGAATATGACCATGATTTTGACGATTTTCCTTTGCGCTAGCTTCGGTGGCGCGGGCGGAGCGCTGGTAGGCTTGACTGGTGCAGACTTTTGCGTTGGTGTTACTAATGGTGACGTGCGCACGGGCGATTGCACCGGGGTCACTACGCGGGGCGGCGTTGGTGCTTTGATCGGCGACGGCACTTGCCTCACGGGAGATGCGCTAGCGCGGGCTACCAGTGGCGGTTGGGGCACTTTAGACAGTACATTCTGCTTATCAACAATCGTCAATTGTTGAGCGAATGTCGAGTCTACCTTCCCAGTCCTTGGGTCTACTACGGCAGTAGTGACGATAATATTGCCGGTCTTAGGGTCGATATCGGCTTGTTTAAGCTCTTGTTTTCCAGTGACAGGGTCCTTGTATAGAATCTGTCCGGATTTTGGATCGATAATACCAAAGTCTGTGTGGATTTTGCCATCCTCCGCGCTGACGTAACCTTTGGACGCGTCAATGGTGCCGTGACCAGCATCGACCGTCTTTGTTCTGGGATCATATTTGCTTGTGACAATCACTAAACGGACTTCTCCAACGGAGGCTGGCTTGGCAATTGGTGTAACCGTCTTATTGACAATGCTATATTGTTGGGCCAGCGTCGGATCCACTTTATCGGTCTTGGGGTCCACGACTTGGCTTGTAATCAACAAATGACCAGTAGCGGGGTCCACTTGGGCCTTTTTAACCTCTGCTTTGCCTGTCTGAGGGTTAGTTACAGTGATTTCTCCACTGGCGGGGTCAATGATACCGACAGCTGTTCTGATCTTGCCATCAGGGCCCACTGTGGCAGTAACTGTGTCAACAGTGCCTTGAGACGGGTCGATTTTCTTTGTTCTTGGGTCATATTTCGTCGTAATTATCACCAAGTGGACTTCACGTTCGACAGGTTTGACTTGCTTGTCGACAACAGTGAATTGTTGGGCCAATGAGGTGTCGGTTTTTCCGGATTTTGGGTCAACAACACCTGAAGTAAGAATGTAGTAACCGGTTTTGGGGTCAGCGGCTGTCTGTTTGGTCTCCGACTTGCCCGTCTTGGGGTCCACATGCTCCAGTTTTCCGGTCTTGGGGTCTAGAATACCGAAGTTGGTATGAACCTTTCCATCTGCGGTAACAACACCTTTTGATGTCTCAACATATCCATTAGGGTTTTCAAGTCGCTTGTTCTTAGCATCATATTTGCTGGTTATGACGACTAGTTGAACTTCTTTGCCTTGCACGGGTCCGAATTTGTCTTTCGGTTTGCCAACGACAGTTATTTGCTGTCCGAGCGCAGCGTCCACTTGGCCAGTCTTGGGATCGACAACGCCGGAAGTTAAAAGCAGATTTCCAGTCTTGGAGTCTACGGTAGCCTTCTTGACCTCTTGTTTGCCAGTGACCGGGTCTGTGATAGTGATCTGTCCAGTTGTAGGATCGACGATACCAAAATCAGTATGAACTTTGTCATCTGGACTGATTTTACCAGAAACAGTATCCACATGCGCGTTAGACAAATCAAGTTTTTTATTTTTGGGGTCATATTTTGTCGTAATAATTACTAACTGGACTTCACACTCGACAGGTTTGACTTGCTTGTCGAGGACAGTGAATTGTTGAGCCAAAGAAGTGTCTGTCTTTCCGGATTTTGGATCCACGACACCTGAAGTGAGAATATAGTAGCCGGTTTTGGGGTCGGCGGCCGTTTGCTTGGTGTCCAACTTGCCTGTCTTGGGGTCCACATACTCCAGCTTTCCGGTTTTGGGGTCTAAAATACCGAAGTTGCTATGAACCTTACCATCTGCGGCCACAACACCTTTGGATGTCTCAACGTACCCGTTAGGGTTGTCAAGCCTCTTGTTCTTGGTATCATATTTGCTGGTTATGACGACTAGTTGAACCTCTTTGCCTTGCACGGCTCCGAATTTGTCTTTCGGTTTGTCAACGACAGTTATTTGCTGACCGAGCGAAGCGTCCACTTGGCCAGTCTTGGGATCGACAACGCCGGAAGTTAGAAGCAGATTTCCAGTCTTGGAGTCTACGGTAGCCTTCTTAACCTCTTGTTTGCCAGTGACCGGGTCTGTGATAGTGATCTGTCCGGTTGCAGGATCGACGATACCGAAATCCGTATGAACTTTGTCATCTGTACCGATTTTTCCCGGAATAGTATCTACATGGGCGTTGGATAAGTCGAGTTTCTTATTTTTGGGGTCATATTTTGAAGTCACAATGACCAGGTTGACCCACCTTTCTGGAAGGCCTTTAGGCGCGTCTTTGTCTACCACTGTCAATTGTTGAGCGAGTGAAGAATCTACTTTACCAGTCTTCGGATCAATGACTCCCGAAGTAAGCAAGAAACTTCCGGTTTTAGGCTCAACGACCGCCTGTTTATAATCGAGCTTGCCAGTTTTGGGATCGGTGAAGTGGATCTTGCCGGTGTTGGGATCTATGATGCCGAAGTTGGTGTGAACTTTTCCATCTTTATCGGCAACAATAGCTCTGGAAGATTCTATAAAACCATTCGTGTTATCGAGTTTCTTGTTCTTTGAGTCATATTTGCCAACGATGGAGACTAGTTGGACTTCTTTACCCGGCACTGAGGCAAAAGTGTCAATTGGTTTGTCGACAATGCTGTACTGCTGACCTAGGGCCGTGTCTAGTTGGTTAGTCCTTGGGTCAATGACACCGGAAGCCAGTAGAATATTGCCAGTTTTCGGGTCAACGACGGCATGTTTAAGCTCCTGCTTTCCGGTTTTAGGATTGGTAGCCAATATGTCACCGGTCCTAGGATCTATGACGCCGTAGTCGGTGTAGATCTTTCCGTCACTTCCTGATAGAACTCCTTTCACGGAGTCCACATGAGCGTAGTTGGGCTCTAACTTCTTAGCCTTAAGGTCGTATTTGCTAGTGATAACTACTAGTCTGACCTCTCTGTTAGCTTTTGTTGCGTCCTTTTCTACGATGCTAAATTGCTGGCCGAGCGAAGAGTCTACTTTTCCAGATTTCGGCTCCAAAACTCCGGTAGTCACCAGAATATTTCCTGTTTTCTGGTCGACGTAGGCTTGTTTGGGGTCTTGTTTCCCAGATTTCGGGTCGATGTAATCAATTTTACCAGTTCTGGGGTCTACAACGCCATAGTTGGTGTTGACTTTGCCGTCAGAGCCAACAATGGCTCTGGAAACTTCTACATGGCCGTGGGAAGCGTCTAGCTTCTTGTGCTTTCCGTCGTACTTGCTAGTGATGACGACCAAGTCGACTTCGCGGCCAGGCTTGGCGCCAACCTTGTCGGCCAACTTTTCGACGAAGCAGTACTGTTGGGCCAAAGTAGAGTCCAACTTGCCAGTCTTCGGGTCGATAACTCCTGAAGTAAACAATATATGACCCGTCTTGTTATCGACGTGTCCATTCTTGACCTCTTGTTTGCCAGACGCTGGATCCGTATAAGTGATTTGTCCTGTCTTTGTGTCTATGACCTCCTTTTCCGTTGTGATCTTTCCGTTGCTTCTGTTAATAGTTCCCTTTGTGACGAGAACCGTGCCGTTAGCGTCTTCCAGTTTCTTGGACTTGGGGTTGTACCGGCCAGTGATAATTACTACCTGGATTTCGTTCTCAGGTTTAGCTGCTGCGACTAGGGCGGCCACCGGGGCTTCGTGGTGGGCCCTTTCGGCATCTAGCAGCGCCAGTGTCGGATCCACGAGGCTCTTGGGCGCCTTAGCCTGTTCCTTCAATCCGGCAGAGGTGACGTAGTCAATGCCTGGTGTCTTCAGCTTGTTGATATCGGCTTCTGTGGGAGTCTTGCGTTTCTCAGCGCTTTCCACTAACTTCTTTTCTTCCCCGGGAGCATAGTTGAATGCGAGACCAGACTTGCGTGTGGTAGGGCTCTGGCTTTCGTCTGGGGTCCGCTGTCTCTCGCCCGCTATGGGTTCCTTCTCGTAACTGAAGGCTCCCACGACTAACGGTTTTTTGCTCTGCGCCTGCTCTGTGTCATTGTACTCGTAAGGCTTAGTGTAGCTCGGTTTCTCTGGGGTTTGCCTGGCGGGACTCTTTTCAAGAGTACTGTCGAGATTCGAGCTCTCGTTGGAAGTGTCAAGGACGGCCTGAGCTTTGGGATCTTTGATCTTTTTGTCCTTGACTTTAGGCGACTTTTTGGGTGACTTGGGCGACTTGCTCTTGGGCGACTTTTCTTCTTTGGGCGACTTATCCTTTTTGCTGCCAAATAGACCGAAACCGCCCGCCTGTGTCGTCGTGAAGGTTGTAAATGGAGAAAAAAATAAAACGTATGAAAAAATAATACACACAAAAATAATAATATACGAGAGCGAGGCCTCGGGTCTGCGAATTCATTATGACATCGACGAGAAATGTATTTTTGAGGACCCAAGGCTTCGGGTAACTTAAAAATAATTTAAAATGCGCAAAGCATGCCTCATCATCTATTAGCAAGTTCTAACATTCAATATTTACACTAATTTATATAATACAAGACTGCTACTGTATTGTACCATTCAACAGACAGTTCTTTGTATTGACAAAATATATCGGCAATAGAGGCGTTCGGGGAGAATTAACCAATTTGCGCTTATAGGAGGAATGCAGCACTTACCTTAGACTTCTTGGGTGTTGTCTCGGCGTTGTTTGCGACTCCGGGCTCGCCGGCTGTGTCTGCGCCTGAAAGGTTTTAAATATTTCAATAAAAAGAAAGATAAAATGAATGGGCGGGAAGAGTGACCAGCCTGGACAAGATCCAAAATGATGTAGTTATTTATTATTATTGTGGTTTTTAAATTTATAATAATTTTAAGTTCTTCTTGTCGAACTGTGTGCACCTTACTCGATAAAATGTTTATTTATCGCTATTAATACACACGTACGAATTACGATATGGTTGCCCGCGACACAGGCTCGGCCTAGTGCGGCAGCCCGCGAGTCCATAGTAGCACTGGAGGCTTACCACAATCTCAAAGTAAGCAGGACACAAGCAGGGCAGTTTCATTTCAATGTTCAAAATAAACTGCTGCTATAGTGTACCATGAGCCGAAGTAAGTAGGCCTGCAATAAACCTGCTAAAAAAAAAAGTTGTCTCTGGCCTGTTTGCCTTAAATGTTGCGTGCGTTTGAAAACCAAATATGATAATTTGCCGGTAAATACCGTTTTTATTACGAAATAAAAATAAAACACTTTAATTGTGAAAAATGTAATAAAAAACACTTGTAGCAGCACTGCTCACTGTGCAGATAAAAGTTGAAAGCAAGTTATGGCAAAATAAAATAAACTGCTGCGGAAAAAAATGTTGTCTTAAGTTCTACATTACTTAAAATTTACGCTTTTTAACGTGTCTCGAAAGTTATTTTTGTTTACGTCAAAATATGTTTGAAGATGTTTGAAGAAGTTTCTGAATTGATAAAAAAGGTTTTTGCTAAACTACGATTTTGAAGGAAATGAAGTGGTGTCGCGGTTTCGGTTCAGACTACTTTCAGCAATCCTAAAGAGTTACGAGGTTATAAATTATCAAGAGGCGGGCAGCAGCGTCTTCCTGAGATTCCAACCTCATACTGCGATCGCCGACCCGCCTGCTAAGCGTGGCGATTATGGCAAAACCCCTCATGGTTATGGAAACCATGAGGGAGGCCTATGGCTTGCAGTGGGCGTCAAAAGGCTGGTGAAAGAGTTTTAATACCTAAAACAAATATTTGCAATGCGACTAAAGTTCGAGTAAAGTTCTGACTGAATTATGATGAAATATAACTTATTTTTTATTATGAATAAAATAAGATAACATAACATATTTGTTTATTTTCTGTCCACAAAATACATAGAGGAATAGAGCTCATCTTCGTCTCCACGGATAAATCTGTGGATTTCGTTGGCACCGGTAACAAAGCTCTCATGTCTTCGCACAGATTTTCCACTAAAACCTTAAAAAATCGATACCTCCGAACATAATACAATTCATCGTATGAATTACTTCGAATGCATTACTCTGCAGTCGTATAATTTTACGCCACGCTTTTTTCTCCCTATTGCGAAAAACGTATCATCCTCCAAAACCATAAGATTTCTTTATCACTCATTTTAATACGTAAATTAAACAATAATTCGCTTAGCAGGGTTTTAAAAGCTGCTCAAGAGTAACATATAAATAACTGCTAAGAATGACAGTTCAGCAGCGCTGCGAGCGCGCGAAACTGAGCTTATAGTACGGTAGCAGCGTTGATTAGACGGTGAACGTCTTATAGTTAACAGCGCTGCGATTGTATGGCTCATGGTACCATTAAGCAGGGCAGTTTTTTATAAGGCTTAAAAATAACTTCTAATAGTGCTTGTGGTAAGCCTCCTGTTCTTGTTTACATCCATGACTCGGTACCCGATATTCTTTCGTTCTGTCAACCGGTGCTAATTATGATTGTGCGTATCCTACCCGACTCCCATAACACAGGCTGTGCCTAGTATGGGAGTTGCAATTGTTCATATATGTAATACTTTGATTTCGAATACACAATTTTTATTATCATTATTATTTAACGTTGCCCAGAAGTTCAGTGGTGGTTTGGTTACCTCGCAAGGCGCTAGGTTGATCACGTTGTAATGAAAGTCCTAAGCATACCAGAGGAAGAGGCAGATCACCTACCTTCCACCTGGTGGACTAGAGTGCAGAATGAGATGAAACACGATAGCCTAACTTTACAGATAACCCAGAACAGAGCTCTCTGGCGCAGATGTACGACCCGACCCCGGATGTACTGGAAAGAGGGTTAGAGATTGAAAAAGAAGGTGTAAAACAAACTATAGGTATATCGGTTCTAGTACTGGGCGTTTGTCTTTAGTCCTAATGTGTCTTTAGATGTTAGATAAGAGTCTAAGGCTGTTGTTACGTTTGGCACACTGTCTCGCTCGCACAATCTAACATTTTTAGTGACTTTAACGAAACTAGTATAACTACTTTTGATAAATGTGGTCAGAGGGTTAATAAAACTACCGTCATTTTAAATACATTTCTGTTTTCCTACACTCAGTTTTTGATAAACAAAAGTTATTTCCGAATTTTTTTTTATTTTAGTATCAAATTTTCTCAATCAAAAACTAGGTACAAGATGAGAAAAAATTGTCTTAAATGTGTTGAGTTTAATTACAAAGCCTCAGACCACTTTTATCAAAAGTAATCTAATTGTTTACAATCATTAAAAATTTTAGATTATCCGAGCGACACAGCATTGCTGGCGTAACAGCAGCCTTAACCTTTAATCTAACATCTAGGGACACATTACTACAAAAGACACATGCTCAGTACTAGTATCTAAATACCTATAGGGTGTTTTATCTTTTTAGGGTTCCGTACCTCAAAAGGAAAAACGGAACCCTTATAGGACCACTTTGTTGTCTGTCCGTCCGTCCGTCTCTGTCAAGACCCTTTATCTCGGGAACGCGTGGAGGTATCGAGTTGAAATTAAAACCAGGTCTACAGTTCTTTGAAGCTGTGAAAAAAATCAAACCTCTAAGTTAACGTTAAAAAAGTTGCGGCCGTTTATGCCACAAAAAACGTATATTTCGATACTCTCAAGGGAATCAACATTTATAGGGTACTTTCCGTTGACCTAGAACTATAAAATTTGGCAAGTAATATCGTCTTATACTACAAGTACTACAGGGAAAAATTTGAAAACTATACATTTGTAATTAAATCATAAAAAAAAATGTCTCTGAAGTTCGGTAAAGGCTTCGAAAAACTGCGAGATTACGAATTTGTACGGAACCCTCGGTGGGCGACACCGACTCGCACTTATCCGGTTTTTTTTTCTCTTCTTTCTCCAACCCTCTTCCCAGTTCATCTGGGTTCGGGTCTCCTTGTACAACTGCGCCAGAGAGGATCATTAAAAGTGACTGTACCATTCTCAGCGGGTTTCCTGGCGTCGGCGACGGCCCTTTCGGCCTCCTTCCTGCTTTCCCTGATCGGCGGAGTGGGCATCACCTTGACAGCGCCTGCCGGCGGTTTCTGGAACACACGCCGGGACCGGTTAGAGTTGCCGCTTCGACGGGCGTGCTCACTCACTCGCACAGTGTAACATTTTTAGCGATGGTAACAAAATTAGCATACTTTTGATAAATGTGGTCTGAGGGTTCGATAGATACTCAAGTTCAATTGCGGACATCCTGGATATATTTTTTTATCCTGTACACCAAGTCTTTGATTGAGAAAATTTGATTCCAAAATTCACAATTTTCGAATTTTTAATTTGAATTTCATACTTTTCGTAACAACGTTTCTCCATAAAAAACTGCCTACATCAAATAAAAAATGTATTTAAAATGTCCATAATCTAATTGCCTATCAAACCCTCATAGGTATACTAAACTTATTTTAATACAATCACTAAAAACGTTAGATTGCAGCCTTAAGGCGAAAACAGTCGATTCACTGGACTGCATGTTTACTCGAGTCATCGTTCAGTTTCACCGTTCATTTTCATAACACGGACAAATGATAAATGAATTAGAGGAAGCATCACTCACTTATTTTTCGAGCGAGACGCAGATAGTATTTTTTTTTTATGACTCGCGATGCTCCTACATAGTTATTTATCAAACGGGTCTAATCGCGATTATTTATTAGGTAAAACTTTATTACTTAATTCTCGATGTTAGACCGCGATTAGACCGGTTTAATATATAACTGTGTGATCAATTTCTTTAACGTCATACTTAGATGCCTCTTCTATGCTTAGATGTTTCACTTTTCTTTCATTCAGGGTTAATTTAGGGTTGTTAGTGAGTTAGTTGAGGTTTTCACAAAATGGTGGTGAAGTGAAAGGGTGCTCTCTAGATGAGACATACTCACTACACTGAACATGCTAGTTGAGTGTATAAAGATAAATAAATAATTTAAATGGGTAGCGGCCTGGCCGTAAGCCACGCACAGTAAGTAGCACCGAAGATATCTTCACAAAACGTTTAAACACTGTACTAAATAAGGAGTTTTAAATACATATAAATTGCATTTGTTAAATTCTACTAGTAAAAAGTCAGGAAATCGCCTTTAATATTTATTTACTTCATATTAATCTTTACAAGGTGCATGCTGTACGAGAATATGGTTTACATGAAATGCAAAAAAGGTACACCGTTTTTGTTAAGTTTTTTAGTATAATTTTTACTATAACATTAATATTTTAGCTGTCAAAGACGACATCAAAACCAGTTCTATAAACTCTATCCAGAAATTAAAGTCTTATTATGTAAACAAACCACTTACCGGAAGAAAAATACGCATTCCCTGTGTAATCACACACAATAGCTAGTAGATAATTATTGTAGCATCTGGGTAATCACATGCAATACCATTATTTTTGTAACAATAGGTCTATTTCATCGTAGAACTAAGATTTTTTTGCACTAAACTGAATTCGCTGTAACCTCAAACTTACAACTAACATTTACCACTACTCTGTGCTGTCTTTGTTGGTTAGTGCTGGGCGTTCATCAATATCGATAAAAATTTGAGGTCAAGGATGAGTCTTAAACTCTTAATATTACTGGTCGAGGTACTGTGATTAACAACTATAATTAAGGCGAGTCCGGTGCGTCAACAACATTGTTTGTTAATAAAGTGTCTGCTGTGTTCGGGGTTGGATATTGTTTATCTATCGTAACTTTTGATTTAAAATCTCATTGAAAATACTTTGTGTTTCTTTGTAATCAAATTGCAAATACTTTTTTAAAGAAGTAGGGTCAAGATAGTATGGAGCCCCGGCTAAGGCAATGTGCACCTAAAACAAATACAGTATTATTAATAAAAACACGATACTCTAAAACGGCCTTCAAACGCGCTATAACTTGGTCCTTCCAAGGTTAAAACGGCGTTAAAATGTACTTAAACAGCATTTTAAGGAATCGAGTTTTATTAATAAGATCGTTACGGTCTTATTAATAAAAACACAATTCCTTAAAACGTCGTTGAAACCCACTTTAGGATGACAGCTCTGTATGGAACTGTCACTTGATAGCAGGCTTGTAACGGGCTTTAACTAAAACGGTGTTTTATTATTAAGACCGATAGACTTTAAATATTGCTCAACAACTTTTTGGCAACAATTTCCTCGTACTTTCATTAGTTTCTATGTAGAAAATGTTTTTATTATACATTAATTTCAATACTAACGAAATGGCGATGTATGAAAAGGCAGCACACCTGTCCTAACAGAGAGTAAAAATGGTCAAAACACAGTAACTTCAAATACCGAAAAGTGCATTCGGAAATCGGATTTGAAACGCTCTGGACAAATAACAAAATATTGCAGTGTTTCCTATTTCTTTCTTTCATTAGCCATTTCTTTCTCTATACGGAATAATTCACTTTTGTAATATCGTCAACTTCCATGATCATTCAACACATCATCATAATCATATCATTCCACATACAAAAATCACGAAATTGCCATTTCAAGTTATCTCTATAATCTCATTCGGGAAAAAAACTGTTTCTGAATAATTTAGAATGGCTGCAACCTGCTAATGTTGCTAGTCTTTTAACGTTCAGTTTATGAAAAAACGTTTTGTACTAAAAAATTGCAGGAAAATAAATAAAATGGTAGTCAGATAATGTTGTATGGATTTTTCTCTACTTCCTAGTAATATGGTGCACATATTTTGACCGAAAATGAAACAACTCCTTTAAGAACGAATAATAACCTGATGAAAACGAGAATTAGGATGGTTTGCCGAAATACGTTTCGTGGAGGGCTTCGACAGCATAGAAGTAATTTATATTGAGTAACTCAAAAGCAAGTTGTCGTTAGTCCAGATGAAAGTGTTCATATTTTATATCACTTGCTTCTTTAGTACTTTCGGGTATTACACACTTCCATCTGTGCTGTCGAAGCCAAAAAATAATAATAGAAATAATCTGGTCAAGAAATGAAGGCTTATATTATTATTATTTAAGAAGTCATGATACTATAAATATTATTTTTATGCATAATTATTATTTTTATTTATTAAAGAAATCTAATAACTCTACTTTGCTACGTGTTACATAAATAAATGCTGTTTGTAATAAACACATTTTAATGTTTTATGTAGTTTAGCACCAGCAGAAATGCACCATAGTTTTACCGACATCGACATTCTATCTACATACATCACAGCACTATAGTAGTCTATGGTTACCCATTCCGCCATTATTGTTTACTTAATAAGACTTTAATTTCTGGATAGAGTTTACAACAGGTTTGTTGTTTTGTAGGTTTTAAAATAAAAATTTAAACTGAGTCATTATGCCCATTTTTTTCCCCATAATAATTTAGAAATATAGATGTTGCTCGACATGGACACCTATTTATAATTTGTAACGTTCATTAGGTCTTAAGGATTAGAATGTGTATTCGAATATGTACCGTGTTAACACTATGTTTCCAGACTTCGGCGGGAATTTTATCCAGACCCGTGGATTTAAGTCGACGTCATTAAGTTTACATTAAATATTAAGTCGATTAAGTCTATGAACGTTTTTGACTTGATTTCAATCAACAATACTCGCGAGCACTTCGCTTGGCCAGGCCGCTAGCCCACGGGCCTACGGGGCCGCACCTTCGCCGCGTCCCGGGCCAAGTACTCGCCCTCCAGTGAGCTGCACGACGACGCGCTCGTGCCGGCCGACGCGCGCCGCAGCTGCTCCGGCCGCGTGCACACAACACGCGCGTCAAACAAACAGACAGCTCCCACTGCCGCCCCGCACGCGCCATAGATGGCTAGGCGCGTAGGGCGCGCTGAGATGCGCACACAACGCGCACGTCGAACAAATAACCCCCACTGCATCCCAGCACGCGCCATACGCGATGGCTAGGCGTGTGACGTGTGACGCGTGCCGAAATGCGTACACAACGCGCCCGTCAAACAACCCCCACTGCGTCCCCGTATACGCCACTCAAGATGGCTAGGCGTGTGGCCAGTGCCGAGATGCGCACACAACGCGCGCGTCAGACAAACAACCCCCACTGCGGTCCCACACGCGCCAAACGCGACGGTCAGGCGTGTGGCGAGTGCCGAGATGTGCACACAACGCGCGCGTCAGACAAACAACCCCCACTGCAGCCCCACACGCGCCACACGAGACGGCCAGGAGTATGGCGCGTGCCGTGATACGCACACAACGCGCGCGTCAGACTATCAACCCCCACTACGATCCCACACGCGCCACACGCGACAGCAAGGCGTGTGGCGCGAAGTGGCGCACACAACGCGCGCGTCAAACTAACTTCCCTTACTGCGGCCCCGCACGCGCCACACGCGATGGCTAGGCGGGCGACGCGTGCCGAGATACCCTGACTGAAACCTATTAAATCGAGGGCGCTCCATGTGTTCCGAATAGGGTTGCCAGATTGCCAGAAACCAATAAAAATCATCGTCATCATCAGCCCTTTGACGCCCACTATGAGGGGTTTTGCAATAATCGCCATGCTTGGCAGGGCGGGTTGGCGATCGCAGTATGCGGTTGGAATCTCAGGACGACGCTGCTGCCCGTCTCCTGGTAATTTATTTCCTTAGTCGCCTTATACGACATCCAACGGGAGGAAATGGAATGACGCTATTTTTAATCCGGCGCCACACAGAATAAAAATATTGTATAATTATACACACATGTTCTTTTATGTTGCCTATAATTATGCGTCCCACTGCAGGGCACAGGCGTTCTCTCAAAGAGAGACCATGGGCATATAACCTCGCATTCCCACCGCTGATTGGCCATATTTAAAAGGTATACTTGAGATTAATCTTTATCCAATAATCTCGTCTCGTGGCAAGGGGCAATTTCTACATTTGTAGAAAGTTAACAAATTCGGGGACGTTTTTGGAAATTCCGGGACCCAGGACACTAATTCCGAGACCATCCCGGTGAGTCCCGGATATCTGGCAACCCTTAGTTGAGACCCACCTTTTGTATGCCCTCATTATTCTCAATAAAATAAATTCACGGTACATTCTTTGGAATTCTCCAACGGAAGAATGGTCACTATCTCAATATACGCTACCAGGACTCGCCCGTTTGTTACCCCTCATAGTAGACCAAGAGACGTGTGATCGTGAGACAGCGCTCGATACTTTCAAACTATGATGGGAGACGGTTGAAGGTTCGTTAAGTTCGTGGTCGATATAGAGGGCTATCTACGTTACAAAGGGCCAGCGACGTGCGGCCGGCACGATTCAATCTAAAATAATCCTTAAATACTTGAAGTTAGAAACTACAATGTGAGTACACAAAAAAACGTTCCCGTATTGTGCTCGTCGGCTGTCCATTCCCTTTTTTGCGTTAAGATCTAACCTTAAAAGTATTTAACGTTTATTTTAGTTTGTAGCGTCGCACCCGAACGCCGTCAGTCCGTTGTCATGTGAATACTCGTAGATCTTAAGGGAGTGACGCTTATAAGCAATTGAAAGCGTTGGATTGACGATTATGAAAATCGTTTAGTATATTATTGCCCAGACCAGTTGCTTTACATTCGTGAAGAGAGATCCGTAATAACAGAAGGGAAGCAACGGACGGCGCTGATTTTACACTAATATTGTGCTACATTCCTAAATTGTCTCAAATACTTTTAGAGTTCGCGGCAAACCAACCCGTAAGCACCGAGCCTGTTGTTTGAAAATATCGAACGTTGCTATCTGGTCGAGGTGACGAGTGATCACAACGATGACATTACTTACATAGAACATGACACGAGTGAATCAATGTTAAGCGCTTGCAGACGATGCGTATGTACTGCGCAAGTACTGCGCGGCAATATATGCGTCAGAGTTAAAATGCTCCACTCGTACTGGGCTAAACTCAATAAGGTATTATGTACTACGTACTACAAGAAGTACTCCAACTACGTTTTGCGCCAAATCAAGATTTTTACAGGACCGACCGATATAAACTTACTTCATATTTGTTTAACGAGTAGTTTGTATCGTATTTCGACATGCATATTTTATTCAAGTTCAGACGTACCTAAATATTTACTGGACCGGCAGGCGCTTACCATAGACCAAATGAGTTGTGTCTTGCAATATAAAAATAATTTGCGTATGTTACGTTAGTACGTTCCCTAGGACGTTCAGACGATGTAATTTTTTGCACAGAAGTAAAACAGAACTATCGCATGTTATCGCACAGTCTGCAAGCGCATTATGTTACGTTGTTAGTCTTCATGCTTGCACATTTTAGAACGTTGTTAGTATTTAAATTTTTTTTTATCTTTTGATAGTTAAGTCCTTTCAACGTTGTAAAACCTGCTATAACGGTTAGTCACTACAGAACAGAGTAATGAAAAAGATACTACAGCCAGCGACAGACAATTCCTACACAATGTAGCTTTTATCACGAGCAAATGTCGAACGGCAAGAGTAAAAATTCCATAATGTAAACAAACAATTCTGAGAATTGCGATCGAATTCAAGAAAGGTTCAAAAGTTCAACTAATTTAAGAACGGTCTATACGTCTAAATGACAAAATTTGCGGTTTGGTCGTGTTTGGAATTGCGAAACATATACATATGCAGCCACGAAAGTTTTGAAAAGTACACTTTTATTTTCAATCATGGAACTTTTAAGTGACACAGAGTATGAGTACCTCGCTGGCTGTAGAAGTATTATCTCTAACATTAATCGGGTGACTACGATACTTGAATGTGTCTATTTTGATGAGACCGACTTGTGAGAAGCTAATCTTACAAATTAAGTACCTACTTCTTATTGGTATTTTAACCTGAAAATGGTATTTTGGACACCACCATTATTTGGTAACCACCTAAGATCACTCACGCGGCAATTCCCATGCAAACGTAGGTTGGTTTTAATTTACAATCGACACCCCGGATCGATCAAGAATGTTGTTCTTTTGAGAAATGAAATTCTTAAACCTAAACCTAGTAACTTTTCCTACCAATATGTTTATAGGACACAAATCGAGGCTTCGTCGTAGGTATGTAGCAAATAAACTAATCAAAAACATTATAACCTTTTGAGAAGCTTTATAGAAGCTTATATTTATTATATTAAAACCGGCTCTTCGACTCTGGTGGGCCTCGAATGTAAATAAAAATCAAACTACGTCTGCATGGCTATCGGCTCGTGATATCCTCAAAGTAGGGTCTGAATCCCAGCCAGCACGGGGAGCTCATACCTTGTCGGTGAGGGGGCGCGGGGCAGCTTGAGGCGGCATCGTGTGCCGCTTCGCTGCTTCGGGATTCGCTGCCTCCGCCTTCTCCGCGGCTGCCAGCGCTGAAACAGCCGTCAGGGTTGGTCAGCTCTTGTAAACGTCCTATAGTAGTGATGATGGCGGGGGCGATGTTCTTAGACTATAACGAGGGCCTTAGCGAGGCGTCGTGGAATCGCTGCGCAAACGCAACGAGCTCGCCGTGTGATCACCTCGCTTTCAAATCGCTCGCAAATCGCCAGTGTGACAGTGCTCTTAAAATTGGGAAGGCTGTGATGACAGACTTGAAAATTACTGTTGGCGGTTTTCTAGATCATGTAAGTACTTATGTGAAAAGAATTGTTTTGTTACCAAGAGCTTGTCGATAAACTGCATTATCAGTTTAGCAAATTTGTGCAATTGTTGATTTTCAAGTTTTCTTGTAAATAAATATACTTTCTATTTTACGGTTATCCAAAGGTTGTTATTTTTATTGAAATAATTTATAGTAATATTTCAGTAGATTTGTGGATTACAGTGAATAACTGAGTGGAATTATTTGAACGAAGTCATCATTTTTTAATTTATAAGGTCTCGCCAAGCGAGAAGATTCTCGGAGAACGTTCTCCTCGGTCCGTCCTATAACACTCAAACCTTTAAAAAATTTACGTACGTTCGTACGCTAAGAAAAAAAATCGTATCTTTTTTACAGATCAAACTTGCAAAAAGTGCAATCTCTCAATCATGTTAATAGTGATTTTTAGGTTCCATGGCCCTGAACCTAATGCAATAAACCTAGGACTAGATAGCACTAGGTGGCGCTAGTATTACCCCCTGGACCCCCTTAACAACAAACAGTACGTTAAAACCTGTGCAAAATAAATAATATACTTTATCTATTTTAGATTTATAATATTTCTGTCGCAATTTTAATTGAATTTTTCCACTACGCAAAATTTTCCAAAAAATTACGTTTTAAGGATTTTTCTTTCGGAACAATTGTTTCAGAGATTTATTTACACGCGATATTTTTCTCTTTCTTGTGGAATTTTAATTTAACAAATATTAAATAGACACTAAGTCCAAAGCTCATATTAGGGACTGTTTGAGTCCAGGCCACGTTTACTATTTAATAACTCAGTATCAGTTTTATTTAATAACTCAGTATCAGTTTATTTTGATAATTAACTTTTACAAATCCAATCAAGTAAACATACCCGGAGGAACATTTTTGGCCGTGGGCGTGCTGGGTTCGTCAGTGAACCCCCAACATTCTTTCAACACCATTTTGCAGTCACCAACAGTCCTTATCAAATTACTGTAGCTGCCCGTTCACTAAAACTGACTAGCTTCGAGCCTCAAAGTGTGCGGCCAAGGCTCGATTGTTTAACACTACCAAAATTGAATTCGTTTATTTAAAAAACAATTACTTCTGCCTATCGAGAACTTGCTAAGTTGCTTGACACCATTACATATTTATTCAACGAACGAAAGAAATAGTTTTATTTTTTATTTAGGTAGTACGATAGTAAATACAACACTTAGAAATGTCTCAATAGACCAACAACCTCACTACACTACACTACACCTAGCACGATACTGAGAAGACCCTACGCTTTGTGGAGCAAACATTCCCAGATTGGAACTCGTACTAAACAACACTTCACAGAATCTACAGCGAAACTGAGCTATCTCTACTTCTCCAGCCCCTGCTGCCATGATTAGGGTATGACGCACTAAGTAGCGATCGGCCAGATGTATACTCTGCTTCAGACAGAAGCTGCATAGATGTAAACAAAAACATTTTAGTAATAAGACAAGGTCACGGGATAAGCAGCCTATGAACGTCCCAGTCCAGAAGACACGGTTGCGAGAGAGAGTATGGGCTTAATCACCACGCGTGCCCATCACGGATTGTCGATTTACAATGCTGGAGATATGTTAGATTTGGTATTTCCACCAAACAGATAGCAAGTGGCGATTGGGCGAAGGTGGTAGAGGACCAAAAAAGAGTAACATGTCTTTTGGTCTAGTAGTGGATAATCACGAATAAGAGCAAATTGATTAGAACACTTTTTTTTCATCATCATCATCATCATCATCATCATCACCATCATCAGCCCATCACTGCCGGTTTTTTCAACGGTTTATTTTTTATTTTATTGCAGGTAACACAAGTTACGATAAACTACATCAAAGTTTAGATGTAGATTGTCACCCAATGCATACACGAACAGACAGTTGATACGTTGGACAGATTTAAAAGTGACATTGCAATCCACACTTTATTACTACCACCAATAAAGGTCTTGAATGGATTTTACTGGGAAAAAAAGTAAGGAAATTACGCAAATGTCACGTTGAATAAATGCAAACAAAATGTCAGTTTGTTTACATTTGTAGAACTGACGCACGGCACAGAGTATAGTTGTTCATGAGTGTGCAGTGTATTAATATCGGCCTCCGATACCCGGCAGGTACGCCCCGTGATAGGGTTATGCGGTTGAAAGCCAAGATGTCCGTTGCACAATTGTATTGGGCCATAGACCGCGAATGTATTTGCTAAGCGGGTCACAGGTTTTGTTGCACAGTGACCGAAAAATTATTTTACTATATTTATATTTAAAAAAAACTAAAATATGCCTAAGATACAGTATACATTAAAGTAACATAGTTTAGGCCATACTTATATGCTAGCCTTATAAATTTTAAAAGAACAGTAAAATACGTTAAGTTCTTTTTGGCAAAATCCGTGGATTGGAGAAGCGACGCGACGTGGAGAATCGAGAAATAGAATGGAACGGCCATTAATCATTTATTAAAATTTAAAAAACCTGCCAGTTTTGATCCGAACTCATTTAACGATTAAAAACATTCATGCTTTGTTTTTAACAAACTGTGCTAATGTGTTATATATTATGTAGTTTTATCTAATTTGATAATCTTTGCACTTAAAAAAATATATTAATAAAAAAGAGTAGAGCCGAGTAGGGTAGGATAGCGTTTTTTAATTGCAGTTTTTTTCTATCGTTTAGTTAGATTTAACTTCAAGCATTATGATAATTAATTAATGTGTCTCACTTTAGCTTATGAGTCAGATAATCAGTAATTCGTTCTGTGAGTAATTTTCAGTCAAGAGTGTTGTTGCTGGCGTGTAACTAGGATAGATTTTAAGCCTTACAATGTGTCTATAATGTTATCTAATCTGACATCTGTTGAATGTTTCTAATACATAAATGAAGATTGGCGTAGATTAGATAAGAATAGAAAGGAAAAATAATTATTCTGTGTATTTGGTGCATAATGTTTTGCTTCAATTTCAGTTGAGCTTGCATAAGCCCGTCCCAAATGCATGCTGTCTGGCATATTGACAACCGAATGAGTCGCCTAATGAGTCAGAGTCACCTCTCAAAGTCACTGCTAGACTCGGCAGTGACTTCCCTGTGACATCGTTCGTAATAACGATCGATTCACTGCGCTTTCTGGTGACCAGCCCCAATAATACAGCATACCAAATCCTGAGCGATTACAGTGTAACTGTCAAATGCCATACTAATTACTGTCGCAAACGTTAGGATTCCAATAGAATTTGGTGCGCATTATTGGGCCCCTGAGATTTTATACTACGTTTTGCCGTAGTCAGTGGCAGATCCAAAAGGGTGGCTTACGGCTGAATACATTATTCGAACACAAATCACAAACGTTCTAGTTTCAAGATTTTTTATATAGATATAGTTCTTACTGATTATTAAGCTTGATGTAACTTTACGCCACGTCAACCTCTTAGGTTGAGTCTTAGGAAGGTTTTATCGGAAATAGTTTTTACACTTAGCCCAGATTAACATTATTCATTATTGTTTAACAGTACCTAGCCAGCGGCATTGCAAAAATAAACATCTCAGCAACATTCCACAAATTCAGATCTTTTTCATTTTGAATTAGTAGTTTTTCTTAGTATTAGTGGTGTGTGTTTACATAGTTTTTCAAACGTCATGACGCGAAGTATCGGGCAAAAAACCAGTCGAAATAAGAATCTAATAACAGTTTATGCAGCGTTGACTCAGTGTTAATGCTCGACATAGGCCACCAGATGTATCTATATCGTTATTACTGGGTGCTTACATCATGTACGGTCTCGCTTTTCTAAGTATTCTCGTGATTGTTTGTTTTGTCAATAAACAGCGCATAAACAGTGTGTCCGAATAATTTTTAGAGTCTGTATCAGTCTAGTCCGCGTCATACTTTTTGCCGGTAAAGGAAGATAGAGCAGATCTGTCGTGATGTTTATACTAGCGATAGGCGATTTTATACTAAATAAATACTATCGGACAATTCGAATATTGCGTTTATTCGATGACTATCGAATTGAATAATTAAAAAACAAAAAACCGACCAAGTGCGAGTGGGACTCGCGCACGAAGGGTTCCGTACCATTATCTATACAATATTTAAATATTTCAAGCGTCTACTTGTTGCCGTTATTAATATCGAGCAAGAATCGGCAAAAAAATCACGTTTGATGTATGGGAGCCCCCCTTATATATTAATTTTATTCTGTTTTTAGTATTTGCTGTTATAGCGGCAACAGAAATACATCATCTGTGAAAATTTGAACGTTAGACAGTTCACGGTCACGGTTTATGAGATACAGCCTGGTGTAGTGTGGTGAGACACTTATGACTAATTATAATGGTATTTAGATCATTCTAAGAAATGGATAATATTTAATTCGATATCTTAGATATAAGCTGGTACGATACCCGAACGAATGTAATATGAATAGGTAACCTAGATTGGGGAGCATTAACCCTCCGCTAGTGTAACCCGGGCACGTGTAATATTTGAATCATACTAGTTAATATATAAGGACTTGATTTATTAAATAAAAGTTAGTCTTCTCTGGAACCCAATGGTTTTCCATTATTCCGCCTGCCGGTCCCCACATCGCACTGGTGACAGACGAACGGACGGACAGCGGAGTCTTAATAATAGGGTTCTTTAGGGCCCCTTGGGTACGGAATCCTAAAAAATAAAACAATCGATAGTAGTGAGCCGCTGCACCCGGTTCACTCTCGAAGTGCGGCTGCGCTAGTTACGGCACTCACCGTCCATGCTGCGCGAGCTGAGCTTGCGGTCGGAGAGCGCGCGCGCGAAGTGCGGCTGCGCTAGTTACGGCACTCACCGTCCATGCTGCGCGAGCTGAGCTTGCGGTCGGAGAGCGCGCGCGCGAAGTGCGGCTGCGCTAGTTACGGCACTCACCGTCCATGCTGCGCGAGCTGAGCTTGCGGTCGGAGAGCGCGCGCGCGAAGTGCGGCTGCGCTAGTTACGGCACTCACCGTCCATGCTGCGCGAGCTGAGCTTGCGGTCGGAGAGCGCGCGCGCGAAGTGCGGCTGCGCTAGTTACGGCACTCACCGTCCATGCTGCGCGAGCTGAGCTTGCGGTCGGAGAGCGCGCGCGCGAAGTGCGGCTGCGCGCGGCCGACGGTGCTGGCGCGGGTCTCGTAGTGCGTGCGGCCGCTGTAGCGGTAGCGCGAGCCGAGCCGCGGGAACAGCGTGCTCTTGCTCGGCGGCTCGGGCGTCGTCAGCCTGCGGGGGCGATCATGATTTATTTATTTATTTATTCAGATTGGAGAATCATCAGCTCCATAGTTTATGTTACAAAAAGCAACTAAGCAATGGGCAACTAAGATCTACTCGTAATAACCGATTCTCGCCTATAAATACGACATAACAAAAAGTGTATGGACTTCACGTTTGTTGTATGTTAAATATTTATTTTATTTTAATTTAACTATTTATTTTTGAAGCGAATATAGAACTAAATATTCTGTGAATATTTCAACGAGAGAAAAACGGCAAAAAAATACATTTGTTTGTATAGGAGCCCCACTTAAATATTTCCTGGTGACAGACGGATGGACGGACGGACGGACAGCGGAGTCTTAGTAAGGGACCCCCTTACCCTTTGGATACGGAAACCTAAAAATAAAAAAAAAACCCACCTGAAGAAAGTGTGGTGCTCGACGCAAGTCTTCCACAGCTTCTTGGCGGCGCGGTGGTTGGCGAGCTTGAAGCTGACGGTGGACTCGAACTGCTCGAACTCGCCGGGCCGCAGCTTCACGTAGAAGTTGTGCCGCTTGTAGCTGATCTTCAGGATCTTCGGCCACGCGAAGCGGTTGATGCGGAGCCTAAGGGGGCAGACACGGCGATGTTAGACTGGACTAGATCAGACACAGAACGTTAAGGGTTTACATTCTGTTTGTTGAATGTCCATGTACAATGTCAGCCGCTGCTTACGGGCCGATTTGCAATGGCAAAAAGGCATAAACAAAACTTCATTCTGACCATCTTTTCTCAAATCATAATAAACATAATAAATCCATTGCTAGCTACAAAATACGATTCAATGAGTACCACCCACAACTATAAGGAAAACCTAACCTAAGCAAAACATTAGTTCATCTTCCTACTTTTGTAAGCAAAGTAACTATGTTTTGGTACCTACTTAAAGTTGTGGGTGGTACTCATTGAATCGTATTTTGTAGCTAGCAATTGATTTATTATGTTTAATATGTCCAGCGCTGCAGGCCAACTTTATAGCCAACCCTGTCTCGTTTTCTCCAGGGGCATTCTAACGCAAACTCTCCCCCTAATCCCCCCCCCACCCCACCCCCCTTCTTTGCACGCCGATTATCTCTGTGCGGATATTTCACCCCCACAGGCCGACTCTCTCTACGAACATTTCACCCCCACAGGCCGACTCTCTCTGTACGGACATTTCACCCCCACAGGCCGACTCTCTCTCTACGGATATTTCACCCCCACACGCCGACTCTCTCTCTACGAATATTTCACCGACACAGGCCGACTCTCTCTGTGCGGATATTTCAGCCCCACAGGCCGACTCTCTCTCTACGGATATTTCACCCCCACACGCCGACTCTCTCTCTATGGATATTTCATCCCCATAGGCCGACTCTCTCTGTACGGACATTTCACCCCCACAGGCCGACTCTCTCTCTACGGACATTTCACCCCCACAGGCCGACTCACTCTTTCAAATTATCTCTCTCTCTCTCACACACACACACTATATCTTACAAATACACTCTCTACTCACTTCTCCCGGTGCACGAGCAGGCCTGAGGAGCAGACGCCCAGCGTGATGTCAACATTCTCAGAGTCCTTCGCAGGATGCAGGTCCACGCCGTACATCGCCAGCTTCTTCGCGTTCTCCAGGTAATTCAGCTCCGCCTCGGCGGGCGTCTGGGTTCTGGAACGTGAAGACATGTATTACACTAATGAAACGAGTTCAGTTACACTTTAGTTAGCGTAAAGAGGCAAAACTATGTAGAGAGACTGATGTGCCACTGAGAATATTCTCAATGAGCAGTAAATTATTCATGGTCATTGACGCGTCGTGAGCATTAAAATACGCGGGAAAGGCACATCAGTAATTCCGGGCAGTTACACCTGTGAATCTTATTTCTTTATTGCACTCACATAAAAAATCGTACAATACCGGTAACAATCATTTCAAGTATGAGTCTTGCACAGCTAGCAGTCATACCTGTAAGCCTTGAGCAGCCCAATAACTTTTTCCTCCAGCTCGGGAGTGCAAGCTGACGCTGGGACCAACTTCATCTTTTTATCAAAACCCGCGCCCACCTAGCGGTACGCACGCTGGTAACCAAGAGCCTTATGTCATTCGTGTGTCTTGTGCAGCTAGTGGTCATACCTTTGAGTCTTTTGCAGCTAGGAGACATACATGTAAGTATTGTGCAGCTAGTAGTCATACCTGTGAGTCTTGTGCAGCTCAACAACCTTCTCCTCCAGCTCGGGAGTGCACGCCGACGGTGGGACCAGCTTCAGCTGTTTGCAGAGACCCGCGCCCACCTCGCTGTCTTCATAGTCACCCAGTTCCGACTGCAAAAGACAATAATATCATGTAGCTGTACGACAAGGATAATTTATGTTGATGCTGCATGGGCGCACCCTAGCGCGTCCACGCTTATTTCCGTCAGAACACACAATGTAAGGAAGCTACAGATAATCTTGTCCGTAGCCTCGGTAGCAATCGAGTCCTAGCTTAGACTGCATCTAGCAAAGTCACGCCAATGTCGATATTGGATGGTTCTGTTTTCAGGAAGCGAAAGTGATCTGTGAGGATCGTGGCAAGTGGCAGTCCCTGGTCTCTGCCTACCCCTCTGGGATACAGGCGTGAGTTTATGTATGTATGTATGTTTTCCGTTACACACTGAAAACTTTCAAGTAGTCACGCCTTTGATACATCCAAGGATTATATTATGGTAAGAACGTTAGCAAAATCATAAAAGCAGCGTGTGGGTAACGATTGAACAGACAAGCTTGCTCTCGTGCAAGAAGACTGGCCAGGCTTCTGGTACAAACCTAAAGAAGTAAAGTTCAGGTATCACTTGATACCAGCACTAGTGCTAGACATGAAGTTTATAGACTTGCTGCAAGTTTGATTAAAACGTAGTTTCAACTCATCAAACTAGTTTCCACTCGTCACACTCCATGCCATCTGGTTATAATGTATCGAGTAAGAGGCCAGACAGTGTCTGTGGAGCAGGCAGCCCAGAGCCCTCCAGCAAGCAGCCCACAGCCAGCAGAAAGAAAGAAAGAAAGAAAGAAAGAAAGAAAGACATTTATTGTAACAATTCCGACCTGGTAGCCGGTCCGAGTGTCTGGTACCAACCTGAAGCAAGTACGAGGCCAAAAGCGCGTGCGTGACTGTGGAGCAGAGCGGCCCTCCAGCCATCAGCCCACGGCCAGCACGACCTGGTAACTGGTCCGGAATATCTGGTACCAACCTAAAGCAGGTACGAGGCCAGATGCGCGTGGGTGACCGCGGAGCAGGATAGGCGGCTCCCCAGAAGGCAGCCCTCGGGTAGTTCGAGCTGGTAACCGCTACAGAGTGTAAGGTACTAACCTGAAGCAAGTACGAGGCCAGAAGCGCGTGGGTGACCGTGGAGCAGGGCAGGCGGCCTTCCAGCAGGTCCCGGCGCACGGCCAGCACCAGCTGGTATCTTGTTACCTCTTCGTGCAGCTGAGATGGCTCCGGCGGGTAGAACTTCACGGTGAAGCGGACTTCCCACGGTTCGTCTGAAAATAAATGCGTCAAATCGTACATGTTCACACGAATTAAGTAGACAACACAAGTAGTTAACTAGGTTATGTATGAGTTAAAAAATACGTGTCAGTGCCGTTTTTGATTACAAATAAATTTTGTTTTTATTTTGGTTCTTACACTTTATTGCACAATAAAAACATTAACATGGATATAACCACTTTACTATGTAACTATTGTATTTATGTTTTTGTCAATACTCACTAAAGACCTCTTTAGTAACAAGTAAACAGTGAAATTAACAAGTGGAGTAGAATTCAGTCTATGTCACCGTTTAGTAGCCACGGCTACTCACAGCGCAGGGACCATGGCTTTTTTGCGTATTTGTATGAAGGTACCTGACTAAGTGTTTAGTTAACACCTTACCACTTAAAATTAAAGTTTAGTTTAACAACTTCACACGTGTGAACCGGCCATAAAGATAAAAAATACCTATAGTCACTGTAATTTCTCTAGTAGAAGACAGATTTCTCGTTATAGTCTCTAGTACATCATATCTACATAAATTTTGTGAAAATTATTGATAAAGGAAAACAATGTGAATTCCTTGTTTAAACTAGCGGGCAGCTGGCTTCATATAGTCCCTTAACTGTTAAGAGTTAAGACAGGTCAAGGCATAACGCCTGGGCCGCGTTTCATAAACCTACAATACAAAGTTTATTATGACAATTCGATGTACACTGCTTTCTGCTCGTTAATCTGTGGGTTAGAGTTAGACGGCTATACAATGTACATCGAATTTTCATAGCAAACCATGAATTGTATTTATTTATTTTATTTAATTAGTTATTGCACTTGTTAGACACAAATGCACAAGGGCAAGAAGCACTAAATTAGAATTAATTAAAGAGGAATTAGGCTTAATGCAAGAAGCGTTTTCTTCCAGCAAACCTTTGGCAGTTAAGAGACTGGCGAAGTGCAGTGCAACAAAAAAGGTGAAATTGAAATTAAAATAAAAAAATATAAATATGTATTTGTAAAAACTTAAAAGTACAAAAAATACCAGGGGTCCTTGCACCAGGCTTTGCCTGTATCGCGACGAACCAGTTAAATACAATAATAAAGTTAGGGCAATACACTAACTTAGACCTACAGGAGGGGTGGGGGGAATTGTAGTTCTATGTTTCATAAAACTACAATTTATAGTTTATTATGACAATTCGATGTACACCGAATTTAAACCATGAATTGTAGTTCTGTGACATTGCCCAGTATAGGTAGCACGAAGGCGCGAGTGACGCGTTTTGTGGCGCTAATGTGTCAGATTTTGACAACTTCTGTACTGGAAAGTAACGACTTTTGTCGTTAAAACGCGCGACTCGCGTCATCGTGGTACCTAAGCTGATCGTTCTAATCGCACTTAGTGGCTGCCGGCGCCCTTCGATTCTATACGCCTCACATGTTCTCTTCACGACTCTTTTGTTGTTTTTCGTGTATTTTGTCTGTATACCTACTTGTTTACTCCGTGTCTCTGTGACAATTTGAATAGATGTCTTTCACTTACGCCGCAGCAGCTTGGAGACGCGCTTGTCCAGGTCGATCCAGGCGCGCGGGTCGCCGCGGTCCTCGTACACCAGCCCGAAGTAGTCCTTCTCCACGAGGTTCAGGCTGTCGCACACCTTGCCCAGGAGCTCGTGGCCGCGGATCTTTCGCTGCGGGGGAGCGACGAGCGTGCATTTACTAAATGGTTTATTAAATAATTTAAAAATGAAGGTACCTTTAATATACGGTATGATGCCCTGAAACGTCTCAGTCCTGACCTTGACAATAACAATTGAAAAGCATTGTTATTTTCAAGGTCATAACTAAGGAGTTTAAATATAAATTTAAGCTGTTATGAGTAACTGACGTTAACAACCTACAAGCAAATTTGGTTCCAAGTTATTATTGTAAAAATGATTTGGATTTAGTCTGAAAACCTGGTTTAGGAGCCATTAAGCATTAATGTTACCATTACACACTTAAAACGCACGCCTGTATCCCGGAGGAGTAGGCAGAGACCAGGGTCTGCCACTTGCCACGATCCTGACATATCTCTTTCGCTTCATCAACATTCATGTTTTACAATACATTTTTTCATTGATTTTCATTTTCAATACTTAAAATCTGAATACGTCGGTAGCAATATCATAATGGTAGACGGTATATACCAGTATATTTATATTACGGGGGCCAAACACTTTATTTATTGAAAGGGGTTTCTTTCCATAAATAAGGGGTTAAAGTAACCTAAAAAACGGACCCATCAAAAGGCTCTTTGAAAATAATGTAAATCACTATAAAAATAATGGCTAAATAAGAAAAACCAGAAGTGCGATTCGAGCTCCCGCTAAGGATCCTGAACTGCATGAAAGCAACACGTTACGGAACCCTCGGTGCGCGAATCCGTCTCGCACCTGTCCTGTGTTTTTTTTTAAAACAACTCGCGAGCCTGTCTTGTGTAAAAACTTTTGACATAAGACAGGCTCGCAACGGACTTAAATTTTGGGCCCCACTGCTGTAGGAAACTCACCTCGACGTCCAGATCCATGGTGGAGCCATCTAGCAGCTCGACCTTGCACTTGGCGGTATTCCCGGCAGGCCGACGACGCGGGGAGGCCGTCTTGGCCTTGGCCTCTTTGGCCTCTTTGGGCACACTCTCCGGCATGATGCCGCGCCTTTAACACCTGTGGGCAAAGAGAATTTATCCTTTTTATGGGTTTGTCAATTTTGTACCTGGTTTGAATAAAGAAAAAAATCAATCAGTCGATCATGAATTCTTATCACCGTTATTCATAATTCAATATGAATTATCAATTCAATATCAGCTGATTTGTTCGCTTTCACTTGACTTGGCGATGTAGCCCAAGAACTGGCGAGGGCCATTAACTAGCGTCAACTGAATTATTCTAGTACAATTCTGAAGAATAACGGGAATGATAAAAACCGGCCAAGTGCGACTAAGATTAAAACAAGATAGATTACATTGAAAGTCGTCGAGAACAAGGTACATTGAAAACAGCGCCATCTATAGAAACCAACAATAAGCTTTTAATATTGACATTTAGCGACATGACATCAGCTCTGTGAAGGTTACATAGGATGGCCGCTAGATGGTGAGCGCTGTCTTTAGACAACGTTTGTTGTATGGGAGCCCACCTTAAATATTTATTTTATTTTGTTTTAAGTATTTGTTGTTATAGCGGCAACAGAAATGCATCATCTGTGAAAATTTCAACTGTTTCGGTCGGTCTCTGTAATCACGGTTCATTAGATACAGCCTGGTGAAAGACAGCCAGACATACAGTCAGACAGACGGACAGTGGAGTCTTAGTAGTAGGGTTCCTTACCCCTTTGGGGACGGAACCGTAAAAATCATAATAATGTTCCAGATTATCTAAAAATGTATAAAACCATGAATAAAATAATTGCGTTTATTCCACAATTAATACACCATATATACTTCCCACTGTAGCGGACAGGCCTTCTCTCAGAGAGAGAGTATGAGCTAAATCACCAATATTCTTTCCTTCTTAACCTTAAGCCAAGAAGGGTTCGACGGTCGGGGAGCACACCACCAGCCCGATGGGCCGACGACTTTGTGAAAGCGGCTTGGAAACATTGGACGAGACTTGCAAAGTACTAGCACTAGCCTCTGTTGGTTGGCTGAATATATCATCATCATCAGCCATTACACGCCCACTGCAGGACATAGGCCTCCTGCGTGGTTTTCATGACCATGAGGGGTTTTGCCATAATCGCCACGCTTGACGATCGCAGTATGCGGTTGGAATCTCAGGAAGACGCTGCTGCCCGTCTCCTGGTGATTGATTTCCTTAGTCGCCTTCTACGACAGACGGCTGAATATATAGATTACATTATCTTATCCTAGCTATAATAGCAGTGTCGTAACTATACCATCTGAGGCCCGTGGCAAATTCATTGGATGGGGCACTCGCAGTAAAAATAAAAAAATTAAAAGGGTCTTTAGTTGTAGTACCTACATATGGCCCAACTTTAATTGATTATGAAGTACTCATATATAATCATTATAATTGTTAATAATGTTAAATTACTTCTGAGCTCGCGGCCTCGGGGGCCCGTGGCATTTTACCACCCCTACCACCCTATAGTTACGCCACTGTATAATAAGGTAATGTCGTGCGGATACGTTAAATAAGCAACATCCTTAATTGACAGAAGATAATTAGAATTAGATGGGGAAGCCGCGTCTGGATTATTCCGTTTCGTATAAAACTTACATCACAGAAATGGATTATGGAAATATAAAGTACCTAACACAAACAAACATCCTTGCATAAACAGCAAACAAACTATGCTATGACGCACTCAAACCTAGCCGTAAGTGTTTTCTCGAGAGTGCATAATTTCAGTCTCGGTGACGAATAACAATAGGAACACAATTTTTTTAACGCATACATGTTATATTATGCGTGTATAAACAAAATATTATGTTTCACTCTGTTCGTACAATGTGACTCAATATCAGTGTCACGCCTTAGATATCCACCCAAACGGGTTATCCACATATCTTTGAAACCTAGGGATGGGATTAGCAAAGGGCAAGATAAAAAGCACCCGAAACTGGCGTGCGTGCGTGCAACGACTAATGAATGTTGAGGAAGCGAAAGTAATCCGTCAGGATCGTCTCTGGTCTCTGTCTACCCCTCTGGGATACAGGCGTGAGTTTATGTACGTATGTATGTGAAACCTATTACGCCAAGTAAACATTGCACTGTCGTCCACGGATGTATGCGTCAAAAGAGATAAACAAGGTGCACTATTCAGAAGGCATTGGAGATGTAATTTGGCTTTCATTGTGATGGACACAAGACGGTTACGTACCCCAACGCCATGCTTGTCTCAAATGTAGGAGAGCATGATCGATGTGAACGTAAACAAAATGGTAGACATCAGTTTGTTGAGATGGTTTTTTGAGGTAATTATGGTTGGAAGTTGGCTGCGGATTCGTTATAGTTTATTTACTATTTCTGTATCTGCTATTGGCATCTATTATTTGATCTAATCTTAGTACGTTCGTCTTAAAAGATTTACATTTATTGGTGAACATAAATAATGGTCTCAATGCCTGAAAGAAACGTATTTACAAAAATATTCAACGTGATTAAGGACAGAAAGATGTGAGAAAGTGGCGTGACTTGTGGAGGCGTATGGCCAACAGTGGACGAGTAAGGCCTGGGTCGTATTTCCAATTCATGGTGTAAATTGCATTGCCGATTAACCCGTAGGTAGGATTAACAAGTAGGAAGACTCTGCTAGGCAATGTACATCGAATTGTCACAATAAACTACGAATTTTAGTTTTATGAAACGCGGCCCTGATTGATTAATTTACTGAATGAACCCCCTGTTTCTGATAAAGTAACAATCTCATAATACATACATACATACGTAAACTCACGCCTGTATCCCAGAGGGGTAGACAGAGACCAGGGACTGCCACTTGCCACGATCCTGACAGATCACTTGCGTTGCGCTGGTTTGGAAATGTAGAGAGGATGAAGGAAGAAAGATTGACGAAACAAATATATCGAGCGAATGTGGGTGGAAAGGCCTGCAAGGGACGTCCCAGGCGGACATACTTCGACGAAATAGGGGATGTATTAATAATAATAATAACTTCCAAACAATGCAATCACTTGACCTGGCCCTAGATTCTGTTAATGCATTGTAGTAACATAACAACTGCATGAACATGGCGATTTCATTTCATGGCTGCTTTAAGTCTACGCGGGCACACGTACCAAACCTTCTAGGCGTCAATGGTATGAAAAAACACGTCACGTGACCCGACAGTGTACCTGTCATTATACTGCAATGCACTAACAGAATCGAGGCCCTGGTCTCACACTAGGATTCCCTGTGCTTTGGTAACCAGGCAAGGAAATTAGCAAAGGGCAATCTCATAATCTACTGTTAATATAATGCCATTAAAAACATAACTTTTTAAAAAAACCAAGTCTCGCAACTCAGTTCTTCTACCGTAAGGAGTTGTGAGATCCACGTAAGGCCAAGTCAATCCATTTATTGAATAAATTAACTGATTTGGTATGCCGTGGATCTCACAACTTTTTACGGTAGAAGAACTGAGTTGCGATACTAGGTTTTTTACAAGTTATGTTTTTAATGGAATCTCATCTAGTGTTCGTTCATGGCAATTTCGGGCAATTTAGTCTACGTAATACTTTGCGGGATTTTGGTACAACTTCATAAGACATACCCATTCTTGCTTTTTCATTCCGTTGGCCATTTGAACATAATTATATCTAGGTATCTATCTACGCCTATTCATCATCATCATCATCATTCAGCCACAAGAAGTCCACTGCTGGACATAGGCCCCCTCCATGGATTTCCAAAAAGACCGGTTGGACGCCTATTATTCCATTATATTATACATATACAATACAGGTACACTGATTCATTCACTGCAAATGTAACTTTGTAATCCTATAAATTTATATGTTTTAATTATTTATGCAGTTCTAGATCTAGTATCTATAAAACTGGACCGGAACTGCCAAATATTTTAGTTTTTCCTTGATTTATTCACTAAACACTAATTGTATTCTAAATTTGAAGCTTCTACGTCTGCTAGAAGTGCCTTCGAGTTTCGATGATCGGTCAGTCAGTGCGTGACAAAATTAAGAATTTTGACTAGTTATAATTCTTAAACTATTCGTTAAAATAGAATTAAATTTGAAATATACCGTTTTTATACAATGCCTGCTTGGTTACTGAAAATTTAGGTTTCTAAGTTTTATCCACAACGAAGTTCTAGGGGGTCGAAAATGGCCTGAACTGCTTCGAAAAAAGGATGGTACGGCCTGATCTATTGTCAATTAGGCCAAGTGCATACAAAAATAAAACAATTGACAGCTCTTACAGTAGATTAACAGACTAAGTGTATGAGAAACTGAGGATTAGTTGGAGAATGTTTGAATACATTCTGAAAATGACAAACAACATTTTTAGTTGGTTGGATATTTTTCCCAAATGACAAAGATTTGCATAGATATGATTCTGTGGACAGTATCGTCAGATAGGCGAACGAGCTTAAATTGGTTTAAGATATAAAAAGGCCAATAGGGAAAAACAGTGGCCTCTATCCACGGGATTGAAAATCGATAATTATTTAAAACATTTGCAACTCTGTTTTTCTCAGGATCCTTATTTAATGAACGCCCCCATCGCAATTCCGCCCACATATTTTACCGGTCCATTGGATTCGGACATGACTCTTGGTTTGTCGCAGACAGCAAAACACTGTAATTACATAATTTAACCGGCCGAGAATTGCAACTACCGACATGCGAACGCCGCTTTGTGGAGCATAAACACTTTACTGTGGGATAAAAGATATACCTGACATTTACCTAGTTGCATATGGCATCAAAAATACGACGCACTCAATCATACCATTAGCAAAGTTGTTGACTAAGATTATAGCTAAGATTATACCTGATGCCAAAATATGTTGATTTACGCACTCGGCTCAGCGTGAAATTTGTCTCTGCTAGCAGAGTTTAACGTAAAACTAAAAGACCGTTACTTCAGTGTGGGTAATGAAATCCCTTCAAAAAAGCTAAAGTTTCAAATTTTCAACTTTTATTTTCATACAAATTTATGTGGTGTGCAGTCTTCTTTTTAGCGTATCGATCGTTGCGGTGCAATTTATCTAATAGACCCCTACCATATTATTTATATTCAAACATTTTATTGCTAGACCAAAGAAGCAGTCATTCATTCGGTCTAGCTGGTGCAAAGAGCCATAGTGGGTCTTGAACACCACAAACAGTTGTGTGAGCCGAGTTGAAGAGAGAAGGGTATTTGGTGTAGACATCTACACGATTGGTTTATAAAGATGGCGTTCTTTGACATGTTGTGTGTTGGGCCAACCTAGTGGTAGGCTACTCCAAAGGCCTTTACATCTATTGCATTTTTGAAGCAATTACGCTCGTGACAAAAATATCCTATTCGGGAGAGATTCCCCGGATACTCGGCATACGTAGGCGACAGGCCCCTGCTGATTGCGATTCGTGCGTTTATCAGCTAGATGCCAGAACCAGGCCTTGTTCAATTTGTTGCTTAGAGGAGGCCTTTAGGCACTAAATTCCCAGTACCCTACGCGCGAAGGCCCAGCGCGTGCGACCTCCAGGGCCGTGCCCCTAATTTGTTCAATTTACAACAGCGCCCGCGCTAATAGGGCACCACCCAGAGACGCATTCAGAACTCCCTTTAGAAAGAGCCCAGCGTTTAACCAATTACAAGAAGTACCAAGCGCATTCGTACACAACATTCATTGATAACGTTCAAACATTTTTGATAAGTGACTTAAAATGGGCAACGAAACGAGACCATTTCTCAACTGAGTGTTGCAGAAAGATCCGGTAAATCATAAGGGTTATTCTTCAATATTAAACAACTTTTATTAGGGGAGCAACTCCGAAATATCGAAAAAAATATATATTTTCTCTAGCTAATTTCATATATAGAGCAAATGTAGTATAGAGCACCTAATATTACATGCATTCGCTGGGTCTTCTTTCCATTCACGTTTTATATAGTACCCTTAATCAAAACTGAAGCAAAAGATTTTGTGATTTGACTTGATTTGATTTGACACTGGGTGCGCCTATAAAAAGTGTAAATCTCAACTTTAAAAGTAACTTTAACTTTACGACCCCTTTTCAACTCCTTAGGATACTAAAGGATTATTTCACGCAAATTTCAAATCTTTAGGCTCACTGGTCTCGATTGTGCGAACTGACTAACTAAGTAAGACACTTAGTTAGTCAGTTATAGTTTTATGTATGACAGCGGATTGAATTATATAGAAGATGACATTAGTATGACCTGCATCTTCTACAAAATTCATATCCAAAAATGTCTAATAAGTGGGAGTCAAGATCATAATTGAGACAATATGTATCCGAGCCGACCTGTACACGTTGTCAGTCACTAGAGGACCGTATTGTAGTGGATACCTCATCGTTTGACGACTGGAGACGTTTTCACGCCTGTCTGCAACATTTCAGACCTCTATTTAAAGTTTTTGTGGAGAAGAGAGAGAAGAGATTGCATCATCGACTTTTCAACCTTTTACTTTAGCATTGTCCATAAAGCAAGATCCGCATTCCTTGCCGCTTGTTGGAAATCTTGGCGACAGAATTTAGACACGAGGGCTTTGTTTCGAAAGGGTGTTGCTTAAATTCGGACACCCTTATAGGGCCTTCACATAAGATCACCATTTGATGCGATGGCGTGCGTCAAATTCTAGGTCTTCCTAATCCAGACACATCCAGGCCCAATTTTGTTCACTCTTTGGTACCATCTGGGCGAATATCTAACGAGAATTGTTGAGCACAAATTTAAGCAACCTATTTGTATCCGTCCACTCATCTAACGGGCATAGCGATCATTATTCCGGGCATTATTCTAATCGAAGCCAAGCGGCCTGTATAAGTCCACTGCGGGGCACAGACCTTCTCTTAAAGAGATGGTGTGGGCTCAATCACCACGCGTACTCACCGCGGATTGGCGATTTCAATTGTTGAGGTATTTAAATACTTCAGACATTCCAGTTTCTTTTCGAACAGTATTGCTACTACAAATTCACAAATGTAAATTTGTGAATTGAAATGAGTACGTCGAAAAATCTGATTTCTAAGATTATTGTAACTTGTAACATATTCCCGCCGAATTATAATTAGAAGCATATTCCAATCCTTCTGGTTTTATTAAATGACAATCAATACCGCCCAAATTAGCTCTCAAAAACATGCACAGCTGCCAAACCATACTGTTAATCACTCTAGGTATAGTAAAGCCATTGTTTATGCTCAGTCAGTACTTGCTGTATTAACGACAAGATAATAGCAGGAAATACTTATGACATCATCACCAGCGTGGTGGTTACTGTATCGGTCAGGGTTACGAATTTGTATTTTGCAGTCACATTGTCGCGTACCGTGCTGTGCACAATGACTTCATTTTTACGAGCGGCAAGCATGTTTGCAACTATTCTGCATCTTTGTGATCTGAGTCATGTTCTACTGGTCAAAACGAACAATGGAGATTTTCCCCATAGAACAATTTTATTTTACTATGGGTAAAATAATGGTAAAATAACTTCCACACAACACAATCACTTGTCTCGGTTGTGATATGGTAAACACGCAAGGTCATCACTAGAGACCGGATTATATGCAAATGCATATTGCATATGCTTTTGCATATTTAGTACCTTTTCAGCGTTAGTTGCATATTTTAGAAAAATAAAATGTATATTGCATATTTACGCTCGATCTCGCTCATCGTTCGATGCTTTTCATAGTAGGACGGGACGTCCGATCGCTAAGCACGCGGCTAGCGGACTGACTGGGTTTGAACCATTGTGAGTAATTGATAGTTTCATCAACGGGATGGGTGAAATTTTGCCCGGCACAGTAAGCCCAAATATTGCACCCTAATTTAAATTCTGTCCAGTAACCTCAGTAGACGTAGAACGCTCTTTTTCCGCTTACAAAAATTTATTAAGCGATCGTAGACACAATTTGTCTACAGAACATTTAGAACAGTACTTAGTAGTACATATTTTTAAAGGTAAATTTTAAATTTCATTGTTACCTAAGTAGGTATATCTTGTAGTAACAGTTTTTTTCACAAATACGATTTTCAGTACAAGCCTTTATAAGATAAAATAAAATAGTTAAAATATGACTTTTTATTTTTTCCTGTTTAATTGTATGCATATTTTGGCCCTTTTTAAGGATTTTCGTGCATATTTTAGCTATTTTACTTGCATATTTGCATGCATATTTTGGGCATTTTTTGGTGCATATAATCCGGTCTCTAGTCATCACAAACATAGAAATACTCGTACACCCAGTCAGAGGCTATTTGTACAAATGTACTGTGGCTCCCAGTGGGAATCGAACCAAAGACTGGTCCAAAGTCAAGTAAAAAAAAATTTTGGGATATTTTTTTCGCGATTTCGAAGTTTTGGTCAGGGTATAGCAAAGGGGGCGCACTAATAATTTCGGTTAGTTTTCGGTCTTACATGTTCAACCTAACACGCTCCTACGCGCTCCGCTACGCTACGCTACGCGCTTCGTCGCACCTATATTTTTGTTGTTGCAAATAGAAATTATAAAACTTTGTCATCTTGTACTTGGCTTTTGACCCGTCCCCGTCTACAATCCGTCATTTCGGTAATTATCAAGTTTAGAGAAAAGTTGCCCATACAAAACATGTTTATTTTAGCGTCTTCTATACGATGGCATCATAAAAAATAGGTGTCATAATGACACCACCCCCATCAAAAAATTTTTAAGTCCCGCGCCCCCTTTGCTATACCCCAACCGAAGTTTTTCCCGTTGTAAAAGTTATTTTCACGAGTAGAACCCAATTTTTTTGGATGCATAAATAAAACTTTGTTACGCCCTGAATATTAAAACCGTGCAGTACCTATGAACAGATAGTGCGTGCAAATTATAGTTCGTGACAGAATTCCTAGGTGTAATTAAAAAACGTGAAGATATTTGTTTATGACGACCTTGCTACTTGCCAAATGAGAAAGGCAGTGTTGTACGGGTGTTTCGTACCGCTTTTGTGGATTGCATGTTTTGTTACACAATTGAACATAAAATAAATGTTATAAACCAGAAAAAATAACAAATATAATTTTAGAGTCGGAATTATTATAATCATTTTCACTATGAGATTAGAGGTTAGAATGACTTTTCAGAATCGATACCCTAACTTCAACTGGCATTTACGTGATCGATTTTAGTAAACACACATAAGCACCTAGGTCTAGCGTTTAGGTCTCTCGCCGCCTACCTAGTCTAGAAGCGTGAAGAAAAGTATAGGCACAATTTATCAGCTCCACGTGTAAATAAAAAAACAACAAAATATAGGTATATAATTATTTAATAGTCTTAGTTTTTAAGGAACAGTGGTTCTCACTAAAATGTCGTCTAAAAAGGGAGCAGGTCGTGTCATACCTTCGTGACGGGCTAACCCCAAATACCACACGATGCTCATTACATGGGAGCAGCATCTTACTGTCCTGAGCCCGACAATGGCTCGACTCGGGGAAACAAACAATATACAAGCGTCTTTTCGCGTCATTTACTGGAGTCTTTTCGCATTCACAAACCACCATTTAAATACCGAGGAGCGTGGCTCGACTCAGGCAATTATGGACAAGATTGGATTCAAATGCAAGACCAAGACTTACAATTAAAAACAAATCAAACCTATGAAACTTAAACAAAATCAAACAATTCGATCGGTTGATTCTCTAGTGACTCACAGATTAGTTAGACTGACTTTGACACTTAGTGTTGCCAGTTTTATGAAAATCAACTAAAATAAAGTCGCACAAAACTCGAAAATATCATTTTTTTTAGATTTTACAGACTATGCTATGAACATCTTGTTCCAACGTACTTATAATATCGAATGATGTAAGATTGTTGCGTAGTTAGATGATTTTAGAATCGATTTATCGTATCTCGATCGTAACTCACTTTTAGCCTGGCAGCCCCATATTGGTTTAAGAATGATTGCGTTTAGTGTCTCCATACTATTAGCGTTTCGTTTTTAATTTCGGTTTTTCTTTCCTCCAACTTAAAAAAAATGTCTCAATACTGGATTTATACCGTCATGATGAACTTAATTAATTGTGTAAATATGAGTTCAAAACATTTTCTCAGTGGGCTGTACGCCAGCTGCCTTTCTCCTTTGATGATCACAGGTCAACGAAGTACGGAACCCTAAAAAACAGAGGTCAACCAAAAACAATTCGATTATCCCTATACTTATTGCTATTAGTCTCAGTAGAAATTAGATATCAATGCGAGGTTCCACTGTGAATGGGATTGATGCTGTAAAGTGAACTGTCAATCTTGATTAAGGCAGTCTATTGACCGAAAATGAAGCTTAGAGCCGGATAATGTTATAACATCGGTTGGTTTTGTATAATGCCGGGCATACTGAACAGCGATTTCAACAAATGAGGATCGGAATCGATTTCAGTGAATAAAAGTATAGAGCTATTTAATCGAGTATATTGCTTTAATCCAGGCGATGTCAATGAAAAGCAACACCTAACCCAGTGAGGCAACTTGTTCATACACCAGCAGTTACGCCGCAGGATTTTTTATTTTATAACTAAGAGCATTGGCATCAGGGTCAGAGCAAGGCCCAGAATGAACGCACAAAAAAGTTTTACAACTTATGCTCAGTACAAGGACCTCACAAGTTAAAACGTCACGTTTCTGGCAGAGCAAATGCTACTACAAACATTCACTGTGCCCCAAGAGACATAGCCAACAGATGTTAGGTTAGTTTGGGGTTCAGTTACTGTACATATTATTAAGTTTTGTTCAATAAACCTTTTTTTTTTATTGATTTTGACTTCGTCAGACGCCAAACCGTCCGGAACGGATCAAAGCTAATTTAATGCGATTGAGTAATCAATGGGCTGAATAGGTCGCCGTTTGTCAATACATCTAGATTCAATAAACTGAAGAAAAAATTACAAAATAAAAGTGAAATTACTTTTGCCAAGAGCTGCTGTAATGTTCGAAGATATTCAAGATGTAACCGCCACGAGGTAAAGATAGGACGGAGTGCATTTTGAACTGCAAAAGTGACAGTAGAACTCAACCAGTCGCTGCCCACTGCTGGGTATAAAAGCCTTTTCCCATATGTAAATTCTCACGGTCCCTCGCCATCCTCATCCAGCTGGTGAAAAATGCTCACGGCAAATCATAATTGATCAAATACCTTCTTGACTGTTGGTCACTGCAGCGTCGAAGTGGCAGTGTATGTAAGAGTTGTCACAAGTGGGACGACATTGCTAAAACCGACGTGGGCGAGATCGGAAAGTTAAAGAGGGAGTGGACGTGGCGGGAACTAGCCTATGCCCGGCAGTGGCCTCATAAATAGAGCCCACTGCCGGGCATAGGGCCGGGCCAGAGAGGCGATATAATGTACAAAGTCTAAGTTGTTGAACGCGTCATTTGAAAACAAAAAGAAATCACTGGAAACAATATTAACACAGGCATAAGTTTGGCACCAAAATGGAACATTTCGAAACGCGCTGCGCAAGGCGGATCGAGTCTCGGGACCACAATTTCGCGCTGTTTAAATAAAGTTTAATAAGCCGAAGAAAAATGGAACGACTGGTTTATCGCTCCCCGTACCATGAAGCACAGGGTCGAATTCAACAGTTCAGCTTTATTCGTGTTGATCAGAACTTTACTATATTTTAAGAAACTAAGGTAATAAAGCATTATCAATTTTAAATTAATTCCTTATCTTATGGAAGTACTATTGGAATAAACCTTTTTAAATACGCTAATAAAAATCTATAAGGCTGCCCAAGTTGGTGCATGTTACATTCTATATTTGTTGTTTGAATTTAGAGTGTTTTGTTGTTGTACTGTGTATTTTTAAACTTTTACATCTATTTGAGAAGCTCCTTTCTTATGTTTTAAATTATAAAGAACTTAATTTCAATGTAGAACAATAAGTTACCCACGAGTTGTCTGTCCGTCTGTAGTTGGCTGTAAAAGAGGAGAACGACAACATCTGCAACTCGCGATATTTTTAGCATTCCGTACCCGAAGGGTACCAAACGGGACCCTATTACTGAGACTTCACTGTCCGGCTGTCTTTCTGTCTGTCACCAGGCTGTATCTCATTAACCGTGATAGCTTGACAGTGGAAATTTTCGCAAATGTATTTATATTGCTGCTATAATAATAAATACTAAAAACAGAATAAAATGGGGGGCTCCCATACAAGAAACGTAATTTTTTGTCGTTTTTTGCCCGGTAATAACGGCAACAGGTAAACGCTTGAAATATTCACAGAATATTTAGTTCTATATTCGCTACAAATATAAATAATTAAAATAAAATAAATATTTAAGGGGCTCCCATACAACAAACGTGATTTTTTGCAGTTTTTTCTCGATCTTTGTGTCTAATGTTGTATAGATAATGGTACGGAACCCTTCGTACGCGAGTCCGACTCGCACTTGGCCGGTTACCTTTTTGCGTTATTTATTCTGAAACACGATACCCCTGTTTGTGTGTCAATCATCCTCCTTTCCCAATCCAGATTTATTTGCATACTTTTGCCCTTCCTCTTATTTCAATATATTTATTTACATTTCTTGTTTTGGTGCTCTTTCAGAGTATATTCGTATGTTACTTTTGGGATCTTATGCCTTTCATCCTCATATTTAAATTCAGTGAATATGTGCTACGTGTCTGGTTAGAATCATGCATGTCTAAACTATGGCGTCATATCTAATCCATCTGGTATAGAGGTGTATGTAGTTTACGTCAAGCAAGAGTCTGCCTATCATAATGATCAGTATCATACTCCATTAAGAGATCCATTGCACACAACATACTGACCCTTCGCAAAGAAGTACGATAAAAGGAGTCAGCTTGGGATCTTTGTGATATGGGCTGTAGTTTTCCAGTCTCGTTAGAGTCGCTTCGAGCTTCACTTAAAATCGGCAATCCGCAATACCTTACTACTTACCTTACTCTCACTCAGATAGGCTTGTGCCTTGCCCGTGCTCTGCAGTATGACGCATGCTGCTTTTGCCTAAGTTTAGTTTATGAAAGGTGTTATCGTATCGACAGAGCAGACCGCGAGAACGCAGTAGCGGGGCCCAGCCCACGCGATCCGACGTATGACATCATCTGGGACAAGGACCGCGCTAACGTACACCTGCTCGTAGGTACATCGCTGGGTATCGTACTAGCTCTCTGGCTGCTGGTAAGGTTCTTTATCTAACTACAGTGGTCTGTCAACGTCAATTGTCTTGCCCCTGCAGCATGACGGCACGACTTGTTGCCATATCACAGGTTTTACTAGTCTTTCGGTCTCGACCTGCGACCTGGATAAGTGATTGTGTTGTGAATAAGTTTTTTTTTTTAATTATTGACACCCAAACTGTGTTTTAACGTTTCTTCTGTTACAGATAGGTTTGCCAGTTCCAGAATTAACTTGAATTTACCCTACTTGGAGGCTTTTAAAAAAGTCGGAGTAGCAAATATTTTGCCTGATATGACGGTGAAAAACCAAAAAAATACGTGGCTTAATCCCGGTGTCTGGGGTCATTATAGTTACCTAAGCATTGAGAAAAACATTAGGTAATAATTAATTTATAACAGACTCGGACGTCGTGTGAGAAAAATATTCGATTCATTAATATGAATCGCCTGCCTTCGCGTAAATTTTACCTCGGTGACGCTAGTGGTGACCGGCCGTAGTGTACTTTTAGCTCCACAGGCTGGGCACCCAGAAGTCTGCCTCGGTGCCGCCTTAGACATTCCTGTACAATGACTGAGCTTTTAACTAAACATGACTAGGATGATGCCGTAATTTATTGACAAGTCTGATAAATCTCTTACATAACATCTTATGTACATCTTATCCTGTGCCATTTTAACCAGTCAGGGATGTCACAAATATGGAGAACCACCCAAATTGAAGCAATGGGGAGCTTGCGTTTAACTTTAAAAAGTTAGGAAAAATTTAAAAATAAAACATTAAAAATATTTTTTTTGAAATTGAAATTGAAAAAAAAAATTTATTTATCGCATCAAATTACATTTAAGAAATCATAATAATATAAATTTGGTGTTTTCGGGTTCACAAAAAATCAGAAAAATTAAGTTACTCTTATAACAAAAACGTTATTACATTTAGATTTTAATTCTGAACGTTTTATCATAGGGGTGTACATGTATAAAAACATTATTTGACAAGATAACTCAAATACTGATAAATGCTTCATAATTATTATAAGGTGTTACGTGCAAGTTGTGACGTCATAGTTTGAGCCAGATTTGTATGTATGGCGCGTATTTGTATCACTTGACTATTAGACTTTTCGACAGGTTATAAATACGAAAAGTATTTTCGCCGTAGAGAGAAAAAAATGCCACGTTTATTTATCTTTGAACACGGTCTCTCCTATTACATTAAACCATTTATTTGTGCACTTTCTCCATTACCTTGCTTTACTTTATTTTACTTTACTTTTATTAGGGTTCCGTACCCAAAGGGTAAGGGACCCTATTACTAAGACTCCGCTGTCCGTCCGTCCGTCCGTCTGTCACCAGGCTGTATCTCATGAACCGTGATATTTAGACAGCGAAATTTTCACAGATGATGTATTTCTGTTGCCGCCATAACAAAAAATACTAAGAATACAAAAAAGACATGATTGGGTTATGTTATTTCAACAACCACCAAATGCCCGTAACATTATTAATTCACGATTCATCCGAACTGAGCTGAGCCTGTGCCAATAAATACATTATCTGGCGTGCGAACGCAATCGAAAATCCATGCCGATTGCGGCCAGGAGAAATATTGATATGGTACAGTCGGGAGCAAATCAACCTGTGCACGCATGCGCTCTACTCTGTTTAGCTGTGGGCCACTGTCGATAGCGCCATGAGGTTGTCTGTCATCATTGGCAGATACACAAAATACACCGAGTATTTCCGGCACATAGCTCGGAGAACTGATGGCCGTTGGGGCGAAAAAGTTCTGACCTGGCGACCGCGGACCGGACGACGCGGCGTGGGCAGGCCCCCCACCAGATGGTCTGACGACCTGGTTACGGTGGCGGGGAGTCGCTGGATGCGGGCGGCTTGAAGACCGGGGGGCTTGGGAAACCATGACGGAGGCCTATGTCCTGCAGTGGGCGTCGAATGGCTGATGGCTGTGAATGGCTGATAATGATGACTTCGCAGCAGAAGTCTAACTATCACGGTTCATGAGATACAGCTTGGTGACATAAGGACAGACGGACGGACGGACGGACGGACAGCGTAGTCTTAGTAATAGGGTACCTTATCTTTACCCTTACCTTTTGGGTACGGAACCCTAAAAAAGTGTACCTACAATCGACTTCTCCTTTATTAACTTAATTCCGGATTCACTTACTTGGTTTTTTTTCGGATGAGTCCGACCAGGTTTCGCTCTGATTCGCAGCCCAAAAACCAATTTATGTGAATGCGGAATTAAATCGATAATGTGTAGCGCTTACGAAAGTGTTAGTACGAAGAAAGACTTCTCCTTTCTCTTGGCAGAGCGGTCGTCATGAAGACGTTTTATTGTGGCCGATGTTGTGAGTCAGTCGACAGCAGAAGCTTTGAAGCCTTGCTTCACTTTGTTGGCACTGAAATTTCCCAAACGTCTCACTGGTTTTAAGCTCAATCACCGATCGATTACCCTCCTGTCGACAGACAGACGCGCCAAATGGATACACGATTCACTAACCTCACGGTTAGCAGACACGACAGCCTTTGATAGAAACCCGAGTTAGCTTTCGGCCCGATCGGTGTCACGATGAGAGGCTGTATCTAAAAATAACTTAATTAAAACTCAGCGAGCAACGTTTCAATCCGATGTGATGAACATTACAGGATGCCGGAGGGATTTACGGTGAAAAGGGATGTGCCATTATTTTAGAAGGGGTTCATTAAGGTAGGGCAACATATCTCCCTTAATTTACGTACCAGTGTTTAAGAAAGACAATAAGGTAAGTGGATGGCGTGAGGTCAACGTGGGGGAAGGGTCCGGAAAAATCTCACCAAGTACTACTATAACATATTGTGTTTTTGTTTTTCATTGTCTTACCTAAAACATAAATAAATAAATCTTTATTTACTATAGGTGAGACATGAAAGTATCTACATATATGTAAAGAGTCTTAAAGTAAACAATATTCAGCGATACAATACAATTTTTCACTGCGGCCCCACACTAGGCAAGCCTGTATCGTGGGTACCATACTAGAGGTAAGCATAATGGTTCGAATGGCAGGAATGGGGAACATCGAACGTGGTGGAAAATAGGGTGCTCGTAAAACCGTTCCAGTATACTCATATTTGCGTTGGGCATTTTTAAGCTCCGTTGGACTAATTAGATTTAGATTTGCATATCCCTTTACATCTGACCAAATCTCACCAAGAGCGAGGGTATTTCAACACCTCACGTAATAAATGGCCGATCCCGAAGCTCTTAATACTGGATTAAGCCGGTAGAAACTAGTGTTAAATATTTTACGGTACCTATTCTGTCAAAACTAAGGAATATACATTACTCTTCTATAGTTGTCACCCAAACAAAACAATTTAACCGACTATGAAGTCACACACACACACACACACACACACACACACACACACACACACACACACACACACACACACACACACAACACAATTAAATAATAACCACTTAATGATTATGATAATCTAGCCATCAAGCCAATTGTATGCAAATGAAGGACACCAAAGTTTTGAGTTAATCGGACTCCAAGTCCGAATTTCCACGAACATGGCGCGCCCCGCCACGGGGCGTGACTGCGGTTTTCGGGGCGGCTTACCGATTAGGGGCTGAAATATACGCTGAAACTATTGTTTCACAAATTGGGCAGCAAAATAATCAAATTCGGGAGAAACCAATTCAGTGAGTAAATGGATTGACAGAAAATAAATGTTTCTCTATTTCAAAATCGTAAGCTGCATTTTGTTAAGTTTTGGTCCGCTGTAAAATAAAATTATAAGGATTTATTTGTCTATCCTAAAATCGTGTTTTGAAACAACAAGAGAGAAGCAGCAAAAAAGTCATAGACACAAACGGTCCTGTTTACAAAAACACGATTGCGTAAAACACTCGTTTTACAAATGTAACCGCAGATTATTTTAACTGCCTCTGAGGAGTGTTTTAGAGGCATTGTAACTCTTTCATTCTGTACTGACCTTTTGCCGAGCAAAACCAACGCTTCCAACGCTGACAAGCTACTTGATTGCTATCCGTCAATCGAAGTTTTACTACTTGCTACCCGACTTTATTAAATTTCTCCCGTCTCAGTCCCTTATCAACTCCAGTGTCTGTTATTTTACATACAACACAATGATGTTCATAACAAGTGTAGAGTCACTCTATCGAGCGCCTTCGCCGGTGCGACTAATTGTATCCTATTAACTCCCGACACCCGTGGCGCTGACTTGCACCCGACTCATTCAAAACAGAATGGATGCAGAAGTGCCACTTGACATATCATCATCATCATCAGCCATTTGACGCCCACTGCAGGACATAGGCCTCCTTCTTGGTTTTCATAACTTGACATAATATATACATACATAAACTCACGCCTGTATCCCAGAGGGGTAAGCAGAGACCAGGAACTGCCACTTGCCACGATCCTGACAGATCACTTTCGCTTCCTCAATATTCATTAGTCGTCGTTGCATGCACGCACGCCGGTTTCGGGCACTTGCCACTTGACCATCGTCATAATCATTTAAAGGAGTCTTTTGGTTTGTCATCGACACCACATCGGGGACCACACACCTTGGCATAAAACCTCATTCGTACAAATTAAGTACCAACCTACGGCAGCCCCCAGCCGGAGTCAAACCGTATTCGTCCATTGCTGGAAATACGCCCCTCCAAGGGACGCCAGTACTTTCTGTTCTCAGCTATCTTTAGCAACCGCTGCCAGCAATCTGTCTCAGATCGTCGGTACAGCGATCTGGTGGGTGTCCTACGCTGAGTTTGCCAGTTCTTGGTCTCCACCCCATAGACTACGTCACTGTTCCACTTGAACATGCTAATCTTTTGGACTATATCAGTCACCTAAGTTCTTTGGTTAATCGACACATTTCTGATGTGATCCATCAAAGTGACTCCGAGCATAGCCCGTTCCATAGCACAATGAGCGACTTTAAATCGGTGGACTAGTTCTACCGTCCGTGTCCACGTTTGGGCTCTGTAGGCCATAAATAGCAGGACGCACTGGTTGAAGACTCTTGTTTTTAGTCCTTGAAGAATAGCCGAGGAGAAAATACGGACCAACTACTATGACAACCTGTCAACACACTTGTGACCGCTAGATCAACGAGGTAGTAAGTCTGCTACCAAGGTGTACATAGGAGCAAAGGAGTAAGTGAGGTGGTAAAATAGTCGCACAAACCAGCAGCGGCTATTGTACCCTCAGAACACAAAAATAAGGAGAAGTGTTATAATGGCCCGTTTGCTAGAAAACCGATGTCGCCACTTACTCACACAGCTACATTGTCCTCATAATCTCTATTTGATTACAACATAAACAACCGGTTCACTATTCGCTGTTTACACAAATGAAACAGCCAATGAGAAGAGCAGCACAACATTAGTGATGGGGACGAAAAAGTACATTATCGATTATACTTAAAAAAAATCGTACATCGTACAAAAACTTTTTGTACATTATGTCGATTTTTTTCTTGCCATCTATACCTAAATAGTAACTAATTATTTCTCTACGTCGCGTAGTCTGTAACTACTTTATTTCGTTGTAGTAATCCTTTGCAAAAGGCTGCCTAAGCTTTTATTTTTACAGGCTTTGCCTACCAATGTGTTAATTCCTAAATATGTCAGTTTTGTTCATACCTACCTATCGTATAATTCGTGAATTCCGTTTCATCGTAAATTCTAATCATACAATTTATTATTCTAAATGACAAAGTTTAAAGAACATTCGCTGAGTTACCTACAAAATATAGGTATGCAAGGCGACGAAACGACGTTGGCTGTGCCGCGCCGCTTGAATATAATTCAAAACATATCGCCTGCGTAATTTTTGTTTGAAGCAGCAAGATGCCTGCGCCTTGCCTTCACCTTATGCGCGTTTTTGTATAGCGCACACCTTAAAAAATCTAGAACTACTTATTTTAACTCGTGAATTAATGAGCAGTGACTGTAGATGTTTCTGAGTTTGCATTAAAATTTTCATTGCCTTGGTGGGTGACAACTGTGATGGGTACATAAAAAACATTCTCAATAATATCACATAAATAATATTTTTATTAACTTGTGAAAAATACATTAGGTAGTAAGAACTCAAAGGGCCGGTTTCTGAATTGAGAATTTCACTAAGTAAAAACATAAGTAACGTTCTGTCACGCTCTTTTGTGAAAAATTCGAAGAGACAGTACTACAGTTAACCATTTACTTAGCGAAATTCTCAATTCAGAAACTGACCAAAAGAAACTTGTGAAACATAAACTTAAAGAAACTTTCGAAACACATTTACATTAAAAAGATAACATCATCATCCGACTGAGATCCTGCAATGAATATTTTACTGTTCCCTTAAAAGGTAAATATTTATTTAGAACTTGTCACTTGTTGACATTGTTCAATGTTTTGCGTGATTTCTTTTTTCGAGGTTTTTCTTCAATCGACATAAATCTACAAATGCATACTTTTTGTATGCATTTTTTACAAATGCAAATACAAAAAGTATGCATTTGTAAAAAATCTAATATTTTTTTATTTATACAGGGCCATTTTTAAGTTAACACAATTCCTGAAACACGTCAATTAAAGTCAACAACTTTGGTTTACGACTTTTGAAAACTCGATGTTATATTTTCAACTTTGTTCATATGATTTTTCGATTTTCTAGTCTGTGGCGGCGCTATATGACCGATAAATTATGTGTTCAATCGAATGGACATTCCTCTATGTCTGACAATTATTTACAGGGGTCTTTGACATTCGCCATTTTTCGACAAAAAAATATCCGTTACTTCCAAGGGGATCTAAAATAGTAAATAAATTATGAAATTATTAAAAACATTACCTGGTTACCTGTTATTTCTTCAGGAACGCATGTTTCAACAGTAACAATATCCGAAACTTTCTAATACGGATCTAAAATAGTAAATAAATTAAATTATTGAAAACACTTCATTTACTTTATTTTAAATTAATCGAATTTTAGGCTCATAAAAGAGTATAAGAATATTATTTAGTACCATAACCACATCACCTGACTTGTTTCTTTAGAAACACTTTCTTTTGCAGAGTTATGCGTCGTTGCGTCCATTGTCACCTGAAATAGAGAATCAGAATAAAGTAACAATCGAATATTCCACACCATGTAAAATATAATGATGCCGTGATTTTAGGTATATTGGTACCTCAACATTTATGGAACTCCTTATTACCTGTATTTTCAAAGCAGGACCTGCCCACGTTAATATTTTATCCACTCTTTAGCATCTGGAAACATTTCTCCGTAAAATGGATGGAGCAACAGGTATTTGATTTGAGAGGAAGCCAGTTAAGCAATCTCCCTGTAGTTTCAATCCATTTATCCTTCCTGTTAGGGTCTTTGGGAAACCTGAAATTAAATCTTTATTAAAAACTTTTTGAAATACGTGGTGAAAACTAAGCCTGTTTATATTACGACAAAATCTGCCACTAAAGTAGAAGCTTCCTTAGCAACTGAAGTCCACGCGGACGGAGTCGCGGACAATAGCTACCTAGTCGTACAATATAATTGGTTCTAGTAATTTTGGAAGTCTGGACGAACGAGTGTAAATGCGACGAAGTATCGATACTTAATCAGTCTGGAAAGAAAGCAACTACCCCATCACTATGACTCCCGCTGACACCTACTGTGACTTTGACAGTTCACGGCAAATACATGCGGCCGTACCACGAAACATCGCAATTCATCGCATAGAACAATAGTCAGTTTCGCGAGACGGTCCATTGCGGGCTTGCTTTTCCATGTTAGAAAACCTCCACGAAAATTCTAGATAAAAACAGCAGTGGAGTAAACCCGACGATATAAATACGTCTCATTTATGTTCTTAGTACTGGAATGCATATTGCACAGGAAAATTATTATAATTATGATTTTTCGTAGTTTAAAGATGGATATAGTGAGTAAAATAGGCTTACCGGTAAAAACACACTGCACTGTTATTTGAATAGCATGTATCACTGCGATTTCTGTAGGTAATCAGGCATTTTTCATATATGTTACGGCGATAGCGGGCGCGAGGCGATTGACGGCCATATTTAAAAGTTTCGCCGAGGTTAGCCCAACCGGGCTAACGTTGAGCGACAGTGCCACGCCCATATGGCACTTCTCCTTCTTTTTGTGTTCTGAGATTGTACCAGAAAGCGGGGAAACAAATAGGGCTTTCGAGAAGATGAAGGCATAGTTTATTTCGTAGTTACTATAATATTATGTTGATGACAATAAACAACACTTTTGAAACTCTTTTTACGGTTCCTCAAAAGGGAAAAAACGGAACCTTTCGGAATCACTTTGTTGTCCGCCCGTCCGTCCGTCCGACTAGACTGTCTGTCAAGACCTTTTTCTCGGGAACGCGTGGAGGTATCGACGGAGGATGAGGACGTAAAACGTATATTTCGACACTCAAGGGAATCAAAATTTATAGTGTACTTTCCGTTGACCGGGTTATGAAATTTGGCAATTAATATCGTCTTATACTACAAGTACAGGGAAAAAGCTGCAAACTATCATTTGTAATGCATCATTTAAAAAAATATCTGATGTTCGGGAAAAGCTGGGAAAAACTGCGAGATTCGATTCTTTAACTATTTATAATATGTAACTACCTACAAATTCTCGCCCTTGTCTTGTTTTTTTTTGCACTACATTTATTGAAATTGGGCGACGCGCAGTATTCAATTCCCCCTTCAAAACGGTCATTTCTATACATCGAATTTCGGACGGTCAAAAACGGCGAATTGAACACTGTACCGCCCGCAACCTCGATCTATCTCGCGAGTATTGTAGGTTGACGCTTTACAATAATTGCGAGCGTGAAGCTTGCTAGAAGTACTATTACATATTCTGTGCCAGAAGTAAGAGCAGCCTAATATAGTGTCATCTATAAAACTCTATAATTATACGGCCTTATTTATAAAATCGCGATCCCTCCAAAGCACTTCTCATATGCAGTTAATTTTAATCTATGTTTACGTCTCTTCCTTGCAAAATCTGCACCACAGACTTGATTTGAATCGGCGTTTATTGAGTGTTTTAAGGAATCGTGTTTTTATTACAAGACCTGTAATGTTTAATACAATTTTTGACACTAAATGCTAAAATACCAGCTAGTTGTCGACTGACCCCCGAAACAAATGTAAAGATTTCTCCTCTATCCGAAATCCAACCAGACTGCGTCCGGCTGCCACATGTACAAAGAGGTATCGTTACAGTACTTTCCATGTTGTTTACACACATTGGCGTAGTCTCTGAAGACTGAATGACGTCTCGAAGTGGCTCGCCACGGGCGCCGGACAAAAGGCCACTTTCTCTTACGCTACGCACGCCGCTGCCGCGCACGCTGTCCAACCGTGGAAAAATACACGGACGAACGAAAAAGGTTTAATGAAGAGGTTCTTGTTCGGACGAGAGGGAACTTTATGTATGCTAATGATTTAAGTAACGGGTGAATTTGAACAAATATTTATGTTGCTCAACTACCTACTACACCAATACATTGAACGGGTGAAAAAAAAAAATTATTATGCTTTTTCTTATGAAATATCCAGTTCAATGTTTCGTGTGCAATAAAGTTCCCGAGTCAATTCCCGACCTAAATAATCGCGATTAGACCCGCTAAGTATATAACTGTGCATGAGCATCGATTCATCAAAAATACTGTCGTACCTATACAAATTTAATCTCATTTCGCTTCATTTCAGTACACTGCAGAGCATATGTGCTCAGTGACCAACTAAGCTAAGCACACTTGTCGCTGCGCCCGCCGGTTACCACCCCCACCGTTAGCGCACTCAATCTTACCGTGATTTGTCTCGAACCTAAGTTCAGTTTTAACTATAAGATCGACGCTTAAGCCGACTTCTTGAATGTCACTTAAGTCGCCATTTAAATCGACTATTGCATGACTAATTTTACTTAAAAGCTGTTTAAGCCGCATTTAAGAAAGTCGTGCAAGTCGGCCTAACTCATGCATGTTGCTACTGTGAAATTATTCGTATTTCCACATTTCATTTCACTATAAACCATTAAAAACATTCAACGAGACATTCCTGTATAATTTTGCAAAATTCTTATGTTTCTACCCTACCGTGAAAACCAGCATTCCATTTGACTATTAGGTATCACGCGATACAATGGATTCCTTTGAAGGTTCGACATTACCACTCGCTCGACTGCCAGGGAAACATCGTGAGGAAACCCGACTGATGTGTTCACATACCTCAGCGCTTGAGATCGCCAATCGAATGGCCACCATACTGTCCGTACTCTCGCGACGCATACAAGGTAGACTCAGACACCATAGAGGACTCAGACATCCTAAAGGATGGGCCTCATTAGGCCTTATTTACTGCTGTCCATTGACGATTTCCGTTCTCCATCTCTGAAAGTATTCATCAGATCTTCACCAAATTAAAATGGGATCAATGGGACGTTATATCTACTCGAAAAAAAAAACGTGTCGAATTAATAACCTCCTCCTTTTTTGAAGTCGGTTAATAAGGTCCTGGTAGATCACCACTAGAAGATCTCTACTAACAATAATTCACACACAACAGAAAGTAATACCCGTCTACAGCACGGCATCTTAAAGTTACCTGTACAGAAGCTTTCCAAGTCGGCGTGATATGAATCTTAACGAGGTTTCAACAGTTTTTTCGACACTATGCTAAACAGTTTCTCTTTCCATCGTATGACTTGTCAGTGCCTATTTATATGTGACAGTTCAATTGTCGAAATTAGTAACTATTTCCGGCGTGATTTCCGTTAATACAGGAAATCCTCGAAGATACGCGTGTAAATCACACCAGTAAGCCAATTAAAGTAGCGTTGGCGCTGCTGCGGGCCGAAGCGGGATTCAAACCTGCGACCTGGGGCCTAATATTTATGCGCACCAAATCCTGAGCGATTCCAACCGTCTAATAGTCAAATTCCATACTAATTTGACAGACGATTAAAATCTTTAAAGATTTGGCGCGCGTAATTATAGGAGCATGGACCTGTTTCATATAAATACAACTTTACTCATGGTTAACTATGACAATTCGATGTACTATTGCATAGTCGATTAACCCACAGATTAACAAGCAGGAAAACTCGGCTACGCAATGTACATCGAATTGTCATAATAAACTATGAATTGTACTTTTATGTATGTTAATTGTACTTGTGTAAATATAAACGTGTGGGCCTTAAAATGAACATGGACAAAACGAAGGTCATGTCGAACGCTCGTGTTGTGCCCACCCCAATAACATTGGGGAACACGACTCTCGAAGTTGTAGACGAATACATCTACTTAGGACAAACAATCCAACTAGGCCGGTCCAACTTCGTGAAAGAGGTCAATCGTCGAATCCAACTCGGCTGGGCAGCTTTCGGGAAACTTAGAAAAGTCTTTTCGTCTAATATACCTCAATCGCTCAAGACAAAATTATACAACCAGTGTGTGTTACCAGTGATGACTTATGGCACTGAAACGTGGTCTCTCACTATGGGCCTCATAAGAAGGCTCAAGGTCACGCAACGAGCTATGGAAAGGGCTATGCTCGGAATTTCTCTACGAGATCGAATCAGAAATGATGAGATCCGTAGACGAACGAAAGTCGTCGACATAGCCCAGCGGATTAGTAAGTTGAAGTGGCAGTGGGCGGGGCACATAGCACGCAGAACTGATGGCCGATGGGGCCGAAAAGTTCTCGAATGGAGACCACATATCGGCAAGCGCAGCGTGGGACGACCAGCCACAAGATGGACGGATGACGTCATTCAAGTGGCAGGAAGACGCTGGATGCAGGCCGCTTCCAACCGGTCTTTTTGGAAATCCATGGAGGAGGCCTATGTCCAGCAGTGGACTTCTTGTGGCTGAATGATGATGATGATGAAATATAAACATCGTAATTTACAATTCACTTATATTATGGCCCCCCCTCCTACAATTCTAAAAGCCCAAAGGTCTGTCCGCAGTCGCGCACGCCCCTGCACAGTTAGCTGTGACGTCACGCACCTGGGGGCAACGACCTCGCGTATAGCAGGGCCCAGCCCGTACTACCTGCGTCCGTGTCATAGTGCCAGGCTACTACCATCGTAAAATTATAGTTTCGGTTAGCTTAGGTCAGACCTTAAGCTACATTCTAAAAGCTGAGGGTCGCCACAAGCGAACTTAGCGAGCCATACACAAAATTTTATTTTGACGCTATTTTTGGCTGCCTTATTAGTCTAGCGGTATCATGTCTGATTACCATGCCGGAGGTCGTGGGTTCGATCCCCACCGGGCCGCCGTACATTTGTAAAAATGGCCTCAGTCTGACTGTATCTCCATGTTTGTGATGTCCTTGTCTGGTATTTATAGTACAGGGTATCCTAGTATGTGTTGTGAGAAAGTTATTTATTTTATCTACTCTGATACAATAATACAAAGATTATAAAACTCTTATGACAAACATTACGCATAGGCCAAAAATATATATTTTTTTTTATTACGATACAGGTCTTGTATGGGACACCTGTATCATAATATAACTTTTTAATCACAACGATACGCCTATACAACCTCCAGCTGGACCAAGAAGGTTGAACCTCTACTTTTAAAAAAAAGTTTTCAATGAACGAGTCCGCGGCGACGCAACACGCATGCGTAATCGATGTTTGCGCCTTGGCGCCAACATTTTACATTTAAAAAATATTTTCAATATTTAAACAGTTTGGTTCTTTTGTAAAATAAATTAGTTAACAGTATTTAAAATAACAGAAATGAGGTCAACATTACCCTCTCCGAGTACCTCCAATAACGCTTCCTGTCCGGTTCAAATTCAATTTCATAATTGTAATATTCAGAACATCAATAATTATTACAAGTAAAAATAAATTTGTTGATATTCAGCGTTTTATTTGCAATATTATTTATTATAGTATGAGAGTAGATAAAGTAGTGTATGACACTGTACATAACATTTAACCGTTACAAAAAGAAAAAAAGACAATCAACTTGGATGTGAATAAACTACTATGAATGTTTGTCAGGAAGTAATTTTGTCGAAAGAGTCCGACGTAGCATGACGACCCACGCGCGTTTTAACGCAGTACATTAATGTTCATATTCTGACATTTTAGCGCCACAAAATGCGCGACTCGCGTTCTTACGCTACCTACTGGTTTTGACAAAATCTTAAAACTACATATATTAAAATCGAAAAAATATAGAAAAAATATGTCTGTAAGTTATTTGCCGGTTTGGTTACTTATCTCATATTTTCTATTTCTTAACTTTGTATTTCAAAAAATTGTTTTCGTGCAGGGGATATAATGTATCTGGCACGAGCATATTAAATTCTACATTGTTCCCCTGTGAGTCCTGTGACGGACCATGCAAGTTTATAGACCCGAGACAATGTAACAAAACTATTAAAAGGTTTTACGAGTGAAAATCGAAAGTATAACAATTCAGTAAATGGTGTCCACCATTTCGAAAGCGAAAGCATAACAATTCTGGAAATGGTGCCCATCATTTCCAGACACTTTGATCTTGTAAAAGTTGACGCCCCAATGAATAAGGCATTTGCATGAAGCGTTCTCGACACAGAGCCTCAACTGCATTCAGTCGAAGTCACCTTTGTTTTATGGCTTATACAGTGCTTTACGACCGTGTCTGTTGCGTTTACAGAAGACAATGGAACTAATGGGCGTCGTAAAGCGAGTGTTGTGGTTTTTAAATGCGTGCGAATGGGGCGGGGTGTAAACGGCGCATTTCTTGCAGTGATGTGAACGGTATGAATGTAGAAGATGGTGATAGAACGGTAAGTACATAGAAGCGAAAGAACCTAACTGCTTCTTACTTTTGCGCAAATACTACACGGATTAAAAAGAAAAGTTCCGTGACTTTTCTCAGGGATCTGAAAAACAGATAAGACCACGTTTCGACCAATTTTTATGCGAACTTTAGGTAACCTCCTCCTAAAATTTCTAAATCTGACACCGTGGTATAATTGTGGCTAAATATACATAAAACATATCTCCTCCTTTTTGAAGTTGGTTAAAATCAATGCATAGTCTTTCTAAACCGTGATACCAAGGCCATGGCTGTTTTACTGACATTGTTTGTAGTTAAAAGTGGCAAAGTGGCAAGAGGCAAACCATGGTCCCTGCCTACCCATCCGGGATACTTATATGGCTCTCCGTATCTAATACGTCCCCGAAGGAGAGGTACGCTTTTCTATGGGCCTAGACAACTGAAATATCGCACAGAGCACAGTACGTCTCCTCGAAGCGACGAATTCGGTACACTTTTTCATAAAAATCCGTACTCAACTAGTCTACCTGCATTATACTAGATACTAGTATTTGTGTTTCGGATATATTGTAATTATTAAATACTAGCTGATGCCCGCGACTTCGTTCGCGTGGTAATGTTGATGTGTATTTTTCCGGGATAAAAAATAGCCTATGTGCTAATCCAGACTATATTCTATTTCTGTGCAAAATGTCATCCGGATCCGTTCAGCTGTTTTTGCGTGAAAGAGTAACAAATATCCATCCATACATACAATCTTTCGCGTTTATAATGTTACTAAGGATTTATTAGAGATGGAAAGATACATTTTCTCATGTAGAATTAAAATACTTATTAATAATTGTTTAAGTTGAAAAAAATCCATTGCTACAAAATACACATATACGTATATGTAGTTAGAATCTAATCTTTCTTTGACAGAGGCTCATTATATATAGATTATAAGCCCGTGGTTATACATTAGATGGAAAGGCGTACCGAATTCGTTGTTTCGAGGGACCATACTGTGTACGATATTTCAGTTATTTAAGCTTTTAAAAAAGCGTTCCGAACTCGTCTATGCTTAGTATCTTAGGGGACGTATAGAATACTGAAAGCCAAATACGCATCTGGGATAAAGGCGTGAGTTTATACAATGTAGGTATGTATTTTCGTAGTTGATAATCGGATAATCCGAAAGCTTTAAATGCTTCAAAGTTCTTGGCTTTAGGTTTTTAGCCTAACAGTTCTAAAAACTCTATCACCATTATTGACATTCATGACGTTCACTTTTTGGCTAAAAAGACGATTTTTTTTTCATTTGGGGCGTTAGTTAGTAGGTCGCTCCTTAAACTTATTTGTCAATCATTAAGGGGCTCCAAGGGGTAACACTAGCGCCATCGAGGAAAAAAATCATATCTTCTTTTACAGATCGAATTTGCAAAAAGCGTCTGTACAATCTCTCAATCATGTTAATAGTATTTTTTTTGGGACCCATGGCCGTGAAACTAGGGCAAAAAACCAGTCCTAGGCCAAAATGGCCGTTATTTGGAATAAATGCTATGTAGTCCCAAGTTTTTGATCCTAGAATCTTTGTTGTGGGTGCTAAAAATCACTGTTTACTTGATTGAGAGACTGTACAGACACTTTTTGCAAATACGATCTGTAAAAGAAGATATGTTTTTTTTTTCATTGATATATAGATAGATGGATAAAACATTTATTTGCATCTACACACAGACACAGGTATAGAACATAATATAAAGAATAGCACAAGTAACACAAAGCAAAATTTGCAGCAAGTAAACATAGAAGGGCGGTGGTAGCCTAACAGGCGGTGGTATCCTAGTGGGTAGAACATTGGACTCGGGAGCGGGATACCCAGGTTCGATTCCCAGTGCGGGCATGTACCTATGACTTTGTTTTCTAAATGTACATTTGTGAAGTAATAGTAGCAATACCACTCGCTCGAAGGAAAACATCGTGAGCAAACCTGAGTGTCTGAGCTATTCACATACCTTAGCGCTTGAAATCGCCAATCCGCGGTGGGCACGCGTGGTGATTAAACCCTACTCTCTCTCTCTGAGAGAAGGCCTGTGCCCTACAGTGGGACGTATATTAGGCTGCTTTTGAAACATAGAAAAGGAAAACAGAAATAAGCACAAGCAAATCACCAGACAATACAAGAGAACAGTTTGCGGGTGTGGCAAAAGCAAAGGGGCTCTGACTCAGCGTATGCTGGAGAGGCAGACCACTCCAGCGCTGGTCTTCCGTCAGTACCCGGTAGTGCACCGACGTGCAGCACTCGGGAAAACGAATAAATTGGTACTAATTGGGTGTTTCAATGTCAAAATAAGCGTAAATTAATTGATAATTGCATTATATGGGTTGGTGGCGCTAGTTAGCCCACTTGGGCCCTTTACCAGCTAACGGTCCAGTTGTCCACCAAGTAAACGGGGTTTCCTTTCATTCACGCCGGGAAACGGTACGCTGAGGACACGAAGGCAACGAACTGATGGACTTTCGTCATTATAAAGAACCTAATAAAAACACAAATAACTGTTACGAGCTAAACAATACGTGTATGAGACAAAGGAAGAAATGCTATCTTGCAACTCCACTGTAAATTCTATAGCGCTTGATAAAACCATCTATAAAAAATTAAACATGAGCCACGCATTGCAGTGCCTAACAAAAAAGGGATTAACCTACTATTAACAGAGCTATTAATTCGGTCTGTCGTCAATTACGTAGATATAAGGGCTACTTTTAAAGGTAACTTCCACACATTATAAAAACCGGCCAAGTGCCAGTCGGACTCGCGCAGAAAGGGTTCTGCACCATTATCTATACAATATTAGATAGACACAAATATCGAGCAAAAAACGGCAAAAATTCACGTTTGTTGTATGGGAGCACCCTGTAAGTATTTATTTTGTTCTTTTTTTAGTATTTGTTATTATAGCAAATACATCATCTGTGACAATGTCAACTGTCTAGCTATCACGGTTCATGAGATACAGCCGGTGACAGAGAGACAGACAGACAGACGGACAGTGGAGTCTTAGTAATAGGTTCCCCCTCCCTTTGGGTACGGAACCCTAAAAACTAAGTGTGCATTATACTCTACGGCCTGTCCCTAAATTACGCGACCCAAATCCTGAGCGATTCCAATCGTCTAACTGTCAAATTAGTATGGAATTTGACAGTTAGACGATTGGAATCGCTCAGGATTTGGTGCGCATAATTACGCCCCTGATTTTTTGAATATAATAATGAATGATGCACGCTGGTCGCTTAGTAAAGCGCTCGCAACGCTTTAGTGTTGCTCTCAAGAAATGACTGAACTTTCCCGTCCATTAGCACACAATACGTTCCTTGCATCTACGAAGCGCACACAGCAACAAACGTCAAGACGACTGAGCTCTCGCGTTGACAACATTGGCCTACCACTGTTCAAACTGATACCTGATACATACTCCGTTAGACAAGTACGCGGTGGGTCTTCAGAAACTACAATTCCTGAACGTTACTAGGCATTATATCGGAAGTGATTTATACTCAGCATTTGGTGGCTGCTTGAATCTACGTACGGTCGAAAGAACATTGTGACCTTTACATACGTACACTCTAATCGTGACACTAAGGGCGACTCTGCAGCTAAGCTGCAAAGGTTGACCTCCTGTCCACTGTACCTCCAGAACACGATTTGCTTCTTCACGCTGGACTCAACTGAATCACACGTGCAATGTCAAAATTCAGTTTTTCTTTATAAACCCGGATTTGTAATGCGATCGCTTGGTGTTAGAATCCTCGACGTCTCGGGTAACAGATAAAGACAAATAGATTTATTTGTCAAACATAATTACCAGATATAAAGAGATACAGTTCTGCATATTTCGCCATAACTGGCGTACAAATGAATAATTAACCTGAACTGGCAGTCTTGTCCTTTGCTTTTGTAACAAGCAGTGTTTTATTCCATCAGAATCACATAACTTTTCCCTTCGTGAAAGAAATGAAATGGAAAAAAAAAAAAGAAAATTTGTTGTCCGCCTAACAATATGAAACGACATGTTGAATCTCCCACGAAACTTTCCATGGCCCAAAAGAAAAATAGGCCTCGATGATTCAAATCTGAGAACGAGGACAAAACTGCTCAAACACGAACATGACATGGTGGCAAACCACGTTGGCACACATTTCGTAGACATCTCGGATATTGACAATGTCTAGCCGAGCTAGACAGACAATGGACTTATGCTGACGGCGATGACGGAATAGACGCGTTTTCGGTAAATATCCAAAAATATTACTAGAAACCTACTCCGATTTATTAAACAGAATTTTCTTTAATAGCTAAGCGTATGACCTCACACTAAGCAGAGCCTCTATCGAAACAAAATAACGATTCCAATTTAGCATAATTCCAACCGTTGACAATTATATTGCTGATTACTAAAATATTGAGCATATTTCATAGAAACATATCGAAAAATTACAAGCTATTACACGTTAGCACTTTAGTTCGGCCACACAAATCATAACGATAATGATACTCAGGTCTTTAGTCAACTGACCAGACTGACAAATAGGTTGACCAACAGACAGAAATACCAGACAAGATCACGAAAACAGGACTCACTCGATTTCTTATACATCACAATAACGTCAAAATCTATTAATCGACGTTAACAGCTGCCCGTTTTTTTAAGGTTCCGTACCCAAAGGGTAAGGGACCCTATTACTAAGACTCCGCTGTCCGTCCGTCCATTCGTCTGTCACCAGTTGAAATTTTCACAGATGATGTATTTCTGTTGCTGCTATAACAACCAATACTAAAAACCGGATAAAATAAATATTTAAATCTGCTGTTACGTGGAGCATGCTGTCACGCTCGCACAATTTAAAATGTTTAATTATTGTAATAATATGAGTAATCTTTTCATAAATGTAGTCTGATAAGGGTTTGATGGATAATTAAATTGCGGATATTCAAGGCATATTTGTCGTATACTTTACTATAACAAAAATTTATTTAAAATGTCCTTAATTTAATTACGTTTATCGGAAGTTTACTCATTTTATTACAATAATTTAACATTTTAAATTGTGCGAGCGAGACAGCATGCTCCACGTAAGAACATAAGGGGGGCTCTCATACAACAAACTAATTTTTTGCCGTTTTTGCTTGATATTAATAACGGCAACAGGTAGATGCTTGAAATATTCAAATGTTGTATAGGTACGGAACCCTTCGTGCGCGAGTCCGACTGTCACTTGGCCGTTTTTTTATGCTCTGTGGCCAAGTGACAGTGTTAATAGTAGAACCGAATCAACCGTTAGGCCGACTTGCAACACTTTCTTAAAATGTTCCTTAAACAGCGTTTAACTAAAATTCTTCAAACAAAAGTCGATTTAAATGGCGACTTAAGTGACATTTAAGACGTGTTGTAAGTCGGCCTTTGTGTACGAGAATCACGGCAAGTTCTTACGAAAGTTTTAGTTCAAGAAACAAAGGGTTTTTAAATAGCCTCATGCAATTCTTTTCATACCAAATATTTACTCTAAGCAATTTTTTAGAGTAAAGGCTCATTCAAAATACACAAATCAACAACTTAGAACAACAAAGCAAAAAACCACTAACACAATGCAACAGTTTTAGCCAAGTAGAGACTTGGCTAAAACTGGATATCAGCCTGTCAGGTCGCATATCACCCTTTCAGGCAGCATATCAGCCTTAGATACATACTCTACTCCGTCAAGTTACGGATGACTTTGCAAAAATGTAACGTATGTGCTGTCGACCGTACCTATAGCTTTTAGAGCATTCTTCTTCTTTTCACACACAATTTCCTCTTGTGACGGTGGTTCGCGGCAGGTTCCAATGCAGGCTAGCTAGTGTCGATCGACTTGGCCTCTTGGCCTATAGATCTTTAGAGTATTGTAATGCTTTTAAATAACCCGTTTCTTTTAATTATTTACGAAAACTGGCAGCTCTGGTACTAAAGCAGAAAAATCTGGCAAAGACGGGGAGCTAGCATGGGTAGTACGAAGACGCTAGTCGCGCGTTTTAAATGTCAAAAGTCGCGACTTTCAGTACATTAATTGTCAAATTTTGACATTTTAGCTCCACAAAACGGGATTCGTCAGGCCTTTTCACTTCTGGTGATGGCATTACAAGCTGCAGCGGTTCTTCCGTTAGCTTTCCTATCTACGTTATGCACCAGTATGTTTAGTGTTCTACTGAAAGAGTTGGCTTCGAGCCAAGCCAGTCTGAATCAATTACGTTACGGGAGTTCAGTAACTCTTTATCGCGTAAACCTGTTGTGCTCTTGTTGCTATACGATAAAATGAATGTGTTATTCTGAACACTGCAAGGCATTTCCTTAGCGGCAAAAGCAGGGGCACGGTTTTTTAAGACAGACCCTTTTATTTTCCCGCCAACACAGAATCGCTCACGATGTTTTGCCTGCTTTTATAATTAGAAAGGACTTGACAAGCTCGAATTGCCAGAGCTACTTTCGGTGGTAAGCTACATATTTACGTACGTATAGTCTTATTTATAAAAACACGTAAAGGTAAACACGTATCCACGTATGCTTCGGAGTTCTTAGAGGAATCGTGTTTGTATAAATAACAACATTAGTATTCAGCGCTTACATTCCCAATTGCAGGATATTCAAATGAAAAAAACACTTCTGAGCGTCTTGCCAATTTGCCTATTTCTTTCTGTGGCCTATTTCCGCTATTTGAGAAAGGCTGTCAGCTCTGCATATTCCTGTTCTTTCTGTCAAGAGATATAGATCTTCGAAGCTGACTCTAGTTCATTCTCAGAGGCATATTTTGGCACTAATTAGTTGTGGTTCCGTCCGTCCATTTGTATCATTACTGTAGTACAATCGCCGGAACGGCGATCATTATAATGCGTGCACTGAGGTCCGTGACGATACGAATTAATTTGCAACAAAATTACATGTGTAAGTGGCTCTGCTGTCGACTGTACGTATAATATCTAAAAGACGAAGTGCTCTAGCGGTACTGGAATTGTTTATGGACCAATTTTATACGCTCACGTTGGCTTGTAAATCTAAACGTCTCTATGTCATTAGCTGACGTTTTATAGCGTCTATATTGACCGAGTGTTTAGGCGTTGTACGTGCAAATTATTTTCCGGTTCTCAATAACGGGTCATCTAAATAGATGACAAGAGAAAAGCTGTTGGAAAGCTGCGTAAAAACGTAGGTAATAGTTAGTGTAATGTGAGTAGTAGCAGACAGGGTCTCAAGCATCTTTATAACGATATTTGCAATCTCGAAAACACCCCTGACTACTATCACGACTCGCTGTATACTTTTAAAAGTAAATTGTCCAAATTATTGCCATAAAGTCTCGATTAATATGTAGCTTGCTGTATTTTACAAAATTGATGAATTGTCTTAAATTTTAGGTATTTCTAAGTACGTTAGTTGCTTCAAAGTCTGTCATTCTATGTGCATATATTTGGCGTCATAGTTTGAAAAATATCCTATAATAATTTGATTGTCGTGCTGTGTTTATAATGCTGTTTTTTACATCTTTTAACAATAAACAACACGACTTCGTAGTTGTCAGTTCTGATTTTATAAAGCAAAACAAAGTATTGTATTGGCAAGACGTAGGAAAAATAAATAGGGCGAAGGGTGTTACGAAACCTACGTCACACGCAAAGGGCTGGTGTCTAAACCGAATGAGGCTTCGTTAAGCTTCCGTGACTTCAATAAGTGAATTTCACGAGACGTCACAACGTGGTACATACCTACAATACAAAACGTCAAATTAATAATTCATTAGAGTGTGTTTGATGACGATGATGTCGATGGGTACATCAATAGATATATTAGAAGATATCACGACTACGTAAAATTCATTCTTTTATTAACAGGGGCAGTTGATAGGCAAATCATAGCCGGTGAGATATCGCTGAAAATGGGATCTCCGTCCGACCAGCAATAATTTCACTTGCCGGTGAATTATTACTGGAATCATTACGCTTCTTACGAGACTTACGATCTAAAATAATGTCTGTCAATCAATCCTGTGTAGGTACATTTCAAAGTAAAATCCGTGAATTCCCCCTCCTTTTTGGTTTAACATTTCCAACGGCCTCTCGGGCTCAGTGTCCCAAAGATAGCCCCATTTGGCGTGAAACAAAACGGCTGTCAGTGCCGGCCTCTCCCGGATTTAGCCAGGCCAGCTGTGCGCCGGGGCATCGATCGCGCCTCCAGGAACCAGGTCACATCGGGACCTCCTGCCCTACTCTGTAGCTTTCCGAATTTTCTGTCAACAATTTTTCTTTTAAGTAGCCTAGATGTTATATCCTCTACCTGCCCAATGTGATATTAGAATGACATTTTATAAGTTGACATTCCTGCCCAGCCTAAAGAATGAAAAGATGAAATTTCTGCCCACTGTCCTTTTTCCTTGACATATTTAAATTTTGCGCCTAGAATTTAAATTTACCGCCTATTGTCAATTTTGACACTTGAGTTGTGATTGATTGAAATTATAGCAACTGGTGAGCCACCATTTTGAACTCAACAAAAAAAAACAATTGTCAGTGCCGGCCAAACATCCAAGATGGCACGTCGCCAGAGACGAGGTAAGATTTAATCCACATTTATTAGTGTTATCCGCACGTTTTTTGGCTACCTGCTTTCAGAGAGTATAGTTACCACGCGTGGCTACCGCGGATTGGCACTCAGGTTTCTTCACGAGGTTTTCCTTCACTGTTGGCGAGTGGTATTGCTACTGTAACTTCATAAATGTACGTAACTTAGAAAACAAAGTCATTAGCACATGTCAGGATACGAATCAATGACCTCCCGAATGTGAGGCCGGCGTTCTACCGCTCCGCTACCATCACAGTCACATATAAAATTGATAATCCAAATTGTATCGTCCAACGTTACCTCAACATCATTATCCCGCTAACACACTGTTGGTTTCAGGCTTATTTATGTGCATCGATAGTTTTCCATACTTACTCTTATCTTTCTGAGAGGCGTGTGTCCTTTAGTTGTTTTTATTCCTGTTTTTACACCATCTAGGTGTTTGGATTTGCCTCGTGGTAACCGTAAATCATCAGATACGACCGTCCCTTTCACAACCATTACCGGCTAGCCTAAACTACTTAGAACAAAAACAAAGTCGGACTCACCGAGGGTTTCGTAATTTCTATATAATATCTAATCAGCCCATAACCAGAGTTCACTACTAGGCAGAGGCTTTTCCTCTTTCACAGCAACGTGGATGGTCCTTTGCCAGTCGTTGGCCTGCCGCTATGCCGGCCTGGTGGTATCCACCGACCGTGGAACCGTTCTGGCCACTACCATCGATCACTAAATATTTGTCTGAAAAAATATATTTTCACTCACTCAGTTCTTTGCTAGGAGGTTTGTCGTTGCTAAAGGTATCACTGTAATCATATCAAGTTTGATTTGAGTATCCCGCCCTTCTCTAGGGGAAAATATCAAACCGCTTGCGACATCCTGGCATGTTTCCACTGGCATGCGAGCTGACTGAACCTTAATACACTTGCTAGTAGCTAGTATTTACCTGTAACTAGTACGCTATTGTGCGAGTAACTAGAATATGTATACGACAAAAGCCTGTGCCCTGCAATGAGAAACATGCATGATGGGCACTGAATCGAACGAATCGAAAGTAGGGCTCTCCCGAACGCAGCGGACCTTGACGCTTTGAGCTCGTATGCTTGTCTATACAAGCTTGTGCTAAGCTGATTTATGGACTCGGTCCGAGAAAAGGGGGGATTGTCCTTTGTTGAGGTCTCGTTTAGGGATGACGGCCTATCATTAATTTCTTCAAAAAGTTCTGAGTTATATTCAAAACGAGTCTTTATTTCAATCTTACAGAAAGGTAAATGTTATCGTGACAGGTTTAACACGATTAGGCATGCATTGAGGCGTTCAACACAACGCACACACTTGAATTGTAAACTGCATGAAAACAATTATGTGCAACCGATCCTAAGATTAGAAGTATTATTGTTGAACGAAAATTTTCGTAAGCACACACATTATTATCAAGTAAGTGAATCCGGAATTAAGCTATAATTATTATTTATCAACGAACTGGTTTCAATCTGCACTTGCAAGAGCTTTTTCCAAAAAAATTGGTTAGTTACAATTGCATTTATGGCAATGTTTCAAAAGACAGACGATAGCTTTTTATACCCTGATATCTTGACAAATGTGTCTTCCTATATCGTCAATAAATAAATAAATAAATAAATATTTATTATTTTTATTGCATAAAAGTGTACAAATGGTGAAGGGGGCACATGTATAAGTCCACATATATGTCCCACTGCAGTGTACAGGCCCTTTCTTAGAGAGAGAGTATGGGCTTAATCACCATGCGTGCCCACAATGGATTGGCGATATCAAGCGGTAAGGTATGTTTATAAACACCTCAAGCACTCTGGTTTCCTTAGCGAATGCTATCACTACTAAAATTTCACGAAGTCATTGGTACATTCCTATTAAAATTTAACAAAGTCATGGATCTGAACCCACGACCACTCGAATGTAAGACGCTGCGCTACCACCACCGATTGAGTAACAGTTTCCCCTTCGTATTACTCTTAGGATGGATGGGTCGCCGTCCATGCCTAACGCAAGTGGCATTTTTCCGAGCGGTTCCGTGCTTCGCAAGGCACGTTAAGCTGTTGGTGCCGGCTGCCGTCGATAGATGGCAGTCGTTAAGCCAAGTCAGAGGCCTTAGGGCGGCTTGACAACTTCTGACAGTAGACGAGCCACTAGTCTACAAGCCTCCACCAATCCGGACTTAGCCCCCGTGGTGGAGTATGGCCTATACCTTCCTCAGGGAAGAGACCCGTGCCCCTCGGTAGGGACATAATGGGTTGATGATGATTACTCTTAGAACAAAATATTTACCCGACGCGAGGTAGTTTTTCGTTCAAGTAGTGCTGTTTTGTTTGTGGTACGACAGCTTTCCCTTTGTCACAGTTTCATACTCTGCCTTTGTCGCCTAGTCACCCTACGCGGTTAGGGTTGCCAGCCGTACAAAAATATTAATATTGTACTGTAAGTATACCGGTTCTGCGTACTATTTAATGTAGAAGAAATATATTTCAAACGGTTGAATAAATCTTTGTTAGGGTTCATATTCGAAGGGTGCCAACCTGTCTGACTGTCTGCCCGTATGACTGGATCTCCTTAATTATTATTATTTACTTATATTGATCTAACAGAATACTTTATTCAGGCAATAACATTTTGATCCTACAGAGAACTACAAAATCTGTCAATTTTTTCACACAATAAGCATTATTTATTTTAGCTGACAAACTAACCCAAATAAAACCTTCATGGTACTCCTACTATTAATTCTATATTTTTATGAAATGAAGATAGATAGATAACACTTCATTGCACACCAGTAATTTACAGAGATATAAGGTACTTAATATGAAGTTCTTAATAGTATACAAATGTACTACATTTTTCATAGTACATTGTGGAAAATACTAAAATATCCGAATGAAGTTGGCAGCCCTATGCGCGTTGGGTGGGTCGATTGGGTGTCTACTGTTATGTTTCTTTGTACCTTCTTCAATGGGATGAAAACTGCAGACATTTCCTACGAAATCCGCGGGGAACGGTTTTGTTTTTCTTCTTATCTACTTGTTAGGGTTGCGTATCAGAGAGGAGCCAAATGGGATAATATGATGTCCATGCGATTCATCATCAGCCATTTGACGCCCACTGCATGACATTGGCCTCCTTCGTGGTTTTCTTAACCATGAGGGGTTTTGCCTTAATCGCCACGCTTGGCAGGCGGGTTGGCGATCGCACTGTGCGGTTGGAATCTCAGGAAGACGCTGCTGCCCGTCTCCTAGTAATTGATTTCCTTAGTCGCTTTCTACGACATCCACGGATCGAAATGGAGTGACGCTATTCTTAGTCCGACGCCACACGGATGACCATGCGATTGACCATGTCCAATAGGATAACTAGCTTATGGAGGCTTTAGAGCTGTATTTGTTCTACCAAAGTGTACGCAATTCAAATTTGGTTCAAAATTAAAAAAAAAAAATAAAGGGGTCTTCATACGTCAATCTTTTTTTTAAAGTTTGCATTATCTAAAAAAACAATAAAATGAAAACCGACCACGTGAGAGTTGGATTCCAACTAAGGGCCTCGAAATGAATGATAGAAAACACATTTTCGCTAAGTAAAAAAGTAATATTTAGTAAATTATGTAGAGAACCATCGGAGCGGGTGTGCGACTCTCAGCCGGTTTTTCAAGCTACTGTCTTTAGTGCTTTTGATCTGAACAAATTATGAAATTTGAAATATCGTCCAGCATTTTATTAGAATCTGTGAGCGCAGTCAGTTAACTATATTACATTTTAAACGTAATGTAATATAGAGTACACGAATCTCGGGTACCACTCACCCATTTCGCGCATGTACAGAACAAACAATAATGTTAGTAACAATAGTGTTATCGATATATACGGATTCAATCATAGAAAAATGAAATTAGCATTACAAAAATATTTTGACTACTCCTACGAAACAGAATGTGACTTTTGTGTATTGTTTTTGTTTTTACTTACTTCTAAAATAAACGCTTGTAGTAAATATTGAATAGGTGCATAATACTAGAATAATACCTACATGTAATAGATTAAGAAATAATTGTACGATGCACTGTTTGTTTTCCTTAATAAATAAATAGACACTCACACTTTTATACATTATACTATTCAAATGCCTTACTTTGTTCTAAGTTGCTTTTTGACGAGGCAATAAATACTTTTTTATCGTCTATCAAATGCAGCCTAAATGATGTCTGTCTGTTTCACTCTAAGGTTGATCCGATCGCACAGATACATAATTTGAAATTTCATAAGACATACCAACTAACTTCATTGTTTCCTGTCGGGGAAAGAAAATCAATCACAGCGACGCAGTAAACTGTCCCCGCAAACGGTAAAACTGCGTTGGATTGAACGTCACATCCCCTTTTGCATAACGCAGGAATATCTAGAAGGCTGACGCGTGGAAAGTTCCATGGGCAGGTTTTCGTGAGGTTATAAAGTTTGGTCCAAGATCGAGGACACAAAGGACTGTTTTATTCAAAAGAAACCGTCAGAAATAAAACGTCACGGCAGACCAAGGCGAAGATGGCGGGACGACCTGAATGCATTCTCGCTGGGATGGTGCGAGGTGGCTGGGAACAGGGAGAGATGGAAAGCAGGACCCCTCCGGCCTTTGCCTAACTATATCCCCATACACAACCCAAAATGGGCGTTCTACACAACAATACTAACCACTTACACATAACATAAACTTACGCTTGTATTCTTGTGGGGTAGGCAGAGACCAGGGTCTGCCAATTGCCACGACCCTGACAGATTTATTTCCCTTCAACATTAATTAGTCGTTGCATGCACGCACGCCGGTTTCGTGTACTTTTATTATGAGGAAAACTTTGGAATCGCCAAAGTTTTTGGGCTATTTAGAATTTTTCCTCATTGCAAAAGTTGGTCGTGTTGATATAATTTTTTATATATATGGGGTTTTTTTTACTATGAATAAATAACCAATCATTTGTGGTTTCTAGGATGACGTATGTATATGCGAGAAGGAGGACTTATGAAGAGGCATAAGTCCAACAGTGGACAAACAAATACTGAAGAATATGTATATGTATGCGATTACATTTAAGAATGAAAGAAAGAAGTAATGAATATTGTCATTGTGCCACCGATTGTTCCGAAAACATTGAAAATAATCCCCAAAATGCAAGTCGTCGTGCATGTCTTACACCGAGAAGAGAACCACAGATCACACGATAGATCAGGATGACCGGACTGTAAGCTTTCTGTCTTCATATGCCTACGTCAGACCCCATGTCTCGACGAGGCGTGGCTTCCCCCTCATTTCCTTATTCCGGGGGAGATTGCGGGCACGCAACTTGGCCAAACATTACGGACGATTTGAGGAAATGGCTGCTATAGCATTGAGTTTAAGGAGCATTATGGCATGAGGACGGCCCTGCTAATTTATGTTAATGGTAGTCAATGTTATGCTTTCGTCTTAAGGTGGTGTGGTTTTAATCGATTCTGGTGATGGCGTAACTTTAAACATTCTAAGCGCTTGGTCTCAGCAAATCTTCATTGCAGTGTTTAGATGATAAGATGATATACACAGATCTGAAATGTTTGACGAATGCTTTGGTACACTTGAATTCAACAATATCTATTTAGTTACGTAGCATATTATAGGACAAGCAAAGAACATTACATGTATCGATACCCAAAACAACATAACGCCAAGTACCAAATGTTAAACTACTTGTTTGACCTCCAAACAATCTTTTGAATTTCTTTGACTTTTTCCTTGTAAACACCGCACAGATTTACGTCTAGTATGATAACCAACGCAAACCACGCTTGTAATATTTTTTTTCCTTTAAATAAAACATTTTGTGTTTGTATTTCTATCTTTTACTTCCTTTTATCAAATCCAAGAGATGGACTGACACCCAAATGATATGTTTCCTGTGTCAGTCAACCCTGTTACAGTTGACTTACTTTTTGAATGCAGAGCAACCAAGATGTTTGTGTAATGGATTTCATACCTGCAAAAATAGAAAACAGCTGTTATTAAAAAGTCAAGTCAAAAAGTAAAAAAAAATATATTCAAAGTAACACAGAAACTGTGACTTATTGAACGTCACAAGAAAAACTAAGTGTCCTTTTCAAAATCTAGATCATACCACCGCAAGTTAACAACCTCAAGTTAACAACCTACCAGGCAATAACTACACGAGCCAGTCATAGAATGTTAATACCTCAAAGAGATACTCAAAATTTGTTCCACTTTGTTCCACTTTGTTCCTTATCTTTATTAACGATCTCTGCAACTTATCTTTACCTAACGGCAATATTATAACCTATGCCGATGATACCGCCATCACTGTTATCTCAGATACGTGGACACATCTCCAGCATGAGGCTCAGCATGGTTTTAATCTAGTATTTGACTGGCTTCGTACGCATGCTCTCACCCTTAACATCACAAAAACTAAGTTTATTACCTATTCTCTTAAGTCTAACTCGCAACCCAGCAATCCTCTACATATTCAAGCACATTCTTGTTTCAATAAACATAACTGTAGTTGTCCGCCAATATCTAGTACAGATACGATAAAATACCTTGGAGTCACTCTTGACAAACATCTCAACTTCAAAGCTCACATAAGCCTTTTATGTGGGAGAGTACGTAAACTAATTTATATATTTAAAAGAATGAGACACGTCGCTCATTCCTCCATTATTCGCATGTTGTACCTCTCAATGTGTCAGTCTATAATTTCATATTGCATAGTCTCTTGGGGTGGAGCACCGAAAACTACTATGAAACCACTCGAAATAGCCCAACGTGCTATTTTGAAGATCGCCACCTTCCGACCCATCTTATTTCCTTCGCATCAACTATATAAAGAATGTGGAGTCTTAAACGTGAGACAACTCTTCATCTTAAATACCCTATTAATGCAACACAAGCTAATCCCACACTCCAATATCACTAAAAGAAGAAAGGATCGAATATGCCCTACACTAGCTCCCAAATTCACATTTACCAAAAGGTTCTTTCCATTCCTTGGCCCTTTCCTCTACAACAAAATTAGTGCCAGTCTTCCCATACACCTTCTTTCACTTCAAGAGTGCTCACACAAAACTGAATCTCACCTTCTTAACCTATCTTATGACGAAACAGAGGAGTTGGTGAAGTCAGGATAGTTTTGTCTCGCCCGAATAAAAATACAAACCAATACATAAAATATATACCCTCACAAACGCATCCATACTCACACACACACACACACACACACACACACACACACACACACACACACACACACACACACACACACACACACACACACACACACACACACACACACACACACACACACACACACACACACACACACACACACACACACACACACACACATACACATACACATACACAAACACACACACGAACACACACACACACTTAGGGCTTCTTTTATAAGAATTAGTAGTACTTTTTTTCTCTCTTTTTCGATATAATTTAAAGTTTCAGAAATGTAAACTATGTTGGAACTCACAGCCTACCTATTTGAAGTTGCAACCTAATAGTCACCCCTTAATTTATAACGGGTTTTGGGCCTGACACTCCTTAACACAGATTAATATTAATCTAGCAAGGGTGTCAGCTCGTCTCCCTACTTAAATGTACCGTACCAAATCTTTATATTATATAGCTTCACCGTACTTAGGTACATTAAGTGTGTTTGTACATTTCTCTTTGTATTAAATGATATTTGATATTTGATATTTGCCTTACTTTGTTTTAAGTTTTATTTTCTGATGAGGCAATAAATATTATTTTTATCAAAAAAAAAACACACAATTCATTGTTTGTTTGTCGTTACAACATCAAGCGGTTGAACGAACGTGAAAACAATGTCAAGATCATAAGACACACAATGGTTAAATAGCAAAACATATAAAAACCGTTCCAAATATTACAACAACAGCACAGTAAAGTGTAAAAACTCGAGAATGTCGGCCAAGGAGCGGTTTCAAAATAAACACGCCATAGGAGAATGCAGAAGTTTCAGTTCGATAACACAATCACGCTGAGAGAAAACGAAAGTATGAAGTAGAAAGTAAGTAAGGAAACAATTTTACTCAGCAACTAAACGAGTTCTTATAGTATAACAATGAGAGAACCACTGTCGGCTGCCTCGTTGGTCTAGCTGCATCAAGTCTGATGCCGGAGATCGTGGGTTCGATTCCTAATGGGGGCTGCCACACAATTTTTATAAATGACCTCAGTCAGGGTGTATTTACATGTGTATGATGACCTTTCCTGGTTACCATAACACACGGTACAGGGTTCACTATCTGAACACGCGTAAAAAGCTTGGCGTGTCCAGATGACAACATAATAAGTTATACTAAGTTTGAGTTTAACCAACTGGACATACGTATGTCCAGTCTCTTATGTAGAGTTAGTGAATAACCCAAGAATTCCACCCATGTCAGGACTTGAACTCGCGACTTCTGACTAACCGTGCCAGCGCTCTCTCAACTGAGCTAATGGGCAAGTGCAGACATCGGCGAAATTTCGAACCTCTTTACAAACTTCCTAGTTTGGGACCAGGACTAGTGATTGTGTCGTGTAGAAGCTATTTATTTATTTTATTTTATTCATCGGTCACTGCAGGACCTCCCTCATGGTTTTCCTAACCACGAATAGTTTTGCCATAATCACCATGGCCGGCGGGTTGGCGATCCCAATCTCAGGAAGATGCTGCTGCCCGTCTTCTGGTAATGCATTTCCTTAGTCGCCTTCTACGACATCCACGGAAGGAAATGGAGTGACTGACGCTATTCTTAAACCGGCGCCACGCGCCATTTTATTCGTAAAGTCAGCATAATATTATAAGAATTATTCTCTATAAAAAGAACAAAAACATGTAATCATCGAAGGAAACTAAGGGTTGCTAAGAAATGCTAAGAAATGCAATGTGACTTGCATATTCTCCACACAGTGAGGTTTTATCGTACAGATAAAAGTACAGCCGAAATGAGCATTCTGTACGCTCCGATTTTATTCTAAGCACGAGTGAATGTACTTTAAACGTAAACAAGATGCTCTAAAATGATCAGATGTTTGTTATCAATTAAATTTTCAGGCGAATACCGTAGAAAAAGTAATTACGGTGAGCGATAAACCTAAATGTTAAGAAAACAGTGACGTCAGTCGATCGCAAGAGAACCGTGAAGATGACCCAAATGGAATCAAAGCGCCAGGCAGGCGATTCTTTTATTTCCAAGGTTCCGTACCTCCATAGGAAGAAAACAGAACCCTTATGGGATCACTTTGTTGTTTGTCTGCCAAGACCCTAAATTTTGGTTTTGTGCAATAAAAAAAAAATCATTTTTCTCAGGAAAAAGTTGAGCGATCAATGTGAAAAAAATTAATCAATAAATACTAGGGCTATGGCGATGAATAATGAATAATTCGGTCCCTTGAAGGTGTAAAAAAACTGTTTTAATATAATCATACAATACATATTTTCAAAAACATGTTAAAATTAGGGTACAACGTGGAACTACTAAAATGTTCAAGGATGTCACCGTAATCGCCACAGAAAGAAATATCTTTTTAGTAGTATTTTTCTGCCTGATTAAATGCTGCAGTGTTTTCTGGTGATTCTGATGATTGAAATGTCACTGTAAGAGACGATCTAATTTGATTTGCAATCAAGGTCTCAATTCTGTTAGTATTGTAGTACAGTGACAGATACATGGTCGGATCACGTGACGTGTTTTTTCATACCACTGGCGCCTAGAAGGTTTTATACGTATCCGCGCATAGCCTTGAAGCGGCAATGAAATGAAATCGGCGAGTTTATGCAGTTTTCATTGTACTACATTAGAAGAATCTAGGCCTTTTCCATCGGTGAACACAGTCGCCAATCAGGCTAACTGCTATCACCAAGAGTGTGTGGGCAAACAATAATCCATTTTGCCGCCAATTGACGCAAAAACAGGGACAGAAACAATAAACCGAGTTGACAAAGCAATAAAAGCTCATTCGACAATTCCCATCTTTTACGAGGAAGCATTAAAATTATATTTTATAACCGCGGTGTATTGCGGAGACGGCGTGATGGTAAAACTTTTTCAGTAATAAATACTCATTCAGTCCACGTATAGTCAGTAAGATCATCAATCACCAACTGTATGGATGGAGTTGGATATGTATGGCGGTCTGCTTTTCTTAAACTCTCAAAACAAATCGTCTTTTGACTTGGGATGCTCCGCTATTCTATTTCTCTGTGTCATTTTCCTCTGTCTTTTCTGCAGACTCTGTTCAGTCTAGTGGCTATGTACTTTATCCTTGCTAACTGCGGTAATAAAGTTGTAAAGTACTCCTATAAAGCCGGAGAAGCATAAGTGCTCCCGTTTCATACCGTCACGCACTGAATTCCTAGCTGGGTAGGTAGGAATGCTAATTATCGTCGTGAACGTCTAATAGTACTATAAAATGCATGATATTGCTTTATGGGACCAGCGCATAGGTTTAGAAATCCAAAGGAAGCTCTGCGATGTCGTTGTTTCTGGTTCCCACGACACAGGGTATCCTAGTGTGGGGCCAGAAGCAATGTTTGTGCCTAAATGTAAATGTTTATGTTTATGATATAATAGAGGTTCTTTTTCTTAATATTGTAGATTATGAGGCATATAACTGAAGCGGCAGTTTTATATGATTTCCGAACCTCGTGGAATCTAGTAGTAACCTCTTAACCTCTGTCTCTCCCTTCGAATCAAGCTAACAGTTTACGACAATACGTATATACCACTTACACCCTAGAATCCCTAGCTACATTATAAATTGAAATTGTTTCCATGCACGAAAAGTGGTACGATATAAATTTAAGTTTCTTCACAATAATTCCTCCTTTTAAGCATGTAACAAATTTTACAAGCGTAATTTATTAGCTTAAAATATTTGTTATGTACGTCAAAATATTATTCACAAAAAAGTCACATCACAACGTCATAGGAATATGTAGCTGTTTTTTAAAATAATTAAATTCAACTTGCGAATAGAAGTCAGAACTGGAACGGTATCTCGTTTCATAATATATTCGACGGCGCGCGGCGTAGGCTACACGTATTCATTCTTTCGTTTCGAGCGTACCTACGTGTTGGATGTCCGCGGATGCCAATACAACCTGTGGCCGAACTACTGCGAATTTCCTAAGCTTGCTCGTATCTGGGGGCCCAATGTTGATGAAGTGTGGTCACTACAGGTCATGTCCAACAATTATGTTCCCAGCTAAATAGAGGGACGTAAACACGCTCGGAGCGCGTAAACACGCGCTATGCGGTGTCGTAACCGCCGCGTGCAATAACTGGGACTAAGAATAACTGACCAGTTTTATTGTTTGCAGCACGATAATTCCTAAATCCATATCTGCGATCTTCGTACTAGACAACAGTGATGTTCAGATGCGTCCAGGAACATTGGCGGAAGGAATGGGCTCTGAGGTGACCCACCGACAGAAACGTCACAGTAAACAGTTGCGAGGATATTCTGGAAAGTGTTTTTAAAGTTGAACAAACTACGACAAACCAGAATCACTTTTACTGGTCCTAAACTATGATACCATAGGATAAATCCTACACACACGACAACACCCAGACCAGGCCCAGAGTACAAGTGGAAGCCATGACCTCTATGACGATAAAGGCAGCGAGGCCAACCTAGCGAGGCAACGAATCAGAAGATTGCCTCGTTGATCATGAATGATGATCAGCATTCGCTCGTCGAAATCAACGTAGTCTACTCCTTCAGACCTACTTCTACCTCTTAGAAAATTTGCCAGGAAAACAATACAGAACAACGGGCGGCGTCGCTTATTTGAATAGTTTGGCACGTTGAACTCCGTTACTCAAATGCGAGTCCCACATTTCATTATTTGTCTTCCAAACTAAACCCAGACAGCTTGGCATAAATGCGAGAATTGATCGCAAAGGCTCATATCGCAGTGTAGCGTCCCATACCTCCACGTAGTAGCGACATCCGGGCCTGGCTTCGAACACTATAATTATTCATTACAAACAAAACACTATTCCACATGTTTGGATTATTTGAGTGCATGAGAAATCAATTTCCATGGAGTATGGACAAAAAAAAACACATTCTTCATCAATTCGCAAAAATCTGGCATTGTCCAAGATCTGGTGTGTTTAGAGATACGTCAATTAGAGTTACAAGTTCTTGTCAATGTCGTCGTCAACGTAATTTTCGACAACTTTTGTTTTGCAACTTTAAGAATTTTGCTCAATTTAAAAAAAACTTACTTTTTTTTTATTTCAGTATCTTGTGCTTTTCGGTTTTTTCTTCGTGTTAGAAAAAAACTCATACAACAAAAGTTGTTGTCAACACAAATTCTAATTTTAGAGGTATCTCCGCCGCCAACAAAACATATAGTGGACGAAAATACTGATCGTCTTTGCGAAGATCTACATTTATTACCACACCCGATCCAGTGGTTTACGCCGCTACCTCTTCATGAGTTCAAACGTTTGACTTCTGGTGTGATTCATTGCAGGCAGATGCTTTTGAACCAGCAATTGCTATCATAATCATGCGTAATTGCTGTACAAACATTCCTGTGGAGCTCCAAATTCTCCAGATGGTATGGCACATCACACCGGAAGCGGAAGAGCCGGTATTTTCTTAAGATCTTACATGCTATCTTGTAGAAAAGTCCCCATTTCAGAGTAATTTGTCACACAACATTATTTATCATGAAAAAGAATTATCTGCAAGTGCTGTAGCAAGCAGGCAGTGCGAGGGCGTTCGTTGATTAGAAGTTTCGCAATCTTAAAACTACAGTTTCTATTGGTTGATATCCACTAAAAAAGGAATCCAAGCAAAGAAAATAGTCACTCGTAGAAGAGAACACCCGCAAAGCATGGGGCTATAAACTGAACCGGCCGGTCGCATTCCACGCAAATTGGCCACCGAACAGCGCACCGTCTAAATATACCACGCTATAGGCACAATAATAGGAACTCTTCAACTGATATCACAGTTCAGAAAAACACGGTTAGTTCACTTGATATAATACAGAACGTTGGACATCAAACATGTGGGGCGTACCAGAAATTGGTCATACTTGAGATCTTCAGGTAGATTATTATCAGCAGATGTATCTCATATTTAACATCTCGTAATCACCCTACAAGTGCAGTCCTTAGTCCAAGGACTAACTACGGCCTTACTTGATCTCATATCGACGATGGATTTAAAATACCTTCCGTCAATTCCATGTCATTGCCACAGTAGGCACACATAATAGACACAGGTTAACTGATCAGTGAATTGGGCTGCACTGAATTAGTTTTTGTTGGCTTTTATAGGGTTTCTGGTTGCCCATTGTGCAATGCACAAGGCAGGTAATGCTGTTTTGTGTATTGTCGGGTGTGGGTGACGTTTTGGATCGTCGCTCACTGAACCGTGTTCCGCTAAATGCGTGCCGCGGCACTCTGGTGTACCGTGGTCATTAGTCGGTGCGCCTCAGAAAAATTACAATTGTATCTTTTACTAGGTTAGGCCCTAGGTCCTAGGCTCTAGAATCTAGGCTGTAGGTTCTAAAACAAGTTAAAAATATTTGTGAGATTTTTAGGTGGCACTTTTTTGAAACATCATTCATAATAGAAAATACGTTATGTTACTCCCGATAGCCTCTTAAATGCCTTTTGAACTAAGTACCATAATTTGAAAATTGATAATCAATGGTGAAATGAGATTTTCTATACCCTAGATCTTGAAGCAAATGGTATTTTCATGATCAAATAAAATATTTAGTTAAATAAACGGGAAGTGAGGGATGAATCAGGTAATAACAGTGTTATTGTGTTTATTGCTTAATGGCGTTTATTGGGCAGATCGTTTTGTATAACTTTGCTATTATTATGCAGTGTCATAATGTGGCATATTGAAAAACCAAATTTTTGACATGTGTCAACTTAGTCGCTCGCTTCAGTAAATACACTATAGGTGAACACAAACGTCAAAATAAAAACACGATTCCTCTAAAACCAATCTAAAACTCCGTTTATTTAATCTATGGCTACATCTTTTCCTTGTAAAATCTCCACCACAGACTGTTTTAATCGACGTTTTTGAAGTGTTTTAAGGAATCGAGTTTCTGTAAATAAAAACGTAAAAAGTTTTCGGAACACTGCACTAAACTCAGAACACAAAAAGAAGGAGAAGTGCCATATGGGCGTGGCACTGACGCTCAACGTTAGCCCGGTTCAGCTAACCTCGGCGAAACTTTTAAATATGGCCGTCAATCGCCTCGCGCCCGCTATCACCGTAACATATATGAAAAATGCCTGATTACCTACAGAAATCGCAGTGATACATGCTATACAAATAACAGTGCAGTGTATTTTCACCGGTAAGCCTATTTTACTCACTATATCCATCTTTAAACTACGAAAAATCATAATTATAGTAATTTTCCTGTGCAATATGCATTCCAGTACTAAGAACATAAATGACACGTATTTATATCGTCGGGTTTACTCCATTGCTGTTTTTATGTAGAATTTTCGCTGAGGTTTTCTAACTTGGAAAAGCAAGCCCGCAATGGACCATCTCGCGAAACTGACTATCTTTGTTCTATGCGATGTTTCGTGGTACGGCCGCATGTATTTGCCGTGAACTGTCAATGTCACCAGTAGGTGTCAGCGGGAGTCATAGTGATGGGGTAGTTGCTTTCTTTTCAGACTGATTAAGTATCGAAGCTTCTATTTTAGTGGCAGATTTTGTCGTAATATAAACAGGCTTAGTTTTCACCACGTATTTCAAAAAGTTTTTAGTAAAGATTTAATTTCAGGTTTCCCAAAGACCCAAATAGGAAGGATAAATGGATGACTACAGGGAGATTGCCTAACTGGCTTCCTCTCAAATCAAATACCGGTTGCTCCATCCATTTTACGGAGAAATGTTTCCAGATGCTAAAGAGGGGAAAAAATATTAACGTGGGCAGGTTCTGCTTTGAAAATACCAGTAATAAGGAGTTCCATGAATGTTGAGGTACTAGTATATCTAAAATCACGGCATAATTATATTTTACATGGTGTGAAATATTCGATTGTTACTTTATTCTGATTCTCTATTTCAGTTGACAATGGAGGCAACGACGCATAACTCTGCAAAAGAAAGTGTTTCTAAAGAAACAAGTCAGGTGATGTGGTTATGGTACTAAATAATATTCTTATAATCTTTTATGAGCCTAATCTTATAAATGAAATTCCATTAATTTAAAATAAAGTAAATGAAGTGTGCCTAAGCCTGTAAAAATAAAAGCTTAGGCAGCCTTTTGCAAAGGATTACTACAACGAAATAAAGTAGTTACAGACTACGCGACATAAAAACTAATTAGTTACTATTTAGGTATAGACGGTATAGATGGCAATAAAAAAAATCGACATAACGTACAAAATAATCTTTGTACGATGTACGATTTTTTTTAAGTATAATCGATAATGTACTTTTTCGTCCCCATCACTAATGTTGTGCTGCTCTTCTCATTGGCTGTTTCATTTGTGTTAACAGCGAATCGTGAACCGGTTGTTTATGTTGTAATCAAATAGAGATTATGAGGAAAATGTAGCTGTGTGAGTAAGTGGCGACATCGGTTTTCTAGCAAACGGGCCATTATAACACTTCTCCTTCTTTTTGTGTTCTGAGGCACTAAACGACTAGACAGTGTAGTCACATTTTAGGTATTAAGGGGATCGAGTAGGCTAAAAGGGCCACCAATAAAAAAAATCATATCTTTTACAGATCGTATTTGCAAAAATTTTAAATAAAAAATAAAAACCGACTTCGAAACACTACAGAACTAAAAAGTTAGAAATAATTTAAATAATTATAAGTATTTATACATGTAGGTATTGTAGAAGTATAATTTGGAGCCGGTGCCCAAAATATATATGCTGGTCTTGAAACTGGGCACCGACTACAAATTATATTACTACAATACGTACATGTATAAATACTTCTAATTATTTAAATTATTTCTAACTTTTTAGTGCTGCAGTGTTTCCAAGTCGGTTTTTATTTTTTATTTAAAAAAAATATTTTTCAATTTCAGGGGAGCGGGAGAAAAATAAATAAGTCCCTTATAACCATAATTTACCCCACTTAATTCGTTGCTTTAAAATTTGATGTTCTTTTCCATCTCCGAAAGTCTTCCCCAGAACATCTCCAAATTAACTTGGGACTACTTTTACGCTATTTTATGAAACATACGGGTATTACTAAAGGATCCCCCATTAGGGCTTATTTACTGCTGTCCATTGAAGAGTTCTGTTCTCCATCTCTGAAAGTCTCCATCAGATCTTCACCAAATTAAAATGGGACCAATGGGACGTTATACCTGTTCGAACAAAAAAAGAATTGTCGAAATAGGTTAAGATTTCACAAAGTTATGGAGGAACATAGCCAAAAAAATATATAAATTATACGCTTCGAATTGATAACCTCCTCCTTTTTTAAAGTCGGTTAAAAGTGTCTGTACAATCTCTTAATCATGTTAACATTGACTTTTAGGACCTACGACATAGAACCTAGGATTAGAACACACACACACACACACACACACACACACACACACACACACACGAACACACACACACGAACACACACACGCGCACGCACACACACACACACTTAGGGCTTCTTTCATAAGAATTAGTATTACTCCTTTTCGATATAATTTAAAGTTTCAGAAATGTAAACTATGTTGGAACTCACAGCCTACCTATTTGAAGTTGCAACCTAATAGTCACCCCTTAATTATAACGGGTTTTGGGCCTGACACTCCTTAACACAGATTAATATTAATCTAGCAAGGGTGTCAGCTCGTCTCCCTACTTAAATGTACCGTACCAAATCTTTATATTATATAGCTTCATCGTACTTAGGTATATTAAGTGTGTTTGTACATTTCTCTTTGGAATAAATGATATTTGATTTGATTTGAGATAGCATTTATGCCAAAAGCGGCCGTTTTTGGCCTTAATGCTATCTAGTCCTGTTTTTTTTTTTGCGTAAGTTCTTATGTAAAGAAGATACGATTTTTTTCCTCGGTGGCGCCAGTGTTACTCCCTGAAGCCCCTTGATTCCCAGTCGGGAAGGTCAAGAAAATTGCCAATGTTAAGTTCCAAATTACAGAGTGGCGCCTCCCACCTAATATTATTTAAGTGGTAAATTGGCTGAGTCCTTCCATATTATCTCCGAAATTGCTTGGTGATATAAATAGTGGACACAGTCATGGCAACTGACTGTAATGGTTCAAGATGAGTTCATCGCTGCTTTTGGTAAATTTGCGTGAATTTCCTTGATTAATCTATCAGTTCCATATGCAATTCAGTAACTACTTATAATTTTATACTGTCATGTAGTCATGTAGTCCTCTCTGTAGCCTAATGCTGCGCTAAGTGCTCCCTTTAACGTTACACTTCTTCATAGATTAAAATCATAATTATACAACATTTTTGAGACGCTTTTCTGAAATATCGTAGAAGTCATCAGACTTAATAAAACTGAATTTTAACGAAATGTCCGTTACTCGTTTACTTTTCCATTTTACAATTAAATTAAAAATCATCAGACTTACTAAGAACGCGTGATTAGAAAGGTGATAAAGCGCAATCGCATAGAGTGTATGCCCTCTCGCTTTTAAAAATGCTTATGAATCACAAATTGACAATTTACAGTCTGTCGATATTTAGAGACACGATACTAGTGCCGCTATGAATCTAATAGCCCAGTCGAATTGCGATTTGACCCGGAAAAAATTATAAGTAGCAATTTCAGTTTGTTTATAACAATTTTTCATGTTAAATTGAAAATAAACGAGCAGTTAATCAAACAAAAATTAACACCCTCTTTTGGGGTATAAAACGGGATATATCGATCCTAGGAAAAAAATTATGAGAACCAAAATTGTAGGAAATGCAATTTTAAACAACTTTTGTAATTACCATTTTTGATGTAAGTTGAAAATAAACGAAAATTAAATAAACAATAATTAACCCTTAAAATCAAGATGCCGGATGACGCAACAGATCGAGTACAACGCAAAACCAAATTTAGACTGCCAGGACTCAAAAACGAATTCTGAAGGAAAATTGCTACTTATAATTTTTCCCGGGTTTGTCCCTTTTTTGAGCTAATTCGACTGCGCTATAACGAATGAGAAATTATTATTACTTCATTTACAAAAACCGGCCATGAGCGTGTCGGACTCGCGCACGAAGGGTACCGTACCATTATCTATACAACATTAGACACAAGGATCGAGATAAAAACGGCAAAAATATCACGTTTGTTATATGATTTTTCCCCCCTTAATTTATTTTCTTTTAATTTAATTATTTATTTCTGAAGTCAATATACACCTAAATATTCTGTGAATATTTTAAGCGTATACCTGTTGCAGTTATTAATATCGAGCAAAAAAACGGCAAAAAATCACGTTTGTTGTTTATTATTTTATCCTGTTTTTAGTATTTGTTGTTATAGTGGCAACAGCAATACATCATTTGTGAAAATTTAAACTGTTTAGCTATCACGGTTCATGAGATACAGCCTGGTGACAGGCGGACAGTGGAGTCTTAGTACAGGGTCCAGTTTCTACCCTTTGGGTACGGAACCCTAAAAACCGAGTAGACCAAACACATGATTTTCTGAGAATAACTTGAATCTAGAGCATGACGACGGAGCGTCATCTTTGTAATAAAACACACTTGTCGGCTTTATTTTGACATTAAAAAGCCATTTCGGGACGGTGACTTTATTTCATTCGTCATACTAGAGTTTTAAACACCATAATAATTATTCGCAACTTAGTGGTATTCAAAAGGTTAGCAATGTCTCGACGACGGCGGAAAGAGCGGTATTGCGTGAGTCCTTGATAATATTGATTAATTACTTAGAACCGCCGCGTCAGCGAAGTAAATAATGCCATCTTTTTCGTCCCAGCTGGCCTGTTAAGCTCATCAATATAGTTATGTGACCGTAATTACAACGATAAATTTATTGCTTTGAGTGCGAGATTTGCCATGTCTAGGCAGAACAAATTGTGGGGATCTCGGGTAGGACATTAGAAACGCATTGCTAACAGAGTTTGAATACGTTGTGTATTGCATATATTATGGCGATTATTGAATGATTATTATTGCCTACCCCACTGGGATAGAGGCATGAGTTTATGTATGTACGAGAGTCATTCAATAAATACTTAGCCTACAAAAAGTAAACGAAAATTTTGGAAAAGTGGCAATTTATTTTTCAACATAGTCTCCTTTTAGTTCGATACACTTAGCCCAGCGATGCTCCAACTTTTTTAACCCGTCCGAAAAATAGTTTTGTCAAACTCTGCAAAATAGGCCTCTCCGTGGCGGCGATGACCTCCTCATTTGATCCATATCTATTCCCGGCGAGAGATTTTTTTCAGATTAGGAAACAGAAAGAAGTCACAAGGGGCCAAATCTGGAGAATACGGTGGATGGGGCAGCAATTCGTAGCGTAATTCGACCAATTTGGCCAAGGCAACGGCAGACGTGTGAACCGGTGCGTTGTCGTGGTGAAACAGCACTTTTTTCTTCGCCAGATGGGGTCGTTTTTTCTTTAATTCGGCGTCGAATCGGCCCAATAAATCGGCATGGTAAAGCCCTGTAATTGTTTTACCCGTCTCGAGGTAATCGATGTAGATCACACCTTGTGAATCCCAGAAAACGGTGGCCATAACTTTTCCGGCCGATTTTACAGTTTTCGCCTTCTTTGGAGCACGTTCCCCAGTCTGGATCCATTGTTTTGATTGCTCCTTGGTCTCTGGTGTGTACCAGTGGATCCAAGTTTCATCGACGGTCACAAAACGACGCAAAAACTCCGCTGGATTCCGCTTAAACAGCGCCAAACACGTCTCCGATGTGGTCTCACGGCTGCACTTGTTTTCCGGTGTGAGTAAACGCGGCACCCATCGCGCCGACAGCTTTCTCATGCCGAGTTCCTCGTGAAGAATATGATGCACTGTTCCTTCTGAAATGCCTACAGCCTCAGCTAGCTCCGGAACCTTCAATCGGCGATCTGCCAATACGAGATCATGGATTTTTTTAATGTTTTCCTCCGTAGCAGCTGTTTTCGGTGCACCTGGACGTGGTTCATCAAAAACCGACGTACGGCCACGTGCAAACTCGTTGAACCAATTCTTGACGGTGGCCATCGATGGAGAAGAGTCACCGTACACAGCATCCAAGCGCTCTCTGATTTCGATGCGCGTTTTCCCTTCCAAAAATAGGAATCGAATCACCGAACGATATTGCTCTTTTTCCATTTTTGTAAAACCGATCGATACGTTCGCTTCCATAAGTTGTCAAATTAAAACAAATAAAGGGATTGGAATGAAAATTTGAAAAAATAATTAAAAAAGAATGTGCTACACTGTGGTAAAACTCTCTTGAAACTACAGCGCCCTCTGGCGATGAGGCTAGGTACTTATTGAATGCACCTCGTATGTATGAATGATTTCTCAAAGACTCTAAACTAGAGCGAGTTTACGTTCTTCTGCATCTTCACACGTAGCGCTACACTTAAGTCGTAGCTTACGTCTTTATGAAATTTTAACGAGCACGCTGTATTCAGCGGAACGCTACGCTTCCTTTTATGTGGGGTTTTAAGTGTATTACGGCAAGTTTTTTCGTAGTCTCCTACTTTTTATATCTTGCAATAACATGTACGCGAGAACCTGCTGGCTTTCTTACAATAACAAACTGTAAAATGTTGGTTAACACAAAATTCTATCATTATCGTGAACTTGTAGTGACACAGTGATAGAATTTAGTAGATGCCCTGGAGCTCCTTTTTTTGAATCACTCGTATCGCGTCGAGCGCTCGATTTCTACTGATTTTCGTTCGACATCTGAAATTCCGTATTTTTGAATCACTCGACTGCAACGAATGGTCCTTACCACTCGTCTCGCATGGCGATCGGTAGATTAATTGTCAAAAAACGATAAATGTGTGTTGGTACTGTTTGTCATTCTGAGTGTCAACAATCAAAAAGAGTCAAAGCAAACCCAGCAGTTTGTGTTTTTGTGCGGAATTAATTTTTTGTTTCAACATTTTTAGAACAAACACAAACCAAACTGACAGTATGTAGTGTTTTGTTTGTAAAGACAAAGATTTTTTATTTAATCAGCCAACAAAACAAAGTGTTTTACGTTCCGTTTTTGTTACGGTAGTTTCCGGTTTTTTAATTTCTGCGTGGAATGGATAAAATACAATACTTCAAATTGTACTGGCAACACTTCAGGCGAACGATTCAAAAATACGGAAAAACGACATCATGCGACTTAGAAGACGAGTGTGACTTAAGTCGCATTCGACGATACAATTTCATACGAGTGATTCAAAAATAGGTCTCCTGTGCAATAGTTAGCCGTGCCGATAGAGACACCAAAAACAGATCGCAACTTTCGTTGCAAGTCTCAAACATTTTACTTCTAATGAAATAACTGAATCTATTGTTAATCTCTACGGGCGAACTTCTATAATTATAATAAAACTGGCGAACGAACCAAAGAAAGTAAATTATGATTTCTACAAAGGTATTTTTTCCTCACTTTTGCTGTCTAACGAGTCACTCGACAATATTCATAATACGATTCCTATATTTTTCACGCTTCATCAGATACAATACTTCATTAGCACCAATTAAATCTAGCAGTTACTGGTTGCCCTTACTTGATGCTGCTTTAGGATAGAATAAATAAATACAAGAAAGACTAAGAAAAAATCTAATAATGTGTGAAAATCTCGCGTCACAAAGTCAAAATTTTTTTATTCAAAGTAACACAGAAACTGTGACTTATTGAACGTTACAAGAAAAACTAGGTGTCCGTTTCAAAATCTAGATCATTTGGAGAAAAAACGGACAAAAACACTCCAAACTTAGTCTTTTACAACATATTTCTTAATTAACAGAGTTTACACTACAAATTTGTCAAACAATTTCTTTAGCCGAGGTAAGGCGCGATGTTGAATGTTGATGAAGCGAAAGCGATCTGTCAGGATCGTGGCAAATGGCAGACCCTGGTCTCTGCCAACGCCTCCGGGACACACGCGTGAGTTATGTTAGACGTAGGTGAGTAGCTTGATTATAAACCGAGACATGGGTGCGAATCTCGCTGCCGTAGCCGGTCGTATTTATATTGGTTTGTTTGCACAGATAACCTCAGCGAAATAATATACAAATATACAAATTTGTCATACAATTTCTTTAGCCGAGGTAAGGCGCGATGTTGAATGTTGATGAAGCGAAAGAGATCTGTCAGGATCGTGGCAAGTGGCAGAGCCTGGTCTCTGCCTACCCGTCCGGGATACAGGCGCGAGTTTAGGTTATGGTATGGCCTCAGCCTCCGAGCGGTTCCGTGCTTCACAAGGCACGTTAAGCTGTTGGTGCCGGCTGCCGTCGATAGATGGCAGTCGTTAAGCAAAGTCAGAGGCCTTAGGGCAGCTTGACAACTTCTGACAGTAGACGAGCCACTAGTCTACAAGCCTCCACCAATCCGGACTTGGCCCCCGTGGTGGAGTATGGCCTATACCTTCCTCAGGGAAGAGACCCGTGCCCCTCGGTGGGGACATAATGGGTTGATGATGATGGCCTCAGCCTAAGAGTTGTTCCATGCCTGTCGTGTCCTTTTTTGGTTGTTATATCAAAGCGTGTCCTGGTTTGGCTCTAATTTTGATAAATACCCGGGTATAGTTCCTAAATTACTACTGTAGGCACAGGGCTAATTATTTGTATCGTATGCACTCCGGTGTTATTTAGATCTATAAGACAAGAGAGATCGGGAATAGGGTTCCGTACCAAAGGGTACGGGACCCTATTACTAAGAACCCGCTGTCCGTCCGTCCGTCCGTCTGTCACCAGGCTGTATCTCATGAACCGTGATAGTTAGACTGTTGAAATTTTCACAGATGATGTATTTCCTTTGCCGCTAAAAAAAACAAATACTAAAAACAGAATTAAATAAATATTTAAGGAGGGCTCTTATACAAAAAACGTGATTTTTTGCCCTTTTTTGCTCGATATTAATAACGGCAACGGTAGACGCTTCAAATATTCAAACGGCGTATAGATGGTACGGAACCCTACGTACGCGAGTCCGACTCGGACTTGGCCGGTTTTTTGCATTACGTATTGTTGGGCACAGGCCTATTCACCGTCATGCCAACCTCGCCGCACAGTGGAAACCTCCATACATTGCAAGGCGCAAAAGTAGGTTTTTAAATTCAGAGATTTTTTACATACTTATTTTTTTATCATTATTATTATTATACTTTATTGCACACAAGAAATTTAACAAGACATTACATAAGAAATTACATGTACAAAGGCGAGCTTATCTCTGTAAGAGATAAGCTTCTTTTATATTCCAAAGAAGTAGACAATTTTATACGTTTACGTGTTATACGTTTGCGAGCCATAGCTTCTGTTGGTAGTTGGTACTCTCTAGCGCCGTCTTCCTAATGAGAGGCAGTGAAGTCATTACGGCCCTCCGATAATGGACTATTGACCCAACGTTGACTTGATTCCATTCTCATCTAGTTACGAACTCAATTAAGTCGGCCGATAGAGCCGGAAGTAGCTGCTGAAGTGATTATACAGAGTGTAACAAAATCCCCGTTTACGTCCGAAAAGGGGGCGGGGGGGGGGTTCTACTCGTCAATACAAACTACTTTTGCTATGGGAAAAACTTTGAAATTGCGAAAACAATATAATCGGCTGTTCCACACATTGTAATGGCGTAAGTTCGTAGCCCCGGCTGCCTGAGTGATCTTAAACGATCACGAAGGTTAAGCAACACAGGGCGCGTTCAGTGCATGGATGGGTCGCCGTCTATGCCTAACGCTAGTGGCATTTTTCCGAGCGGTTCCGTGCTTCGCAAGGCACGTTAAGCTGTTGGTGCCGACTGCCGTCGATAGATGGCAGTCGTTAAGCCAAGTCAGAGGCCTTAGGGCGGCTTGACAACTTCTGACAGAAGACGAGCCACTAGTCTACAAGCCTCCACCAATCCGGACTTGGCCCCCGTGGTGGAGTATGGCCTATACCTTCCTCAGGGAAGAGACCCGTGCCCCTCGGTGGGGACATAATGGGTTGATGATGATGAATGGCGTAAGTTGTGGAACTTCAGCGGATTTTTTTTTTGCTGTTTCCAAGTTTTCTCCACTGCTGTGGAGCTAGCAAAGCTGTTCGTATTGTTGATTTGAACCAACAATTTTCGGACTTTTTTACACCCTGTTTAGTTTCCAAGTTATATTGTTCTAAAGATACTTAATATAAAAATTGTATGGCTTACGAAAGTGTGATTGTTAAAAAAAAGCTTTTTTTAGGACAAGAGCCAATCTATGGTAGGTATCACACTAGTCTTTGCAGATGATGCGTTTAAAATTCGCCTTCTGTCAATTAAACAGCTTTCAGATCGATTCAACATCGTTAAAGAATTGACTTGATACCAGATGGCTATTCGCCACTACGACTGGAAAATACTGACCTTTTCAGTATAATAATAAAGTTTAAAGAATTGCAAAGGCTTCAATAAAACGACCGAACTCCATAAAGCCGAAAGCAAATTATCGCCACAAAAACCTAAGAAAAAAGCCACATGAGTTGAGACAAACAGAATTTAAACGGTCGCAACGGTTTTACATTTTAAATTGTTCAAGCATAATCTGTTACTCGACCAAATAGAAGATGACCTCAGCTACAACTTGTGCCGTAGAATCGAAGGACTATTGCAAACAGTCGGTTAGCCAGTCCGCGGTCTCCGGTGACATCAGCGCGCTTAAATATACGGGTCACGCACACAGACCGGTTCCCTAGTACTCTCGGCCACACCAAAAGCAGCTGTTTTCTATTTTAGCATTTATATCGTGCACGATAAGAGCCGCTGGAGGGAACAGCAGAACCTTGGTTTTTACTTCATACTCGGATCATTCCTTGGAGAGTATTGCAATTTCTGGTTTCTCTTAGCAATTCTCAGTAGATTGTGCCTTGGGGTGAAAGCACCACTGACACATGCTTTAGAAGATTAAGACATACCTACTTATTTATTGTGCAGCAAATTGACGTAATCTGACGTGTCAATCTGCAAACCTTGTAGACATAATTATCACAGTGATCAGTAAGTTCAATTAATTTGCACTTGTTAAGATGAAGAGTTTCATTTGAGGCTTTAGTGAATCATCATAATCATAAACAGTGCGTTAAACTTGAGTGCCAACTAACATATAATCAGGTTTTTAAGCCCCCATAAATATGTATTTAATTGATTTTACAGGATGAAAACTTCGTTAGGCAAGTATTTTTGACATGGAAATAAAAACCATAGTACTATTGAGTTTTCGACACATCTCGAAATGCCTACTTTTAAACACAGATCTTTCATAGCTCTTGGATAAAAAGCAATTTCGCCTTGAGCATTTATGATTGTGATGATTTACTTTATCTGAAACTCTGCAGGCTGCATTAGAGACAGACAGCGCCCGTACTTAGATGATATCATGGAATCGTTTAAAAATACGCCTTCCATAACCGGTCGCGGTTGTCTGCACCCGATAATCACTGGCCATTTGGAGTACCAGCTTAGAATCGGACCAGGCTATCCTTTCACTTACTTTAAGGTCCTGTGAGCTTTAAGCCGGAGAGCCAAGAATCACTTTTGATTTAGGTTTAGGAACAGCTTATAATGGTTCTCGGTTAGGTAGGTAGAATCGATTTGAAAGCTTGTCTTCTAACTCAGGATCGGTAGTGCGATAGACAGACGGTTTTGCGAAATCGTAATTGCAGGTAGAGTTCATTGCTCTTTTCAAACTGGTATGAGATCCTTTTTTTGTGAAATTGAATATGATTTGATTGTTTAATCGCTATGGAATATTTCTTATTCACGAGCAGCTTTCAACAGGAATTAAATAAAAAACATGTTATAACTTTACATAGTTGCAAATGGCAGGGTAGTTTTCTGAGTAAACAAGGTCATCATCGCCTCATTAACACAGGGTAGTGTGTTAATGAGGCGATGATAACCTTGTTTACTCAGAAAACCCTTTATTGCAAACAAATAATATAATTGTTATTTTTAGACTACAATATCGTCATGCAAATTGAGTCAGAATGAGGTAATCACGGACTACCGAGCAGTTGGGTAGGTACAGTCACTACATAGAGGTCAGCCGTGTGATAAAGAGTAGAACAAGCATACTTACAACTGACTGTTTCAGGGACTATTATAGATAGTAAATACTTGCCACTTGGGTACACATGAGCTGTAGCCGCACAATATAACTGCCCATCATCATCATCATCATCAGCCATTTGATGTCCGCAGGAAATAGGCCTCCTTCGTGGTTTCCATAAACATAAGGGGTTTCGCCATATTCGCCACGCTTGGCAGGTGGATTGGCGATCGCAGTATGCGGTTGGAATCTCAGGAAGAAGCTGCTGCCCGTCCCCTGGTAATTGATTTCCTTAGTCGCCTTCTACGACATCCACGGAAGGAAATGGCGGCACACGGAACATAATTAAGTAATATACCTTTGACCTACCAAAATGTGCCTAGTTACCTTAGTAATTCAAGACACCAGAGTAATGGAGTAAGCGCGTAGAACCACCAGAAGCTGAGGCTCAGCTAAAAATAGACACAACTTTACAAGAAATGCACCAGCATACTCGCAGTCGCGTAACACAGGGAGTGTACTGTGGTTCAAATGAAACACGAGGTCGTATTTACCGAAACATCCGTCAGTGGCAACTTCCGGTCTCGTAATGTCGGTCCCACACCACATGGAGATTCCAGTCGAGATCTGAAATTAGCTATCATACTCTTGAGTGTCTGTAAACATAGCTCGGCTACCCACGACGTCTGACAAGCAAGTGACCAACCGCTAGATAAGCACTTACACATTATGTATTTGGTTTTCTGGTGTGTGGAACAAAGTGTTCTAATCTAATCCAATAAACATATCTCGACGAAAAAATTGGTAAAATTGTAATTTTAAAATAGCACAGAAACTGCGACTTAATGAACGTTACAAGTTATAAGCTAGGTGTCCATTTAAAAATGTAGATAATTTTGGAGAGTAAATGGACAAAAAACTCCAAAGTTAGTCTTTCCAAAGTCCTTTAGTAACAGAGTTTACATAATTATTCTAAAACCTAGAACTCATGCATTCAACTGGCTTTAATGCCAGATATAATTGTATAATTTCAATTCCAGATATAATTGTCGAATATAAATAAAATCATTGTTATAATTAAATAATCTTTAATGTTATAGAAGTCCGTTTGGCACTTCTTTCTGCATAGGCCGTGTCGGGTTGCATAGGGCGTCACCTGTAAACGTTTTTGGGGTGTACCATAATGAAGGCCAAGACGGCCCGGGGACGGCGTCCAAAACTCCAGACACCTTTAATCGAGATCCATCCTACATAAGGAGATTTTATCCTGCAATCTGCAACTCATTTGCTGTATGTTGCACTTTTAGGAGAAACATGAAGAAAGAAGAGGGGGGCATTTACGTAGATTACTCAAGGCATCAAGTGGCTTAATCCGACACTGGGCAAAAGGTTTGCCATCTGGCTAGTGGACGTAGTCAGAGATAACTGTGTATATTGTCTAGCAGGGCAATATCGGAACACAATCTCATGCATATTGACTCACTGTGTGAGGTAATCGTATATTAGAACATCTCGGCGACCCGAGCTCCGTACGATACGTCGAAAACGTCGAGTTTAATGTCAGGAATCAGTCATATCTACGACCCCGCGGTTCCGGGTCACCGGAGCTCCTTACGATACGTCGAAAAACTCTTGAACGATACCACTGTTCATAGAATGGACAGTTAACCGAATATTGGTAGTACGAAAAAATGGTTAGCCGATATCACTGCTTGTCGACAGCACGGTTCGGCGAAACAACGCTTCAACTAATAAATGGTAGGTCGATAACACGTGTCGCTTCTAAACGCAATACATTAATTTAAAAGAGAAAGTGTGGGTGTGTAAATATTTCAGTACCTTAAATATAACACAATGTTGGAAGAAGACAAAAATTATACAACAGCAATTTTGGAAATTATGGCACAAGTCATATATTTATACCCTAATAAGCAGGCCTAAATGGCAAAATGTAGTATCTAATGTTAAGATAGGAGCATTAGCGTTAATGATTGATGAAAATGTACCTCCATTGCATTGGCCTTTGGCTCGCATCACAAAATTAATTAAGGGAAAGGACAATAAGGTTCGAGTTGTAATCGTTCGTAGCAAGTGGCAAACTATTGTCTGTGTCCACCCCTCTGGTATACAGGCGTGAGTAAATGTATGTAATTAATATAGCGTTATTTATGTACAAAATGTGTTATCGGCGATACATTCTATCGATGAAAGTTCTACAATGCTTTCGGTTAACCACGGCATCGGCGACATGTGTTATCGACCTACCATTTATTAGCTGAAGCGTTGTTTCGACGAACCGTGCTGTCAACAAGCAGTGATATCGGCTAACCATTTTTTCGTGCTACCAATATTCGGTGAACTGTCCATTCTATGAACAGTGGTATCGTTCAAGAGTTTTTCGACGTATCGTAAGGAGCTCCGGTGACCCGGAACCGCGGGGTCGTAGATATGACTGATTCCTGACATTCAATCCGTTTTTGTTAATCTATCTAGCTATAAATCATACACATGACGAGTCTTGTAAACACACTCGTTGGAAGCATTTAGCTTGATAAGGAATTGTAGGAGACAACGGTTTAAACAAGCGGCTATTGTTATTATTAAAGGCTTTAAGATTGCTCTCGCAGTCAATTCGTCATGCAACGTTCTGAACAGTTCTAGAATCACGTGAGCAAAAATATGTGCGTGTCTCAATCCAAGAAAGCATTTTGCACGCTGTTTGTGGTGTCTATGACCTAACTAAATTTGTTTTACTGGTCTGTAGGAATAAAGTTACATACGCTTTCCAAACTGGAAGGACCAATGAAAGACTTGATGTCAGTTGAAATTGGAACAAAACGTGTATCATGGCGGATTGCACAATAAATAATATAAAAAGTAGAAACATAACGGGGATCCCGAAATAATAACATAATTTATTACGTTGTTTTGTTTTTGCTCATGTCAAACTTAATGTGATTTTAGTAGTCTCCTCATAGTATAACAACTGAACCGAAGTGAATAATACAAACCACACTTTTTTTTTACTAAATATGTAATTATAGGTGACGGAACAGAAACCTGTGCGAATCCAACTCGCACTTAGCGAGTTGTTTTTTTTACCTAAATGGAAGCTACTCTCTCTATGACCCTTTTCGCTTAAGATAGCAAGGTAGTTATGATGAATACGGACATAATATCGTTACATCGGCCCCTTTCAAGAGCATAACATCCGTAATCCAATTGGCCAAGCTACGGGCCATCGGACCGCTTCGCCCACACTAGGCCGACTGTATGTGTGGGTCGAGACAGGCGTGATCGCCACTTTTCTTCCGTCCCTTGCTAGCCTACGAAACTTAAGAAAAAAAATTAAAACCTTTTATCAAACAAAAAAAAACTTTGGCATGCTTTTAAAAGACTTCAAAAAAAAGGACGAGGTTCTCAATTCGTCCAAATATGTTTTTTGTATGTTCAGCAAACATGTTGCACCATGTTGTCCGATTTTATGAATTCTTTTTTGTTAGAAAACAGGTACGTCAAGGAAAAAGCAAGAAACTCTTCTTTGAGGCGAGTATTTTTCTTGAAGTCTGCTTTTTATATTTAAAAGGTAGTTATTCTATCTCGACCGATGCTAGGAACGTGTTCGAACAAAAAACACAGTGTGAAATTGTAATGTTATCATCAATGGACGTGTCATCATAATGATAAACTTAATGATTCATCAAGTCCTCACCACCAAGCACATACAATGTACGAACTGCTACTACCGAGGTACCTAGTTTTTATTAGTGTTCCGTACCCAAAGGATATAGGACCCTATTACTAAGACTCCGCTGTCCGTCCGTCCGTCCGTCTGGCACCGTGCTGTATCTCATGAACCGTGATCGTTAGACAGTTGGAAATTTCACAGATGATCTATTTCCGTTAACCGCTATAACAAAAAATACTAAAAACAGAGCAAAATAAATATTTAAGGGGCGCTCCCATACAACAAAAGTGATTTTTTGCCGTTTTTTGCTCAATATTAATAACGGCAATAGGTAGACGCTTGAAATATTCAAATTTTGTATAGATAATGGTACGGAACCCTTCGTGCGCGAGTCCGACTTGCACTTGGCCTGTTTTATTTTGTATCAAAAGCGTCACTGTTGATAAAATACGGACTGTGCTGTTTTCAGCCCCCAGACAGACCAAGAAACGTAGGCAACGTTGAATTTGACACATTTCATATTAAACATAATTGAATCGTGTGATTTTAAAACAACACAAGTCACATGTGTTTTTAAAATAACACTTGCCCATTTTTTTTTTATTAAATTATTTACACCTACCTATTGATTTACATTAGAAAAAAAAATTGTAGTTTATTCATACAGAAATCAATATAATATGCTAAAATATTGCTGTTGTAGATATTAGTATTTGAATAAAACAGTTTTTTCTATTTCCTGCAAAGTTGTAATGAAAGGACATGTGTCGTTTTAAAATCACACGATTCAATTATGGCCAGCTTCTTTCAGCTACAGTTTATTTGACAGTTCCAGTCGATATCAATCATCATCAGACAGATCACTGAGAGATAATTTAAGAAAGATAGAAAGACATTTTTTTTAATTGTCATAAGCAGCCTATACCATACGTCCTACTGTAGGGCACAGGGTCTCAGAGAAGTCTCAGAGAGAGAGGGCTTAATCACCACGCGCGCCCACCGCGGATTGGCGATTTCAAGCGGCGAGGTTTGTGAATAACTCAGAAACTCAGGTTTCCTCACGATGTTTTCCTTCACGTTAGGAGTAGTATTGCTATTATAACGTCAAATGTACATAACTTAGAAAACAAAGTCATAGGTAATGCCCGCACTGGGAATCGAACCTGGGTCTCTCGCTTCCGAGTCCAATGTTCTACCACTAGGCTACCACCGCTATATTTAAATTGTCACAGAAACAAAAAGTTAACACGAAGGTACACAAACAAAAAACCAAACCAAGAAACCAAAACTCCCGGTTTGTCTTGAGTTCACAATCTGGGGCCTGTTTCATAAAACTAGAATTTTTCGTAATTTGTTGCTACAATTCTATGTAGATATTGCGGAGCCGATTCTTTCTACTTGTAAATGTGTGGGTTGATGTACATCGAATTGTCATAGTAAACCATGAATTGTAGTTCTATGCAACAGGCCGCTGATAACAACCGGTAAAGGGTTTCCATTAGGGTTCACTAGCGCCATCAATATATCGTGTGTTCTTGTACACATTGTTTTTACAGTGTTTTTCTATTCCATCACTCACGTAAATTATGAGTCACCGTAGGCACTGACTGAAAATCAGCGCTGTGGGCTCACTCGCTCAGCACAACGCTGAGTCAGCTGGCTTTTGTGGCAACTTAGACACGCCACAGTTTCACGGCCTTATTTATAAAAACACGATTCTTCTAAATTTCTAAAGCACTCCTAAGAGGCAGTTTATTTAATCTGTGGTTACCACTTTTCCTAGTAAAATCTCCACCACAGACTATTTTAATCGGCGTTTTAAGAAATCGTGATTTATATAAATAAGACCGTAGATCTTAGATGTTTTTTGTTTTGTTTTGTCGCTTGTGTATTTAGTTTTCTTTCTGTTGTTGTTCATATTACGTTACTTATCTGTTTCTTTTGTTTCTGTGATGTGTCTTGTGATAATAAATATCTTTTCTTTCTTTCTAAATAGTGATGTTTAGAACACCCTTAAAACGGCAGTTTTTAGCGTTAACTTTATCTGGGGCCTAATGATGCGCACCAAATCCTATCGTATTCCTGACTTTTGCGATGTTTGGTTTTGTTTTGTTTATTAGGCATGTAAAACAGGTAACAATCTTAAAATAACAATATTGGAGCATGCTAGTTTTAAGCTAGATTGACACCCAAATTATACACGCACATTAAAATACATAGAAAAACGAGTTACGGTGGTCCTCATATTTAAGAGTAATGAGACAAGCATTATATAAAAACTAAAGAGGACATTACCCCCTACTTGAAACTACAAAATAGCCTTTTAAATAGGTACTTATTACATTTTGGAACTAAAACTTGATCATTAGCCCAATTCCAGACTCACCCACTTGAAACATCAAGTAAGTGAATCCGGAACAAATGGCATGGAAATGGTAGTATGGAAATTGACAGGTAGACAATTGGAACGACGGGATTCGGTGCGCGTAATATAGAAGCTGGTCCTAGGTTCCCGGTCGTGGGTCCTAAAAATCACTAATTACATGATTGAGAGAACAGAAAGACACTTTTTACAAAAACGTTTTGTTAGAGAAGATATGATCCAAATCTTCCAATTTTCATTGGAGGCGCTCCTCATGGAGCCTCGTAAAAACTTGTCAGCGCTTTTTAGTTATAAACGACACGCCGCCGGATTGCAATGAAACTTTGCCAATACGTTTAGAGCATACAAATCAACTGGGAACAACAGAATAAAAAAGAAATTATAGCCTCATAAGACTTTTCACTTTTCCGTGTGGCGTAGAAGGCGACTAAGGAAATAAATTACCAGGAGACGGGCAGCAGCGTCTTCCGGAGATTCCAACTGCATACTGCGATCGCCAACCCGCCTGCCAAGCGTGGCGATTATGGCAAAACCCTTCCTGGTTAGAAAACTATGAGGGAGGCCTGCAGTAGGCGTCAAATGGCTGATAAGGAAGACGTTTCACAGAAACTGTTCTCAAGGCTATATAATAAATTTTTGGTAAGTTTATTTCCAATTCTAAGCACGATGAAACCTTGATTTGTGTCCTCTAAACGTTGGCAAAGTTTCATTGCGATCCGAACATGTCGTTTCCCAATAAAAACTGAACTACGTTAGTACATTATGGGAATTGCTCCTTGAGGGGCGACCGAACTAAATTAAGGTATTATATTTATAGTGGTAGTGAGCCCTCGATGTGCCATTCCGACTCGGGCCAGCCTCTTTTTAATCCCAACTGCCTCGTTGGTTTAGCCGTTAGGGCGTTTCTGTACCAACACAGAGGTCGTGGGTTCGATTCCCAATGAGGGCCACCGTACATTTGTACAAATGACCTCAGTCTGGGTGTATTTTCATGTTTGTGATGTCCTTGCCTGGTTAAGTGATCGTATTGTGTGCAAGTTATTATTAATTGTATAACATAATTATTATAAACGTACGGAAAACAGGATAAGCACCGCCTTAGCACTTTTTCACAACACAGGACACAAGAAGCCTATTACTACCTCCGCAGTAAATAAGTAACACGACTAATTCCGATGCAAGAGCACCTCGACAGCCTGTTATACAGTTACGCGTACGTACTCCCAACGACGACCCAGCAACGTGCAACAGGTAGCTCCTATTACACCGACATACGTGCTAACCTCCAACAAGACACCTACCGTTGGTGTCTAACTGGTCGATGTCCTTATTGGGAGCTAGCTGGTACAACACATGGTGTAGGGCCGGTGGAGTCGTAGGAAACTTCCATTATGTTAGTTGACAAGCTTTGGAAGTTGATAGAAAATGCTTGAGTGTGCGGTCACAATATTTGGTGCCGTTTTTAAACGCGGAAGGCCGGTTTCGCATTGGACGATAACCACACGACATCGTTGGATCTATTTAAAAAAACGTGCACACAACGGCCTAACCAAATGTACCAAACTACATAATAATTATAGACCAAAATCCATTTTAAAAACGGAATCCAACAGCGTACTATATTTATAGTCGCCAATCTTAGTCACCAGTGTCGAAACTGGACCACAGACAACAATTGGTCGTCATCGAGTTTATAATTGGCACTCTTTCAGCCGCAGTGCAGTGTTGTAGGCCGAGACGAGTGGGTCAAGGCGACCACGGATTCTGGCAGTAGAGTGGAAACAACGCAGCAACAGTTGGTCGCAATGAGATGTGTCTGATGCAGTTTAAGTGCATTCTGTGCGGCCAAATACCCAAAATCGCGGGATGTAAGCTTATGTCACGTGTGTCTCTGAAGAATATAGATCTTGATTCGTGCTTCGAATCAATCTTACACGACAACGTGCTACAGCGAAAAAGTTTTCTTCGATAACTTTATTATACGATAATACGCTACTTCGAAAACCATCTACTCAGAAACAAGGGAAAGAAAATCTAGTAAGACGATCAATGGCCGTTTTCCAGGAAAGAAAATGACAGGATAGGAGAGGACAGGACAGGATCTCGTTCCACTAAAAAAACTAACTCAGATCTGACGTTCAGAAAAGTAGGCAGAACTCTGAGATCGCTTCCACTCGTTTCGAATCGTCAGTAATTACAGGTTCAATGATGGCGTATGGTTTGTTGACAAACTCTACGTAGATCAAGAAGACTAATCTTTGCACTGACGCAAGAAGAGCAAATAACTTGGTTCTTATCTTCAGAATAAATCAAAAAAAACCGGCCAAGTGCGAGTCGGACTCGCGCACGAAGTGTTCAGTACCATTATCTATACAACATTTGAAGCATCTACCTGTTGCCGTTATTAATATCGAGCAGCGGCGAAAAAATCAGGTTTGTTGTATGGGAGCCCCCCTTAAATATTTATTTTATTTTAAGTGTTTATTTTTAAAGTGAATACAACTAAATATTCTGTGAATATTTCAAGCGTCAACCTGTTGCTGTTATTAATACCGAGCAAAAAACGGCAAAAAAATCACGTTTGTTGTATGGGCGCCCGACTTAAATATTAATTTATTCTGTTTTTAGTATTTGTTGTTATAGCGGCAACAGATATCATCTGTGAAAATTTCAACTGTCTTGCTATCACGGTTCATGAGAAACAGCCTAGTGACAGACTGACAGACAGACAGACGGACAGGGGAGTCTTAGTAATAGGGTCCCTTACCCTTTGGGTACGGAACCCTAAAAACTATCATAAAAACAGTGTTATCTCAAACCAAAACTATGCCATCGAGATAAGACCACAGCTGTGTTATTCGGCGCTAAGCTCAGTATGTCAAGAAGCGTGTCACTTGTTGTCAAACAGAGATTGAAAACGGATACGGAGGTGAAACGGCTGTCGATTCGGTCTAAAGTGCATAGAAAGCCCTTGGGTACCATTTTTTCATCCGGTCTGATTGATTGAAGTATTTTTATCTCTCTCTTTTTTGCACGCCTACCTCAATGTATGCCTCTACTGTACCGCCTGCGGGTTGACTGGTAGAAAATGCCCTATCGTGTGAATAGCACTATCATGTCGCCCGCTATTTAGCTCGATACAGCTGTGCTGCGCAGAATGGGCTCTCTTTCGTTTACAAAATTCACAATTACTTAGCCCTATTTACTCAGAAACCTACTAGATAGACAATCCTTTAGATAGAACTAAATTGACCCGTAACGCAACCGAAAAAAGTGCACCCATGTAAAGTTTGATGTGCTGTCGACTACAACAGTACCAATTTACTCCAGATCGTGTCATACTTAGCAATAACCGGTGACCTAAGCCTTCCCCGCAGTCAGCCGCAACGTAGGTTGTTAATAGAAACCCATTCGTCTTCAAAAATAAGACACCTAGCGATTACCTCCCATCAGGCCTCGTTAAACCAGGACTATGACAAATTACTCGCATTCAGAATGCTGCGGCGTCCCACCCAATCATAGCCGAGGTCTCGATCTCGGTCAGTAATATCAGTACGGTGAAAAATACGACGAACACAATAAGTAAATTGTGTTGTCAACACAGCAGGGGTATAATTATTCGTACAGAACCAGTGTAAAAACACTGACTTTGGCAGATCAGATGTTATTAATACATTGACGCCTAAGACTCAATGCGTTCATGCTTGCGAACTAGATGCAGCGATTCATCTAAGGCTCTAAGCGACCGGCGGTAGCCCGTCTCTAGTCAGTACGAGTAAGCAAGATACTCCGGGCGGTAGCCCAGGGGCCTATTTCATAGAACTACAAAAATCATAAACATAACATAAACTCACGCCTGTATCCCACAATGAAATCAAGAACTACAATTCATGGTTTACAGTTCAGTTCGATGTACATTTCAAAGTCGATTAACCTACAGAGTAACAAGTATGTACGCATGTAAGCATCTAAACTCTGAATCGTAGTTTTATGAAACGCGGCCCAGGCCGCCAGTCACTACGCAAGGTACTCGGTAGGCCAGGCTTCCAGTTAGTAAGCAAGGCACTCCAGGCAGTACGCCAGGCCTCCAGTCACTAAGCAAGGTACGGACGCTTGACCGCAAAGAGCTCTTGTCACGGTGGCCCCTTGATGTCACGCTTAGATTTGACAAATTAGCGTTGAAGCTTCAGACGCGACGAGATCCGGTCCTTTTGGACTTAATTAACAACGGTGTATTTCGCGAGCAACGCGAGTCGGCGGAGATTCTCTGGTGATCATGAATCAAATCAATAGATTACATTTCATAGAGTAGAGAACGCTTTTGTCGTCAGTGGACCTCTAGCCGCTGCTCGATAAAGTCGTTTTCCCTGTCATGCCCTCTTTTGTCCCGCGCCATCTGCATTTACCGACCCCCTGTCGTATGACTCGACTGGTCCAGCTCTCGGCCGCCAATCAGTTACTGCCCTGGGTTAACCTGCCTTCTTCCCGCCTCGCCAGGTGTTCCGTCCATCGCCACTTCGGACTCGAGATTCGTTCACCAATAGCGTCGACATTCGTCGGATGACGACGTTTGGAACTTTACTCACGAGTCTGAGGTTTAGTATAGCTGGCCACATAACTCTGAGCTACTTTGATATGGCGCAGAACACGTCATTGTACACATTTTTTTTAATAAAAAATAAAAATCGACTTCAAAACACTACAGCACTAAAAATCAAGAAATAATTTAAACGAATATGGCCTTTAAATTCGATGTATGTATTGTAGAAATATAGTTTGGAGCCAGTACCAAGTTACAGTCGGCTGGGCAGCATTCGGGAAACTTAGAAAAGTCTTTTCGTCTAATATACCTCAATCGCTCAAGACAAAATTATACAACCAGTGTGTGTTACCAGTGATGACTTATGGCACTGAAACGTGGTCTCTCCCTATAGGCCTCATAAGAAAGCTCAAGGTCACGCAACGAGCTATGGAAAGGGATATGCTCGGAATTTCTCTACGAAATCGAATCAGAAATTATGAGATCCGTAGACGAACGAAAGTCGTCGACGTAGCCCAGCGGATTAGTAAGTTGAAGTGGCAGTGGGCGGGGCACATAGCACGCAAAACTGATGGCTGATGGGGCCGAAAAGTTCTCGAATGGAGACCACATATCGGCAAGCGCAGCGTAGGACGACCAGCCACAAGATGGACAGATGACCTCATCCAAGTGGCAGGAAGACGCTGGATGCAAGCCGCTTCCAAAATCAAAAATCAAATCAAAATCAAAATTTGGAAATCCATGGAGGAGGCCTATGTTCAGCAGTGGACTTCTTGTGGCTGAATGATGATGATGATGATGACCAAGTTACAAGACCAGCACATACCTTTTGGGCACCGGTATACATCTAATTTAAACGTCATATTCGTTTAACATAATTTCTCGGTTTTTAGTGCTGTAGTGTTTTGAAGTCGGTTTTTATTTTTTCATCATCATCATCATCAGCCTATGCTTGTCCACTGCTGGACATAGGCCTCTCCTATTGCACGCCACTGAGCACGGTCCTCGGCTATTCTCATTCAGCTCTTGCCAGCCGCCCTGCGAAGATCATCGCTCCGCCGAGTCTGAGGACGTCCATACACTACGTTTACCGATCCGCGGTCTCCACTCAAGAACTCGTCTACCCCATCGGTTATCAGTTCTTCGGATGATATGGCCGGCCCACTGCCACTTCAGCATGCTAATTCGGTGGGCTATGTTGGTCCATTTTATTTTTTATTTAAAGAAAAATATTTCACGACTTTTTGTGTTTTCCGAAAGCAAATGCACGAGTCACTATAAAAACACGTAAATAGCTTCAAGTGTGCCTTTAAAATTTTAAGAGTTCCCTCAAATTCTCCAGGATCCGATCATCAGATCCTGCTTAAATAACCTGATTCTGATTAAAAACACTATTGGGATATTGATTACATGATTCGCGTATTTATTCAGAGAGATAGTAGGTATAATAAGAATGTATTCAAAACAATTTACATTTATTCGATGCATCATTCCTACTACTTAATGACTATGACATAGCTCTCGTCACTGCTATTTTATCTTATGACCACAACAGCACGTTTTGTTGTGAATCATTATCGTCAATAGTTAGTTGCTAGTTTTACTATGTAGGCAAAAGCGACATTACAAAGGCTGTTCACAAGTTTACATGTGAAGCCGTAGCATCTGAGCGTAGTATTCAGTTGTTAACCGTGTCTAAGGTAGACTTCACAAAAGGCATTTGTGAAGCCTATCTATTGTTCTCCCTACAATTCACTCCAAAAGTGGCACTTTAGTCTGTATTTAGTAAATCATCAACAATAGGTACAAATGTTGGCAAACATATTGCACAATCTGATATTTTTGGACCTATTTGGCGGACTGAGACTGTGTCGCGGGGGGTTGGTCACCCCCCTTCTTTACCCCTTTGCGCAGCAATTTGCTCAAGATATTTGCCAGTTGCCAGTATCTGTGAAGGTCTTAGCGTAGCTACGAAGGCGCTCATTCGTATCAGTGATAAGTGCATGATATCGAGCTCGTAACTGTAGCCTTGTAATGGCAGGGCTCAACGTTTCTTTTGCCTGCCCATTATGACATGCAACCTCCTCGTCCCGTCGGTGTGGCTCTCGCCTTAGTAATTGCAAGGAACAGATCAGTAGTAACATAATACAACCATGTCATACAACATAGGATCAGCTTTGATCTAACTGTAGTATAGTATAAATTTTACGACAAAGTAAACAATGAACGGATTGATTGATAACCCGTGTACATTCCGGTGATAAGATTAGACCAATCTAATCACAACACTTCGCCAAGTTGACAACATGCAGCGTAGTGCGTGGCTCTTATTTGACGAAACCCGTTTTTTCGAATTGTAGAAAATGTTTACGTTCGATTTCTAGGGAAACCGGATAAAACAGATATTATTTTGAAGTTGTTGCGAGCTTGCCAGGAGCTCTGCTATCGTCCTTGAATGTTACCGTAGGCACTGACTGAAAATCAGCGCTGAGGGATCACTTCCTCAGCACAACGCTGGGTCAGCTGCCTTTTGTGGCAACTTAGATACACCACAGGCTACATCTATGGTCCTGTTTTATTTATTTATTAGTCAGTTGTGTATTTACTTTTCTTTCTGTTCTTGTGCATATTATGTTACTGATCTGCTTATTTTGTTTCTGTGATGTGTCTTGTTATAAATGTCTTTCTTATTCTTCTTCTTTTTCATTTGTTTCTATGAATCGGTCTTCACCGACCCGTGGTTCTTGTAGAGTGTGGCATAAGAGCGATTGCGGCTTTTTGTAGCTCATTCACTTTCTGAAATTAAGTGTGTCGCCGGCAACACCTGAAGCCGACGTTAAATTTTCGAGAAACATCGCGGGAAATGCCTGCTTTTAGCAGATGCCTGCACGTGTCTACAAAGTAGGTCTAACGTTTAATTATGGAGCAACTGCCATAGCCTGGAACTCTAAACGGCGTTCCAAGTAAATTCACACGTTCACTGAACAAACAAACAGACGAGCAGACCACCCATTAGCCAGTGGTTTCATTCAGACAGACAGGCTAGGCTTTCTTGGGCGTGGGCCACATAGAAAGGACGCGGAAAAGACGCCACGCGTTGTGAGTCACAAACCACAGAGCAAGAACTGTGGTCTGTGACTCTATACTATCGTCGCATAGCGTCTTTTCCGCGCCCTCGCCCCACGTCCTTTCTGTGTGGCCCGCGCCTAAGAGAGTGCAAGAACAAAATAAATATCTGAAAGAAGTTAATATGTAGGTACTTGCGGATTTAAGATCGATTCGGATGCCAGAAAACATCGACCGCAAAAATCTATGCAAGAGGAGAAAGAAAGAAAGCTCCCAAGATAAGATACCCTGTGCTATCGTAATCAGGCAAATACATTATTATTACTAATGTTTATTGCACATAAGCAAAAAAATACAATGGCAATATGGCGGACTTAATGGTATAATCGTCTTCAATCAACCACAGATGGTGCAGGAAATTATAGGGTAGGCATACGAAATAGACAGATTAGACAATTTACTTCAACTAAACTTAGAAAAGCTGACAACTAACAATACTCAATAATAGATAAGTAAATATTTACACCATAAACTTAAAACATATATAATACATAATGTAGATAATAGACCCCTCTATATTTTGGTGAAATTGTGAGAAGGAACCTCCATTTGTCCTAATTTTCTTTTTAATAATTTTTTACAAAAAAACCCACCATAAACAGGAAAATACAATATACATTCTATGAATTACAATATTATAATAATGAGGTAAATCTTTTAGTTAGAATTTCATGTAGATAAGATAGGAGGTACCTACCAACCTACTGAACTGTTATGTTATTCACTGGTAATTTCCTTACTTTGATTCACCCACTTAGTTTGCGAATGGTAGGACGGAAACTGGTTCAAAATGACTCGCTACTAAGTACAAGTATTACTGAAATGAAAAAGCTTTACTTCACCAACAATTTAACCAGAAATATATAATAACAGTGAGCCCTGGACTAGGAGACCCTGTACCGCAGGTACTCTGAGAGATATTGTGAAATATATTACAATAATACACAAACTTATGTAGGTATCTGAAGGATTAAGCAGATACCAACAGGGTGTGGCACTGTCATTGAGTGAGCAGACCACAACTAACAATTCTTGAGGCTAAGAAAGTTTGGCAGGTCTATTTTAAAAGTGGGCCAATAATTTAGAGAATTAACTGACCTACCGTTGGTACCTAAGTCGCAATGAGACAAGGCCAGATATTCTGTAGGCTTGTCCATTTCACATCCAAATGCAGAATATGCCAACAGATACCCATCCTATCCTATTTTAAGCGCTAACACCCTAAGAAGTCTGAAGACAAGATAATATCAATTTGACCTAGACCCAAATCACTCAATTGAATGTACAATGATGATGACATCAGCTCTGTAGTAGGATGTAGAGCATCACCAGGCAAGTTCATAACTTAACATGATGTCATGGACAGAAATGGCCAATAAAGACTGATAAGCGGGGTAGGTATTGGGGAAAATATTGACTGGCATTACTTTTAGAAATCATTTTAAAAGTTCAACTCAAATAAAGAATAGTTTTGCAACATTTTTCATACTGTAGGTGGATGAACTCCTGAACTGCCCTCGCGGAATCGAACATATAGGTGGCCCATACTAAGTCGGAATCAGATCTGTGTCGCGGGAGACAAGTGGTTAATGAAGAGTAAATCAAAGGCAGTAGTTTTAGTTAATTAAACTGTGGGTCAGATTTTGACTGTTGTAAAAAAGACCAATAAAACACTACTATTATAGGTATCTACAATAATATTCCATTGTTCTTGAAAATTTTAATAGGAATCACCTGTCAAATGATTTGTCCAATAAAAAAATCTAAACGTGTGTGTGTGTGTAAAGCTATGTTTTGTTGGTATAGCGTATATACTACCCTAATGTTTGCGTACTACAACCACACCCACACATCTCACTAGTTTGTATAATATTTGATCAAAAACATGAGCATGGAAACTGAGTTAAGTTGTATGACCATTAGTGTGCTTTGTTTAAGAGACAAATAGACCATAAATTTATGAAGTAAAACTTTTGCAAGCAGTACACATTCTAAACCTACACCTGGTCCAACTCTTCTAACAAAAAAACAAGTAATTGAATCTGAAACTAAGCTAATAAAATACAATATTATGTGTAACAAAATTACACAAATCTTGCAAGACTAAGAGGATGACATAAAATTAATGGCTTTTAGAACAGGAAACCTTATGATGGTAAAATTCACTTGGGAGGACAAAACTGCTTGTAATTTAGCTAACCACATCTACAGGGACGGGATAAAGCAGTTCTATATTCTTGTACAGCTAAACTCCAAGCAACAAGCTAAGGTGCTTAAGTGTAAGATAAATTGCATCAATCATTATCAGCATAATGGATAACTGCTGCCACTGCTTAAATCAGTGACCTATAAGTTTGGATTAGTGTTTTATGTTGTTTTAAGCACAATGAAGGTACCAGTTATAACTGAGTAGAAAGCTGATGAAGCTTATGCGAAGGTTTTACTATAGCAATTACTTTACCCACCAACCATTCACACCTCTAACAATCCACATGACCCTCCAAACTAGGTCATAGGGCCTTTGTAGATGCCTCTACGTAAATGAGCCTCGCAATCAGAGGAGTGACCATAAAAGTAGTAATAAATCGACTGTGGACGTGCCGCCGCGCCGCCCGCAACACCTGTAACGCTTGCGGCGCGCCAAGTCTTGCTAGAGAATAAATGGACCGGCCCTTAGGTAGGTACCCCACCCGAATCCAACGTCGGCGATATGTACTTCTTATCGGAATTAAAGAAATTTGAGGCGCAAACTGTGTTTTAAGGATTGATTGGGAGTAAAGTTGCGATTTTTAAGAAGTTTAGAAAGTTTTAGGCAATATTTTAGGGTTTTCTGAGAGGTGGGAGTTATTTGTTGATCGACAGGAAGCGTAAAAGAATTGTTATTAGATCTAAATCACTGACCTGTTGATTAGCCAGATCCCATTAAACGGCGAGTGATGGAGCCGAAGACCGCTAGTCTTCAAACAATACGGCGTATTCGGCACGTAAACACTGGTTTCACAATCAAAAGGTAGAACTGATAGATTTAACGCATACACCACGAATCCACCTTTGTTGAAACACTGTTTGCACAAAATTCCCACTTCCTTGGGTCCCAGGGTAATGTTTTACCGTGAATTTATCGTATTTATTCACCGCCGTTTTCATTCATACCAATGTGAAATCGTTCGGACAAAATCGGGCGAATGGCAGTTGCCGTTGCAGAGACACTGGGTGCGGGCGGCAGGGAGGCGCGCGTCATCCGCCATATTGGTCCATGACGTCACCTTTGATCGCGTAGTGCTGTAACCCCCCAGGAAATATCAATATCGAGATCTTGATATTAACAAGTATTACATTTTTTTTATTGATAATATTTTTGACATTAGACTTTTCCTTTGCTCCAGTGTAGGCTCCGATTTCACAAAAAAAGTGCGATTCCCTTATATCTCGGGGAGTAGTGAAGATATGATATTCAAAAACCTGTATTTACGAGAGCTGTAAGGTGCAAAAAGAATTATTCGAGAAAGTCAAAAACCAAAAAAAGTTATGGCCGAAATAGTGAAAAAAAATTTTTTTTTCCAATTTTTTTATTTTTGCGCTCTATATTTTGCTAATTTAGTCAGCTACAATTTAAGCCTAAAACAAAGACGATCGGATTAAGGGTTTTCCACTGTAGCCGAACCTTTTTGAAAAAAATCATAAAGTCAAAACGACATTATTTTTTCACATGACATTTATGATTCGATTCATTTCCAATGTGCTCGATAATCATGTGAGGTACGAAATCTGCCGTTTTTTTTTATTGTGAACAAAAAGATAACAGTTGTTAATATTAATTAGACAGAGAGATCTAATGAAGCTATAATCTTGTATGATACCAAGACATTTACATAAGCAATAAATACATAGCTAAAATTCATTAAAATATACTTACATAAGTACTTGTATGATATAATATATATCTACTTATAAATAGATTGATATTAAATAAATACATGATCAACAGTTTTGCAACTTCCCATAATTATGAATTTTTTAGGGTACTTCCTATATAATTAAGTAACGAAAAATCAAAATAATTAAGGATGACTTTTTTAATTTTTTGTCTATCCCATAGTGTGGGATGGGTATCGTTGGATTCTTCGTTTAAAATATTGAGAGTTTAGGAGAACCACTTTTTAAAAGCTTTCCGGCTATCATGCAAAAGGCGATGCTGCTTGATATAGCCCGGATAGTCCGACTTTTTCTCTCGTTGTCGCCCTGACCTCCGGCCGCTTGGACTCCTTAGCTGGAGGGCGTCCGTCTGGCCATTTTGGTCAGACGAGACTATTGTCTTTTTTATCCCCCCCCATAATAATAATAATAACCTCCGGCCGCTTGGGCTCCTCAGCCGGAGGGCGTCCGTCTGGCCATTTTGGTCAGACGAGACTATTATTTTTTATCCCCCATAATAATAATAATAATAACTTCCACACAATATAGTCACTTGACCTGGTCTCAAACTAGGATATCCTATGCTATGGTAACCAGGCAAGGACGTCACAAACATGAAAATACACCTAGACTGAGGCCATTTGTACAAATATACGGCGGCCCCCAATGGGAATTGAACCCGCGACCTCTGTTTTGGTAGCTAAGCGCCTTAACGGCTACATCAACGAGACAGTCTCATCTCTGTGTCTGTTTTCTTTTGAAATATGAAAGTTTATTTAAGACCTACATGTTTTGAGATCTCGACAAAATATAAGAGCCCTAGTTGCGTTTCAAAGTCTTACTCCACAGACTGCCAAAAAAAATAGTAGTGAGACGCTATATAGGTAGTGAAACGCAACTTTTTTTCGATAGTGATGTGCTACAACTAAAACAAATCATGTTTAATACCGTTATTTGTTCGTTTTTTTAGTGGTACCTACTGTCATATTTTTGGCTGTCATCTCAAAATTGTTTTAAGAATTGAAATATTTTTTCGAGGCGTTTGCTTAAGTTTTTCACAGAGAAAATAATCACTACGAAGTTTTTTTTTCAGTGAAAGGAAGTTTAATTACGTCCCGTGACCAGATAAATTATTCTTAAAGCAAAGTCATAATTTGGATTCAAGATGCAAGGTTCGTAGCAAGTTTATGGCACAAGAATTGTGTGGTCTTTCCCATTGTTTATCTAATGTTTTCAACATCCTTTTGTATTTTAGATACACGGCCAGAGTTATACGAGGAAGTCAAGTTGTACAGAAATGCCAGGGAACGTGAAAAGTACGTATTCACTCCCAAAACCATTGAACATTTTAAGATTCTATCTCACTGTGAATGAGTCATTAATTGCCTTTATTAGCATTCTATCTCCCTAGCAATTGCATTATATCCTATATTAGTCAGTCAATGCAGTACGACAGTAACTTTAGTGGGACTAGTTTGCCTACAGACAAATGACCATACATACCCAGAATAAAAACTGAAATAAATTACCCTCCTTTTGGGCTCTGCCGCAGTCGGGTATTTTTTGGTATTGGTATTGGTGGTGATTTTGGTTTCCGCAACTCGACTATTGATGAGCCTATTTTGCGTGTTTGGAAGGTTTCATCTATTCCTGCTACCCCAACTCCTCCAGAAATGCCTGCAGCTTTCTAGTGTCGCTGCATGCCTCTCGAAGTGTCCCTGGGTTTCCAGGGAGTGTCGCTCGTTGTCTTGCTACCCCTGGCGCACTCCACCAGCATGTAGGCGACTGCTTCTTCCTCATCCGTGCAAGCTCTGCATAATGGACTGTCAGTAACACCCATGATGAAGAGATGTTTATTAAAGTGACCTCGACCTGTGAGAGCACCTGTTATCAGGCGTAATTGCACCTTAGTAAGACATAGGAGGCACCGAGACAGGCAAGGTTTTTGCCTGTCATTGCTGGTCTGGCTTGCCTGCAGTCCGTGCGAGAGGTCCATTGTTGTGTAACCTGTTTGTACGCTTACTTATACATGTCTTTAGTTGACAGAAGGGCAGCGGAGCAATAGGCTCAGGTCTCTCTGCTGTGGTTCCGGAGCGTCCTCGGGCAAGCTCGTCTGCCTGATTGCCTCTTGAGACACTGAGTCCTTTGATCCATTGCAAAGCGAGATCATTGTTTTTGCCTACCTTCATCAAGGATTCATGGCATTCCTGTATGACTGCTATGCAGTGTACCTCAAATTGTCATAATAGACTATGACTTGTAGTTTTACGAAACTCGGCCCTGCTTGTGTTTGTTAGTGCAGCAGTCTGTATTTAGGTAATAATTGCCGTGGGTTACATAACAATATTCTTTATTGTTCTACCTGAACATTAGTGAGCTTTGTTTTAAATGTTGTTGTGCAATAGCAGTGTTATTTATAAAAACACGATTCTGTTGAAACATTTCTCAAATACCATTTCAACATGTATTGGTAAAATAAAAGGAAAGACCCATTAGCTGCACTTGCGGAGTGCTTTGAGGTATTGAGTTTTTGTAAATAATACTGTACATAGTTCCGCATGATTATCGTTTATTCACCCATCATCATCATCATCAGCCATTTGACGCCCACTGCAGGACATAGGCCTCCTTCGTGGTTTTCATAACTATGAGGGGTTTTGCCATAATCGCCACACTTGGCAGGCGGGTTGGCAATCGCAGTATGCGGTTGGAATCTCAGGAAGACGCTGCTGCCCGTCTCCTGGTAATTGATTTCCTTAGTCGCCTTCTATGACATCCACGGTAGGAAACGGAGTGACGCTATTCTTAATCCGGCGCCACATGGAAAATCCACCCATACAATGATTAAATTGTATGTCACAGTCATGTTAGACAAGACAACCACAAACAAGGTTCTGTGTGAATTTTGAAGCAAGCATACTGCTTCCTACAGGCATGACAATATGGCGGAGTTGTATGCAGTGGTGTGCACACTACAGCACCTGGAGAAAGCGTACATGAGGGACTGCGTAAGAGCACAGGAGTACACCGCCGCATGCAGCCGCCTGCTGGTCCAGTACCGAGTTGCGTTCAAGCAGGTGCAGGGGGAAGACCTGCCTAATATTGATGCGTTTGTTTCGAAGTTCAGGGTAAGTGTTGATTGACTGGAGTGTGTTTTTAGTACATGGATAATTCTGTGTGTCATTATTAAAAAAAAAAAAAACCGGCCAAGTGCGGGTCGTACTCGCGCACGAAGGGTTCCGTACCATTATCTATGTAACATTAGACACAAAGATCGAGAAAAAACGACAAAAAATCACGTTTGTTGTATGGGAGCCCCCTATAATATTTATTTTATTTTAATTTCATTATTTCTGAAGTGAATATACAACTAAATATTCTGTGAAACTTTCAAGCGTCTAACTGTTGCCGTTATTAAATTAGTGCAAAAAACGCCAAAAAAAAATCAAGAAGAAGAAGAAAGACATTTATTATACCAACAAGATACACCACAGAAACAAAATAAGCAGATAAGTAACATAATATGCACAACAACAGAAAGCAAACTAAATACACAACAGACAAAACGAATAAATAAAACAGGGCCATAGATGTAGCCTGTGGTGTATCTAAGTTGCCACAAAAGGCGGCTGACTCAGCGTTGTGCTGAGGAAGTGATCCCTCAGCGCTGATTTTATGTAACCCATAATCGTACTACGGAGTGCGTGCCGAGGTGCAGTTAAAAGAACGTCACGTTTTGTGTATGGAAGCCCCCTTAAATATTTGTTTTATTCTGTTTGTTGTTATAGCGGCAATAGAACTACATCATCCGTGAAAATTTCAACTGCCTAGCTATGACGCTTCATGAGATACAGCCTGGTGACAGACAGACAGACAGTGGTCTTAGTAATAGGGTCCCGTTTGGCACCCTTCGGGTACGGAACCCTAAAAACTGACAAACAACCTTCTTCATGTTTCGTCATCTTTGTCTAATGAATCTTATTACAGTTTCTTGTGTTTTGGTGCCTTGAGGTCATAACAGGTTTCTCATTGCGAACCAGCTCGTGCGTCTGTTCCACTTTAAACTATTTACGTCTGTATAGTCCTATTCGAGATTAGTAAAATCGCAATTTTTCATTTACAAGTTAATTTTTATTAATTCCAGTTAGACTGCCCGGCGGCGCTAGAGAGGATAAGAGAGAACAAACCTAACCTGATCAAGGATGACAAAGGAAACACCAACAAATACATTGCTGAGATTGTCTCTGTGAGTGCAGTTTCAATTGAAATGGTTTACTTCCTACAAAGTAAACTTTAGCGTTTGCATCTACGTAGTGAGATGATTTATACAGTGTCCGGTGGCACCTTCACTCACACTAGATGGGTCCGAGTGGTCCACTCGGACGGTGCAGTGCCTGGGACATTGTTTTTTTCTTCCTAAAAATAATGGGTTGTGATTCGACCCTGTTATAATCAGGTGGCGCCGGATTAAGAATAGCGTCACTCCATTTCCTTCCGTTGATGTCGTAGAAGGCGAATAAGGAAACCAATTACCAGGAGACGGGCAGCAGCATCTTCCTGAGATTCCAATCGCATACTGCGATCGCCAACCCGCCTGCCGAGCGTGGCGATTATGGCAAAACCCCTCGTGTTTATGAGAACTACGGAGGAGGCCTATGTCCTGCAGTGGACGTCGAATGGCTGATGATGATGATGATCAGGTGGCATATGCCAAAAAGGCCGATTGTTGGCGTTAATACTATCAAGTCCTAGGTGTTTTTGCCTTGGCTCCTCAAAAGCGCTATTAACATGCTTGAGAGATTGTACTGGCACTTGTTGCGAACACAATCTGAAAAAAAAAACGGCCAAGTGCGAGTCGGACTCGCGCACGGAGGGTTCCGTACCATTATCTACATATTAGACACAAAGATCCAGAAAAAAAAAACGGCAAGAAAGCCAAGGCCAAGTGCGAGTCGGATTCGCGCACGAAGGGTTCCATACCATTATCTATACAACATTAGACACAAAGATCGAGAAAGTCACGCTTTTTTGTATGGGAGCCCCCCTTAAATATTTATTTTATTCTGTTTTTAGTATTTTTTGTTATAGCGGCAACATCATCTGTGAAAATTTCAACTGTCTAGCTATCATGATATACTGCCTGGTGACAGACACAGACGGACAGTGGTGTCTTAGTAATAGGGCACCCTTTGAGTGCGGAACCCTAAAAAGATATGATTTTTTTCCATTGGTTGCGCTAGTGCTACTGTATGGAGCCCCTTAATGGACGTCCCGTTCCCTTCGCCAGCTCTTCATCACGCTGATGGACAAGCTGCGTCTGGAGTTCCGAGCCATGGACATGATCCAGCCGGAGCTGCGCGATCTTCGCGACACCATGGACCGCCTCCTGATGCTGCCTGACGACTTTGAAGGGAAACTGAAGGTACTGCAATAAAATAAACTACATGTGCCAGCGCAATCATTAGCTCTACACTCACGTAACTCATATTCTATGGCAATAAAATTATTCAATCATTTGCCACAAAACAATTCGGAGCTACGTCTCACAAAATTTAAAACAGTATTATTGTATTGTATTCATTTATTTCAGGCCCATATAGTATTAGTAACAATCGTGACTTATGCTATGCTATGCTATTATATATTATTCTCATAGACAAAATGTATTATAGTGTAAAGGACTTCTTAAATGGTCCATTGATCTCAGGTTACTTTTAAGCAATTTATTTTTTCTTTTATTGTTATTTTATTACTGTGCAAAGATTTACCTACATAGATTTTTACCTACTAATTTAGCTAACAAGTAGGCTTTTGTTTTTTTTTTTTTAATTTTAAGTTACCAGCTACATAATTTGTAATTACCATGCTTTAGCAAATAAGTATTCTTATGCTTATTCTGCCTGCTGCTGACGGAGCGGAGAACGTGCCTCTTAATTAGATTGGAGTGACAGCAAAAGGACATGAAAATATCCCAAAGGAAGACTAACGGCTCCTTAGGACACTCCTCAGAAGCAGTTTTAACTGTCTGTGGAAAAGGGAAAGATGTAACCAGTTAACCACAGATTATTTAAACTGCCTCTTAGGAGTGTTTTAGAGGAATCACTGCAGTCTGAAATAATATCCCCGCCTGTGTCGTCCTTTCTCGTCGTATCGCCCGTTGCCCTCCTTTGTCAGATGGCTTAGACGGGTTCAATAAAGAATATTCGTATATTGGATCATACTGTATAGTGGCAGGCCCTGTTCTCTGCCTACCCCTCTGCGATGCAGGTGTGAGTTTATGTATGTGTCTTCCTAGTAAGGTTCATTAAGGCCGATAAGGGTTTGTCAGAAGCTAGAATCTAATATATGAAAATCTCGTGTCACAGTGTTTGTTATCGAACTCCTCCGAAACGGCTTCACCGATTTTAATGAATTTTTTTGTGTCTATTTCGTAGGTCTGAGAATAGGTCGCAGGCTAATATGGCAAAACAACGTTTGCCGAGTCAGCTAGTAATCATATAAAATACTTTTGGATGTACAATCTGCACAACTATACACCTTACTTCAAGTGGCGCCTAAACAAAACAAATAGCTGTCGGCCCGCTGAGGGCAGAGAGAGAAAGAAGAATGCCACTCCGAGGGCTGAGCATACCTAGTTCGAGTTACATCTGAGATTTCCGTACTTAACCTCATAGTTGGGCCAATGTACGTAGCAAGCGCTAAGGTTTCCGCACGATGTTTTCCTTCACTGTTAGCGGGTGTTACTGCTACTATAACTTCACAAATGGAGGTCACTTAGAAAAGAAACTCATTGGTACATGCCGGGCATCGCACCCACTGACCTCCCGAATGAGAAGCCGGCGTTCGACCGCTCCGCTACACCGCTTCGAGCATACCTAATAAAATCCCAACTGTTCAGGTGCAAGAGTGGCTCGACAAGCTTGCCGAGATGTCGGCGTCGGACGAGCTCTCGGAGACTCAGGTCAGGCAGCTGGTCTTCGACTTGGAGACGGCCTACGGTGCGTTCAACAAGTTCCTGCACAAGGACTAGTGGCCTCAGCCGCGGCTCAGCAGATCAACTATATAGGTGAGATAACATTATTAATATTCAGCATAGAGCTGGGGCTGCGGCTGCGGGGCGTACAGCGGGCCGTGTTGAGGCGTATGAGGGGCGTGGGGCGTTCGGGGCGTCAGTGGGTGCTTTGCGTACAACAGCTGAGGAGGGCGCTCCACTACGGCGACTACGCTGCTTGTGGGCATAACTGTACTGGGACGGCTCTGGGGAAAGAAAGCTGGTTGGAAGGCGGATTTTACAATTTGTACATTTCATCTCATTGTATTATGATGGGTTTTGCCATAATCACCACTCTTGGCAGGCGGCAAAACCCCTCATGGTTATGAAAACCACGAAGGAGGCCTATGTCCTGCCTTGGGCGTCAAATGGCTGATGATGATGATGATATTATGATGAGGATGGCCGAGGATAGAAGTGGCGTGCCTCGGGAGAGGCCTATGTCCAGCAGTGGACGAGTACGTGCTGATTGATGAAATACACAAGCAGCTTTAAACTGATGCGTGTATATCACCTTCGTGCATCTGTAAATTGTTTATCAAGTCTGTTTTATAAGAGTTCACTGCATGAGCACTTATTACTTTTTTTTTTTTTTTAATTTAGGAACGCCAGCAGGTTACATATCTACTAATACACTAGTAATAGAGTCTTATGTTTAAATGTCTAATATGTATCCCAGTTACAGGCATCCACAACATTTACAGATATAGATTAAAATTTGTATACAGACAACCAACAACGCAGTAACTAAAATTAGTGTACATAAGTAAATTAGTGTAATTAATTAACCCAATCCCATTACTTAAATGTCTCTGCTAGTAAATATCATTAATATTTTGCACTAGCTATATACGAACCACTACAGGGCGTAGGCTTTCTCTAACAGAGAAGTCGCTCTGCCACATTTCATAAAACTACAATTCGTAGTTTATTATGACAATTCGATGTATAATGCGTCACGGAGTTTTCCCGCTTGTGCAATGTACGCCGACCTGTCATAGTAAGCCAAGGAGAAACCCCTTGAGAGCTGAAATACCATATAAACGTAGTTTGGTTTTGATTTATAAGCAATATTTTGAGTGAGTTGGTTGTAATGCGAATGCGTCGTTCACCTTTCGCCCGCTGGAATCACGCTCGCAATTGCTACCGTGATAAGACTCTCTTTCTCTCTCTCTCTCTCATTCGGACAAAACCTACACCCAGTAATAGGTCTTGCACGCATACTTATAGATAGAGAACACTTTATTGCACATGAATGGAATGAATCTTTTATTGCAGTAAAAGAAATTTCTAGAGAGGCAAGTTTAATACTAGATAGTATTTTCTTCCAGCTGATCCTTTTTAATGTGGAGAGTGGAAGGCGTAGTGCCAGAAAAAAATTATAGGAGTAATTTATTACATAAACTAGCGGTCTTGTTTCAGAGCTTTTACGTCTTTATAAAAGCTGGCGCCCGTGGCGCCCTCAGAGCAACCTGAGAAAATGAAATAAAATAGATTTATATAAGAAGAGAAAAAAAAAGTCTAATTAAGTTAAGGTTAAAATTACAAGTAGTCTAAATGCATGCTAGGTACACATGTTTAGGGTCATAGGCTGGGTCTCATCTGTAATGTATGTAAGATTTGGTAAATGTCTCCGTAACCTGTTTTTTGTTCTAACTAAAATAAAAAATAAAAGACGACTCCACCAAAACACTCCTAAGATACAATTGCTGGTCTTAACTCTCACCTTTCTAACAGATTGTTTTAATTTCAGGTACTTACACTACAAGAAAAAGCTCAACAAAACAGCTCAGTATCAATACTTTGTGTCGCTATGTGTAACGCTAGAGCAAATGTACCATTATGATTATGAATTTATGTAATGTCTGTCAAACTAAAACGAAGCAAATACTGGCGGTGGCCTCGACAGCTGATCACCCTTTACGTTTTGAACCATTGTTATGGCAAAGTAATAGAGTTGAATTTAGATAGTCTCTAAACGATTCAGAGCACAGGAAGAGCGCCGTCAAAAAGCCGCAGGTTTCCTCACGATATTTTCTATTAGCTACTAATCTAGTTCAATATAAAATCTGACCCCCGGTACCGACTCGACGCGACGCCTTGGCATTGTAGTATGTGTCAATTGTAAGTTCTTGATGGTGAAATATAGACCTTACTGCTTTAGTTACAAAGTTGCTATTCCATAACTTTGTTTTTCTTTTTGTACCATATCTATACTTTCTAATTCTCAATCTATTTAGAAAAGAAAATGCAATAAAGTGTATATTATTGTCTAAGATTATTTAAATTATAAATTTTATATCGCAGAAACTAAGTTTTCTTCGTAGTACCTACCTATTTAGATTTTCCTATTTAGAGATAAAGGTTACGGGCAGATTGAAAATCTCGTTTCATACCCCATTGACTTTATGGAGTTTTTTTTGCTGGGAAACATAATCAATTTCGTGATTTCCAGTTTCGTGGAACTGTAATAGGGAGTAATTGTTTGTTATGTGGTCGCTGATAAGATGTAAAGTTGTTTTAACCTTTGTTACTCTCTTTTTATTGATGGTAAGCTATCATACAAGGAACTTAATTCTGTATTATAGGATTCATTAACAAGCCCAAGTTAAGCGCGCACGTGCACCGCACACAACAATGGCGCGCAGGCGCAGATAGCGTTGCCAGATCGCCATTTAATAAATAGCAATTTTCAAAAGAAAAGCCTCCACAAAGTATTTTTAATTTTAAAGAATAAAAGCAAAAAAAACTAAGAATACGTTTAATAATTCAAATAAAACACTAACTTTCTTTAAGAAAAAAATATATTTCCGCCATAGCTTCTAAGAGGTACAAGTTCAAGCGTGTCGATTACAATTTCGTAATTTTTTTTCTGAATTAAACCTTGGTAGCATTTGTAGAGACGGAACAAAATACATGCATCCTTTAGGCATTATTGAGAAACGAATTCTAAGAATTGCCTCTGCAGTTACAAATGAAAACTTATTGCGCAAATTGTCTTTAATCTGGGGGCACGGCAGTGCCTCCGCTAAGTCGAGCAAAAAAGTGGCACGGCCCTACCATCCTTTTCTCGAAGCAGATCAGGCCATTTTTAACCCCCCTATAACTTCGTTGTGGATAAATCTAGAAGCCTAATTTTCAGTAACCAAGCAGGCATTGTTTTATTTCACACGGTTTATTTAAAATTTCATTCAATTTGAACCAGTACTTTAAGAATTATAAATAGTCAAAGTTTTTTAATTAAAACTAAAATTATAACTAGTCAAAGTTTCTTAAGTCACTCACTGACTGACCGATCATCAAAACGCTAAGGCATTTCTAGCAGAATTAGAAGCTTCAAATTTAGAATACAATAAGTGTTTAGTGTACAAATTAAGGAAAAACTAAAATATTTTGTAATTTCGGTCCAGTTTTCTAGATACACTAACTGCATAAATAAATAATTAAATAGATTGACTTGGCAATCGCACTAAACAATCTAATTTAATATGTATTACGTGTGAGATATATTCTGTTTTCATGATATGGTCACTATAAAATGTTGGTACGTTAGCTAATAACGTAATAACTTAAGACATAAGGACTGAATAAATTAACCGACTTGGTATAACATGGATCACAACTTTTTACGGTAGAAGAACTGAGTTGCGAGCCTTGATTTCTATTACAAGTTATGTTTTTGTTGGCTTATATTTACTTGAGAAAAGGTTCTCTTAACAACTGCATTGGAAAATGGCTGTGACAAAATGTTGGTTATGTTGGTGCCAATTTCACAGTTAGCGAAAAATAGACAGTAGAGATTGTAATTGGCAGTAGATTAGATTAGATTAATACTTTATTGCACACCATAAATTATAAATATACATGAATAATCTTAAATATATAAGTATATAGTAATAGCCCAAATATATTTAAAATGGGGTGATCATTAAAATTATATGAAAAGCCCATATGATATTCTTTCTGTGTGAATTTTACCGTTCAACCGTGTGCTTCCTTATTTTGGAGATAAAATCAATATTTTAATATTTCTCAATATTTTCCCCTCCCAAAATTCTCTTCTACGCAAAAAAAAAATCTCTGAATTTGCAGGGAATTCCCCCCATCTGGCAACACTGGGTGCATACAGAAAATATTTATAAATTAGTGATGCGCATAATTTCGATTAAGATTGGAAATCTATAAGTGTGATAAATGAAAATGTGGGCTTTTTAGTACACCATCAACGGCAAATTCAAAGTCGACAAAGAATACTATCTGACATCTCAATCCTTGATCCTGGCACGGAATCTCTTCGACAAGGGCCGGAACAGCTATGATCAACTGAAGAACAAATCGATGGAAGCTATCAATACGTTTTTAGATTTAGTTAATATCATGAACGACGTTATGGCGCGAGAGTTAAGAAGTGCCGTTGTCAAGTTCTATAGGATTAAGTACTTCCATGATTTCACTAATTACGTAATTTCCATGGAGGAGGTAAGTCATTAAATAGGTAACAAAAACATCTGAAAGTAATTTTCAACATTATTCAAGTTGTTTTCCATAACAAAACAAGTATATTGTATTACATTCACTACTTATTAGAAGTTTAAAAAACACAGCTTTAAAAAAAGATTAGAAATTATAGCATACCTATTTTCTTCTACTTACTTAAGTAGGTGCATGCCTTCCGAAAGAATAATGTAAAACCATTTAAAAATTGTCCTATTGTACTCGCTTAAATAAAAGTAATAAATTGACTTAGTTACTAACACTTCCGATTCCAATTTCTTCTTCTTTCTTCTTCAACTCGTTTTTGCAAAGCCCTAGTTAACTAACCCGTATTACTGACTCCTCAGATAGTAGAAATAATAGAGCACTGCCTGCTTGAGCCAGTTGAGAAGCTAGATCTGCTCCGAGAACAATTCAACGAGAGTATACATAATTTCGCGGACGTAAGGAACTTCGCCCAGGTGGAGAAATGTTACGACAACCTTCCTGACGAGGTTGCTACTGCGCATTGTATACTGCATCAGGCAGTTCTGTAAGTGACATACCTATTGTTATACCTACAGGTCATCACAAAATCCCCATATACGAACATCTGCAAGGGTAGTACGATGGCGCGAAACACGCGTTTTGAGGCGCTAAAATGTCAGAATTTGACAATTAATGTAGGTACTAGAAAGTCGCAATTTTTGCCGTTAAAACGCGCCTTTCGCGTCATCGTGCTACCCATGTAGGAAAGAAAATCTACTCGTAAATATGAACAACTTTTATTATAGTGATAATTTAAAAAAGCTTAAAACGAAAAGTAGCTGTACTTACCTGGTTGTACTATACCAGCACAGAGGAAAAAAAGGTAAAACATAGATGTCTAACTAGCGCATAAAATTACCCCACGTTCAAGTGTAGGATGACGGGCGGGGCTTGTCAATTGTGTTACCAATCGGAGCGAGTTCAGTATTACCCGGCAAAATATCTATGCATCTGCCACCGTTAGACCGTCATCTTGCGAGGTACCTAGATATTTCGACGGGTTATACATAAATGAAGTGAATGTTTTGGTTTTACGTTTTTGTATAAAATCAATCATCAGTTTCGTTTAAATCAATCATCAGTTGTGCCGTAACTTGCTATCGCTGAATCAACGTTCACGTCGTCACTCATGGCGCACAGAATGAACCAATCATAGAGTGATTTACTCTACATACAGCACATCTTCCTCCACTATCTAGCCTTTAAGGCGCTTAGCTACCAATACAGAGATAGTGGGTTCCATTCCCACTGGGGGCCGCCGTACATTTCTGCAAATGACCTGTCTGGGTGTATTTTCCTGTTTGTGACGTCCTTGCCTGGTTACCATAGCACAGCGTATCCTAGTTTGGGACCAGGTCAAGAGATTGTATTGTGTGGAACTTATTATTATTATTGTCTTGCACTCATTTCATTAGTAAAGACTAATAAAGGAGGACTGGGGCTGGTTTTTGACTGTGAATTTTGTAGAAAGAAATACTTCTATGGTTTTTTGTTCGTAGTACTATACATTTTAATATCGCAGCTGGTAACTTCAGTATGAAACAGCTGTTTTTTTTCACAATACCGAAGTTTTCTCTAACGTAAAAGGTGATGGTATTGACCAATGCCCGTCCCCCCTTTTTGCATGTATATTGGAATTTTGTTACAACCTGTGGGCCATTATCGTTGGTGGCTGTAGGCAAATAGGAAGGTTAACCCTAGCCTCTTTGTGCCCCGTGATCTACAATGGAATACAGGTTCCTTTCTCACCTTCAGTAACTGATCTTGGGCTAGTAATAGACCAAAATCTGGACTGGAATGGGCAGGTGAACAGAGTCTCTCAAAAAGTCTATGCTTCTCTATATTCTTTACTGCGCCTCAAAAATTTCTTACCACTGAGCACCAAGATTTCTCTTGTGAACTCTCTTCTTCTCCCCATTTTAGATTACGGTGCTACTTGGACCTCACTGAGGCACTTCTTAACAAGCTTGATCGGTTGCTCAACTCATGCATTCGCTTCACCTTCGGCCTTCGAAAATACGACCATGTGTCCGAGTACCGATCCAAGTTGAAGTGGCTTCCAATCCGCGAAAGGCGGAACGTCCGAATTCTGTGCATTCTCTTTGCCATCCTCCACGAACCAAACGCCCCTTCGTACCTTAAGTGTATGTTTCAATTCCTCTCCTCCAACAGTACAAAGAATCTTAGATCATCTGATAATCTTCTTCTATCCATCCCCATCCATCGTACAGGTTTTGCGGCAAATTCTTTTGTCGTTAACTGCTGTGCGGCTCTGGAACACTCTGCCGGAAAATATCAGGAAAGCGAATTCACGTCCCTCCTTGAAATATCTTGTCCGTTAACACTACCTTAGTGCCATTAAGAACTAACTGACTGTCATTTCAGACCAATAAATAATTTATTTTTCAGTGAAAGTATTTCCGTTTCCTTTCTTTCTTTTGTTTTGCTTTTTTTCTAATTTGCATTAGAGTAAACATCCATTTTATTTTGTCTATATTTAAAAATGTATTGTCATAAATATGTATAATGTATAATATACATATATATTAATATACCTTATCTTATTATACGGTATATATCATCGTAATTATTAGTATGAATATAATAAATAGCAAGGATTAGTGTGTATTGTATAACATCAATGCTAAAATAGTTATTTTTATAGGTGCCCCCCTCCTTATAATACATTAGGTACTTATAAGTACCTTTATCACTTTCTTTTTGCACGCCTACCTCAATTTTGCCTCTCCTGTACCTCCTGCAGGTTGACTGGTAGAAAATGCCATTAGCATTAAGTCCACCTTTTGTACACTGTCTTTGTGCAATAAAGAATTAGTAATAATATATATTATTTCGCTTTTCCGGCAACATATCACCGGAATCAATAGCCCAATTATTATTATCTGGCTATGGTTACATTTATAAGGCGCGCCAACGCGAGTGTTGTTCAGTTATTTAAAGTTATTGCAGATGCGTTTTGTTTTGAATTCTATTAGTTTTTGCAACTATACTGGCATCGGATACAGAAAAATCGGCTAAGTACGAGTCAGACACGCGCACGAAGGGTTCCGTACCATTATCTATACAGCATTAGACAAAGATCTAATTTGAGAATAGCGCCATCTGTAAAAACCAACAAGAAGCGTTTAAAATTGACATTTAACGACATGACATCGCCGCTGTGAAGGTTATGGTGAGCGCTGTCTTTAGACAACGTTTGTTGTATGGGAGCCCCTTAAATATTTATTTATTTTATTCTGTTTTTAGTATTTGTTGTTATAGCGGTAACAAAAACACATCATCTGTGAAAATTTCAACTGCCTAGCTATCATGGTTCATGAGATACAGCCTGGTAACAGACAGACAGACAGACGGACAATGAAGTCTTAGTAATAGGGTCCCATTTGGCACCCTTCGGATACGGAACCCTAAAAAGTATGAAAAAAAGTATGGAACACTATCATGGGTTTTTATCATTAAGCAAGCATAAGTGCAATTCTCTAATTTTTTTATATAAGTATTAAGATAAAGATAAGATAAGATAAACATATTTATTTGTGAAACATGAGTATGCATAGTGATTCCCGTATTAAACATCTCTTCACAGCTTTAACGAAACAATGCAAACCAGTCTCACGACTATAGTCGAACTGAAGTCCCGACAATTTGCGCAAGACATGAATGATTCCCTCTATAACGTCCAGAAGTGCCTGAATGATTTTGTGCCGAAATTCTTTGAGCAACTTTTAGTGAATGCTTATACAGACAGTTGCCCATACTTGAGGGTCGTCAACGCATCCATTGCAGATCTGGTCAAGGATAAATGGACCAAAAATATTACTAATTTCCCAAAGAAATGGACTCCGCTAGTGAAAAGCTTGAAAGATATTATTGGGTAAGGACATTTCCTTACCGGTAAGTAATGTATCAAAACGAAAAGGGTTCATTTAAACATTATTTTTAGTACAAAATCTGCTGACATTCAAGATCCCTTATGGCTTACTCTACTGGCTGCAAACATAACAACACACGAAATTTTGAATACGCTGCACAGGCGCCACGAAGAGCTCGAGTGGGAGTCGATAATCACTGATAGGTTCTAAATTCTAATATAAGAAGTTTTTCACCTTATTATTTATGTTTTAAGATGTTTTGATTTTATTTTAAGTAGGTAACGAAAAACGATGTCCTCATAATATGAATAAACATTCTAGTTTTCATCATGATAAGTAAGTACATTAACCTAATTAATTAATTAGGTTACGTAATTTTATTTATGAAAGATATGAAATCAACACTTAGCATACATTCCTTAATTTTTTTTAAACTATAATGCGGGTTCTTCGATGCCAGGCGTGTATGGGAAGAAAACTGCCAAATCTCTTGCGGGGAACACCACTTGGTCCTCGTTTATTGTGCACACGAAGAAAAGGTACATAAATCAGAGGCTTGTAGCTTATATTTCTGTTTTCATAATGAATCTTTATAAAATTACAGATAGCGAGTCGGGCGGCGGCGATTGCGTTTATTTGACAGAGACGAATGCCCAGAGCAGGGATGTTATATGCCAAATCTGGAATTATGGCACCGCCGGTTACACAAAATTATGGTACTTTAGGCAAAAATATGGTACAAAACATTTTTTTTAGTTCAAATAGCGCCAAATAACTTTTTTTCATAAATTAAAGATTTTTTTTTTCGTAGACGTAAGATTTTTGCGTGGGTTATAGAATTTAAATGATTTTCACCAAAAATTGCAACCAATTTAGCGTTTAAATTAAACTTAAACTTTAAACAAAAGCATTAAGTTGGAGATTGTGGCATGAGTAGAATTCTGTTTTTAAAAAGAAAAAATGTATAAACAACAAGTTACCTGTCAACAGCAAAAGGAAATGAAACTGCAAAACCATTGTGTTTCATTACAAAACACATAAGGCCGTCACGAAGATTGCCAAAATTATGGGACTTTCACGTACCATAATGGATGTATTATGATGACCCACACCGCCGCGCTATAGGCAGTATAATCGATAGATTGTGTGAAGTAGATAACAACGCTAGTGAGAATAAAAAGTAAAACTGTCAATCTCAAGGGCACTTCCATTTAGTCTGTGCAAGAGTAAAAGTTTAGTCTGTGGTGCAAGCGCGCGGGTGGCGGGGAGGGTCACTATATTGTACGACCCGATAACGTACAGCCAATAACGCACACCCCGATAATTCATGCCCAATGGGCACCAATTATTGGGGTGTGCATTATTGCCCGTACGTTATTGGGTCGCGCAATATCGGTACGGACCGATAATGCACGGACGATTTTGTACGGCCAATAATTGGAGTCCATATCGGTGCCCCGTTCACATATGTTTAGTGGATTTTACTTGACATGAAATCAGCTGTTGTCCATAGGATTCGTTTAAAAATTTATTCCATAATCTAAGGTTTTTTGACATTCAAGGAAAACCGAATGTAATTTCTGAACTTCGAAAAGGGTGACGCACAAACTAATAAATCCCTACCTACTATTTTTCAAGGTTATTGAAGGCTTTAGCTCAGCGCAAGACTGGAAACGAAAGACGCGTTTTTCAGTACCTATGAGAAACAGATTACTTGAGGTGCCGGCCGGCGTGTCAGCCGTAATGGCTTGCTGATCGCAATGCCTAATTCAAATTCCCGAAACCAAGTTTCGTTGCATTGCATACGCCTTCATCCTTCCTGTAGTCGGTTCCCGTGCCAAATCTATCAATGGAGAGATTATCCAGGTTCATTAACCTACAGGTAGCCGCTGCTGAGTTGTCGGTGAAGTTTCAAACGTGGATAATATAAGGATAGCTTCTGGTGCCACAGTGATTTTTACCAGTGTATCACGTCGAGCGCTCTGGTTGATCCCTGTCATACTTTCTTATTAATTATCTCTACTAATGAACTCGTCCATATTGTAGGTATTGTATTACTTTGCACACAAGCTACTCTTCTGATGTTTATGGAAATCGGAAACTTATCTGAAAATAATATTTTACAACAATGTGAGCCGCTGCCCTATGGATGGTCGAGTTGTAGAGATCATCATCATCATCATCAACCCATTATGTCCCCACCGAGGGGCACGGGTCTCTTCCCTGAGGAAGGTATAGGCCATACTCCACCACGGGGGCCAAGTCCGGATTGGTGGAGGCTTGTAGACTAGTGGCTCGTCTACTGTCAGAAGTTGTCAAGCCGCCCTAAGGCCTCTGACTTGGCAGAGATAAAGGCAGAAAATGAGTCCTAATCCAAAAACAACTCCACTCTGCCAATCTTTTCTCAAATCATACCTAGGTATTAGGTACATCTAAAACATAAATTGACATGAGTACAACATCCCATCATGAGTGCAATCAACAACTTGCATTTAACTACAATTCTTCTTACAGAAGTCGATTTAAATGGTGACTTAAGGGACATTATAAGGTGGTACAAGTCTGCCTAAGTAGTTATATATTTTTATTTATGTTACATACTTGTTATTGTTTCTTTGCTAAGAGATCTAAGTACACAAATTAATATAATTCCTCAGCTGCTTGCGTGATAGACATACATGTAGTTAAAATAGAACTGAATTAACACTATAACTTTGCAATCTACGGAACACTCATCCTTCCCCGATGAGCATCTAGAAACTTGTATAACATGTTACTTTAATGTCCTTGAAAATATATTGCAAGATAGGTGATAGTGAAAAAAGCCCTGATAGGTATTTTTTTATGCTATTTTAGGTCATAGATAGTTTTTTTTTCATTTTAAGCTACTTTGGTAATAACATTAAAGGTGGAGTATTAAAGTGAGTATTATTGTATTAATCTATAGAAAACGCCACTGGTTGTCCAATTACATAATATATATCCATGTAAGATTGTTTTGTCTTGTAACTTTATTGTACAATTCTTTGTTTTCTTTCAATAAATAAAAATAAAATACCTAAATATTTTAATCAATTTCATTATTTTCATCTTCAATGCAAAAATACTGACATGTTATCACCACAGTGGCAAATGATTTTCAATGACAGCTAAGTCAATGATGAACTTATGTGCCTACCATGAATAAAGGAGTACAAGAAAATCCATCTTAGTGTTATCTTCTTTAATAAATTTGTATCAACAAACATTGTTTATGTGCTACTGTGCTAACGACAAGCTTCACTGCTTGCTGTTGTTCTTCCTCGTCTTTGAATTCCGGGGAGCTTGGGCAACGGCTCCATCCATAGACCGACTTTAATGGGCAGCCAGCCATAGCCAATCAAAGTGGCCTCCTTTCTAAGTGATCTTTGGCTATCAACTCATTTCGTGTTCCATGGAAGACTAGTTGAGAGCTTACTGGTCAGGCATAGACTAGTTTAGTTTTCATCTGAAATGTTGTAAGTTTATAAGATAGTTTAACCTATACATAACAGTTCTCTACGGTCAGAACATACACTTATGGAGGTATAACAAGAAATGAAAGTATCAAATATAATCCATAATTGGTGGTAGCACAGTTGGGAGAACGCTTGCCTCACATTCAAGTCATAGGATCAAATCCCGGCGTTTAACTTGTAACGTTCATAAAGTCGCAGTTTATGTGCTACTTTGAATAAAAAATTTTGATTGTGAATCCCAGCACATCCGCATGTACAAATCATTGATGAATTTATTTCTTTGATCTCTTAGTTGAGTAAGTATTTAGTACCAATACCTCTCCCTAACTGTGAAAAACATCGTGAGGAAACCCGAGTGCCTTAGATGTTCACATGCCTCAGCACTTGAAATCACCAATCTGCGGTGGGTACGCATGGTGATTAAATCTCTTTCTCTCTCAGAGTAGGCCTGTCCTGTGTCCTCCACAGTTGGACATATATAGGCTACATTATTATGAGCTATGTTAGGAGTTTCAGTCCATGATTGAATCAGGAATGATGAGATCCGCAGAGGAAACAGAGTTACTGATATAGCTCGAAGAATTGCTCAGTTGAAGTGGCAGAGGGCGGGGCACATAGCTCGAAGAACTGACGGGCCAAAAGTTCTGAATTGACGACCGCGGACCGGATGACACAGAGTGGGAAGGCCCCCCACCAATGGTCTGACGACCTGGTTATGGTGGCGGGGAGTCGCTAGAGTTTCACAATTAATGGATTATGCGGAGAAGAAGCCAACAAAGAAACTCCACATTTATTCTTTTGAAAAATGTCTGATAATGATTAGGAAAAGTAATTAAAACATTTACCACACTATTTTGATGCAAATGATCCTTACCAATGCTTAGGTAAATACTCGTACCTATTTCGCATTTGGTAGCTTCCTTTTTTCCTGTCCGCATACAGCTACTTTCCTTGCAAAATGTATTATTTGCAACATTAAATACTCTTTGATTTGCAAACGAAATTCAATTCCGTTCAAGGTTAGAAAATATTTTGTCTGTCCAGTGTTGCCAGATGGCCCTATAAATTTTCCCCATAATCTGAACAAAATCACCCCGAAAATAGTGCGTCTTACACTAAAATAAAACTTTTATTATTAACCAGATATTATACCCAGCAAGTGTTGTGAGAAAGTGCGTCACTTCTGGTTCAGCAATCCACTTAGAAACAGAGGCAACTCAAGCTACTTACTTCCGGTTCCGCGATTTTGGTCACCTGGTCGCTCAACGTTGCCTCATGAGTCGAGTCTCTCACCAGGAGGTCTTAATGTGATGCTGTTCATCGACACTGCTTAATAATACAAGTTTTATTTTAATGTAAAACTTGCGCTATTATTCGGCATGTGACGACGTACAGCATCTGTTGTGAGAGATGTCTTTGTTGGCTCCTAGTGACTGCATGACGACGCTATGTGATTAATTACGCTGTAGATTTCTGTGTAAGTACTAGTGACGAGATGAGTAGAGGATTAAAATTGTAAAATTATTGTTATAACATAGAATTGTCTTTGTTCGTTAATTGCGAAACATAGTTATAAATTACTGGACTGAATAAATCTTTTTGTATTTGTATTTTTTGTATTAGTGAATTTATTGTATACATACTTGGTAGAAGCAAGGAGAATAGCAAAAGGTATGCCTTTAGTTTCCAGTCTGTTACTGTCGCTGATCAATTATGGGGTAGAATATAAATAGGGACCTAATTTAATCGAACCTAGTTAACAACGCCCCCTTATTAACTTCAGCTCCTTAATTTCTGAAAGAGTGGTGTAAGCATTGACCATAATAGCCAAATTAATTTATTATTTCGTCTTTCAATTCTTTCTGATTTAATTGTTGAATTCCCAAAATATCTTTAAAATATGGGCTTACTAAAAATTAATTGCTCCTTGAGATAGGTACTGCGTGATCTTGAAGACTTGCGAGTCTATTTGAATTCTTGCACAGCCGTGGTTTGTTGGTTAGTAATAGACATAAAGAATAGATGTCTGATGTAATTTGCCCCTCCGCTGATTTAACAGGAAAATGGTACTCAGACCATCTGATTAAAATGGAATTCCACGAATGAGTAGGTATTAAAATAGATAAAAATCGGGAAGTTAGCTGGTTTTTTAAAGCACAAAGATGCAGCTTACCTGTGTTGATTAATACAACCCATTCAGCGCATCTTGTAGCATATGGGTTGCACAACACTCCGTTAACGATGACGGTGACCGAGCCTCGATAGCAGCACCACGGTAAGGTAGTCGTGGATTATCAATGTGACTAGTAGTTAGATTCGGCTAACGATACTCTGCATGTTCCTTTAGCTCACGGCATTCGGTCTTGCGTAAGACTGATCCCCGGTTTCTCGTACACTAACAACCTGTTAATCTACTGTTAACAGCTGTCAGTGGTTTCTTTGAATGCACTTTGGTCAATTGACAGCTGTTAACAGTAGATTAACAGCTTGTTAGTATACGAAAAACTGGGGGTTAATCGATTGGATAAACAATAAAATAAAAAAAAGCACAAAGAGTACAGACCAAAATGGTAGGTTAAGCATTTCTTTAATTAATTTTATTGTCTTAATATTGTAAGATTTGTCAAACCATCATCGGCCATTTGATGCTCACTGCAGTTTTCATAACCATGAGGGGTTTTGCCATAATCGCCACGCTTGGCAGGCGGGTTGGCGATCGCAGTATGTGGTTCGAATCTCAGAAAGTCGCTGCGGCCCGTCTCCTGGTAATTTATTCCCTTAGTCGCCTTATACGACATCCACGGGAGGAAATTGTGTGACGCTATTCTTAATCCGGCGCCACACGGCAAACCAAGTGACCATATATTGGAGCTCAAGAGATTAAAGTTACGACTGCGTCAAAAATATAAAAGTTCAAATTGGGCTGTATCTCAGTAGAGTTTAAACATAGCTATTTAGAGGGTAACAAAACACTGATCCGTTAAGTGTTCCATCATGAACCAAAATAATATAAAACTTTTTTTAATTCTTCTTAAATAGGTATCTCAATCATATCACCAATAAGAGGTGTTATTTTGATATTAAAAGAAAAATCCCATTTTTTAATATAAATGATCGGATGTTTATTTCATTATGAAGAGGAAGGTATGCCGTTAATAGTAGAAAATAATGAGGCAAATGACCACCATGACCACGCTTATAGGACCATATCCTTTTCATGAAATTTTCCATAAACAAATCGCAAAGTTGCTGCCCTATGTCCTCGATAGCCTCACGAATTCCATCTTTGAGGTCTTGAATCGACGCTGGGCTGTTGGCGTAGACCTTCTCTTTTACGCGGCCCCAAAGGAAAAAGTCGCAAGGTATTAAATCACAAGATCTCGGTGGCCAATATTGTGATCACCTCTTCGAGAGATAACACGGTCCGGAAACTTTTCCCGTAAAAGATTAATGATTTCGTTGCTTGTGTGGCACGTAGCTCCGTCTTGTTGAAAGTAAACGTTGTCCAGATCAAATGGCGTAGTTTCTACTTGTAAAATGTCAAAAAATGACAGCTTCAAAAGTGATATCTACCGAAATAGCAGGCTATTCAAAATAACACCTCTTATTGGAAAACCCTTTATTTTTTCTACTTACTAATCGTAAAGTTTTAATTAGGGACAAATTTAGGGAAATATTTTTGTGCTAGTGAAAACGCACAGAGCTGCTAGATATTTTTGAAATTTCTCCGGAAATTTTCCCGGATAAGGCCATGAATCTTTATAAATTGAGCATCGTTTATAGTATTCACGTTTTGGGACGTACTACCTACGTACATTTTTTAATCAGTCACAGTTAAACAAAGCCCAAATTACCGTAAATCTGGTAAAATTACCCTAAGCGGCAACACTAACTATAATAGTCCACAGATTAAATAGAAATCATATGGCCTGACAGAAGAGCAAACCGTAGTTTTTTTTTATAATAGGTTTAACGGCTCTGGATACTAGTCCTTTTGAGCCTGGCAAACCGTAGATTGATTGGTCACAGACTACAAAGAAAAGCACGGTTCACATTACAAGCGCCTGTGCGATGTTTCCTATTCTGCAATCGGGTCCGTCACAAGACAAAAATACTATTTATTAAATAATAATAAGTTAATGTTATATATAAACCATTAATCAAATAAATCATCAATAAATTATATTGATGATTTATTTGATTAATGGTTTATATATAACATTAACTTATTATTGTTATGCTTATTTTGGTAATTATTGTTTTGAAATATTTTTGTCCCATAACATACCCCATTGCAAACGCACCCGCGCTTGTAGTGTGAACTGTCCTTTTTTTCCAAAGTCTGTGATAAATCAATCTTATCTATGGTTTGCTCATCTGTCAGCCGTTTGATCTCTAGTTAATCTATGGACAACTATTAGTGTTGCCAATTAGGGTAATTTTACTCGATTTAGGGTAATTTGGGGTTTAATCGTAACTGAAAAGATACTATACCCACATAGTACGCACTTTCATCTTTTTGGCGGTAAAGTGAAAATAGTCACAGACCGTTTGCACACTACATACCCCCAGTTTCTCGTACACTAACATACTGTTAATCTACTTTTAACAGCTGTCAATTGACCAAAGTGCATACAAAAAAAAAACCACTGACAGCTGTTAACAGTAGATTAACAGCAGTAACACCTTGTTAGTGTACGAGTAACCGGGGGTTACTGTCTTTACAGTTTATGTTTGAGGAATTGACGTAGTGTGATGCGTAGTGATGCGTAGTGATGTGAAAAGCAGAAAAGATTTAATCGATCGATTATAAATAAATAAGCGAGAATAATAGGTAAAATTTATTACTTACCTACTTATATCTTACATTATATGTATTCATGTTATTTGTGCGTTAATTAATTTATAATGTGTATAGGATATTGTTTGGTTTGTAAAATTTGTTAGTATTGTGGAAAAAAATGTGATAGTCGTATTGTTATTTTTAAATCGTGCAAAAAAGACTTATTGCTATATAGAGGAGCCTACAAATTGATACAGTACATACCTAATAATGTAGCCTAAATACGTCCCACTATATAGCACAGGCCTTCCCTCAGAGAGAGAGTATGGGCTTAATTACCGCGCGTGCTCACCGTCATTTCAAGCGCTGAGATATGTGAACACATCAGACACTAGGGTTTCATCACGATGTTTTCCTTCACGTTTAGCGAGTGGTATTGCTACTGCAAATTAACAAATGTACGTAACTTAGAAAACAAAGTCATTGGTACATGCTCCGGGGTTCGAACCCATGACCTCCCGAATGTGAGCCCGGCATTCTACTGCTCCGCTGCCACCGCAGTACTTTCTTATATCATATAGTAAAAATAATTTAAATACAAGGGATGGTAGAGGTCCTAAGACTTCCATGGCAGTAGAGGGTAGAGCTGAATAAATATCTTTCGCTTCAATTTTATCAGTGCAATTTCGTTGCTTTCAACTATCTATCTCTCCAACCTCTTGACAAAGACTGTGATGCATGATAAGAGTTTTTCAACTGTGGCCCCCTGCGCAGCTCCCCTTTCACACCTAAAATTAGTCATTGCGCAGGAATTGACGAACTTCACGCACTCACCAAAAATAATTACGCATAGGTTATTATAGTACTAAAGTTTCACAATCTCGTGCTTCCATTTTCCATTACAGAACACAATAAAGAGATTTTTCTCTACAAAAATGAGCAACGGAGCAATGTTGTGTATCGATAAAATTCTAATATTGTTGTATTTTTGTGTGTTGAGAGGCACAGGGTTTTCAGTTCCAATAATTTTTACTGTTTTAATGTGAGTAACCTACCACTGACCAAATTGATTTCGACAGAAGTACCTATATAATAGTATATTTCATTACAAGTGTGGAAAGGCTGTCATTGCAAAGAGTTCCGACAAATGTCTACCCGAGCCGAGGCGCAGCCGAAGGCGAGGGTTGACAGTCGGAACAAGTTGCAATGACGGTTCCGCACGTGTACTGAACGACTATTTTTAATACAGTTGCGAAAAAATGAAAAACTATTTGCTTTTTTCTCTTCTCTCCATGCAATAAATTCGTCGTATGTAGATATGTAGCGACTTTTTGACTTTTCCGGTAAAATGTTCTCCGAAGCATTTTGTGCAATTATACTGAGTTCCGGTGGTGTTAATTCAAAAAAACTAGGGTCGAAATTACTCATCTTGTGCAACAAACAACTAAACTCGCAAAGAAAATTTCTGTAAAATGGCGCCAACCGTAGAATATAAGCAGAGTTTTTTTTTTCTTCACCCATTCTGGTAGGCAAAGGGAACTATGCCCATACAGCCAAGTCTTCAATAGAAGTTTTTTATTGATATGAAATGAAAATGAAATTTAATGAGATGAATAAATTAAATGAAACCTAACCAAACTCATTCAATCAAATAATTAAATCTGATATTGAAACAAATTAGTAGCTTCTTTTTAGAAATATACGTATTTGCATGAACCATAAAAACTTTTATGATTTTTTTTAGTAAAAACTTCATGGTTGGTTATTCTTTTTAATAGACATTATTTTGACAGTTGGGAAAGAGAACGCACGAGTGCGGGAAAGGTAAAAAAAAAGCACGAGTGTGTAATAGCCCACATCCCGAACGCTATACGTCCCTGCAATACGCCACTTTTTGAGCAACTGTATTAAAAAAGTAATTTATATGGTGCTCCGCTATGTAGGTTTACAAGACAACCTAATATACCTAACTAAAGGTTTTGTCGCTGCGCCCCCTTTTTCTTTGGGAATCATAACAATCCTTCGATTATTTTTTTGACGTAATGGAGGGAATCCTTGTACTAAAAAACCACTCTAAAAGTGATTGCAAAAATCCAAAAAGATGTTGGAAGTATCTGCTATGAAAGTATGAAACCTATTTTAATTATTTTCTCTGCAAACACAAATTTTCTCCAGGAAATTTTATTCTTGTTCAGTAGCATAGCTGCGTCTGTGATTAATATCACAGACTATTGATTAATATTTCAAATAAAAAAAATCCCGATATTGACTTTTTACACCAAAAGTTTACTTTTCTGTCTCCTTCAGGTACCTTTTGCAAGACTCGGCTGGCAACACTAGTCCGTGTTGAAGTTCGTTTGCAAATATTTCATTTTGCGAGGAAAATAGCAGTTATATTCTCTGTTAAAATAGTTGTATGCGGACAAGAAAGAAGACATAGGTACCAGTATCTACCTAAGCATTTATCATCATCATCATCAGCCATTTGACGCCCACTGCAGGACATAGGCCTCCCTCATGACATTCTAACCATGAAGGGTTTTGCCTTAATTGTCACGCTTGGCCGGCAGCTTGGCGATCGCAGTATGCGGTTGGAATCACAGGAATCTACCTAAGCATTGGTGAAGATCATTTGCATGAAGATAGTACGGTAAATCCTTTAACTACTTTTCATAATAATGCAGGCTGCATTACTGTACAGTTGGACGCTGCGCAGTACGTTCAACTGTAGAGCACAGGCCTACTCTCAATGAGAAAGAGATTTAATCACCATGTGTACCCACCGGGGATTGGTGATTCCAATCGCTGAAGTATGTGAACATCTAAGGCACTGGTTTCCTCACAATGTTTTTCACAGTTAGGGTGTAACGAGGTAATCGCCTCGTTGGTTTTTTTATCATTTTCGGCCATCTACTATTCCAAATTTAACTATTTTATGACATGTGCCGCAGTGTTCGGACGTATTTAGGGAGATATTCCTCAGCCTCCGAACTAAGTGGACGTAAACGAGATCCTATCTTTATTATCAAATTTTATTATAACACGTCTGTCACCTTATCCTGCATATCCTGTATCCTTATCTACGAAATTAATAATATTCAAAAGGCACATTAATAAAATTAATGTAAGTGTTCTTCCCTTCAACTCCTCATTGTATTTTTATATTTATGTTTTAGACCGTAGTTAAGCTTTTCTATTTTATTGTTCTCAGGTGCCTTTCCATTATATTATAATTACACCGTGCCCCTGAATACCCTTTTTCATTATCACGGATCGCACCCCAACCTAACCTCCCTGCGACAAGGGAGAGATATTACTACTAAATACTTATTCATCAATGATTTGTACATGCGGATGTGCCGGGATTCACAATCATAATTTTTTATTCAAAGTAGCACAGAAACTGCGCCTTAATGAACATCATAAGTTAAACTAGGTGTCCATTTAAAAATTCAGATCATTTTAGAGAAAAAATGGACAAAAAAACTCCAAACTTAGTCTTCAAGTCCTTAATTTACAGATTTTATATAAATATTCTAAAACCTCGAAATCATGCATTGACCTGGCTTAAATTCCAGACATCATTGTCATCTAAATAATCTTTAATGTTATAGTAGCTTTTTTTGCACATTGTGCTTTACACATTTTTTGAACCGTGTTTCTAGCAAGCTTATTATATCCTCAGAGATCTTATTGTAGAAACGTTTACAATGCCCCATAAAGGATGTATTAACCTTTGCCAGTCTAAATTTTTGGGAACGAAAGTTTATGTCTATTTCTAGTATTTACATTGTGTTGGCTACCTACAGTTTTAAAGTTACTGACATTTTTCCTAACGTACATAATATTTTCATAGATCTACTGACTAGCAACTGTTAGGATGTTAGTTTCTTTAAAGAAATCTCTTAACGAATCTCTACTGCCTAGCTTATATATGAATCTGATCGCTCTCTTCTGCAGGACGAAGATGGTCTCAATGTCTGCTGCCCGACTACACAGTAGTATACCATAGGACATAATAATATGGAAGTAACTAAAATAAACAAGCCTAGCAGTTGCGACATCAGTTAGTTCCTGGATTCTATTAACTGTGTATGCTGCAGAACTAAGCCTATTTGCCAATTTTTCTATATGAGGAGGGGTCCATTGAAGCTTTCAAACCTATGCCTGAATGAGAGGCAAGCGTTCTAACAACCGCACCACCACCACCCCCTTAGGTGTATGGTCTGACCTTGTGAACGGTCACATGTTAAGGTTAAACTCTCTTACAAACTTTCTAAATTTCAGATGAAATGTAGGCAAGTACTGGATGTCCGCAAGCAAGCTGGTAGTGGATAATCTAGATTCGGCTTCATGCCTGGCCAGTAAGCTATCACCTATTCTTCCATGAAACACGAAATGAGTTGATAGCCAAAGATCACTCTTAGAAAAGAGACCACATTGGTTGGCTATGGCTGACTGCCCATAAAAGGATGGAGCAGTTGCCCAAGCTTCCCGGAATTCAAGGACAAAGAACAGCAAGCAGTGAAGCTTGTCTTTAGCACAGTAGTATAAACAATATTTGTGGATACAAATTTATTCTACCACTGAAGATAACACTAAGATGGTTTTTTCCAAGGAATACATCCTTTATTCATGGTATGCTCATATACCTCTACCAAGCTAAGTTTGCACCTCGCGTCGATTACCTTAGGAGACGAAAACTCGTAGGACGCGTATCGGTGACAAAGATGCTAACCGTACCGACGCGACGACCATCACGGGAAGGATCGCATTCCAGCGAGGTGCAAACTGAGCTTGGTCGAGTTGTAAATTCATCAATGACTTAGCTGTCACTGAAAATTATTTGCCACCGTGGTGTAGCATGTCAGTGTTATTTGCATTGAAGACGACAAAAAAGTGTATAATGAAGTTTAATAAAATTCTCAATACTTACACTAAACTTTAATTTTATTACCAAAGTAGTTTAGAATGAAATTTAATTATTTGTGACCTAAAATGGCAAAACAATACCTAGTAGTTTTTCAAGAAAATTCGTTATACAAAAAAAAGTGAACTGCCTGAATCGAAAATCATTTCGAGCTTAGCATCCAAACTGCAGTATTTTTAATGTAACAGATTTTTATCTTAAAAGATGAGCCTTATTTTGAGTAAATAAGAATATTTAAATGCCCTTCATTTGACCGCTATGGTGACGTCACATGTTATATCGTCTGTGGAAAAAAAACTACCAATGGCCTGACAACTTTCTGTCTGTCAAACACATCGATGTCATTCGATTTATTGATTTTCTTCCCACCAGACAGGGGGCCCAAACCACCATTCTAGTGGTGATACGACTAAGGTGGCAACACTGAAAACGATTTTAAATGACAGTAGATTGTTCTATTCACACGGCAAACGCAATCGCGCGGCTAACACAGCTTGGGTAGCATATGACGTCAAAATAAAAACTCAACTGTTTCAAAACTTTGCGAATTCAAGTAACATGTTTTATAAATTTGTTGATGCTCATCGAGGAAAACATTAAGTAGGTTTTTTCTTGGTGTGTTAGTGTGTAGGATGTCTATCAAGCTCTTTCATATCACTCAAGCAGCTGAGGAATTATATTAATTTGTGTACTAAGTACATCTCACATCTAAGAAACAATAGCAAGTATGCAACATAATTAAACAGTACCTGGATGACCTTACGTAGTGGTTATATTCTCTTTGCCGAGCTTTGCTTGGTACTTTTTTGGGTTAATCGTGTTTTTTGAAAAGAATGTTTAGATAAGATGAAAAAAAAGGGAAAAAAATAATCGGACTGGAGACATCTGCTCTGGATTCAAACCGGGGCCTTCGGGTTTCGAAACCGCCCAATTTCCCATCTGAGCTATCACAACCTTGTAGATGGTGGCGAAATTTACCTTCGTATTCTAATGATATTGTAGCAGTTATTCATTGCCGTAAAACACGGATAAAACGACGTTTTCTAGGAATAAAACCTAGCTAGATCGATTTGTCGCCCCCGAAACCATCTGCATACTAAGTTTCATGAATAGTTGGAGCCGTTTCCGAGATTCAGATTTATAAAAGAATTGTTCGTTTAAAGGTACTTACCTACCTAAAGATAAAAAACATTTATTGTTCATAAAAACCTGCCAAGTGCGAGACGGATTCGCGCACCGAGGGTTCCGTACCTACCAATTTGCAGATAGGTACCTACTTACATAATATGTGAGTACCTACCTTATAAACAGTTCAGGAATCGGGTCTCGCAGTTTTTTCCCAGCTTTTCCCGAAATTCAAAGACAATTTTTTATAAAATTTAATTGAGTATACTTGAAGATACATAGATACAAACAAAAATCCTGTGAATTTATAATTACGGATAGTCCGTTAGCATCTATTCTATTGTATTTAAATTGTCTAGTTTCTTTGTAAAGATTTATTTCTATGATCTGATATTAAGGGGCTACAGGCAGTAACACTAGCGCCAGAGAAAAAACTTCATATCTTTTTTACAGATCGTATTTTCAAAAAGTGTCTGTATAATCTCTCAATCATGTTAATAGTGATTTTTAGGATTTTTAATGCAAAAAACCAAGGACTAAATAGCATTGACGCCAAAAACGGTAGTTTTTGGCATAAATGCTATCTAGTCCCAGGTTCGTTTTCATGTTTCCTAAAAATCACTGTTAACATTATTAAAAGATTGTGCAGACACTTTTTGCAAATACGGTCTGTAAAAGATAAGATTTTTTTTTGCATTGGTGGCGCTAGTTAGCCCACTGGGTTTCCTTGATTGGAGATTTGCGTTGACAGTTTGCTGTTAGCAACCTGATAACGCAAATCTCTGTCAGTTTAATCTTTTAGCATCCCAAACCCCCAGTTTCTCGTACACTAACACGCTGTTAATCTACTGTTAACAGCTGTCAATTGACCAAAGTGCATACAAAAAAAACCACTGACAGCTGTTAACAGTACATTAACAGCTTGTTAGTGTACGAGAAACCGGGGGTAAGTCAGAGATTAACAGTCTGTTATGTATTTTTTAGAAAAAATGAGCATGTCAATGAATCTAGCCGTCAATGGTTTAACGTTGTGAAAAAATTTTACTATGAGGATGGTGTCACGCAAGCATGCTTGAACTCCGAGGAAACTGTGGAAGCCGAGGAAGTAAAGCTGATCGAGAAAAAAATATAACTATAAGTAGACTCTATAGCTTTATAAAGGGTGTTCGCAACAATACATAAGAACATTTAGTGTTTGTTACGAAGCGTTATTGCGAATTGCGGAGGGTGATTATTGAAATGCCTTCGTTCTGTTTTTTAGACACAATGCAGTAGAGTGTAACGTCTTATAATTATATGAGTTGACATCTTCACAAATAGAGCTGCAACGTTACTAGGTTCTTTAACCAAAAATTTGCTATCTAGATCTTATCCAATGCCAAAACAAGTGCATTTTATCATTTAAAGAAAGTTATAGGAGTCTTAAAATAACCGGCCATGTCTGGCCACGCGCAGTGTAGGGTTCGGTAGAAATTTTGGTTTTACATGTGTAATGTATGTCGGTAGACCGTGTTTCTCGTCACTCAGTATTAGTTGTAGGTTAATATATCTCTCCCAATAAACGCTTATTCGTTAACGGACGTATTTTATTGTGTCTCCGGCAAGAAGTACTGAAAATAAGGACTGGGCTGTGGACGTGAACCCTCATACTTATCAACATGCTTCATAGAACTTGACTTTGATGAAGTTGTAAACTTCATCCTCTTCGCCTGTTAACTTACCGTGATAGTTTACTTAGCCTACTTAGCCGTGATAGTTTTCCTTTTAAGTTCATTATTATGTGCTACTATTTTACATGTTTTTACGTTTCTAACCCTGTATCCGGGAGATGGGTCGCCCAACTCGAACCAAAATTTGAGCTTCAAAGCTAAATATTTAATTTTCGAAAACGGATCCCTAAATCGAAAAAAGTGTGTGTAGGCGAGAAATTGCATACCTAATTTAGGTGCAGAGGAAGTACACTAAAAACATTAAGTTTAATTACATCGGGCATTTTTTACGACTGCTTTTATGCATGTAAATGTCTTTGAAGTTTTTTTTAGTCTGTACCGTTGCGCCAGCATGTTACCGGCATCGCATTATAATCACAGATTGTAATATGGATAATCTTTTACGGAACGCTTTCGCTCAAGATGGAGCACCTTGAGCCTTAGCAGTCTCACGAAGGTTGGTTCGAGATCTTATCTCCAACCATACTCCGGCTGGTATTGTTTGTCTTACGATTACTTACCGAGAGGCTTACGTATAAAAATAGATAGATAGAATATTATTTATTGTACACAGAGACAAAAATACTTAACTTTAAAATACCTAGTTAATCTTATACGTAAATAGAAACATGTCCGACAATTATTTTATATTTATTTTGAACGCAGCTTTGAAAATAATTAAAGCAAATTAGCTATTATAAACGAGGCACCACTCTATCAAGTGATTTTCTTGTCTATGGTTGGACACGGATTATTGCCCCGTACCGATTTTGTACAGCCCGATAACGCACACCCCGATAGTGTACAGCCAATAATCCGTGTACATGTACACGGATTATTGGCTGTACACTATCGGGGTGTGCATTATCGGGGTGTGCGTTATTGGGACGTGCGTTATTGCCTCCCGGCGGGGATGTTCGTTTCGTGTTTGTGTTTATTGTTTACAAATTGAAAATTCTTTTCTGCTCAAAAATGTCTTCATCACAGTCCAAAATAAAATGCTCGATTCTAGAGCGGCAGTTAGCGGTCGATGAGCCCGACAGAATCCCAGAAGACATTGCTATCTCCAACTTCGACATCATTTTGTACATTGTGGCTATTATTGGTCATTTTGTGGACATGGCAGTGGACACCAACATTGCTGTGAGGTACTACTTGGCTGGCAGAATGGTGGAGTTCGGCTGGACCGCAGCATCCATCCTGGTGCCCGCTTTGATAAACACTGCTATCTCCATACGAATGTGAGTACTCTTTGTCTTATTTCCTGTCCAGTCTCTCTTGTATTAGTCATGTTTGCCGGGAAACTGGTTGATTAACACGTTTTGCTCTTAAATACAATGCATCTGTTGATTAGACCACTTTAGGTTGATGACTTTGGCCCGGAATGGGTCGATTTTTTAGCCTCTAAATAGGTTTTTAAAATTGTCCTCAGCACGGGTTAGTACAACAAAAAGAGAGAGAGAGTCAAGAGAGTTTCGAAATTTCACTGATGCCTGCACTTGCCCATTGGCTCAGTTGGGAGAGCGCTGGCACGGTTAGCTTGAGGTTGCGGGTTCAAGTCCCAGCATGGGTGGATTTTTTAGCCTCTAAATAGGTTTTTAAAATTGTCCTCAGCACGGGTTAGTGCAACAAAGAGAATATAAGAGTAATCGTGCGTCAGAGAAAAGTAAGAAGTGAAAAGTGATCATAACTCAAAAACTATACATTTCCTATAAGGGAGTATATCCCCACCCCCTCGCGCCTCCATACCCTCCTAACTTACTAGACATTCCCTAGAGTTTAACCGGGAAATCTCACTAGGGGGGAAATGTGAGTCGAGTGGAGTCCACAACTTACTAAAAGAGAGAGGTTTGTAAAAGAGTCATAAATTATGGCTGTCCCCTTCTTTTTCGTTGTTCTTTCGGGTCTCACCAGCAAACTGTTTTCACTCTTAGTGAAGTGTATAACTGGCCAAGTGTCCTCATTGCAGGTACTCCCAAGATCAGCAGCAGCAGACAGAGGAGCAGGACCAGTTTACCCGGCACCGCCCTCTGCGAATCTTTATGCTGGTCATACTCATGGCGCCCGTCATGCGGATCACCGATGCTCTCATGTGTGTAACTGGGGAGTGTGTACGCGACTACCTTCGTCCCCTATTCTTATTCCCTATGAGCTATTCCCATCATTACAGAGCCAAACTGCAGAGCTTTCTCATTGTTACAGAGCTATTAGTATCCCTTACATAGCCCCGAATTACAGAACTATTCTAATAATTACATAGTCCTAGACTATGAAGCTGTACCTAACGTTATTGAGCCCTAGACTAAAAAAACTATTGCCATAATTAATGAAACTTAGACTAAAAAACTATTGCCATCAATTCAATTCAAATATTCTTATTCTTTATAAAAAAAGCATGTTTACTTAATGAACGGCAATTACATCATTACTGAGCCCCAGAGTGCAGAGCTATTCTGATCATCATAAATCCTCAGATTACAGAGCTTACAGAGCCCTGGACTGCAGACCTTTTCCGATCATTACAGAGCCTCAAATCACAGTTCCCTGATTACAACATACACTTCACAGGTGGTCCCATAGTTACCAAGTCAGGATCTGATGATGGGATCCTAGAGAAATCGAGGGAGCTCTTCAAATTTCAAAGGCACACTTTGGGCGATTTGGGTGTTTATAGTGACTCATTCATTTACTTTCGGAAAACACAATTTGGTGGAGTCGTTGTGATATTCACAAAAAATCGAGAAATAATAATTTTGAAATAAAAATTAAATCCGACTTCAAAACACTACAACACTAAAAACAGGGAAATAATTTAAACGAATATGACCTTTAAATTCAATGTAGGTATTGTAGATTTGAACCATAATTACAGAGCCCCAGACTACAAGGCTATTATTGTTATTGCAATGTTTAAGAAAAATACATACGTACATACATAAACTTACGCCTGTATTACTTAAGGGAAGACAGAGCCTGATAAAATAAGATAGATACTTTTAATTCAATCAATTCAGTTGGAATCCAGCGGCCAAAGATCACCTGATCGAGAGGCCAAGTCGATCGGCACTAGCTGGCCTGAATTGAAAGCTGCCGCGAACCACCGTCAGAAGTGGAAATCTATAGTTGAGGCCCTTTGCTCCCCTAGGAGTTAAAGGACTGAAGAAGAAGAGTCCAGCTGGAAGATGAAGTGTATTCCCCTCGTTATAGCTACGCGCTCAAATCCCGGCGTGCGGAGAACAAGCGCGACCTGTCCTCCCAGCGGCTGTACTACCGACTCATGCTGAAGGAGGACTCGGACGCGGCCCTACTCCGGGTCTTCGAGTGCTTCTTGGAGGCGGCCCCGCAGCAGGTGCTCCAGCTCAGCTTGCTGCTGAGGAGGGAGGATATTTTCGCTGGTGAGATGTTAACTAGAGTCAGTAAAACGAATTTACGCGCTTTCGAAAGACAGTATTGATAGGCTTTTAAAACAATAGCGGGATTTCCTTTCCACTTCTACTTCAGATCTATGGCAAATGCTGGACGACGATCCCTGGCACCGTAGGGTTCACAAACTGCATTATGATATGCTGTAAAAGCTGGATAGTGCAGGTCTTGAAGGCCTGCATGAACCTGGTCCAGCATGTACGAGGTATGGGCAAAATAATCCCATGCTGCGCAATCTAATCATCATCTTCATCAGCCATTTGACGCCCACTGCAGTACATAGGCCTCCCTCACGGTTTTACAATCATGAGGGTTTTCGCCATAATCGCCACGCTTGGCAGGCGGTTGGAATCTCAGGAAGACGCTGCTGTCCGTCTCCTGGTAATTCATTTCCTTAGTCGCCTTCTACGATATCCACGGAAGGAAATGGAGTGACGCTATTCTTAATCCGGCGCAACACGGCAATGTTAGGATAGGCGAAATTAATTATGTGTGTAAAAAAGAGAGGTGCAAACCGGCCCACAAGAGATCGATTCTCCTCCTCGTCAACTTGAATTATTCATCTTTTCCCCACTAAGCCGCCCCACTGATGGAGCAAAGTGGAAACCTACAATTTGACAGTGGTATTTGCCCCACTGATACTCTATGTACTGGGGCAGGTTCCACTATTATAGTCTTAAGTCTCGGTGGCTTTCGCCCCACCAGGGTTGGACCTTCAGGAGATTTATTAATAATTGTTTGGAAAGTTTCACACATAACTTTACATAACAATAAATGTTTTACGTGATAATCAAACCTAATCCTATATTATAATTATATACTAGCTAGACCGGCAAAGTTCGTATCGGCATTTAATTTCTTAAATAATTTCGCAATTCCAAACTTTTTGGGAATAGGCGGCCTCATATATGAACGAACTTTCCATCGCATTATGGTGTGTACCTTCCCGTACAAAATGCAATGAATTAGCAAGCTACAACGCGACGTAATTTCGGCAAATGTGTCGCTGATAATTCAGAGAGCATTGCAGGCGTAATCACGCCGAACTGAGTGTGTTTAGACACTTAAAAGGTCCAACCATTTTCTTCCAGCCCACCAAGTTCTCTCGGTCGCATCGTCTATCGTCGGCATGGGCTGGGCGCTGGCGTCGTACCAGCGCGCCATTCGCTTCACCAGCCAGGACAAACTCAACATGAATTGGCTCGGCAGCCTGCTGCAAACCATCTGGCATTTCCTCGTCTCATGTGAGTATGTGCTCCGCCCGGCGCTGCCACTTGTCTTGCTTTCACACTTCTTGGGATAGGATGGTTTAGTCCTGTAAGACATGTTGTCGGGGCCGATGTTGCATGCCTCGCGATCAGGGCTTCTAATATTCGCCTGTTTTTACTATTTAAGTAGGTATTAGAAAATTTCAAATAATGTGATACTGATAAAATATGATATACTATTTAAAATTCACGTAGGTAGTAGTAAACTCATGTTGTCGTGGGCCGATGTTGCATGCCTCGCGATCAGGGCTTCTAATATTCGCCTGTTTTTACTATTTAAGTAGGTATTAGAAAATTTCAAATAATGTGATACTGATAAAATATGATATACTATTTAAAATTCACGTAGGTAGTAGTAAACTCAATTATTCCAATATTCGACAAATTAAATTTTTAGAATATTTACTGTTTTATGAAGAAATGCCTTTATTTCTTCTCTGTAGAATTGTAAATGACCCGCTCGGACCACCATAACAATGGTTTTTAATTGTCCTTTTCAAGGTCATAATCTAACAGGTTAAGATAATATTTTTGTACTTTTAGTAGTTTTACGCAACAGCCAACCTGAGAATTATTCGCACACTTTCCAGTTATATAAAATTAGGCGAAGATAGGTGTAATATGCGAAGGTAGGGGGCTCGATGGTAATTGACAAGTTTGTTGGTAGTACTCTTTAGAGCCCTATCACACTAGCGATTTGAAAGCGGCGCGATTGCGCAGCGTACACGCCGCGATGACGCTTCGCCGTCGACGTCATTTTGTACAATCACGTTCGACAGTCCGCACCGCCCCACTTGAGTCAAATCAAAGATACGTGTAAGCGGACGTAGCATCGTTTAGAGGTTCAATCGTCGTTGATACAATGTATACAAAGTTATTTATAACTGTTATATGGAATACATAGTAGTCGCTCTCTCCCAGCCGATTACTTTATAATGAATGAACAAAGCCAGCAGTAGTGTTTCCTCGTCAGATCAATCCCTTTTGCTGCTGAGTGTCCAAAGCGCGGATCGTGCAATCGCGGCGAACTCGCTGCGTAATCGCCTCGCTTTCAAAACGCTTTGCGCTAGTGTGATAGGGCTGTTAGTTTTGTTTGCGCTTGAAATTAGTTGGAAAACGCAAGTTTATTCAATACTCGGAAAATTCGAATACTAATTTCCAAAATATTCGAATGGTAACACACTAAGATCCCACTACTATGCATGGCGAATCTGGTTGGCCATATACTTATAACAGGGAGATTAACACTGTTATTATGCAGGCACTTCAGGACCCCACATGAACATTCTGTAATATCTCAGTATTAAATAAATCAAATCAGAAACCAGAAATCAATAATTTATTTCAACGTAGAGTAAAGAATTAACATTCTGTTTGCTGAATGTCAATGTAAGTACTATGTTAGCGCTAGCCGCCTTCGGGCCGTATTTGTAGTGGAGAAAAGGCAGCGGGAAAAAAAAAACTCCACTCTGACCATCTTTTCTCAAATCACCTTAAACTTATACATCAAAGCCTATATGATATGATTCCGTGATAGCCACCAATAACTTTAAAAGCCAAAATAACACTTCTTAAAAAAGTAGGAACAACATTAATGCTGCGGCCAGACACACGAACAGCACCCGTTCACGAGCATAACGCAGGGGTCAGCCATCACCAGTCTCAACCATTTTAGAGAGAGATAGGTGACCCGGCCACCACGCCACCATTCGAGTGACCTTTAGCAAACCTGCAGATTGAGTTCTTGTCAGCTATATAACATACATACATAAACTCACGTTAGGCAGAGACCAGGGACTGCCACTTGCCACGATCATGACCGATCACTTTCGCTTCCTCAATATTCTTTAGTCGTTGCATGCACGCACACCGGTTTCGGCCGTGCGTGCCCGAAATAAATAAAATATTTACGCCAATATGACAAGGGCGGGTACCCTAGCAAGCAAAAAGTAAAAATCTGAAAGTGTTAGCTATCAATCAATCAAGCTGTATTCTACCACTGCTAGACAATCCTAGATACGCCACTTCTAGTAATGATTGAACGCGTGGCCTTTGCAAAGAAATTAAAACATTTTTTGTGAAATTATTTTTTGTCCAAATTTTTCAAAAGGCTGCTGGAGAACGTTGTGGAAACCGCATCTAACACTGATATTGTAAAGATGGTACAGTCAGCAAGAAAAGTGCCATTTCTCAATTTTGTGATGCCAGTCATTAGGACTGAGTACCTGAGGTACTACTAGAAAAGCCAGAAAGTTACGAAAGTTGTCATGTCGCGTTTTATAAGAAAACTAATAAGTGAATGCTTTTTATTTTTACACTTTCAGTGAGCCGCATCATCGCCCTAGCCATCGTAGCCTACCTTTATCCTTACTGGTTGATCCTTGGGGTATCTCTGCACATTTTGGTGATGGCATCTTGGCTCCAGCTCTTCGACCGCTCGCCGTTCTGTGCCCAAAGCACTGTAGCCTCTATTGCCTTCTCCTTAGCGATGGGAATGGTTTATGTCTTCACTTATGTACTACCAATCGAAGGACGAACTAGATACAGGTACTCTCTGTATTACACTATTTGTTTTATTGAGAATCTTGCCTGCTGTGTAACTTGGTATTTCTATGCCGATGATGTTTTAAGAGATGCAATATTTTTTTATCCTGTGCTAGTGTTAAGTATTTTGCCATATGTGTTAGGTATTGTCTTCATGCTGGTATATTATAGGTATGTCCATCCTAAAGTCCGAAAAGGTGTTCAGGATGTTGAGGATATAGCTATTACATATAAAGCGAATGGACCATCAGCTGAAATTGAGAGTTAGTGAAAGTGGTATGGTATAGCACCAAAGGATTTGGTACCTAACTTAGTTTATTACGAAGCAAGTACACACAGAGTTGTGCATTTATTTAATGTATTTTAGTAATAGTGAAATGTGTAAGACTGGCTATGATATTAACTGTAATAAATACCTAGCAATAACTATGTACATTAATAAGGCGCGAAATTTCTATCAATATTTTTGTACTTAATTGAATCTCAAGATTGCCAATTTTTTTTACTAAATAAAATTAATGTTATCATAAAAATACCTTGTATTTAATTCATAATTGTATTGACAACTTTGGCCTAATCACCAAATAAATGGTGCTCGTTCTCTTAGAATCCTTAATCCATATTTGTTCCATTCGCTCTGGTTTATCCACAGTTCTATTGCAGACTCTAAACAAGACATAACGGCTGCACCTTTCCAAGCTGTACTGGCAGGATCAATCTCTTTGGGACTTGTGACAATTTCCAATTGTTCAGTCTTGTAGGCATACGGGATCTGTAATGCCAATCTGTTTTGAATCCACAATGAAAGGCCTTGAATCTTGCCACCACCTCCAACAATAAGTATACTGCTGTACATTTTCCTCTTGATTTCTTCACTGGTGCATCTATCTATACTTTGAAGAATTGCAGCATCCAAAGCCAAGACTTGGCCTGGGGCTAGCGAAACGATGTCCCCTGGACCTCCTTCCAATGTGTCCACAACAATGTCTTCATCTGCATTGACTGTTGGTTGGGATTCATTGACTGCTTCAAATTGCTGACTTTCATTTGCAGCTGGATCAGCTGTGTCTCGTTTCCTTCCAGTTTCTCTGAGGAATTCTGCATCAAAAGGGTCCTCGGGGTCGCTGGACTGTCTGCTCTGCATCTTGGTAGTTTTCAGACCAGTAATTTTTAACAAATCTGTGTAGAACATTGACAATGGTGATATTATACATTCGTCCCCGATTTGCAGAGTGTATTTGTTGACTATGTCTCCAGGGTGATCTACAAAGAATGATCTTTCTTGGGGTCCACATATATCCAAGTTGACATGGCAGAAATCTTGGTATAAGTTTCTCATGAGCATGACATCTCGTGGTATGTTTTCATTCCACATTTTGTATGGGAATGCACTTTTGTGGAACATCCATGATAAAGCTTGGCAGACATCTCCAGCTCCATAATCCATTCTTAAGCGAGTTGTCTTATGTGAAATTCCATCTTCAACACAGGATATAGCAGTTTTCTGGTCACCCACGTCGACGACACAGGCCGAGCCAATACCAGCCCCAAAGGTAGCTCCAACACTCTCCTGAACCAGAAAACATGAGCCAAATCCTAAGTCTTTCAATAGCAAAGACATCAAATACTTCAAGTGGCTTCTAGAGTAAATATCAGGTATCAGCAACACACACCTGTACTTGACCAACTCTATTAGAGAAATACCCAGCTTATGCTCAATTATTGTGCTCCAAATTGTGAACATATCATTTAGTACAGATGAGAGAGAACCACCAACTTCTGAATGTATGTTGAAGTCGCCTCTTCTATATGGGAAATGGATGTTGTATGGGAGATCTGGGTCTATATCTAAGACTAGGTCGCCAACTACAACTTCGCATTGGACTTGGGGCCAAGGTTCACCATCATTTGCACACTCTGGCATAGACCTCCGGTTAAAAGCTGCAATTTGCTGTGGTGGCGTCGCATATCTCCTCGCACCAGTGGATTGGACACAAGTCTGGAGCGTGTGGGAGACTTGGAGGCGGCACTCTTCTAATTCTTCGATTAATTCCTTGGTTTTCGGCACGCTGGGTGGTATGAACGGATCGCGGTATATTTTCCCGCCAACTCGCCGGTACCGCGCGATGCAATGCAGTTGCTTCACTGGCAGGAGGTCGGAGGCCCTTCCTATGCGGACGTATAGGGATCCAGGATGGATAACGATTATTCTATTAGCCGGGAACTGCTGGAACTGTTCCGGGGTCGGCTCCTGGACCGGCATGCTCATTTGGTAGGATATCTGAATCGTCGGGTAAGAGGAAAACTTACTTCTATTTTGCCACGATTACAAAACTTGCTAAAAGGATACCTACCTATTTAAGCTTTGTGAGCTTCGGGAAAATTAGGAAAACAACCAAACCAATATGAAATTCCCACACTTGACGTTTGACATTTGTTCACAGGACACACCGACACAGACTAAATAGCAGTGTTGCCAGACGCTGACCCGCCAATATCGCCAAGAAAAACTTCCATAAATAGCATTCTCGTAGCCTCAATTTTCAGACAAGTAGCCCAAAACCGCCTCAATAAGATGACTATTGAATAGTAGTGCTTGTAGTTTTGTATGAAGCTATTTTCTAATATTCCTTAAATTATTATAAATCTTAAAAACGGGAAAATATACTTTTTACTTCAAATTACAGGTCAATTCCCGCTTCACGTAGAAATCCAAAAAACACAACAAATCGATAAATAAAGACGATTACGCAAAAATACTATATGATTTGTTCCAATTTCCAAATAGCATAAAACCTCTTGTCCATGCCGATGCAGATGCCGTTGCCGGCTGATAAACATGCCGCACAACAGACCCATCGCAAGTCAAATATGATGGTTTTTGTCCAAAAAATTATGTGGCAAGGCAACTCCGCTACCCTTCGACATCCATAGACTACATTATGACGATTTTTTTATGCTCTGTGAATCGTGCTGTGAACCATCTGTCAAAAAGTGGGAGATGTCATGTTTCGTGTCGCTTTTTCTCAATTTTATTTATTATGAAATAAACATTTTCTTGCAAACACAGTGAGTTTTTCACGGGGGCACAATGGTGTCGCGAAGTTTAACTGAAGTGTTCGTGTTGATGAGAAACAATGCTATACACAGCCGGCAGATATTCCCCGAATCAGTAAGTAACTCGTATTATTGATTGTATCGTCAAGAGTCATGGAAAGAAGTCTTCTAACTTTACTCGCCAACCTCCTACTCCTCTCCATGCCTCCATCGTTACATCCCTTGATGACCTAATTGCCACTAGCATTAACATTAAAATACCGCTCAAATCACAAACCTTGTTATGTGTATAATTTATGTTTATAGTATTTCCATCAGTCAGACCTTTAGATCATTTACACAGCGTCTAATAGCAACTTTGTCTACCTTCACTATAAGTAAGCGACCATTTAGATGTGTAGTCTGCTAAATATGCTGACATAGATAGAGCAGTCAATTAGAATTCTAACTAAATAAGGAAGATATCCATTCATGTCCTGGTGCACCTGCCATTTGGTGGCTGACAACAGGATGGCGGCGGTCAGTGGGTAGACTAGCTAGTTCAAGTGAAAATTGCTAGTATTGTTTGAATGTTTCCAAAACAAAAAGAAAAAATGTCAACCTAGGCTTTAATAGTGAGCTATTTCTCCTTTCATGGTATAGTGTTGTCAATTTCAGAATTAATAGATTACTTGTAGAAGACTTGACAACCTTTATATTATTTATTGTCCATTTATATTGTTCAGGATAGAAACAAGTTTTGTACCCATTATTCTGGTGTAACATTTTAAATGTATGCAACACTTTGAAGTGCATGGAAATGAAAAGTCAAAGTCAAAAATTTTTATTCACTATAAAAACAAAATGTTTACTTAATGAATGTCAAAGCTGTTAGTTTCACAATTAATAGATTATGCGGAGAAGAAGCTAACAAAGAAACTCCACATTTATTCTTTTCAAAACAGGTTTGCTTAATTAACAGAGTTTTCAACTTAAAGTTACACTACACTAGATACAATCGTTCCTGTTAACATTATTTAAATACCAGACATCCTTGTCTTACAAATAATCCTTAATGTTATAATAGGCTTTTTTGCACTGAGTATGCTTAATAAATATTTTAAACCGCGTCGGTGGTAACTCTAGTATATCTTTAGGAATCTTATTGTAGAACCGTACACAGTGCCCCATAAAGGATGTATTAACTTTTGCAAGTCTAAAACGTGGAAATGACAATTTATGTTTATTCCTAGTATCAATATTGTGATGGCTACCAACATTTTCGAAATTGCCGATGTTTTTTTCTAACATACATTATATTTTCATAAATGTATTGACTTGCAACTGTTAAGATGTTCGTTTCTTTAATGAAATCCCTTAAAGAGTCCCTACTACCTAGCTTGTAAATAAATCGGATCACTCTCGTCTCAATGTCTGCTGCCCGACCCCACAGTAGTATGCCGTAGGACATAATACTATGGAAGTAACTAAAATAAACAAGCCTAGCAGTTGCAACGTCAGTGAGCTCTCTAATTCTTTTGACTGCATATGCTGCAGAACTAAGCCTGATTTTTGAATACGAGTTCCGACGCGGAACTAACGCGGCAGAAACAGCCCGCAATATCAATGCTGCGTTTGGAGAGGGGTCTACTAATGAACGCACCGTGCGATTTTGGTTTAAACGCTTTCGTGATGGAAATTTCGACTTAAAGAACGAGCCACGAGGAAGACACAGGTGAATAACGATGAATTAAGAGAGATAGTGGAAGCCGACTCTAGTCAAACTACCCAGGAATTAGCGGCATGGTTTAACGTTACCTTACCCACAATATTGACTCACTTGCGTCAAATCAATAAAATAAAAAAATACGAAAAATGGGTGCCTCATAATCACTCGAATTTTCGCAGTATCCATCTTTCTTGTCTAAATTGAATAACAAAAGCAATTGAAAGTCGATATTCAAATATTTCACATTTTTAAAAAAAAGAACATCATAGAAACCATTTGAAAAAAGTTTCAGTTTCAACCTCAAACCATGAAGATTCTATGTCAATTCAAAGAACCTATTGCAATAAAACGGCAATTTCATACTTTAACCCCTATTATTATGCTATTGCTCCTTCTACACATGCATACTGAGTTTGTTGAAAAAACTTATGTGTTCTCTTTCAGGGAGGAGACTCGGAGCGAGTTCGGCTCATGCGCGGGGGCTCCAGCTATGATGTGGAGGGTGGCAATGAACGTGGGGACACCGCTGTCCCGCCACTCTGGACCGACACCTTAGAGGAGGCACACTACATCATAACTAGGTACTTACTTACTTATATCCTGTTCTCCCTTAAAGGAATCCAGTGGGCTAACTAGCGCCACCAATGAAAAAAAAATCACATCTTTTACAGATCGTATTTGCGAAAAGGGTCTGTATAATCTCTCAATCATTATAACTGTGATCTTTAGGACTCACAACAAAGAACCTAGGATCACGAATCTGGAAATAGATAGCCATTAGAGCTAGGACTAGACAGTATCTAGTCGTAGGTTTTTGCTTTAGGTTAACGGCCATGGATCCTAAAAATCACCATTAAGATGATCGAGAGATTGTACAGACACTTTTAGCAAATTAGGTCTTTAGCATATAAAAACAAAATACAAATATTCTGCTCATTGAACGTCCACTTACATAGTAGAAAATACTATGTATAGTAGAAAACAGACGCATTTTAACTTCAACCTTCCTCCCATCAGGTTAAAGTCGAAGATAGCTGAGCTGCAGGCGAGCCACGAGCGCCACATCCGTCGGCCAGCGCTGGACGACACGTCCGAGCAAGAGAACATCGGCCGCGTGGCGGCCGACATCGCGAGGCACTTCGCCACCGCGCACAGAAACTGCATGGCGATCAAGGCTCATGCGCGCCAAGGTTAGGTTAGGTCTGGTAAAGCTTCGGTCACACACAGCGATGTGCGAGTGCACTCGCAGCGTATTACGCGGACCACCTCCTGAACGATTCCAATGGTCTAATTGTCAAACTACAGACTGATTGCTATTGCAAACGTCAGGATTCCGACAGGATTTGGTGCGCATAATTAGGCCTCTGAGGCAAATTGCTGGCAACGGCTGGATGTGGATGGTCGAGGGCAGAAAGAAGTGCATGTCCAGCGGTGGATGAATACATTATGATTGATCGATTGAAATTTTATACTTATAGTCTATTCATCCTTACTTGTCCAATTTAGTAAACAAGATACTACCCGCAAAGTATGACTTTTTAGTCGAAAACTGCCATATTCCCATAAATGAAGTAACCTGGGACACCATTTTGGATAACACGCTGCTATGTTTATAAACAACAAAGTGCACGAACTTGCAAGAAAATATCTAGTTTCGGCTTCAAATGTCAAATATTGTTTACTAAATTGGACAAGTAAGGATGAACAGACTGTACTCTCATTAAGTTTATATTTGTAGCGTTTTGGGTCTCCGCAACTCAACAGCATCATAAGCAGCCTATATACGTCCCACTGTAGGGCACAGGCCTTCTCTCAGAGAGAGAGTATGGGCTTAATCACCACGCGTGCCCACCGCGGATTGGCGATTTCAAGTGCTGAGGTATATGAATAGCTCAGACACCCACGTTTCCTCACGATGTTTTCCTTCACCGTTAGCGAGCGGTATTGCTACTATAACTTCACAAATGTACATAACTTAGAAATAAAAGTCATAGGTACATGCCCGCACTGGGAATCGAACCTAGGTTTCCCGCTTCAGAGTCCAATGTTCTACCCACTAGGCTACCACCGCAACTCAACAGCATGGTCATGAGTAATTTATCGTAACATAAATTATATAAATTTGACTGCCTCGTTAGTATTTACGCTTTTGAATGCTATGACAAAGATCGTGGGTTGGATTCCCAATGACGGCCGCCGTACTTTGATTTGCTGGGTGTATTTCTATATTTTTGATCTCTTTGTCTGGTTATTATAATATCATAGAGTATCAGGTTTGGTGCAGGACAAGTGATTATGTTGTGCAGGCGGATATCATACTGCCAATATCGATATTGCAGCTGTATGCTGGTGGAACCTCAAAAGTTACGTCCACAGAGGTGGATTTGCAGTCTTAGTCGCCCTAGGCCGTTTAGTGTCAGCCCATTAATAATAACTTCCACATAATACAATCACTTGACCTGGCCCCAAACTAGAATACCCTGTGCTATGGTAACCAGGCAAGGAGATTACAAACATTAACATACAGCCAGACTGAGGCCATTTGTACAAATGTACGGCGACCCCCAGTGGGCATCGAGCCCACGACCGCTGTTTCGGTAGCTTAGTGCCTTTACGGCTAGACCAACGAGGCAGTCAAGCGAGAGATGATATGAATTTGCCTTCTTGCCAACTTTTATCGAAATCGGTTCAGAAGTTAGGTCGTGAAAAAATAAGAAACTTAAAACAATTTGTTACTAGATTTTTTAAAATTGGATTCTTACTGTTTTTTTTTTCATGTATGTAGGCGTAATACTGTATGCTTTAGTGTTAATTCTGTGATTGAAAGTGTAGTTTCATATTCACATAAGTATATTTTTGCCACGATTAGCCGCCCCTGATTTCTGACCGCCTGTCTTCACCGACCTGTGGCTCTAGCTGCTCGTGTCATAAGAGCTTGTGCCTGGCTTGAGAGCCATTTACAGTAAGGAATCTCTTCATGGCAGTTTTTAACCAAATTTTAACCGGATTTTCCCTTCGACAGGTACTAAAACCGAACAGAAGCTGGTAACGAATGTCGTCATAGCGCTAGTAACAACACTGCAAGACCTAAGCTTGACGTTTCGGACAGCGCAATCCAACTATCTCAAGTCACTCACCTCCAGAGAAGAGCGATCCAACGCCTATTTAGACCTACCAAACTTCGAAGAACTCAGCCTCGACGAGAACCCAGATTTACTCCCTGGGCTGACGAATAACCGGACGGATTTGCTATTCTCCTTACCAAGTACGTCAGGGGTACAAAAACAAACTGGAGCGTATATGGACGACGATAACATAGACCAAATGTTCGAAAGGCCCAGCCTAAGTCAGACACAAATGCTTCTACTGGAAGAAGAAAACACAAAGATGGTGGCTGAGCGGGAAAAGGAAGTTAACAAAATCGTGCGCTCCATCGTGGATTTGAACGACATTTTCAAAGATCTAGCTCACATGGTGCACGACCAGGGTACGGTTCTAGATCGGATAGACTATAATATCGAGCAGACGCAAGTCCAGGTCCACGAGGGCTTCAAACAACTGCAAAAGGCCGAGGGGTATCAAAGGAAAAATAGGAAAATGCACTGCATATTAATTCTAGCAGTGATGGTTGTAGTTATGTCTGTTCTGTTGATTGTTGTGAAGAGTTAGTTTACGTGTTTAGTTTAGGAAAGAATGCCTTATCTGATGTCTAGTTGAAGTTGTCATAAGTACAATCTTGGTTTAGCTAAAGAGATTTTATTATTGAAATCATGTTTAGGTATTGACTTTATTATCACCTTGTTGATCAAAGTTATTCACGGAATGGGCTAGGTTAGTTTTTCTCAGTGTGACTTCCGGGACTCTCTGGAGCTTACTAGCGCCACCAAAGTAAAATATAGTATCTTCTTTCGTCATACAATAAATAAGAAATAGGCTCGAGGTATACAACAGACGATATACAGTCCTTGTACTTATTATCGATAGTCTACGTATGGCAGGCTGCAGGCTCGTGCTTGGCCCTCCACTGGTGATTAGTGAAGACGACGGTTAATTTATGTTTCGTGCTTGCCCGCTTGATGTGGCGTGGTGGCGCCTGTTTCATAAAACTGCAATTTATTGATGGTGTACCTATTCGATGTACATTGGAAAGTCGATTAACCTACAGACTAACAAGAACACTCGGCTACGTAATGTTTTCTTCTTTAGTCCCTTTACTCCTCCGTGGAGTCTGGGGCTGACACAAGGGCCTTCCATTTATCTCGGTTCATGGCTAGGGAGGGTAGCTCTCCCTTCAATTTCGTCTCCGAGAGAACGGATTGTGATAGTAAACTACAAATTGTAGTTTTGTGAAACTCGGCGCCGCGCCGGAAGTGTCTAGATAGCCAAAAGCGGTTGAATACCCCAAAAAACTAGACAGCCACCAGAGCGGCGTTTCATAAAACTACAATTCAGTCTATTATGACAAAGATAAGATAAAAGATAAAAAAAAGTATTTATTACCTCATCAGAAAAAAAAACTTAAAACAAAGTAAGGCTTAACTAGTGATGACAAACAATAAGGCAAAAGGTAGTGGCTCACTTCGATGTACCTACATTACGCATCCGATTACTAGTATTGGCCCTAATTGTTAATCTGTGGGTTAATCCGCTATGCAATGTATGTACTTCGAGTCACCATTGTAAAACCTGAATTGTAGTTGTATGAAATGGTACCGGGACATCGCGCCGCGACTTGGTCAATCGCTTGGGTGTTTCATCAGGGCCGCATTTTATAGAACTTCAATTCATGGTGAATAATAGCAATTCAATGTGCATTACGTACCTACCTGCCCGAGACTTCCCACTGTGGGGTAATCGGCTAATTGCCTAGCGAATTGTCATAGTAAACGAGTTATTGTAGTTCTATGAAATGCAATTAAACATATTAGAACAAACAATTGAACATATTAGAAAACATTTTTCAACATTACGTTACTTCCTATCACTTCAAATTTGGATTCATAGTTTGGAGCCAAAGGTCAGAAGTCACGAATATTTACAAATATGATGTACCATTAGGTACTGATACACTGTTTTTCACAATGAAAAGAGCGCTCACTCTAAATAGGGTGAACGAATTAAATATCACCTGTAGTATAGCACAGTTAATTTAAGAAAAGGACTGAATACCTATTTGACACTCGATCACACAATATAGAAGGCACTATTGTATGACCGAAAGACAAATAGTTGTCCAATCACCTTCTTTAATTAACAGTTTTACAGATACCCTATCATAAATTTTAATATATTGCAATTATTTTTACCATTCCTATTAGTTTATTAATCTATATTATTATAACTTTGAAATAATTATTTTTTGGGAACACTATAAGTAACTGACTAAATATGGTATATGTTTCCAACATTGTACTTACCTACTCTCTAATTATCTGCATTAGAAATTAGCTCCAAATTAATTTAATGAAATCATGTGTGCACACATTCTAGTCTCTACATTATTTGATGTAAGGTGTAGATTATTTTAAATTAATATTTATTTAAAATTATAAGTACCTACTGTTTTGTGCCAATGTGTAATGGAATGAGGATGTTTTTTTCCAGTAATTATCATATTGATTGTAAGTTTTAAATCATGATTTTCACTCTCCAATACATGCTATTACAATATTATCTAGATAATGTTAAAATCTGAAATTTTTATTTCCCACAAATAATGTTATTCTAGGAAGTCTACAGTAGGTTTTTATTCTCGAATTTGTGTTCTGCATATTATTAAGCGGTTTCCATTTTCAGAAAGTTAGAGCGGTGGTCGCACAGCGGTGGAACGCCGTCTTCTCATTCGGGAGGTCGTGGGTTTGAATCCTGGCATGTACCAGTGACTTTGTTTTCTAAGTTATCTAGTACAACTTCACAAATGTAGTCAAGTTGTACTAGCAATACCACTCGCTGACGGTGAGGGAAAAGTGAGAAAACCCTAGTGTCAGGTATTTACATACCTTAGCGCTTGCTACATTAAATGGCCCAACTATGAGGCTAAGTGCGGAAATCTCAGGTCTAACTGTGGCAAAGTTTTATCTACTCTTGAGAGATGTTGTAATTTCTTGACTGCAATGGAATTAATATAAAGTGGTAAATGTAATCTACACACATGCAAAAATAATGTACATATAATAATGTAGCATTGTAATGATTAGCTATGGAAATTATTGTACTTCACTGGACGTACATGGCTTAGATAGGTGACATTGTTTTACACAAAATGAAAATATATGCATTTGATCTTTATGTTAGTTTCATTTGATTGAGGTTAGCTAAACTGAATACAGTGAAACAAACTCTGAATTGCACTAAAGAATTATATTTTGTCAATGATCTCTCAAAATAAAGTTATCAACCAATTTAACAAACCATTGAAGTAGACAGATTGGCAAGCTGAAGAAAAATAATACAAACGAAACTAAAATACGTACCTAGAAAATTAGACATTAGTAATAAAAAAAACTATGTGAACTGGTTGTTTTCTTACAATTAACATCAGAAACTAGTTTGTGTAGTCAAGGAAACTTTGTAATTACAATAATAGTTTGCAACGTAATCAACTTAAACAACATATATTCGAGACCTTCCTGAGGCGAGCTTGCCAATGTCCCAACTCCAAGCGAGCGCACAGACATTCACAACACAAGTTACAACGCAACTCAAACATAATTATTAATACAGACACAATTACAACCAAACACTCCGTTTAACGGACTATGAGTCTTTGTGTTTATTATAAAATTCATCTAGGTACTTCTTGTAGGCGGGTTGGTTGGGCCACAGGTAGGACGCCTGCTGGTTCAGTGGGGACTGAGTGTTAGGCTCAGCTAACAGGCTTTGGATTGACAGTAGTATGGTGCGAACGTCATACAACGCCGTCCATTTGTCTTTCAAGATGTCGAGGCAGATTAGACCACACAGGTCCACGTTGGGGTGGAAACACGGCGTCATGAACTTTACCACGGGCGGGGCGTAAGGGTAGGAGTTGGGAAAATCGAGTGACAATTTGTACTTGTGTCCCGCGTAAACTGTGTCTAGTGGGCCGTTGATCGTGCCAATCCATTTGAACAGGTTTTCACTTTCCGGGAACGCTGAGATGCCCTTGTCGGCGCAACGCATCAGCTCCATCAACTCCTTTTGTAGTCTGTAAATGAAAAAACATCGTTACGACCCAATTCTGGCGTGTGGACAATGAAATGCTAAAACATTTGTTTAGACTCACCGCTTGCTTACTGCATGATTATCTTTCAGTTTGATGGTGTCTTCGTTCTGTTTCGCCGGGTTTGACGACGAAGCGTAATGTGGGTTGATGTTTTGAGCCATTATTTTCACAAATGACAAAATAAATTAAATTGCGATGCCTCCAATTTCTGTTGTAGATGCCCACTTCCCGTGAATTTTAAAAATTTGACAGATTACTGTAATGGCGTCGGCCGTCGTCGGTCAACGTAGAAAATAGCGCCACCTTTGAATAATTTGGGAAGTTGAGTTAAGGGATGTGGATGTTTAACTAAATAAAAAATAACGGTACAGCAATCCTCCTAAGTAAAATATTAACTCAATTCTTTTAAACCTTGGTTCTTTAGTCCAATACTTTTACAATGCTAAATTGTTGCATTCAGAAAATTATGGCTAGAAATAAAAGTAACAGGATGGAAAATTGGGACGACTAAAAGTAAAAGGTTATTTACTTTCACTTTCAATAGTCTTCTGTGCATCTAAGCGTAAAATTACTAGTCAATGATGCGTTGCAAAAGAAAAATAATAAAAAAACTTCTTATTTATAAGATCGGTAACTTGGTAATAATTTTTAGTCATTGGTAACCCGATCGTTTGCTCTAAACGTTTTAGAACTACTGATTAGAATGGTAAGTAAATAGGAAGTTAAGTTGACATTTATTTCATAGTACATTTTAAACTGTTTTTTCATTCGCAGGTAATTTTATATAAAGCTATTTTTTATAAAGTGTTTTTATTATAAGTTGCACTTGCACTATAACGTAGTGATTACATACTCTTTGCTTGCACTTGAATATAACGTTTATAAATTACTAGTGTCACACAGTGTGGGCTCGTTTGTTCTGAGGTTCGTGCATAACTTATCACTTATCAGTCTACATTCCACATTCTGTGAATTCATTCAGTCAATATTTTCGTTTGATCATATCATTCATTAAATTTCATCACAGACTAAGTAGAGATGCGAATTTCATTCGGGTATATGTGTTCTGTGATTTCATTCGACGTTTTTGACGGATTCGTGGCGTGTTGTGGTTTGCTTACTATAAATAAAGAGTAGAATAGTAAAAATACAGCAAATACCACTCCAAATATACTCAAAACAACTTGATAAAAGTGCTTCACTCATAAACAATAATGTCTTGCCATGTTTATTTCGGGAACCATCTTGTAGCAAGGGGTAACTTGGATGGAAGCGTCGCCTGTTTGAAAGCAAAGATATCACAACAATTCGGCGTCACCATCGAAGATTTGTGCGCCACAATAAACGGAAAGCTTCCTAGTGACGATTTTGACCTCACCAATACAGAAAATGTCGTCAGGATTAACCCGAGGCTCATCGGTGGCAAAGGTGGTTTCGGTTCTATGTTACGAGCGATTGGCGCGCAGATTGAGAAAACTACCAATCGTGAGGCGTGTCGCGACCTCTCCGGCCGCCGCCTGCGTGATATAAACGAAGAAAAGCGTCTCCGGAAGTGGCTAGACGGCCAATCCGATCGGGAGCGCGAGGTAGCAGAAAGAAAGCAGAAGAAACTGGAGCGCTTGATTGCAGGGCCCAAAATAGATGTTAGCCTCAACGACCCAGTCTATGAAAAGGAACGTCAGGCGCTGCCAGAGCGTGTGAGTGCTGCTGTGGACGCCGGATGGGAGGCCGCTGGCTCAAGCAGCGGTATAGCGATTAAACGCAAGGCAGATGAAGAGAAAAAACCTCAAAAGAAGTCCAAGTTATGGATTGATGCAGACCTTTCAGATTGTTCATCGTCTGTGAGTGAGGATGAGGAAGAAAATTCCAAGGAAACTAAGGAGAAGACCAGTCCAGGACCTGCAGCGTCTACTGACTCTGGAAACGATTCTGATCATACTTCAGTTGCTAGTAGCAAAGTGTAGTGAATTAACTAGTGTTTTTGTAATTGTATGGATTGACTCCTCTGCATTATTGTTATTATTAATTCTTTATTGCACAAAGATAAGATAAGATAAGATAAGAATATTAAGATAGTGTACAAAACGTGGACTTAATGCTAATGGCAATTAAAATAATAAAAATAATAACTTCCACACAATACATTCACTTGACCTGGCCCCAAACTAGGATACCCTATAATAAATAATTACAATTAAAATTTTCTGTATTATTAATAAATATATAGGTAGGTACTAATCTTAAGCATTGCATTTTAAGTAATTCAATGTCTTAAGTAATCTCTGTTGTATTATTTTTCAACTACTTTAAATAATTCACAGATAAAACTGAATACTTCCAAGAGAAGAGACATTATAGAAGTCTTTGTCTCAAGCCCTAGTTGCTACTTAAGGATAGAATTCAGGAGAACCCATGATGAGAACTGGTTATTTGCACCAGCTCTGGAATTACACAGGATGTCATGCCATTTAAATTCACACACTAGTTACCTAGAACACCTTCACCTTGTACAGTATTGTAAAAAAAAGGTTTTAGTATTTGTTGTTATAGCGGCAACAGAAATACATCATCTGTGAAAATTTCAACTGTCTAACTATAATGGTTCATGAGATAGGTACAGCCTGGTGACAGACGGACGGACAGCGGAGTCTCAGTAATAGGGTCTCCCTTACTTAGGGTTCCTTCGTTTTTTACAATTCTAGTATCTTCTCACTTTTTCGGCATCTGATTAGAATCGCGATAGAAGCTTCGATTAGCATGGCGCTTGTAATAGAAAAAAAAAACCACGAAGTTAATAGAATAAATAGTGTTCACTTTCACTTTAACGATGACGGGGTTTTTTTATCGAATTGTACATAATATTACTCGAGATACAGTACAGTCGGCAACAATTCAACCTTTCCATTTTTATTGCAAATCACCCGTAACGTGCGGATTAGCCACGTAGCAAGAGTAGCAATTGCTACGGGCCAGCGCATATGGGGGCAACAATTTCTGACCGTAAAAAATATTAATTTTCAAGAAAAATATTATCTTTCTTTATATGATAAGATGTTTGTTTATTTTCTAATACATTTAAAAAACATTGAATAAATGATACACAGCAAAATAATGTACTATTTGTGTAAAGCCTGGAGCCTAGACTAGATCAAAAGATCTGTATCTCAGATCCAGATTCAGATATCTTAGATTAAATTTCCAGGCCTCCCGAAATGCAAAAGATTGGTATCATAATCATATTGGTATTATATAGGTTTCTTTGTCAGTTTTGGTTTATTGCATGCCATACACTTGCTAACCAAACGCAAACCAACGCCCAGTTTCATGACTAACAAACACATATATTTTGGGCACCGACTCCAAACTATACTTCTGCAATACCTACATGTATAAATACTTCTAATTGTTTAAATTATTTCTAACTTTTTAGTGCTGTAGTGTTTCGAAGTCGGTTTTTATTTTTTATTTATTATTTTTTTATTGAGTTACGTTTGTATCGCAGAGCTATAAATTTTATAAGTTATTCGCCAAACTGCGTGTCAGTTCGTTGGCGAATTAATCGCACTCTTTTAACATAATATTTTAAAACTAGCACGAGATAACAATGAAATTAATTTTAAAGAACAGTCGACTGCGGATCCACCCCTACATGCTTACTCTGTATTCGGTCATATCACAAGTGACTATGCAACACAATGCAAAGGCCGATTCGGTGTCTACTGCACCTCATTTAAGTTAGCAGCTAATTAGCCGCTTTGATGGTCGTCACCGCTCTGATGTTAAATGCGAAAAAGACAAAATGCGTCAAGTTCTCATTGCCCAATGTTTAAATTTTGACACGTGTCTAAAAATATCTGGTGAGAAACTAGAGCTGCCATTTTTTAAGCATAACGATAGACTCAAAACTGCAATGCGGTCCACATATTGAAAAACTACCGGTTGGTCGGTAGATCGAGTTCAGCTGCATTTGCAGCCAGAAAAATTCGGCAACTTACAGACTTATCAGTGCGAGGGTGGTCTATTTTAGTTATTTTCGGAGTATCATGTCGTAGGTACGGTTTGTTATTAAAGGGACGGGCAGCAGATTTAGAAACAATATTTATTTTGCAAAAAAGAGTAGTAAGGGCTATTTACAAATTAGCAGTAGGGAATCACTAAGGGGGCATTTTAAAGAAATAGGAATTCTTACACTGGCTTGCCAATATATATTCGATAATATAATGTGCCTACCTATGCCCGAAGGCAGCGGCTAACATAGTATACATTGACATTCAACAAACATATTGTAAATTCTTTACGTTGAAATAAATTATTGATTTCTGATTTGTGTTAGATAAACATTTTGTTTTTATAATTAACATTTTTTTTTAATTCGAGTTCACAGTACCTACAGTGGCGAACTGCAGGTGGCGCGGGGCGGTAGAGGATCGTTTCACCCCCGCGATTACTTGTTAAGAGAAGAACCCTTACAAAAAATGTAATGGTTAACCTGCTGTCGGCGGTACGGCTGTAGTTCGGTTATTTTGTCCGATGACCGGACTGGTGAGACCTTTCCGTCGCAGTTCGGGAGAGCAATACAAGGGACTGAGCTTTTTAGTTCGTTCACCGGACTTAAAAACCGAGATAACCGAACTTCATGGCTCAGTAGTCCAGGGCTCGTGTCTCTGAAACGCATAGCTGTTCAATAGAGTCATATTATTACGGTCATATCATATCATTGACACTATTGGTAGTCAATCAACCAATGGCATTCCAATCAGTGATAGAGATTCCAATGGCATAATCCGTGCAACTTACAATGGCCCCTCGCGCGATTCGGTCTTCTTCGCGATAGATCCCTATTTAATTTGCGCGGTATATACCATTGGAATGACATTGTACCGCTATTGCTATGTAGACTACCGAGTAGAGGAAAATAACAATTATTGTCGTGCTTATATAATTATATTGAAGAACTATTGTGTGTATTAGACTTTAGGGCCAGTTGTACGGCATCGCCGAATTACTGAAATTCCGCTCACCGGACTGACCAACAAATCACTGCTACTAATAGATTTGATCCGAGCGTTCTGTTTGATTCCGTGTGGCGCCGGATTAAGAATAGCGTCGCTCCATTTCCTTCCGTGGATGTCGTAGAAGGCGACTAAGGAAACCAATTACCAGGAGACGGGCAGCAGCGTCTTCCTGAGATTCCAACCGCATACTGCGATCGCCAACCCGCCTGCCAAGCATGGCTATTATGGCAAAACCCCTCATGGTTAGGAAAACCGTGAGGGAGGCCTATGTCCAGCAGTGGGCGTCAAATGGCTGATGATGATGATGATGAATATATTTGTATCCGCCTTTATAGAACCCGACCTGGAGAGCATTGTTTGTGATGTCGCTGGTGGCGCTGGTGCTGGCCCGGCCCCAGGAGTTGGAAGAGGAGGAGGGGAGTCCCCACGCCTCTGATAAGAGTGGTAAGAGTAATTTCAATCTTATCTTGAAGTAAAAATAGAGGCCCCGCCTCTACACTCGACCGCAAGTTATTTACTTGTCTGGGGTTGTGAATAAAATTTTCTTTATTCCCAGATACCCCCTTGAGCATTATCCCCAATCCGTAAAAGGCCTCATGTATATCCACCATTCGAACAAACAGTCGACAGCAGCTCGACAGATTTTAGTTGCAAAGTCACTAGTAACGCAACATAAAAAAGTTGATGTGCCATAAGGCGACTATGAGGCGACCCCCAGCGGGAATTGAATCCGCGACCAATCTTGGTATGCAAAGACTTTACCGTTAGACCAACGAGGCAGTCAAGATTATTACTTAGGTAACCCGTACATTGATGGGACACCTTTTAAGTCATATGGAAGTGTTCGAAATGAATCTCGATGCGGAACGTAGTGTTGCCGAAAAATCGATAGTTTTGCAATCGATTGTCGAACACTAAAATCATCTACACGATCGATAGGACAATCGATACTATCCATACTATCGATAGTCTATTCGATATTAAAGAGCAATACCATCGATAGTATCGATACTATCGATAGTTCAATGGGTGGCAGCGACGAAACTATCGATACTATCGATAATATTGCTGTTTACCGATAGTATTGCAGTAGAAGAGACGTCGATTCTATCGATAGTATCGATGGTATCGATAGAATCGATTGACTATCGATAGAATCGATTGACAATCGATATTGGCCTATCGAGCGGCAACACTACTACCTTTAACATTACAACTTGGTAGCCTACCCGTACATATTTACTTGCTAACCTAGCTAAGATTGTAGAGAAGAAGTGATCAAGAAACTTCGCGGATGCAAGGAGTATTAAAACTCCTTGGCGGATGTATCTTATGTCCAAATAATATAGAGTTGCAGAGAACAGTAATTTGCAGTATAGATGTATCTAAGTAAAGGTCTAATGTTTAGTTTATAAATTTGTTTCAACAGATGACGTAGCACGGGTTCAGATCAAGGTGTACCGAGGTCCAACCAAGAACGATGGCTATGCACCCTGGGGCTTCTGGGTGAAGCAGCCTTCGGATGACCAGTGATAATGAAATGAAAATGTAAAAATGTTTATTTTTAGCTGAACAAAACTTAACAATATATAAAGAGGCTCGAAACTTCGCCGATGCTTGCACTTGCCCATTAGCTCAGTTGGGAGAGCGAAGGCACGGTTAGCCAGAGGTCGCGGGTTCAAGTCCCGGCATGGGTGGAATTTTTAGCCTCTCGGCGATAAGTAACTGTAATATTTAGAACCGGAGTCCTAGATGTAGGTAAAAGATTAGATAGATAAATTAGTGTGTGCTATCCTGCCCTAAGCTACTGGCATAATGGCTGCCACAGATTCGCCCATACAAAACGTAATGTATTTTGTATTGTACGCTGCATGCAACGACTATTAATGAATGTTGAGGAAGCGAAAGTGATCCGTCAGGATCGCGGCAAGTGGCAGTCCCTGGTCCCTGCCTACCCCTCGGGGATACAGGCGTGAGTTTATGTTTGTACGCTGCGATTTTTATAGGCCGCCACCGTGAACGCGCCATTGTGTGTCAGGCTTCTGTTGATATACAGTGCCCGGCAATATTGCCAGGGCCGGATTTGGAGGTCTGGAGTCCGAGTGCAACGAAGGAGCGGAGGCCCCTAATTAATGAATTGTTTTCAAATTTTAATGAACAGTCGTTAATTTACTTATTATTAAAAGATTGGCGTTTAATGATAGTATTGCACTATTGTGGGGGCCTGCCCTCCTCGAAATCCAGCCCTGAATATTGCCCACATGCCCGACAACGTGCAATAGTGCAACGCGCGCTTTTTCTGGCACTTTACATCGATAGGCCTAACACCTTGACATACAACACGCTAATTTTGTCTAGAATTATATTCGTATCACAAACTTCGTTATTATCTAGTACAAAACAATTGATTTCGATCAACGTTGCTGGAACATTCTGAGAATTATTATTATGGTCTTATGGTGCTGTATCTGGCCAGTGCATCGAGTATGTACTAGGTATACTGATAATAAAATTAACGTTGATGCAAGTAAGGGCCGGTTTCTAATTGAGAAATTTACTAAGTATATACTAAAGTAACGTTCTGTCACGCTCTTTTCTGAGAAATTCGAAGAGATAGCACTACAGTTAACTATTTACTTAGTGAAATTCTCAATTCATAAACTGGCCCTAAGTGTATGTAATGTACTGTTAATTAAAGGAAGGGGCTAGACAATTATTTTCCTTTCGCTCATACAACATTGCCGTCTATCGTGTGAGCGTGAGACAATAAGTTAAGTTCTGTCCCTTTCTTTAAATAACCACGCTATAAATATGAGTTTAAGTACCTATCCACATTAGACGACCGTAGGTAGTTATGATACTTTTATTCAGTCTGTTCCTAATAAAATGCAAGAATTATTAAATGGAGGTTTACGTTAATGTCTATTTTCGTTGTAGAACCAAAGATTAAAGTTTAATTACGAAAACGATCTCGGTTTTGGTTTCCTTTCAGTAACTACCCGCTTCTTATTATTATATTAATTAATTATTATACTTTATTGCACACACAAGAATAGAGTACAGGAAAGGTAACAAAAGAAAGTACATGTACAAAGGCGATCTTATCTCTGTAAGAGATTTCTTCCAGCAAACCTTGGGGAGTCGGAGCGAAGGTGTGAAACGGGTCTACGCACGTGCACATGATATAATACATATACTACATACATATTTACACAAATAACAAAATAATATTAATATAAATACCTATATATATATATACAATAATGAAAAGAAAAGATTTAAGTAGGTACTGAATCTTATGTGTCTTTAAATATCATAACAATTAACATATCTAATTACAATGTACATAACACATATTCACATTCACACACAACAAAAACATTCAAAATATGTAGCTTTCCTAATAAGTACGTAGTTACCTACACAGGTTTACCTCCAAATTGCACAATGGAGAACTAGAATAGGAGAGGACACGTTAAGGCTAACTAGCGCCGCCAATGAACAAAAAATCACCAATTAAAGCCTTAAAAGATTAATAAACGTGGTATTTTTTTTCTCTGCGACTTATAGGTACTCTTATAATATAACCAGTCGAAAAGTCAATATAGTCACGTGGTACTGAAACGCGCCATACAAATCGACCTTAGACTATATATAACATCACTCCCTAACGCAACGTTTTGATGTATGAAGCGTTTATCAATATTTGAGTTATCTCGTAAAATAGATAATGTTTTTATGCATGTACACCCTAATAAACATCATCATCATCATCAGCCGTTTGACGCCCACTGCAGGACATAGGCCTCCCTCATGGTTTTCATAATCATAAGGCGTTTTGCCATAATCGCCACGCTTGGCAGGCGGGTTGGCGATCGCAGTATGTGGTTGGAATCTCAGGAAGACGCTGCTGCCCATCTCCTGATTATATCCCGTATAAACAAACGTTCAGAATTCAATGACGAAACGAAATCTAATCAGTTTTATGTTATTAGAGTAACTTTAATTATCGCATTTTTTGTAACCCAGAAAAATATATTTTTATTAAATTATTTAAAAAAAAATTCTAGGATATGATTTCTATGGTATAAAAGCAATGTCACTTCAATCTAAGTTAGACGCGAGTTCCCCATTGCACAATTCCAAACAACCAAATCACAGTTTCTCATATTCGTCCACTGTTGGACATCGGCATGCCTAAAGGTAGGCCACTTCTTTCTGTCCTCGTCTATCCTCATCCATCCTCTGCCAGCAATCCGCCCCAGATCGTTGGTCTAAATTTTATCTTAGATTTTTATTTTTGTAAGTCATAAGTTATGTTTGACAAACAAAATGGACCAACTATACAGATACTTAGATGTGTTTCAGGTTTCAAGTACTGCGCATTTTTGAGCCCTGTATATTTTAGCCGAAGAATCAGTACAAAAGTGCATTACTCGAGAAGGAATTAAAATACCTTTCGTACAAACCGCACACGGGCTGTCCATTTTCATAGTCGTTTGCTATACTCTCTATTTGAGACCAAACACTGACGATCTCACTGGGGTCTAAACTGTGCAGAGAAGCGAAGTGCCAGTAGGAACAGTCCACGGGAAATAGGGGTTTCCACGGACTAATTCGCGCGTCGTGGGTCAATTCTAGGCCCAGGGTCTGCCGAGACACCAGATACGTGAAGAATATGTTTTCGAGGTTTATAAGAGGCACATCGAAGGCGGCTGCATAGATCTTTGGAACGTATTCACCTGGAACCGAGAGAATTAGCTTTTTATTCATTGTAGCGCAAAAAATAACGTTGCATATTATATACATAGATGTCTATTTCAAGCAAGAACATCGGCGTTCTTTGTCGGTTAAATCTGAATTAGACTGTATAAACTTCCTAAGTCCAGCTAGCGACTTTAGTTACGTACACAATTTCTTTCCACATTGCATTGCACTGATGACATTATTCATGTTATGTTTAACCTATTCAGTCCTGAACTCCTGACTGAGGAGGTTAAATTCTTCTTCATTCACGTCAAATGTTAGAATCACACCTTTATGCCGGGAGACGAGAAGCGGGTTTGTGACTTGTCACAATCCTGGTACTTTTGGTCCCCTATTTGGTTGACATATGTCTGCATGGGACGTCCCTTACCGGTCCGTCCATCTACGTTCGCTCGATAAATTTCATTACTCTTTCTTTCTTCGTCCTCTCCATAAGTCCAAACCAACTCAACATACCTTTCTCAATCTGCTAACTACGAGTAGGTACCCACATCCTCTTTGAGTCCGCAACGTTATCTAATCACACTGGTCCGTATTATATCTTTTAATTCAAAGAACCAGTCGTGGCTGACCGAGTTGGTGGAGTGAGGTGGTCACAGAGTGGTGGCCGGTGTTGGTTAAACGATTCGTAGGCAGACCGATGGGCCGATGATGTAACTTAAGCGGCTTCATAGAGTTACACTAGCGCCACCGAGAGAAAACAAATCGTATCTTTTTTTACAGATCGTATTTTCAAAAACTGTCTGTACCATCTCTCACCAGAGGCCATGGCAGATGGCCGTGAACCTAAGGCAAAAAACCGGACAAGTGCGAATCGGACTCGCCCACCGAGGGTTCCGTACAAACTTGTTGTCTCGCAGTGTTTCCGAGCTTTTCCCGAACTTCAAAACTATTTTTTTTTTTATGATTTAGTTGCAAATGTTTAGTTTCAGATTTTTCCCTGTACTTGCAGTAGATACGACAATATGACTTGCCAAATTTCATAGTTTTAGTCAAACGATCTAAATAAATCTTGATTCCCTTGAGAGTGTCGAAATATACGTTGAGTATGTGGTTTTAATTTCAACTCGATACCTCCACGCGTTCCCGAGATAAATGGTCTTGACAGACAGACGGACGGACGGATGGACCTACAACGAAGTGATCCTATAAGGGTTCCGCTTTTTCCTTTTGAGATACGGAACCTTAAAAACAAACTAACGTATTCGATAGCTATTATTGAGGCATATTCAATTGGCTATGGCTTTCAAATCACCCAAAATTCATGGTGTTTACCTTCTCGGTGTGACCTTCCTCTACCGCTAATACCTACTCTCTAAATAGTTAGATAACTATATAGGAAATCACCGTACCTTTGATCAGATACAAAGCCCCTGACAAGTACTCTGGGATGGAGTCGTGAGGGTAGAGCCATCGAGGTAGGAACAAGTGGTTCCTACCCCACTTGTTGTACGGGTTGCGATCCGGTGCCGAATTCGTGATGCGGTACCCTGGTGGAACAGAGAATAGTCCTCAGCGGCCTAGTTATGCGCCCCAAATCCTGTTGGAATACTGACGTTTGAGACAGCAATATGTATGGAATTTGACAGTTAGACTAGCTAATAAGTTAGGCTTTATGACGACAGCATTCCCTCTCACTTGCTCATGCAAACACTTTATTTGGTTGTCATTGAATTTTAGGTAGAGACTTACTTAAATTACTTAAGATTCAATGTTGGTTGACTTACTTAAACTACTTAAGATTCAATGTTGGTTGACTTACTTGACTTAGACTACTTAAACTACTTAACATTCAATGTTGGTTGTGGTTCTTTTTAATTATTTAAAGGAAGGAACAAATATTGTCTGTGACGATACTCGGAAATACAAGCACGGATATTATTTATTTATTTAGATCGGAGAATCATCAGCTTACAAATCATACTAGTTGAATAAAAATTGGTACCTAAAGCTAGTAACAGATTCACCTATAGAATTATGTGTTAGACGTAATATTTTAATTAGTTTATATAGAGAGCCCAGTGGATGAGTAAGTTAAGTGGCAGTGGGCGGGGCACATAGCAAGCAGAACTGATGGACGATGGGGCCGAAAAGTTCTCGAATGGAGACCACATATCGGCAAGCGCAGCGTAGGACGACCAGCCACAAGATGGACAGATGACCTCATCCAAGTGGCAGAAAGACGCTGGATGCAAGCCGCTTCCAACCGATCTTTTTGGAAATCCATGGAGGAGGCCTATGTCCAGCAGTGGACTTCTTGTGGCTGAATGATGATGATGATGGAGATAAAAATACTTACAAGTACCTAAATGTGTCATAAGATCGCCCCTTATCTCATGAATATTTCAGCAATAATATAATACAATACACACTAATATTTGATATTACGGTAATATATACATATCAATATGTTTTTATAGACAGACAAAATAGGAACTGGTAAATAATGCATGTTTAGGTACTCTTTTGGTTTACTAATGTATTGCCAAAAATCGTTTCCCAAAGTATTACTTCCCAAACTATTTTCCGCAAATTATCACTTGGCAAAAAAACATTTCTCAAAACAACTTAAAGCAAATAAACAGTTAGCAAAAGTTATTATGGCAAGTTATTGTTTACCAAATAAATACTTGGTCAAAATTAATTTTACCAAGCATTATTCAGTCAAAAGTATAATTTGACCAAATGAATAAAATGCGAAATGTAAACAAGAAAAAAAATTTTTTTGTTTGACTCAAAACTAAGTTTTTTAGTAAAATATTTTTTTTCGCTTTTATATAAAAAAAAAGAACTAACACCCGAAGTTTCAGGATGGAGCGTCGCTGCGCTCCGCTCCATCCTGGAACTTCGAACCAATTTTTTCATCAAACAACTATTTGCTATATAACACTTGCCAAAATAAAACGTTAGCATAATAAACGTTTGTCTTAATAAAACTTGACGCAGTAAAATTATGCGAAATGATAATTTGACCAAATGAATAAAATGCGAAATGAAAACTTGCTAAAGTTTCATTTGGGAAATGAAACTGATGCCATAAGTTTATTGGGAAGTAAAATTTGGCGAAAAATACTTTGGCTAAACGGCGGTATCCCACTCTTTTGCTAATGATTGCTAATAAGAAAAAATAAAATAAAAAAGAAAACGGTACACTTACAATGAAAAAGAAATTATTAATTGTTTAGAATGGAGAGTCTGTTGTTGATCGCACTAAGGTAGTGTTCAAGGATAAGATATTTAAAGGAGGCACGTGAAGGGGCTTCTCTGATCATTTCCGGCAGATTATTCCAGAGCCGCACATCTGTTACAATAAAGAGTAAAAAAATAATTAGTTTATTAGAATTAAGAAAAAAATATATGTAATTTATACATTTTTAACAAACATGGACCAGACAGTCATTAACTTAAAAACTTTAAACCGTCATCTAGGTTAGGTAAAGGTTTTCCTGTGAGGAATCCTAAGTACTGACGTACCTCTGCATTTGAAACTCTTCACGAGGTATCTCCGAGGGACGTATTTAGACAACTTAACTACTAAGAACATAAATAAGTTGTCAAACTTGTCAATACTGTGACACACCGTTTCACTTATCGGTTGTTTTGAAATCGTTATCTCTTTCTACAAATTGTCCTTTTTATCAGTGTTCGTTACTCAGATTAAGTTCGTTAGGACTAGGTAAGATCTCATAATAAAAAAAAACAGAGATTTTAAAAAATCACAGAGTATAAGTCAGAGTGTAACACAAAAAATGGCGGTTAGAGCTCGGTTAAAGTTGGAATCAAAATAAAATCCAAGGACTATTTGTAACTAATAAACTACTTAATCCCCAGTTCCTCGCACACAAAAATCTGTTAATCTACTGTAAAAAGCTGTCAGTTGGCAAAAGTGGTGCATACAGAGAAAAAACAACTGACAGCTGTTAATAATACATTGGTACTGTACGAGAAACCAGTGGTTGATCTTTCGTCAACAAATATAGGAATTAAGTTTTAACCTATTTCTAACTGTAACTTTGCAAGTAAAAGTAATTCGGAGGACGATGCAATAATTGTATTCAATTAATTGTTATCATCAGCATCAACAATATATACCAGTTCAAGGGTTGTGGATTGCACGGCACTATTTTAATTACCTATGACTAAAATGTATACAATAATTATTGTTCAACCTCCTCATTTCTATTGTTAATTTCAAGGTCAGTACTGAGGAGGTTAAAAAAACTGACCAAACAACCCACCTGAAAAAACAACCCACTTTTGTCGCTAATGTACTAAAAAGTACAAACAAGTAATATTCAGTGTCAAAAAGCGTGGGGCGGGCGCTTTGTTTCATCATCATCATCATCAGCCACTTGACGCCCACTGCAGAGCACAGGCCTCCCTCGCGGTTTTCATAACCATGAGGGATTTTGACAAAGCTTGCCGGGGGTTGGGCGCTTTGTTTAAATTCTATTTAATGAAGCTGGGTTTCCACGACCTTAGTGCACTCGGACCGAGTGTCCCACTCGAATGCTAGGTACTCGAATGCTAGGTACTCGAATGCTAGGTACTCGAATGCTAGGTACTCGAATGCTAGGTACTCGAATGCTAGGTACTCGAATGCTAGGTACTCGAATGCTAGGTACTCGAATGCTAGGTACTCGAATGCTAGGTACTCGAATGCTAGGTACTCGAATGCTAGGTACTCATATCGTGTACATGGGTGATCGTCATGTGATCGTAGTACACACAGATTAAAACAGCCAATGTTTGTACTAAGATCGCCGGTGTACAAGCCCAAGTTGTTAAGTTCTTAAACTACACATTTTTTTAAATAGTGCTTTATGAAAGAAACATACGGTTAGGTCTTGTCACTGAATTTTAAGATATTAAGAATTGTCATCATACCACAAGATAACATGAACTCACGTCTGTATCCACCATATGTATCCGTTAGCCAATCCGTTATCCAGTCTGTAACCGTTATCCAATCCTACGAGTAATTATTTAGCATTGGACAACATTTCTATAAATCCACACTAAGCCTTTACTGACTGCCCAGTGGGGATTTCCAGTGGGGATACTGAAACGACCTAACCCAATCAATCAATCAGCCGTTATTCGTCCACTGCTGGATACAGGAACAACCTCAATAAGCTGAAACATTTGCTCTAACCTATAATTTTTCGTCACCTTGTAATTTCGTCTGCAAAAAGGTAGTATCCGTTAGCGGTCAATCACTCGCAAACTCACCAACGAGCTGGTCCTCTGCGTGTTCCTGAACCAGCCGTTTCAGGGTCCAGGGGTTCACGAAGACGTCATCGTCGGTCTTCATCACGAACTCGGCATTGGGGCAGCGGCGAATAGCCCACTGCAGCATGAGGGCAGTCTTCAGCGTTAGGTTGTGGTAGGCGTCCATGAAATCGAACACCACTAAGTCGCTGTGCTGCTTGGCTTCCACGTAGTTGTCTACCTAGAACAGATGGGTACTGAATACTCCGGAAGCTTTGAACTCAGCTCAGTTCATACGCAATAAATTCTGCCACTTGCTATTAATTCTAGGGTCATCGGGCTAAAAAGCACATAAGTCAAGTTGTCATTAAACTTTATTATTATTAATAATATGTTTCTTGCACATAACTAAAAATACAATGGCAATGGGGTGGACTTAATGCTATAAGCATTTTCTACCAGTCAACCACAGGTGGTGCAAGAAATTAACTGGTAGGCATACGAAATAGACGGATGAGACGATTTACTTCAACTAAAATTACATAAGCAGACGAATACGACATAAATAATTAAAATAGCAGTTTGCTTAACTTTTGAAAAAAAAGGATTGTTCAGTTCATTGTTTCATTACAGCTCTCTCTTAATTTAATAAAGATAATACAGGTGTTATAGAGCAATTTTACTATACGTTTTTTTCACTGCCACAAACATTTGTGTTTTGGACTAATGTGCTTTAGTCCGCCGACTCTAGAATTATTAAGGAAATAAATAGTTGAACAAGTTGCATATTTAAGCGGCTAGTCCCGTAATAATATTGTAAATGGTTACATGTTTGTGACGTCCTTGCCTGGTTACCATAGTACAGGGTATCCTAGTTTGGGACCAGTTCAAGTGATTGTGTTGCGTGGAAGTTACTTATTTATTTATTTAATTGGTCTTTCGGGCCAGGGTGTGAGCGAGTGAAATTCTTGCCTGCATACCTGCGGCATACTTGTAGAAAATGCCTTCAGCATTAAGTACACCTGTACACCTTGTTTTGTGGAATAATTAATTAGTTAATAATACTAATACCACTAAAAAACTAGAAAACCAATCAGCGCTTGGAATAGTCAATCCGTGATAGGCACGCATGGTGGGTGATTCATCCCATACCCTCTCTGATAGAAGGCCTGTGCCCGGCAGCGGGGCGTAGAGGGGTAGGTATAGGCTGCATTATTTAGTAACTAGCTTTTGCCCGCGACTTAGTCCGCATGAAATGACTAATTTCCGGGATGAAAAGTATCCTCGGTCTTTTCCCGGGACTCAAACTATCTCCATACCAAATTTCATCCAATCCGTTCAGCCGTTATTGTGTAACAAACATCCAAACATCTTAACAAACTTTCACATTTATATATAGTAGTATACCACTAAGACTAATTTAGATATCCATCGTACAATCAAACCAAGTACCTACACCGAATTGTCATAATAAACTATTAGTTGTAGCTTTATGAGATGCGGCCCTGGAATCTCACCAGCATTCCATCGTATTCAGGGTGCTGGAGGCCGAGGAAGAAGTAGGCGTTCAGCTGCCGGCCCCAGGAGTCGCGTACGGCCTGACGGTGGCGCTGGCGGCCCGGGGAGGAGCTCACCAGCGCCAGCACCGGCGTCGCCTCCGCCGAGCACGCCACCGACGACGGTTCGATCAGGGGCTCTCGGCTGCGGGGATGGTCGTCTATTCATGACGTGGCCTTTTGACTACGGGATTCAATGGATTAGGTTAGGTTAGTTAATTAGGTCCTTGTACAGGGCGGCCCAAAAGTAATGTCATAGTTACAATTAGCTGGCATTTTGTCATAAATGAAAAAAGAGCTCTCTTTTTGTTTGTTAGGTTAGGTTCAGTTTGTTTGAAAGTGTATAATTGGATGCATTACTAATTATATATATTTCTGTATAGTATATATTTGTATTCTATGGTTAGTTTATGTACATTTTCTTCCCATATATTTCATGTACACCTACTCTCTTCATCTTTCAGTTCTGTCCATCCTAAGGTTGTCTGGAAGAGATCACTTTTAGCGATAAGACCGCCAATTGTATCCGGCAAAACTTGGACATGTAAGCCTTTTACTGTATTTTGTTTTCTGGTGTGTACAATAAAGTGTTCTAACTGTGTTTTTGCGTCACCCGTTTTAAGGCTCTAAAAAGAGACAGGCTGTACTTCAACTGCATTCCGACAGCGAAGTTGCAATTCAGATGCAGTTGGCAACTTGGCACGACTGCAATGAAACTGTCAACCAAAAAAACAGTTAGATTATACCTACTTGGTGTGCAGTTGAAATTGAAATTGAAATAATTTATTCACTTAAAACACAGTACAATAACAGAGTACAATTTTAAATTATAAATTAAAAAGAAAGGACTGATTATTAGACTGATTAGTGAATGGACTGATTGATTGCCCTAGGTTACTATCGTTGTTATCATTCAGGGTCCCAAGAGCGTCAACCAGAATAAAGTTACTTTTTCAAGTTCCATTCAGCCGCAGCAATTATGGGCAAAATAGCGTAATTCATCGAATCATGAGCACGTACAATAAGTACTTTAATGATATTGATTTATTTTATTTAAGTAAGGAATCTTTTAGGCGTCACGTCTACAAAGAGATAAAAGCATGATCACCTATATGTATACTATCTTTTTTTTTTTCATTCTTTTTGCGTGTCAGATTTTTATAAAGTCTTTTAATGTTAACCTATAATTGGGCCTTATATTTAACCTTTATTACGTATTTTTTATGTTTTATCGTGTCTGTTGGTTTCCTAATAAATAAATAAATAAATAAATAAGAAAGAAACATGCAAGGAAAGCCAGTGCACTGCGTTTGTGAAAGGACCCGACTCAGCATTTGTCACAAAAGGGGTACCTTCTGTAACGCTGGTATTCTGTCGGCACCTAATAAGTAAAATAAATAAAAACGAAAGACACACACAATAGATATTAGGAAAAATAAAATAATTAAATAATATAATAATAATAATAAATATGTAAATTTTCAAATATATAAGCAGATATTTTTAAATATAATATAATGAATTAAATAAAGTAAATGATGAGATTAAATAGGTTAGTTCGACCGATCCTAAAGTAAATGAAAAGATGAAATAGGTTAGTTTTACCGATCTTAAGCGAGCCATTGTAATTAATTTATTTTGTTTTCAGTTCATGCAGTTCCCTCTTTGGTAGGTTGGCAGTTTCAATGAAGTCGTACCAACTGCATTCAAACTGCATCTGAACTGCAACTTGATAGTCCGAAAGCAGTTGTATTGTGATCGCATCAAGATGAGTTACTTTTGATAAATATGGTTGGAGGCTTTGTTAGATAATAAAATTACGGACATATAAGACATATTTTTGTAAGCCTATACCTATATATAGTTTTTGATTGAGAAAATTTGATAATACCTAGGATTCATAATTTTGGAAACAACTGTTCTTTGTCAATAACTAAGTAAAAAAATTAAAAATATTGGTAGGTATTGAAAAGTTTCATTTTATTTAAATTTAAATGTTTAGAGGTATCACGTTAGATTACCATGCCGGAGGGCGTGGGTTCGATTCCCACTGGGGACCATCATACAAATAGCCTCAGTCTGAGTGTGTTTCCATGTTTGTGATATCCTTGCCTGGTTAACATAATATAGCACCTGCACAGGGTAGCTTGGGTTGGGACCAGAACAAGTGATTGTGTTGGCTGGAAGTTATTTAATTATTTTTATTATGGGATTATCAACATAGTATACCAACATGCCGTCCAGATAGTCGTGCAAGGAGCGACTGCCCCTAAGATGCAGCAGCTCGCCGTGCCGTGACTGCGCCCGCAGCACGTCCCCGGCGCGGTCCAGCCACCGGTAGAGCAGCATGCCGCCGAGCAGCGAGCCTGCCACCAGCAGCAGGAGCGAATGCTGCACTCGCCGTCCGCCTGAGACGGTGGAAACCTTTACATTTTGTTAACAATCATCATATATCGCGAGCATTGCATCTGCGTACCCCCGAGCACAATACGGCTGGTTATTCAGGCTCTTTCACTGTGACAGCAATTCGCCTTTGGAATAGCTTGCCTCTAGACATCCGACAGGCCCCATCGCTTGAAATATTCAAAACCAAAGTTTACCGTCACTACCTAAATCTAAAATTATAAATCTTTCGTAAATCTGTAGGTTTATGTATTTATTTATGGTATCAAGCATTTATCTATTAATATGTTGTATTTGTACAATATTTCCCCTCTATTATATTGTTATATATCTAGGTCTAAATAAGTAATTAGTAAGTATATTTAATATTCTACGAGTAAGTTGCAATACCTGCTAATGTTCTCGTCGTAACTAAGGTTAGCTGGTAGATAATGCTAAGTAGCATTAAGCTCGCCCATGAGCAAACCTGTGTGTTTAAATGCAATAAAGGATTTTAGTAGTAATAATAATAATAATAAAATATACGCCCCACTGCAAGGCACAGACCATCTCCTAGAGAGTGAGTATTGAATTATCTCTTTGACTTATCCAGCCGATCAATAGAGCCTTTATAATCGGTGAATAGAACGCACTGTAACAGTAGTAATACACGGCGCGGTTCCAACCGAACAATTAACTTTTCATCAAGTTGTGTGTCGTATACTATGTTTCATAATGTTACCGTAAAAAAGCCCACGGCGGCGGGCAGCCAGCGCGCTTGCCGCTACCATACAACTCAACTAGCAGCCGGTGCGCCTCATGCAAGCGTACCGCATGCTTCCAGCGCGCCCACTGCGAGCCGCCAGCTAGGCATAGACCTAGGCGAGTTCAATCCTCAAGCTTGCACCCTGCAGACCCTGCAGTCGGCGCGCATTCGGCGAGCTTGCACCTCGCGGGCGACGCGTGGTTAGGGTGCTGCAGGCTAGCAGTAGCCCAAATCGAGGCGGAGCCGCGTCGTGGCGGTGTCGGTATGACGTGCCATGACTTCAGTGGAAAAAATGTTCGTAGCAAATATCTGGGCAACAACAGTCTGGGTGTATTTCCATGTTTGTCCTTGCCTGGTTACCTTAGCACGGAACGGAAAGTATCCTATAAATTTTAATTCCCTTGAGTGTCGAAATATTCGTTTTTGCGGCATAAATGGCCATATTTTTTTTTACGTCATCTTAAAAGTTTGATTATTTTCAAAGGTCCAAGAGACTGGTAGACCATAGTATATGGTTTTAATTTCAACTCGATACCTCCACGCGTTCCCGAGATAAAGGGTCTAAACAGACAGACGGACGGACAACAAAGTGATCCTATAAGGAACCCCTGTTTTTTCCCTTTGCGGTACGGAACCGAGTCAACTGGTGTTTAATATATGACTTGAGAAAAGATCGTCTGGTCACAGTGGAGTTTTTTCGTTGCATTTTCTTCCATTAAAAAACCGCCCAAAGGCAGCTTTCATTACATTATATCATAAGCAGCCTATATACGTCCCACTGTAGGGCACAGGCCTTCTCAGAGAGAAACCGAATGTAATAAGTTCTTTACATTCTGTCTAAAAACATAGCATAACATAAACTCACGCCTGTATCCCAGAGGGGTGGATAGAGACCAGCGACTGCCATGCTTAATTTATAAGTTGAATTTACATTCTGCCTATAAGGCTAGTAAATTAATGTTACTTACCACGAAATGGCCGTATGAGGCGGCAAAACATGTTCCTAACGCTAACACCGAAGAAGAAGAATTTAAACTTTTAACAACCTTTTTACACAAGCAGAAAAAATAAAAAAAAAGAATTAGGCGCCACAAGAAGTTTGATTCAGGAGTAAAAGGAGGAATGTTTTTTTGTTATTGTGGCACTCTGCGAGCCGTACTACGTACTCAAAGTTTGTTTATGCAGTGTTGCACTAACTTTTGGACAGGTTTGGGACGTTCGCGTGGAGTTGACAACTATCCGCGACTAAACGCCGTGTTCGGGTCACTTATCTGGGGCGCTAAAATGCCGCACAATTAACGACTGTGCGAGAGTCGCTGGGCTATACTCCGTTCCACGAGTCGACCTCCTAGGGAAAATACTCGCATCTCATTGGTCAATGCTAGAGATAAGCGAGACAATAAGCGAAGAAGGTCCGCTTCATAGGGTAGGTTTACATACATTGAAGGTCACGCGCATTAACCAATGGGCGCACATGGACGATTTTCTTTGGGAGCTTGTTTCGTGGAATGGAGTATAGATGCTGAATGATATTTACAGAGTGGATAGTTATAAAAGTCACACAGTTTTTCGATCAGAGTATTTTGCACCTTTAGCTTTTTTCAGTGAACTGTACGGTAGAAGTAGAGCCTATTCTATAAAGCCGAATGCTAAGCATGACTCAACTATAGCACCTATTGAGGCTAAATCGCTGCCGTCAACCAGTAAGGTAATGGAAGAAGGCTGGCAGCATTACCCCGCTAAATAGCGAGGCTCAGTCGCTGCGCGAAATAGGCAACAGCCCTCGGGTCACTCAACGCATCGACCAGGCGCGACGAAATCTCTATAAACAGTCGCCGCTCCTCCGAGCCCCACGGCCCGCGTAAGACTCTATACCAGAGTCAACACCACAACGCCCACTTTGAAAATCAGTTATTTCGTAGAGCCCCCCATTTTTTTTTTACCTTAAAAACCTCAATAACGTATTAGTCTCCCCTGGAGTTCAATTAAACCTATATTCTAAACGAGACTTTTCTTACCAGAGAGAGCAATAATAAATACTACTACTTTACTATACTATACTTCAGTATTTGTACTCAAAAAGTTATTACATTTTATTTAATACTATAGATACTCGACATATATAATAAATTACCTACTTATTCAGCGTTGTAAGTTGGTTGACATTCAACGGCAAAAAAAAAATCACAAATCTAGTAATCGTTTCTCGACCCCCATGATACAGGCTCGGCCTAGTGTGCGGACCACAGTTACTTCAAAATTGTCAACAGCTAATATGTTGCAATCAGGTAAGTTCCTCTTTTGTTATGTAAACAGTATTTTTGTAAACTTTATTTTGTGCAACTTGATTTTGATAAACTATTCTATTCTATTCTATACTTTTCACTAGATTAGGTACATAAACAATCTCGCGTTTGGCAAGTGCTCGGCATGTGCTCGGCCGCAACAACAGATACCGATTTTTAATACGTGTCTTCGGAGGTGAGGACCTCACCTGCGACTCTTGAAGCCACGAATATTTGTCAGTGTTTGATACCTATTATTAAATATCTTAAGATATAAATAGCATTATATTTATACAACAAAATGGGCTATAAATATGAAGTAATAAATGGATGTTGTAGGAGGATTTTAATTTCAGTGAATTTAAAAATATAAAGTAGCTGAAGTTACAAATCACCCATCGCCCCCCCCCCCCCCCTTAAATCACATCAGCGCCCCCCAATTTTTTCTGGGCCCCTCAACGCCCCCCTCAAGGCCTCCGGCGCCCACAAGGGGGCGTTATCGCCCACTTTGGGGAAGACTCCTCTACCTACACCAAAAGGCGCAAATATATTATAGCTTTCCCCTAAGCTCATGCGGACCCGCCGCCGTCACGCCGCCGCCGCGCCGGCGGGCCGGGCTTTAAAGATTAATATTTTTCAAACGGAAATCTAAATCGAAAAATGGTCTTCCTTCGCCCACTTATCATTTCTGTGGAAACCCGCGGACAGATAGACGGACTGGACGCCCATACAGACAGACAAAACAGGCAAAACTATAAGGGTTCCCTGTTGACTACGGAGCCCTAAAAACGGCCGTCTTAAGATAATTTGTCAAACAGTGCTATAACGACTGGCTTATCTGTACAACACAATACATGGTCCGTTACAATTTACCACTCAGGTAACTCACCATTTAGCACTCTCTGTCGTGCTGCTAGTCACAAACTAAGTATGTATGTTCAACGGGGATGTCTACCTCGATAAATATTTCCTTTATCTAATTTCAAAGTTGCATCACACCTTGTCATTAGGTAATACTATTTTTCCTCAAGCTGAGTTCTTAAAGCCTGAAGAATTAATATTAACGTGTTAAAATAACATTTGAAAGACTACGTACGGAAAAAACTAAAGACTACGGTATTAAAATGATAATTTTTGAATGAGTGGCGTCATTTTAGCTGCTTCCGTAGAACGACTTTGTCACACACTGTTATCACGATTCACGACAGTACACGGCACGGCTGACGGATGTATCGACTCGGACCGGCTACGGCTCGCTAGTCAAACAACAATGCCTAGTGAAGAGGAAGTGAGTAATAAAATACAAATACAGCGCGTACATTCCGCTAATATCCTAGATGTGAAAGTTTTTATAGGTGTTTATACCCGCTACGAGTAAGGCTGGCTTGCAGGCACCAACGCTGTCTGACAGCACCCAGACTGCGGCCTATTGGTACAAATCAAGTACGGTGGCTTCCAGCGGCAATCGGACCCACAACCTCTGTTTTGGTCGTCAAGCGTGTTAACCGCTGTGAGGCCGTCATCACATAGTTTGTACCTAAATGTGGTTATTTTGAAAAAAACCTAAATGCACTTATAGTGGCGACGTTTTTATTCTCTATAACAATTTTTAGATACAAATTTTTGCATACGCTAATGTAAAACAACTTTATATTTAATAAATTATACTTACTGTTTTACTGTTTTTAGGGATTGCCGTTAAACTGTGTATTGTGCACCTACCCACCTCTTTTGTTAAACAAAATATTATTATGTAACAAAAAAATATGCTGTAACTGTGTTATTTCAATAAATCTTATTTTACTTTTACTTTACTTTACTTTACTAACAAAAAATAATATCTAAATACAAAAATATCTTGGGAACTCTCCCCAACGGCAGCAGTCTAGAGACAATCTTTTATATATAGATAATATTTATTGTAAATATGTAAATATGAATTTTGTTATTTTACTAGTATATTACATTTATTGCATCTTTTAAATTTAAAATAATGAATTCGGGTCGAGATTGTAATGGATTCTAAAGGCAGTAAAAAAAACTTCACTATGTATTGTATGACCCTATTTTCTCAAATCATCTTAAGGATCAAGGCGCATGGAGTGCGCCAGGCCAAGTTCTCGGCCGGCCCGCTATATTTACACGAGCCATTTTCGCCCCCCTGTATCATCGAAGGTTAAAAAAGGTTAAAAAAAAGAAACATTGCTCCAAAGTTCATGAATCCAGTTAGAAAAGCAACGATTCTGAGCAAGCCTTCAAGTTATTTCAAGATGATCTAAAACTTTTTATGATTTGTGTTTTTCGTTTGAGAGTAAAAACTAATGTGGTTAAAAAACCGAAGTGGATCTCACAAGGTACAACATTATGTAGCAAAAGAAAAAGGAACTTATGTGGAACTTCAGGAAATATCCCACTGCTTTGAACAAAGACTTATTGAATACGTATGCGAGGCGACTAAGCAAATAATAAATTGTTATGTATATGTCCAACCATAATGGTGGATGTGTGTTGCTGCGCACGCACACCACCACACTTAATATACGTATTACAGTCAGTTCCAAACAAGCCGGCGTTTCATCCAGTCGCGCAACAGGCGCGACTCGCCTTTTCCAATAGTGGCGACGAAGTAGCTACGCCATCAGGAACTCTACAAATAAATCTAAAACAAACAAAATTCATTGGAAAAAATAATAATTACTTACGCTAAACAATTATACCTACATGCTTGATTTAATAACTCCAAATCGAATTTTCCTCGAGAACCACTAAAGTAAATAAACCATTAAGGTGCAAAAATAACAGATCCTTCAGAAATACATAGTAATAATTTTGTCATCTTTTGCGGATTATTCACTGTAAAAAATGCTAACTAATTGACAATGTGACAAGTATGTGTTTACGAGTATGTATGTCTTTAAGTATTTTATTTCAAATAGGGACCTCTGCCACTATATCCATAGTCAAAGGTAATGGGGAACTTGCGCCTAATTTAGATTGGAGTGACTTTGCTTTTATACCATAGAAATCATATAAAAAAACCCTAGGAAATTTTGAAATAAAACGATAAAAATATTTTTTTCGGGGTTTTCGGGGTCACAAAATATGCTATAATTTGTCATTTGGATTAGGACCCCGAAGGTCACAAAATATGCGAAAAATAAAGTTGCTCTATTAGAATAAAACGTATGAGAAGTCGTTTTGTTTCTGAACGTTTTCTTATTATGGTGTACATGCATAAAACCATTATTTTACGAGATAACTCAAATATTGATAAACGCTTCGTACATTATAAGCGTTAGGGAGTGAGGTCATAGTCTAAGGTCGATTTGTATGGCGATTTGTGACGTAAATTCTTTCGGCCAGATGTCGCCTGTACGTAATATGTAGAATTTTGTAAAGAGGCTCGAAATTTCATCGATGCTTGCACTTGCCCATTAGCATCCTTGCCATTAGCTCAGTTGGGAGAGCGCTGGCAAGCTGAGCCAGAGGTCGCGGGTTCAAGTCCCGGCATGGGTGGAATTTTTAGCCTCTAAATAGATATTTTAACGTGCCCTCTCCTATTCTATTAAAACATTTTTTTGTGCAAGTTCTCCACTCCATTGTAATTTGACGGTTTATTCGACCTTTCAGGTTGTTCCCGGTAATTAGGTTGCGTTTGCTTGCTGAGGGATCTCGTATCAACTCTGTTCTTTTTGTTTAAGGGCTCTAATGCTGTAAACTTAGCTTCAGGAATAACAATATATTTCTCCTTATTCTCCTTCTTCAACGATTTAATTGAAGACTTTATGTCTTCATAACTTTTATTCATGAACTCCATCCCTTTCTCAATATCTGAGTTATATTGCTGGATCAGCCGACACTGGTTCTTCAGTTCAGCAACATCTCTTATGAGTACGGATAAAGTAGCATCCTGTTCCGCTTTCCATACTGATAACAGTTGATCTTTCTCTAGTTACCAGGTAGATAGCATCTTGATTAGGTCAGTTTTGAATGTATCGAGACCTGTTCCTGTTATTTAATGGCTATTCTGAGCTTCCGGTGAGTCCTCTAATCGCAGGCGTTTGTTGCGAAATGTTACGTTGCTACCCGCACAGTTATTCTCTTTCGAAGCGACTGGGTCAGTCTCTGAGACCGATGTTCCCAAGATTTGTTTTTTTTTTGTGAAGGCGGAGGAGTACATGAATGCCTTGTATCGTTGAATAAATAATCGTCTGCAGTTTGATATTCACCCACTTCGGCATTCTTCTTCTTCTTCTTCTTAGCGTGTCGGTTTTCTTTAAAGTCTTTATTGAACAGTTTCGGCCCAGAACTCAAGCCCTCCAGACTCGTTGTCCCCCTAAGATGTTCCACTGAGGGTTCCCCTTGACTCACACTTGACCGTGGGATGCAATGTGGCATGTAATCGGCTTAAGGCTTTCATGTAGGTACTTAGGTACAGGTATTTCGCCAAATGTGTCCTATGGTTTGGTAACTTAATTATGCACCTATTGTTTGTAATTCTTTGTAAGGATATTGGCTTGTGTGCCTACTATATGTAATTCTTTGCAATGTTGTCAAATAAAGTTTATTCTTATTCTTATTCTTAATATTTATCGGTTCAATACTTCTGTAAGTACTACTTATCTGTGCATATGGCCATTATTTAAGTAAATAAATAAATTCTGGAGTACTTATTTATGACTTTTCATTGCCGTTATGTTTATGTAGATACATGGGTACGTTCCGCAACCTGCAACAGGGATTCCTCAAGTTTAGACTAAGTAAGTTACGGTACCACATACATGCCGCATTGCTTCCCACGGTCAAGTGTGAATCAAGGGGGACTTCAGGTAAATGCAAATTCCTCGTCGTCCCCCCAGGGGAACATCTTAGGGGAACCACGAGTCCGGAGGGAACTCAGGCATGCGCGAGTAGCAATGTTATCGCCCGACAGTAGAATTGTCGTAGCGCACGTAGTCGCGACGGCGTAGCAGCCAGCGGCGGCGTAGCACTCGCAGCCGGCAGCTGGCAGCCGGCAGCTGGCAGCCGGCAGGCCGCCACGCGCGGTGAGGGGTAGGAGATGCTCTGTTTGGCGACTTGCGAATATTACCCGTACAGCGGGAGCACGATCGACTGACAAGGCGCAAGTAGCAGGTTCAAAACACGGCGGTTGGGGCCGGACAAATCACGGATCTTTTATGTATTACGAACATTGACAAAACTAAATGTATGAATGTCTATCAACGTGTTAATAAAGTTGATAATTTAAACATTAACTACGAAGGAACAAAAATAGATTCAGACGAAGTTACTAAATTTCCCGGGTTAAAAATTGATAAAACTTAAATGGTAACCACAATGTGAAGCGGTGTGCCAACGACTAAGTTGCGCGGCCTATCTCATAATTAAATTAGCACAAATATTAAATCGCAGAGCAGTAGTCAAGTCACCGCATATCACGGTCTAGTACATAGCGTCGACTCTAAGATATGGAGTGATGAGGTTTTGGGGTGACTCTTCGCAGCGCAAAACTCCGGACGTAGCGAGGGCCCAATGCGCAGTACGCAATTGGGTATTTGACAAAATATCAAATAAGTTACTTTTAAAACGGAACTTTCTATGAAAATACACTCAGAGCACTCTTTTTATGTTTAATCTATTATTTAAAAATTGTAATAACTAGTAATTGACTAAAAGAGATACATTTTCCGAGATATTTTGTAATTTTTGTTTTAATCGAGCATATGAAATAATTTATTGTTGATCGTGTCAAATACTGTATTTTAAGAGCGTTTACGTTCCTGAAGTCTCGGCAATTGCGCCAAATAAATCCCAACATAGAGAGACCTTTTTTAACAATTTCGTCGACGTGAGCATTGAACGTAAGGTGAATGTCCACTACGACACCTAAGTCACGTTCAAGATTTGTCCCGTTCACGTTATAATTAGCTACTACGTTATATAATGACTTTTTCCTTGTAAAAGATATAAATTTAAATTTTTTGATGTTTCAAGGCAGTTTATTTCTGATGCTCCATTGTAAGATTTGCGATAGATCTTCCTGCAATAGGGATACATCATGGGAGTCACAAATAAGCCTATCTATTTTTAAGTCATCCACGAAAAAAGAATAGTGGGAGTTTTTGATTATACCCGAGAGATCATTAATGAATAATATGGAACCTAAATTTGAACCTGCAGGACTCCGGATGAATTAGGACCCAAGTGCAAAAGATTCAAAACCAGCAATAAAAACCCTTTGACTTGTATTGGACAAATATAATTTAAGCCACTTCAATAGTTGCCCTGAACACAGATAAAACTAAGCTTATAAAGTAAAATCTCGGTGTATGTAATATCCACCTGCTGGCTCTGATCCATATAGTCCTAGAGTTCAGCTACATAACGAGCAAGATTAGAATTTGGAGACTTATTTTAAAAAAAAACATGGTGATTTTGACTGATATTAATTATAGTGTCAAGCATTTGTGAAATATTTGGGCTTACGCACGACTCGAATACTTTTTCCATTAACTAAGAAGCGATATCGGCCTATAATCCTGAATGTAGGATGAATTACCATTTTTAGAAATAGGAATCACATTCGTTAGCTTCCATTTATCTGGACAAATGCCTGTCTCCATAGACTTTCTGAAGATTAAATAAAGAGGGTTAAAAGTACAATAACTTTTACACATCTCTTGATCAAAATTGTCGGAAGGCCATCCAGTCCAGGGCCTTGATTTATATGCAGTTTGCAAATAACCCGTTTAATATTTTGACGTGTTATTTTGATAAGTTAGAGGAATTAGCGCTCTCAAAATCGCTGCTCTCGTTATTTACATAAACTGAAGAAAAATGCTCTGCAAAACCATCACAAATAGCCTCAGGTGAGGATAGTTTGTTTCCTTTAACGTACATGGTGCTAAGAGTTTTTAGAAATAACCAGAAGGCCTTATATTTGTAGAACATATGCTTTCCTCTATTGATTTTAAATATATTTTGTAGCAAGTTTTTAATAGTTTTATGGCAATAATGTAATGGATTTTTATATGTTTTATCATCATTCAGCCACAAGAAGTCCACTACTGGACATAGGCCTCCTCCATGGATTTCCAAAAAGACCGGTTGGAAGCGGCCTGCATCCAGCGCCTTCCTGCCACTTGGATGAGGTCATCTGTCCATCTTGTGGCTGGTCGTCCTACGCTGCGCTTGCCGACATGTGGTCTCCATTCGAGAACTTTTCGGCCCCATCGGCCATCAGTTCTGCGTGCTATGTGCCCCGCCCACTGCCACTTCAACTTACTAATCCGCTGGGCTTTGTCGACGACTTTCGTTCGTCTACGGATCATTTCTGATTCGATCTCGTAGAGAAATTCCGAGCATAGCCTTTTCCATAGCTCGTTGCGTGACCTTGAGCCTTCTTATGAGGCCCATAGTGAGTATGAGTATGTTTTATACTTAGTATGTAATTAATTTTTTCTTTAATTAGTTTAATTAAGTCATAGCTGTACCATAAAGGATATTTACTATTTTAGGTCTTTTTTGGCACAACATCATCATCATCAGCCATATGGCGCCCACTGCAGGACATAGGCCTCCCTCACGGTTTTCATAACCATGAGGGGTTTTGCCATAATCACCACGCTTGGCAGGCGGGTTGGCGATCGCAGTATGCGGTTGGAAACTCAGGAAGACGCTGCTGCCCGTCTCCTGGTAATTGATTTCCTTAGTCGCCTTCTACGACATCCACGGAAGGAAATGGATTTTTTGGCACATGTATTTATATTAATTTACTTAGAATAGCATAGAACTTATCCACTATTTCATTTACATCTTGTTCATTACCAATTTCGGTTTTCCAATTTACGGAATTTAAAACTGCTGCTAGTATAATTTGCTTTTGCGGGCAAGATAAAAAGTACCCGAAACCGGCGTGCGTGCATGCAACGTCTATAGAAGCGAAAGCTTTCTGTCAGCATAGTGGCAAGTGGCAGTCCCTGGTCTCTGCCCCCCCCCTCTGGGATAGAGGCGTGAGTTTATGTATGTAAGTAATTTGCTTGTCTAAAATTGTTACGCGCTACATGTTATTTGTAAATGTGGTGCGCTAAGCAATTCTATTTCAATAAGCGGTGGGTGATTAGGTATCTATCCTGGAGAGCGGTTTGGCCTCGGATACTACGGTTTTTTCAATTGAGCATAACACTAAGGCGCGGTGGTAGCCTAGTGGGTAGAACATTGGACTCGGAAGCGGGAGACCCAGGTTCGGTTTCCAGTGCGGGCATGTACCCATGACTTTGTTTTCTAAGTTATGTACATTTGTGAAGTTATAGTAGCAATACCATTCGCTAACGCGAAGGAAAACATCGTGAGGAAACCTGAGTGTCAGAGCTATTCACATACCTCAGCGCTTGAAATCGCCAATCCGCGGTGGGCACGCGTGGTGATTAAGCCCATACTCTCTCTGAGAGAAGGCCTGTGCCCTACAGTGGGACGTATATAGGCTGCATAAAAAAAAAAAAAAACTCTAAGTCAAGTATTTTGTTATCCTTATTATATTATACACTATGTTATGTTGATAGACGCTATGCCATGCCAACGAATTGTATAAAAGTTGATAGGAATTGTTTTTCCAATCCACCACAGTGATTAAACGTCCAGATTAAATTGTCAATATTAAAATCACCTACTATCAGAGTGTTCTGATTGGAGTCACACATAAGTGTGCTTAAAGCGTTTGTCAAGCCATTTAGTTCATTATTTAGCTTTTGCGGAGTGCAGGGAGAAGAAATATAAACAGCACAGATATTTAAAATTTTACTCACATTTTTACACCAATAGGGTACAGTGAGCGGTGTTGTTAATGAGAATAATGTGAGCTATTTCAATTTCATTGGAGTCATCATCAGCCATTTGACGCCCACTGCAGGACATAGGCCTCCCTCATGGTTTCCTAACCATGAAGGGTATTGCCATAATCGCCACGCTTGGCAGGCGGGTTGTCGATCGCAGTATGCGGTTGGAATCCCAGGAAGACGCTGCTGCCCGTCTCCTGGTACCTAATTTATTTCCTTAGTCGCCTCCTACGACATCCACGGAAGGAAATGGAGTGAGGCTATTCTTAATCCGGCGCCACACGGATACGGTTCATTGGAGTATTTTCTATTATTTTTTGGTATGTTTGGCCTTTAAAATTTGTTTTTAAAATTACAATTTTTGATTAGGAGTTCTTACTTGAACTATGTCTTACTTATCTACCTTAAAAATCTTTGCCTTTGAAATTATGAGAAAATAGAGCTATTAAATGACTGTTTATTTCTAAAAGGATTTCGATATGTTAGTAGGTACAGTCGAAAGGTAGTACTACTCTACTCCATTACGTTACGAATAAAACGTAAGGCCCGATGCGCTGCCAACTGTACCACTGCCGACCAAACAGCTACTCAAAGGGATACAACGGACAGCGATACTCTTTGATGCTTCTTATTTGTTTGTTGTGCGCCGTCAGCCGCGACATATGACTGGCATCTTTGAGATACAAGGCTTTGGTATCACGAGCAGATACCCTCAGCGACTGGACTAATACGGATGCTAAATAACTCCCCGTTCAAAGTGGGGTTGATAATTATATCGAAGATAAGTAAAAATATTAGGTGTTGCGAGAGAAGTTTTCGTAATGTAAATATGTTATTATTTTGTATCTATCTATCCAGCCCACTCATAGAGCTCAGTGCTGGGTATTGATCTCGTCCCTGAGAAGGTCGACGTGACAGGGAAGAGGGAATGAATTGTATGAAATAATGAGGCAAGTGCAGGCATCGGCGAAATTTCGAGCCTCTTTACAAACTTCTCTGTATTACGTACGGAATTTTAGCCTCTAAATAGGTTTTACAAATTGTGCTTAGCACGGGTTAGTGCAACAAAAAAAATATAAATCTATTACAGTAGACTTTGTTCGGATACCTAACATATCAATGCAGTGTAAATATTTTTTTCTCCTTTTAAATTTCGTAATTTTCTATATTAATCAAAGAATCACGACTGGCTTACGCATCGCCATCACTCAACAACTCACATCGCAAGTCACATTTTTTGGTTAGTTCTATTGATCAAAGATGGCGCTACTTGTGTTTTATTGTACCTACTTTTGTTTGTGCACAAACGATAACCTGGTTCAAAAACAAGGAAATCTACTTTTCGTCTAAGTAATACTTATAAAACAAGATGTCCTCATTTGTGCACGCAGATTCTGAACGGGTTAAGCTATCATTTCAACGATACCCCATACGAGATAAGGTACCGTAAGGTGTAGGTGAGATAACCTAAAAATTTTTTGAAGATTTTTACCGTTTTCTCACGGCACTCTGGTAATAAGCGTATCTGTGCCGTGGACACACGGACTGACAGACATGGCGAAACTATAGGGGTTCCTTCTTGACTAACCCTAAAATCGGACCAGCCCTTTCAGTTCTCAAGTTATCAATGATGTAACTAACCCGACTTTGTTATATGTACTTACTTAATATGTTAATTAAATAGTGTCATGATATTTTTTAACTTTCTTGATTTCCAGCATTCCTGTGAGTTCACTGGGAGCGATATTACCAGCGGCACACAGTAGCGTCCATAGTAAACCATTGCATGTCCGTTCTTGTGGCAGTTGCTGACTGGCCCGCGCTGTACTTTCCAAATTTGAATTTCGTTCATCGCCCCGGGGGTTTGGGCCAATCACCGTCTGTGACGTCACAGCACAGGCCAACGCTGCCCCGTATAATACAAAAAAAATTGAACGTGACGTTAGAGGCGATTTTGAGACAAAAATGCACCTGTCTATCTGCTGTCGACTGTACGTGCAGGGTGTATTAATACTTTCTGGACTCACTCTCAATCTCAACTTGTTATCCATTACGTACCTACCTAGTGTTTTTTTTTCTAGTAGGTATCTAATCTCGTCCAATCAACTTCTATATAATAAATGTGTAAATTTTGTCACTGTCTGATATATGTCTGTCTCACTCTAACCACTGCAGGGAAATGAATAAAACTTACCATGACTATAGCTTAGATTCCCGTGTAACATATAGGCTATATAACATCACGCTTAAGTCCAGAGGGGGCGAGAAAATCACTAGGTATAATGATCTTCCGGTTACTTGTATCCGACACTATAATATCCGAAAAACCCATACTCTATGACCTCTGAGCTTTCAGGGCTGAGTTTCATAACACTGACATTTGATTATGACTGTTTGAGGTACCTACATTGCGTAGCAGATTTGTTTTGTTATTCTGTGTATCAATCTACTTTGCAATGTGTGTCGAATTGTCATAGTAAACATAAATTTTAGTTTTATGGTTTTATGAAACAGGCCCCAGGTAGTAACCGAGTCAATGGGTTGCTATGGCAACCTGTAAACATACTACCGACTGCGGGCACTGGCGAGACGATGAAGTTTCTTTTCAAGTATAAGGTTAAGCAACACAGGGCGCGTTCAGTGCATGGATGGGTCGCCGTCTATGCCTAACGCTAGTGGCATTTTTCCGAGCGGTTCCGTGCTTCGCAAGGCACGTAAAGCTGTTGGTGCCGGCTGCCGTCGATAGATGGCAGTCGTTAAGCCAAGTCAGAGGCCTTAGGGCGGCTTGACAACTTCTGACAGTAGACGAGCCACTAGTCTACAAGCCTCCACTAATCCGGACTTGGCCCCCGTGGTGGAGTATGGCCTATACCTTCCTCAAGGAAGAGACCCGTGCCCCTCGGTGGGGACATAATGGGTTGATGATGAATGACATTGTTCCGCTATTGCTTTTTAGAGTACCAATTAGCGACAAATAACAACAAATGTCGTGCTTATATTGTTCTATTGAAAAACTACGTCAGTGTTGGACTCCAGGGCCTGGTCGGACTCCGCCGACAAAATCCGGACTTAGGTAATGTATGATGTTAGTAGAATGAGATTTGTTGCATAAATACATGAACTCACGCCTGTATCCCAGAGGGGTAGGCAGAGACCAGGGACTGCCACTTGCCACGACCTAGGGGATGTATTGGCAAAGGGCAAGATAAAAAATACTCTTACTCGTGCGTGCATGCAACGACCAATGATTGTTGATGACGCGAAAGTGATCTGAGTTTTGTCCTCGGAATTCCAGTCGTCAAAACGACCGAACGGTAAGTCGAGTTTGAGACTATACAGTCGAGACCAGTCACCAGTACGTCGACCTTTATACATGCTCTTTACTCCGTTACTATACGGGCGACTTTTCAATAAACGGATAGAGCAGGGTTGCTTAACCCGGGCTCTCTGACGTGAGAGCTGGGGTTCCGCGGCTCAATAACTAGCGAACCCACCAAAACTACAAAACCAATTTCGGCCCCTGCCTGGGTTCGGCCTTCACGACAACTTTTTTGGACATAAAATGTTATTCCTAAACCACGATTTTTTTTTTCTGTGTGACGTTTGTATATCAACTTATCTAGTAGGTACCTACGTTTTTAGTGTTACGGCAGCGTGGACACTGAAAGAATATAATAATGGTGTTCTGTGGGCACAATTTTCACTAAGTTAAGTACCTAGGTAAAAAAAATACTGTCAAATGTCTAAATCTCTTTTGTCGGATATATGTTATATAATATATTTAAAAATCTCGTGTCACGGTGATTGTTATCGAACTCGTCACTCCTCCGAAACGCCTTTACCGTAGTTTATGATTTTTTTTGTGTATATTTGGTAGGTCTGACAATAGGTCGTAGGCTATTAATATGGCAAAACAACGTTTCCCAGGTCAGTTAGTTTTTTATATTCTGTCCGCAATAGATCCGTGAGATATTTAAAATTTTGGAAGTGGTCCGTGACTACAAAAAGGTCTCCTCGAATTTCTCAAAAAAGACGGATAGTGGCGATAAGACGATAAAACCGGCTTAATTATAACCTAATTAATTAAAAACTCATTTATAACAAGTGCTATAATACTGCTGCGGTGTTAGCTGTGTCTTATATATGTAAATAACTGTTTTATCTACCTATCTACTTCATAAGACAGCATCTGCGCGTGCGATGTCATTGTCAACGTGTAGAGCAGCGCCCCGTGCGTGTGTGGACCTAGGATCCTAAATACACATAGTACAGCCTATGTGATTATGGATTTTACTCAATCGGTATCAAGATACGTCCTCTAAAACCAGCAACGGATGTTTCCTATGATCCTACACAAAGGCTAGTGTAATACAGGCCAAAGAAACGCGGGTATGAAGAGAAAGTGAAGCGTCCCAGTGTGCCACCGAGTGTAGCGTCGTTTCTTTGTCGAGATTTCCTTCTTTCGATAATATTTGCATAGCGGGTATTTGTGCCGGTATATTAATGTATTACGGCGAGCGATCGAGGCAGATTATTAGAACTCCCCGCGGTAACCGGTCGGACAACAACATGCGCACGCGCACGCAGGTGAGTTGTTACTGTTTGTTTGTCACCTTCTTTTGTCCTGGACAAAGGATTTTTGTATCCTTCTCTTTGTGTGGAATATTTAACTGCAAGGGACTAGCAAAGTGTCGAAGTCGGATAAAACAGGTTAGGTATCAAATAAATGATAATTAAGTATTCTAAGGTACCTAAATTAGCGATTTGCTGTGCCTAATTAGCTGCGAAGTTATCACCAATGAATGTTATTTTTTTGTGAATAATGTCACGCTTAACGAGTGGGGTCAGTTTTTACATATTAATAAACAATCTGCTTTGGTAATTCCTAACTATTTATTTGCATCTCTCTGTTCATAGGTACATATAATTTTTGAATTTAACAAAATTTCATTTCACTCCGGCCCATTTTGGGTTCCGGCTTTTGCGTATGAAAACCAAACAGGAAATTTAAAATTTTGGCCCTACCTACAGTGCGCTTTCAAGGTGGTTGATCAACTTTTCAATACTTTTTAACTTTCAATATGGGAAACGGAAACGGCTCTGGTTTTTTCGTGCGATTATTGATTTCTTCAATTTGATAAATTATACTACTGTTTTATTTCCTCGCAATCGAAGTGAAAAGCAGAGTTTATAACTCGTCCACAAAACCATTTTATCCTCGACATTACTATCAGCCCTCGCCTTCGGCCCGGGCTGTTAAAAGTCTCGGATAAAAGTGGTTCGTTTTGTGCGCTTGTTGTAAAATCTACTATTTACTTATTTAATTATTGCAAAAATAAACTAATATAGGTCATTCACGAGTAAACCTATATTCTCTAACCTAGGACACGCCACAGACATTGATTTTGCTTAACCCGATGTGCGGCGAGTCTGGATTTATCTAATGAGAGTCTCGTCCAGCTGCAACTGGCCCTGCTCCTCGTGACACTGGTCCTCGTGACGTCATCGGTCCTGCGCAGGAGACCCTACGACCGGTACCTGAAGGGAACTTCCCCCACCCGCCACGTGTTTCGACAGGATGTCAAAGGTATATAGTAGCCTTAAGGGGCTACCCAGAGCTAACTAGCGACACTAAGTTTTCTCTTGGTGTCGTTAGTTAGCTCTGGGACGTTAGTGAACATTTAGTGGGGGTCGCATTGACATGCAAAATGTGATTGTTGTAGCTTTTAGGTCAATTTTGGTCCGGTTTCCCTACAAATCGACGACGAGGGATTCCTTTCTAAAACTTATTTCTGCAGTACCTATTTTAAAGTAAAAAATTAAACTTATAATATAAAACATTTTTTCCTACCTTTATGCCTGTAAAAATATTCTTAAATAGCCTTAGGGTAGCCTGGTATAAGAGCGCGGTTGATAAGAGTACGCACACCCGGTATCTCAGAACATAAACGCAGCTCAAAAGTAGCTCCAATTGTGTTTTGACGTTTTACACGACATCTCTCCCTACCACAATTATTTTTGGAAAACTGTGATAAGTATGAAGTTGTTTTACGCGATTTGATCAATTTTTTCTTTAATTTGAAAGTGTGATTGCGAGTAGATTTAACTGAAAATGAAAGTTTGTTTTAAGTAATGTCTAGTCTCCTTCTAGAAACAGTTTAATTCGTTTATTACTTGATAAGTTATTGTTTTCTTCTAGGTAAGAATATATTTTTTCAGAATGTTTTCCAGAATAAAGGAACTACTTGAAGAAAATATATTCAACTAGAAATAATTGAATAGGCTCTAAGAAGAATTGAAACTAGTGAAACTAACTGATCATCAGTAGCATATTCGCAGCAGATATGACAGAGACCATTCCGTAACGCCTCCAGTGTCCGTACATCGCTACAAAACTTAAAAGCACATTTTTCGCAGAGTCAAAACTAGGGAAATTTGACTTTTTAGGCAGCGATGACTCTCGTGATGTAGATTGGATAGAATGTCCCCAGTGGTAGCAGTGGTGGCTTGAAAATGTTAAAAATTATTCGGAACTTGAACTTTACAAATTTGTAATGACCAATTAACATTAGGGTAGTAAAAGCCCTTATGATAGGTGCGTACTCTGCCATCTGGGCACCTTTATCCGACTGGTCACTCTTATCCAGGGCGCATTTCCCTCTTCCCAATTTTCTTTTAATAGGTACCAAATATGTGTAAAAATAATATTCAAATTAGTTGTGATAAAAATTTCAGAAATAATAAAGTAGATTATCCTAATTATTTAAAATTTTGTTTTATGGACGTGAGTTTCAAAAATTTGCAATCTTAGCCTATCCTTCTGTTACGATATATACGCTGATTTCTGGGTGGTTTGAAAGCCGCGGTTATGTAATTAGTAAAAAAAAGTTGAGAAAACTTGTTCAGAGTTAAGAAATGTTGCTTAAAAATGCGCAAACCATCAGCACTACCTCTCCGTCTAATGGAGCAATGACCCGCGGATCCGCGCCACGCACGCACCGCTCTGGACGGCTACTATGGTTCTAATAGATTCGAGTTTGTGTCGAGATATTTTTAAACAGTGCTTTCTTAAAAAAACCTACTATATCGTATTCGATAGCTATTGTCAGGCACGTTCATTTTGCTATGTCTTTCGAGCCACGCAAATTTAATGCAGCATAAAAACATTCTTATTCATAAGAAATAGATTCCGTGAATGGCGGTTTATAGAGGGCCTAAACTTAATCATGATTTTTATAGTTAAATCTCCATGTTATTACCGCTGCAACTCCTTAATAACGTAAAGTAACTTTTAACTGGGCGATAATTTTATAGAACAGCACAGATTAGCAAAAAATCTTGTTATTGTTTACTTGTCCGAGGAACTTCGCGGTGGTCATCTATTTTTCGATTTTTTTTCCTGCTAAGATCTACGCGTAAATCAACATGCTGTTGATAGAAAACCAGGTAATAAAATAAAATAAAAATATCTTAAAGAAAGTGATCGGAGACTTGAGCACAAACTATAAAGAATTGATTGTCCCATCGTTACAGCGACAAAAGTTTTTGACATGTCCATAGATTATATTCTTCTAAGAGCAAGAACTGGGCAAGTTCCTATATTATATCATGTATTTTTTCTTAAATGAGAAGTTGCATTTATATTTTGGACTTATGAATAATACCGTCAGACTTCAACCGATGTCTACTCAAAACCCATTTTGGCAAAAATGCCTCAAAGTGTAAGTTTAAAAACCACTGTAAGCATTATTGAGACTTAAAAATGTATTTATGAAGGAAATATATATTTTTCCATAGGCCGCGCTTATAAGTGTAGCCATCCGGTAGCCATCACCTTCTGAAACTGACATGACTTTCTAGACTTTCTACGGTCTAGAAAGTCATCATCATCATCATTTATCCACAAGGGGTCCACTGCTGGACATAAGCCTCCGCCATGGATTTCCAAAAAGACCGGTTGGAAGCGGCCTGCATCCAGCGCCTTTCTGCCACTTGGATGAGGTCAATTCAGTTCAAATTGTCCTCAGCACGGGTTAATGCAACAAAAAGAATATAATCATGTAGGTACAGCGATATTATTCCGATGTAAAAACCTAACTGCAAAGTGGGTTGCTCGGGGCTGCAAGTGATGTAAATCGTTTCGGCCAGATGTCGCTGCCTGTACGTAATACAGAGAAGTGTAAAGAGGCACGAAATTTCACTGATGCCTTCACTTGCACATTGGCTCTGTTGGGAGAGCGCTAGCACGGTTAGCCAGAGGTCGCGGGTTCAAGTCCCGGCATGGGTGGAATTTCTAGCCTCTAAATAGGTTTTTAAAATTCAATTCTGTTTTATGGACTCACTGCACTGATTATCCAGTACAACTACGCCAATGTCACCTGTTAGGCAAGAAATAACCAATTATAAGAACGTTTATCCAAACATCAGCCCCTATATAACGCGCACCAAATCCTGAGCGATTCCAATCGTCTGTCAAATTTGTATGGAATTTGACAGTTAAGCGATTGGAATCGCTCAGGATTTGGTGCGCGTAATCGGGCCACAGAAATTAAAATGTAATAAAAATATATTTACCCAATATCCGAAGTAGAAAAAAAACCGTCTAGAAAGTCTGTATGTGGCTACAGTCTTGTCTAACACGTGACATTGTGCTCGATAATCAGTACAGTATGTCCATAAAACAGAATTGAATTTATGTATTAGTCTGTATGATGCTTATGCCACACGAACATTTCCAGGGCCGGCGACGCCCCAGTACCCACGCAAAGGCGAGTACCCGTGTGCCTCAGGGATCTGCAAACTGAAGCCGGGAGAAGTGCCGGCTGGCTGCGAGGGCGGCGAGTGCCAGTACCCTATTTGGAGGTAGTCCCTGATGGGCTGCGGGAAGGAGAGCCATTGAGGAGCAGAGCTTGCAGTGTGTGAAAGACCGATAAGAACAGATTGTCAGTGACATTGACCTCGAGCAGCCTAACAAGAAAAAAACCGGTCACGTGCGAGTACGGAATCCTAAAAATGTTTTCTGTTTGCTGCAGAATCCCTCAGTAACAAAGCCGATAGACGAAGGTTATATTCTCTAACGACATTGCCAATAGTGGCCTAAGGCTAACGTGTATGTCTATAGTCTAAGCGAGTGCAAGCTAGCCGGTTGCCGAGCCTGGGCACTGGAATAAGAGAGTCGAATGTTAGATATAGTTCAGTCAAATTAGCGATCAACCTTGGAATAAAAGATAATACGCTGATTTTTCGTATCTACCTTCATTTTGGCATTTTAAAAGGTGTCTCAAAAGTCTCATAAAATGTAGTGTCTGCGTCATAAGTTATTCAAGGTCAAATGTAAAGAAACAGTTTTTCGCGATTATATCGGTTTCTATTGCTCCAATGACGTTGACATCTATTATAAAAATTGTAGAGCATCAAATTTGCGCCAAATTTAATTTGAAACATTTTTTCATGCGCTCAACCGTTTTTATGATAGAGGGTGGTGAGCGCGTAGCGCTCAGCTATACTTCAACCGTTAATATATTAATATATAAATAGAGTACTACAACGAATTTTGAATTATTTAGCAGTTAATATCTTAATATTACTTTTTTTTTTAATTATTTAGCAGTTATTATCTTAATATTACAAAATTCAGCGTATTATCTCTCATCCCGAGGTTGAGACCTTTTTATGCTAAAGTGTTAATCTGGACTAATAGATATACCACTGTGGTCAATTTCACTAGGTAATAGACGTGATAATTGATTGATACAGTGACTAGTGGCAAGCTGGCAACTCCTATTTATATCAGATATTATTGTGTGATCTGGGACCGTAGTGCCTGACCTAGCTGACCTGTCCAGTAGACCTTCAGTCCAGTTTTAGATCTAATAGACTTATATCTGTATCATCTTCTCAGAATTGTCTTATTTTGCGAGTATTATACGGCACAACATAGTCGGCCTGTACAGTGCACCGGTGCCAAACCTCATAATGATCGCCACTTCGAACTGACCATATATTTTGCTGATGGCTAAATGCAAGAAACCTTTGTCAAGCACAAACGTGTCAAATCCTTATGGCATTCTTGTATTATAAACATCTGTCAGACAGTGGTTATCCACTGATTTTGTGATCTTTTGTCTTAACAAAGCCCGTAATCTAACGTTGTACGCCCCAGACCTCCGGCGTCAATATGATCACATTGCATTTCGTTTACGTACTTGAATTTATCGAGTAAGCAGATTTGAGCTTAAGTTTCCGATGGATTAGATATACAACATTGTGTTGAGTGCTCGTAGCATAACTCGCGAGTTCGTTTGTCGCACTTTTTATAGTGCGTACTGTTAAAGTGAACTTTGTTCGCAGACGCTACCTATATTGCGACGGAACGCTGATGAACTAAGTCGCGCGTTGTATCTAACGAAGTCAAGAAAGACTAAGGTATTTGGTGTTCAATCCATAATATAAACTAAAATCGTAACATAATATACAAAAAGTATTATCAAAACATGTTTTTTTTTATTATCTCAAAAGATCCTCGAATATTGGATATTTCATATTTCATAAGCAGCCTAATATACGTCCCACTTTAGGGCTCTTTCAGAGAGAGAGTATGGGCTTAATCACCACGCGAGCCCACCGCGGATTGGCGATTTCAAGCGCTGAGGTATGTAAATAGCTCAGACACTCAGGTTTCCTCACGATGTTTTCCTTTACCGTTAGCGAGTGGTATTGCTACTGTAACTTCACAAATGTTATGTACATAGAAAACAAAGTCATAGGTACATGCCCGCACTGGGAATCGAACCTGGGTCTCCCGCTTCCGAGTCCAATATTCTACCCACTAGGCTACCACCGCTTGTCATTTGATATTTAATTCATTGTAATCATGTGGTTTTATACATTTGGTGTTTCATTAAATACAGCACATGAGCCCTGTTAGGGCACCACAAACCTTTTAATTTCTTTAAATATTTCTAGTTTTGGCTCTGGTAAGACTGGCAGATGAATGCGACGAGCTGTTTTATTGAATTTAAATGTGTATGTTTTTCCGTACGAATATGCCTGCTTCTAACATGTAGAGACATTGTTGCTACACGTACATTCCACAGCTAATCTACTTTACTTGTTGAACTTTAAAACGCTATAATGAAAGTATAAAAACGAATTTAAGCGGCGCAGATACGGGAAAGGCTCCCTGAGTCAAAACATACATACACAGTAAAAACAGAGATAAGTTTTAACCATAATAAATTCTAAGGTATCGTAAATTGGATAATTAAGCATTGCGTAATTTATAGACAATTTCATAGAACTCGCCACAAGGCTAAGAGCTAAACGTGGTGGACAAGCGAGGGTTACAGAATGAAACAAACTGTACACATTAACACGATGCCTTTATTCATAGATGGATAAAATCTTAAATTTAATAAATCTTTCTTTTATCTAGTTACCCATAAAGTGATATTACATACTTAAAATTAAGTGTGTGTGTGTGTGTGTGTGTGTGTGTGTGTATGTGTGTGTGTGTGTGTGTGTACTTAATTACTACCAACATACGTAATAATTTTAGTCGTATAGTTTATAGTACGTCAAGTTAAAATGTAAGATACTTAAAAGTTAATATTGCACAATTCGAGGATACTATAATCCTACATAGGCAGCACGAGGGCGCGACTCGCGCGTTTTGTGGCGCTAGAATGTCAGAATTTGACTGAACTACGAGAAAGTCGCGACTCGCATCCGTCGTGCTACCGACGCACGTCTCTAAACATGAATATTTTAATTGATACTTATAGAGTAGATACTGTACAGAGTAGATATGTAGCAGATACCTACGCACAGGGTTGTAAGATACTGGCGCCCGACCCGATAGCTTCGCATCTTTAACTCCAAACCAAACAAAATTTAGTCAAAAAAGTATCGGGAATTTACGGTTACAAATTCAATTTTTTTTTGTTGTTGGATTGGCACAACTGTTTTCTTTTTTGGCGCGGAGTTTGAGTTGCATCTGTTATTAAGATTAAATATAGTGCCGTTTTTGGTATCATATCTAGTGTGTATTGGAAATTTCATAATGGACAAAAGTATCGAACAAAGAGTTTGTTCTTCGTTCTTAAAGTAGTTCTTCAAACCTTAACCATAAAATTTCGATGTATACTTAATTACATTTTTTGGCTTACCAAAATATAAAAAAAATACCCGGCCAAGTGCGAGTTGGACTCGCGCACGAAGGGTTCCGTACCATTATCTATACAACATTAGACACAAAGAAGTCCCTTATGCTTTGGGTACGACACCACTAAAAATATAACGCGCCGAGTATGCGTAACTTTTAGGCACTGGTCACACAGAAAGGACGTGGGACAAGGGCGCGGAAAAGATGCTATGACTTTCCAATTCACTTTCATACAAAATGTACAGAAGGGCCCCCAGAGCCCACATAGAAGAGACGGGGCGAGGGCACGAATTCTAAGGAACAATTTTTTTTTCTTTCCCAAAATGTTACTTAAGTATAAACAAACAATATCAGGACGAAAAGCTAAAAAAACTAGAGTTCGAGCGTTTTACTGTGGGCGCCAGCCAACTCAACTGTATTTTTAATTGTTAACGTATGATTATGTCGGACGACAGACTCTTAAGAATTTAACATATTAGAAAACATTTTTCATACTTTTTTATGCTTTCATCGTCAAAAAATTACACTCGTATTTACGAACTAATTTTAGTTCCACTTTGGCGAGTTTACTCATTTATTGCAAGTCCCCATTTCAATTATCCTAATTAACGCCTATTTCACATTTAAAACTAAACGCGTTTTATTAACGACCAAGAAGGTTAGCCTTAATCTGTAGCTCAGTATTTAGGCAAACGCATCATCATTATCACCATCAGCCATTTGACGCCCACTGCAGGACATAGGCCTCTCTGATGATTTCCCAAGCTTCCCGGTGTTGTGCCGACCGCATCCAGCGACTACCCGCCATCGCCACCATAACAAGGTCGTAGGCAAACGCACCTATTTTTATATTCTCATATTATAAGAATAGGTGAGGTATTAGCATTAAGTACACCTTTAGTACACTGTCGTTATGCAATAAACAATTAATAATAATATTAAATTAAATCGCAATATACTTCTAAACAAGACCACACAATACGCGTCGATTGTTTGATGTTTTTATTGAAATTAGCTTTCTAAAAAAAATTGTTCGCTGTTACATTGACTATATGGCCCGGAAAACCATTAAAATAAAAGCAAATAATGAAATATATCAACGTTGGTTTACCATAGTCATTGCAGATTTTGAAGTGCTCTATGGTAGCCATAATATGGTATGGACGCGCGTTCTGTTTTACGTTCGAAGTGTGGTTTCGCTTCTTTTAATTTGGTTTGGTCCCGCCCACGCCCGCATGCTGAGGTTGAAAACACAACGGAAGTATCTAGGCCTTGCTTAAAAAAAAATTTGCGGGTCTAGTTTTTTCTTTGTAATAACTTTGTCCATTTTTTGGATAAACGGCATCTTGTGGCTATCTAGACACTTTCTTTTCTATCTGATACTTTTGTTGGCGTTTTAGGTTTCAGTACCTCAAAAGGAGGAAAAGTGCAGTCAGACAGTTGTTTTTAGGGTTCCGTACCTCAAAAGGAAAAACGGAACCCATATAGGATCACTTTGTCGTCCGTCCGTCCATCCGGCTGTCTGTCAAGAACCTTTATCTCGGGAACGCGTGGAGAAGTTAACGTATAAAAAAGTTACGGCCCTTTGTGCCGCAAAAAAACGTATATATCGACACTCTCAAGGGAATAATAATTTATGGGGTACCTACGTTCCGTTGACCTAGATAGATAGATAGATAGAATATTCTTTATTGTATGTACACCAGGAATTACATATGAGAATTTAACAATAATATAGTACAGTACAATGGCGGCCTTATTACTAAAAGTAATTTCTTCCAGACAACCATTGGCGGAAAAAAAAGAGAAGCTAAATGACTAGAACTATGAAATTTGGCAATTAATATCGTCTTATACTGCACGTACAGGGAAAAACCTGAAAACTATACATTTTTTATTAAATCACAAAATAATTGTCTTTGAAGTTTGGGGTAAGTTCGGAAAAACTGCGAGTCTCGATTCCTGAACTATTTGTAAAATGTAGGCGAGTCCGACTCGCACTTGTCCGGTTTTTTTTTGTATTAACTTTGTCCTTTTGACAGCAGCTGATTAATAGCTTGTTAGTGTACGAGGAACCGGCGGTAGAACGCTTAACATTACTTATGTACAATCGACGTCAGCTCGACCTTTATATATTTGTACAAAGTCGACCATAACCTAACTGTATAGAGTGCACGTATGTAGATAAAGGTGTGTGCTGTCACTCCTATGCACCTGAGTACTTATCATACGGAGCTTTACACCAAATAAGTAGGTACCTACTAGGTGCTTTTTATACTTATTGTAAAAAAAACATTAACGTAACAAAATCTTTGGTTAGAGAGCATATCTACATAACTTACAATATATCCAAACGTCATGAAACGTAGGTCATACATCATACCTGTAACCCCGGTACATATTTCAGTAAGTTCCGGTATATCTCGGTCCACAAAAGACAGGGATTTACCTCTCGCTCACACAATATTGCCGTCTGCGTCGTGTGAGCGAGATGGAAACAGGTGCTTTGCTACTTTCTCTTGTGGACTTGGTAGTTCTTAAAACCAACGCTGATTCCTAGCCAAAACCGTAGGCACGGGTTGTCCGCAAGAGGATGGATTAAACTCGTCAATACGAACAAATTGTATAATGAGAACAGTTTCGAACTTCGTGCTGCAGACGTTTTGAACTTTAGTGCGAATGGTAAAAGTTGTTTATGTTGAAACGAAGGGTGTGGAACCCTTTTTGGAAGATAAGAGGATTCCGATCGAGTATAGTTTCGACAGTCAGCAAAAAATTACGGTTTTGGTCAATTTGATCAGCTGGTAAATGGATTAGTAAATTGTTACTTCTGTCTGTCTGTCTACGCAGCCCATGAGAGTTGCCCACTGTTGGGCATTAATAATCCATTGTTCTTCGTCACGCGAACCTTCCCGATCCCCTGCCATACTCATCCATTGCCCTCCTGCTTCCCTCATTATTATGAAGTATGAGTAATTTGTTGAGTTTTGGTGAGCTGCAAAATTAATGGTCGTCAGCAACTAGGACTGATTAAGTGGTTACGTGTGTAATCTTTTTTAAATATTATTACCTACACCTTGAGAGAAAATAGCTGCAGAAACAATTAACTCTCAGGCTATGCTGGCCAAGCTTGCTGGCTTTTGCAGCTCGCTTATTTAGCTAACAAATTAATGAGCAGGCTGATCAAAACTAGGTTATTTGCTGACTAAATAATGACCCTAGTTATTGCTGCTGACCTACTTACAATAATAATATATTTCAACCATTTTGTGCAATGCTGACTTTTCATGAACAAGACTACCAGAATCGCTAAGGCGCGCTAAGAAATGGTTACTAAAATGTTTGAGTCTTGCCTTGGCGGGTCGTCGCTTAATCCCAAGGTATGTGTGCTTCAAAGCTATACATTACATCATCTAACGTCATCTGCCTGATGACCTATCAGCCGTCTACCTTCGAACCTTCCTCGGGAACCGCACACTGGCCGCCAAATCCTTGCTGAGCCGTCATTTCTTCCCGCCAATGCCCCCTATGAGCCCCTGAGCACTGGACAGACTCGCCAAGGCGATCCGCTCGCTGTTCGTCGACGACAAGGTCCGTTCTTGATTGCTCAGCATCCTCTCGGCCGTGTTCAGCGAGCTCAGAGACAGTCTGTTCTCGTTCGTGGTTAGTCTTTCCGGTCCAGGAGTTATGGGGTGTCTCTCTTGCGTGTTGGGCGGGTGGCGCTCGCTCGAAGTTGTTTGAGGAGTTTGGTTGGTGTTCGAGATCGGGGTGGTGGAGCGGGCGAGCGCCTTGGGCACGGCAGTCGCGGCCGGCGGAGATATCGTCAGCAGCGTGGTCGGCTTCTGCTCACGGCCACTGCACACCTGTTCGGGGAAAATACGTTTTTTAGTGTGTAATATTTCTGATGAGTGTTCCTGCCTGGAGTAGAATGCTACATACAACGGGACTTAATATGAAAATATTATGTCTCAATAACTAACCACTTGTTTGTTCCTACAATGTGTAAAGGTTAAAGCATTATCTTACACTTATAAAAATTAGTTTTTCTCCTGATACTGTTATAACCACAAACGGAATATAACTACCTACTTACAGGTATGGTGTAAATTGTGTAAACAACAGAAATCACAGACCCCAATAGACAGTGTTTTAGGTACATTAGACAGAGGTACAAGCCCGTTGAAACATATAATGGGAAACTTGCGTCAAACTTAAATTGGAGTGATATTGCTTTAACACCGTAGAAGACACGGAAAAATTCAGGAAAAACAAAAAAAAAAATACAAATTCCGTTTTAAAGAGCCCCAAAAATGTGAATAGTCGAGTTAGTCTAACAATAAAAAAACTTATTAGATTTAGTTTTTCATTGAATCGAGTGAAGTACGTTTTCTAATAAGGGTGTATCTGCATAAAAACATTATGTTAGGAGATAACTCAAATATTGACAAACGCTACATACATTCTAAGACGTTAGGTGCAAGGTGTGTCGTCATAATTTGAGCCCGTTTTGTATGCCGCGTTTTTGTACCACGTGACTAGAATGACTTTTTGACAGGTTAAGTAACGAAAAGTATTAGACGTAGAGACAAAAATTAAACACGTTTATTTATCTTTTAACATGGCCTCCTCTTCAATTTTCGTCTCCAATGAGTGGCAGTACGGACCTGATGATGGTTCTCCCAGTCCTTGTGCTGGCAGAAGGCGCCGCAGTAGCGCGCCGCGTTGCACCCCGAGCAGGTCTCTTGCGCTTTGCGGCCGCAGTTCCAGCAGCACTGTGCAGACGCGACAACGTCAACAGAGCCTCCTGAGACAGTGCTCAGCGCACTACTTCGGAGCGAAGACCAAAACCACATAATGTCCAGCGGATTTATGAGGTTTTCGCTGCCGATAGCAGGCGATGCCGTGGTAGCGCAGCGGTAGGGTAGAACGCCGGCCTCACATTTGGGAGGTCGTGGGTTCGAATACCGGCATGTAGCAAAGGCTTTGTTTTCTAAGTTACGTATATAAGTACATTTGTTCAGTTTTAGTAGCAATACCACTCGTTAACTGTGGAGAAACACATCGTGAGGAAACTTGAGTGCCTGAGGTGTTCACATACCTCTCGCTTGAAGTTGTTAATCAGCAGTGGGCTCGCGTAGTGATTAAGCCCATACTCTCTCACTAAGAAAAGGCAAAAGGTATCGAGGTATCAGTAAGGCTTTTCGGAGCATTCAGCCATTCGCCCGGAAAGGATAAGTCCCAATCCTTGACAGCCTCGTTGCGCTTCTGGTACACCTGACCACAAAGCTGTCAATCCACCATAAGTGGTCGTACCACTTCCTTTCCGCTTTGTCTCATTCACAGATAACACATCTAAACATTTGTCATGAATCATATGGAACACTTCATCCAATTTCTGCTCCATTCCTCCACACACATTTATCGTAGCAAAGCGGGTGTCCAAAGTCCGCTATTTACTGATATTTACTCGTTTACTTTTCCATTTTACAATTTTTCCGACGTTTCGGTACGTTTGCAAGTCCCGTGGTCTCGGTAGACTGAGGTGACAGGTGTCTTCTTGAAAGCATTAACTGTTAGTTTACTACCCTCGGCAAAAAATTATTAAGTTCATAAGCAGCCTATATACGTCCCACTGTAGGGCACAGGCCTTCTCTCAGCGAGAGAGTATGGGCTTAATCACCACGCGTGCCCACCGCGGATTAGCGATTTCAAGCACTGAGGTATATGAATAGCTCAGACACTCAGGTTTCCTCATGATGTTCTCCTTCACCGTTAGCGAGTGGTATTGCTACTATAACTTCACAAATGTACATAACTTAGAAAACAAAGTCATAGGTACATGCCCGCACTGGGTATCGAACCTGGGTCTCCCGCTTCCGAGTACAATGTTCTACCCACTAGGCTACCACCGCTCTGTATCATGAGATTAAGTTACGTTCCAAAAATATTTTGGCTAATTTTTAAATTGAAATTGACACTACAATAATTTTATATAAACTCAAAAATACTGATTATTAGTTATTGAAATTAAAATTCTATCTAAAAAATTGTAGGAAAGAAACGGTCCTATAGGGAAGAGCGGGTGATCGTGCTCTTCCACTATAAATAGAAATTTCCCGCCAGGCAGATCGTATGCCTGGGGACGGCCGGTCCGACTGATGTTCGTCGGACGTTATATTTATATTTATGGTATGTCATGTGAAACATTTTTGCTTGCGCGATGTAGGAATGTTGGAGTTTATAGTGCGCGCGCAGAGTTGACATGTGCTCGCCACATCACTCCCCTTCAAGACCGTAGCTACGCATAGTTAGGTCTGATAGGAATCGAAGTCTGTGCTCTAAAGCCTGCAAGGGCCAGGAGTCGCTGAGTCAGTGAGTCGACTAGCGGTTGAGGGTGTTCGGCGGGTAACAATTACTTCACCGGCGACAGTACCATGGGGACCGCGCATGTGGTAGGAACCGGTGAAGGCTGCTGTACCACTGGCAACGTGCACTGTTGCTGTGTGGCTGCCGTGCCGAGGGTTTGGGGGAGATTACCATCAGTACCAGTAGTCGGTGCGTTGACTGTAGTGTAACTGATGAGGTGAGAGGGAAGAGGATGCTGGCCTTGCTTTGAGACTGATTGTATGTGGGGTGCTGCGAGAGCGAAGGAAGGTTGACATTGTTCTGTCGAGGGTCACCACTATAGGGAAGAGCGGGTGATCGTGCTCTTCCACTATAAATGGAAATTTCCCGCCAGGCAGATCGTATGCCTGGGGACGGCCGGTCCGACTGATGGTCGTCGGACGTTATATTTATGGTATGTCATGTGAAAAATTTTTGCTTGCGCGATGTAGGAATGTTGGAGTTTATAGTGCGCGCGCAGAGTTGACATGTGCTCGCCACAGTCCTCTCGGGCTGGAATGATACGCGAGGCAATAGAGATCCGCCTATAGAACGTAACTTTTTCGGAAAATAATCGCTAGGTTTCAAATGTAAAACCAATACGTGAACAATAATAGTTATTTTTCATTAATCTAACAATAACATTTAAATATATATTATTTTACATAACTTTAAATTTTTACGGAACCAAAGTTACGTTCTCAGGAGCCATCAGCATTCTCTGGGTGAATACAGTATATTGAGTAGATGTGGGTGGACTGACGTTCTGCTGCGTGGAGTTGGGGCTTAGGTCGGGCGGCGGCGGCGGGCTGCGCCGGCGCTCGGCCAGCCGCTCCGCCAGCAGCCGCTCCATCTTGCCGCGCTCCGCCGCCACCAGCTCCAGCGCCTTGGCCTCGGCCGTGCCCACAGCCCTCTGCAACTCCAGCAGCGCCTGCCGCTTCACCTGCGGACGTAACTGCTTATATTCATGTTCGTATGTATACATATCTTATGTATACTTATGTATAGATAGCGTCAAGTCGATGGAACGACAAAACTAAAATATAATAATCACTTTTTTACTTTTAAAATTTAAAGTACTTTAGTTATCGACGGGTTTTCAGGTTTTGTGTTATTTTAATAGCAATTTGTGTGCACATACACACGCATATACATATACATATACATATACATATACATATACATATACATATACATATACATATACATATACATATACATATCGACGGTGGAAAGCAAATTTTTACCAAGCGACATGTATGCAACTTTACAGTAGAGCCATTTAAAGTTTTTATTTTTCGTAAAAAAATCATATCTTCTCTTCTATTAATCATATTGGTTTGGTTCTCACAGCATTTAAAAGCTATTCAAAAGTACTAAAAAATGTTGTAAATTAGTATTTCTTCAACCTGATACTTACGGAAATAGTGTCGCATGGTAATTTTTTAAATAAAAAGGCAACCTGGAAGAAATTACTAAGCAACAAGTGACACTTGTCATGAAAACTGGAAAAACATCGTTTATGCATATTTTTAGTGAACTAAAGAGTGGAACAAAGTCCTAAACGATAGAAATACTTTAGTTTGATCTGGGAAAAGATGCTGATTCGAAGTAATTGAAATGATTTATTCGGGATTATTTGTCTAACCTATGACGTATCTTTACTTACATACCCAGTATTAAATGAGTTTTCAGTTGAAAGTTATGACAAAAAATAAGAAAAACCACTGAATTTTAAATCATCTGAGGTTTTATTGAAAGTTCAACGAAAATAATCAACTGTCCAATTAAATTGGTAACAAAAAATCAACTTTTATACGAATTTAAAAACGAAAACAGTAATTCTATAAAGAAAACCTACTAAATTCCTCCAACACAGTACGGAGCGTCTATTGGTAGTAACTTTGTACTACTTATTCTAATTATATCTTCGTAATAATCAGTCAAACATAAAAGTTAAAATTGTATGTTTTATGGCTTTACACTCTACGGCTTGCAATATGTTTTTATGTTCAAAACTTACTTATGTACTCAAAAAACAGAATTGTTTTACCTTTAAAAATACTATGTAGGAAATAATAACTTATTATCCAAGATCAGTCTAAAGGCTTTTTGTTGAGATAAATCTCGATAGCGTGTGAAATTGTCACAAAACTATTGTAGAGTCACAGTACAACATAACTTAACCCACTTAACATAATAATTAACAGTGTGTCGCCTCAGCCTAAAATTAGATAACTACAAACATTAATATCAACAGTCTTCATTTTAAGAGATCTTAAATCGTATTAATCACAATCCTCAATGTCTGACTCAGCCAAGGTGTCTTTTTCATTTGAAGAGCGTGCCAAGTTGATAAACTCACTTTGGAATAGACTAGGTATAACATTTTCCTTACAAAGTTTAGCCAGGTCTTCATATTTTGCCTTTGAAATAGGCAGCTTGGACCGATAGCACGACATAAGTGGCACTTTAGTTTTGGACTGAATTTCAATTTCACTCATGTCTGCAGATTTTTGCATTGAATCCTTCACTGAAATAGGTGAAGGCTTACTTTTTTAAAATGTTGGAATTATTATTTTGCTTATCTTCCCCGTCAAATTGCCTTTAAAGTATTTTTCAGAGACGGAGTCCCATTCCTTCTTGTGTTTTCTTTCCTTTTTCAAATTTGTTTTTCTTTTTCGTAAGCCTTTATCACCCACTTCTTCTTCTGGTGTATCCTTCGTCCTTTTCTTTTTCTTTTTTGATTTAGATTTATGCGCACTCTCTACGAAATCATTTTCTGGCGTCTCCGCACCTGACCATTCATCAGATTCTGCGTACAGTCCATCATAAAATGTTGAAAAATCTTCATTTTCGGATAAATAGTCAATGTATCTTTTATCAGTTTTACAAGTTCGTTTACGACTTCTTCGACTACAGGACTTTGAACAGTTTGCAGCAGTGATTGTTAAATTTGTCGAACTGGTACTTGGTTGGACTGAGCTCGGAATCTAAATTGGAACAGTTATCTTTCAAAATATTTAGCTCTTGATCAAAAGTGTCTGAGGATGTTCTTGTATCTACGCGAATGGTGTTAGGTGAGTCTGACACAGAATCTGAAATGAATTCAGCCCCAGTCACTTCAGATGCGTGCTTTTCTCTATTGAAATGTGAATCTGCATCGTCATTAAAAGCGTCATTAAAATTATGTTCGGTGTTAAGGGCACTCACTCCAGGGATGGTGGTATAAGACTCCGGTATACTTATGGAAGTTTTACCTCCCCGATCTTCAAGGTCAGGATCTTCATTGAAGGACTTCTGATTCACACCGGCCTCGTTACTAGTCGGCACCGAAGTCTCTGCGTCTTGATGGTGTGTATTTTTCGTTAACACCAATTCATCCTATAAAAAAGGAACAGATCAGATTATGTCAATCTATTGACTAAATTTGGGATAGTAATTTATAAAAAATAGGGAACTTCGCTATAATTTTGCGGCGTTTTTCAAAGTAACTCGAGATCCCAATGACTTTATAGTCGCCAAACAAACCGAGTAATGTTTATACTTATTTTGAACATCATCTGCGAATATTTCAATTATCTAGCTATCACGGTTCATGAGATACAGCCTGGAGACAGACAGACGGACTGACGGACCGTTTGGGTACCTTGGGTACCTAGGGTTGAGCATCGAGTAACCCTAAAAATGACAAGGTAAAATAAAGCTGAATAAAACTTACCGGTACAATGTCAAATGAAAGTTTTTTGCGTACTTGCTTCCGCCTTATTTCGGGATTTGTATTATCGCCCACTTGAACAGGAGAATTCTAAGCTAGGTTAATGATTTTCGATGATCGTTTCTTTTGATCCATTATTTTAAAACAAAATAAATATAATTAAGATTATGCATTGCAAAGTCTAGCAATGTCATAGCAAGTATTAATACTTTAAATGAAAAAAGTTACCATGTTCATACTCCAAGCGGCAGACAGACAGGGCGCATGTGTGCACTATACGACGTTCGATCGCAGGCTGATTCATAATTTTGGTACTAACTGCCGTTAAAGGACCAAAATACATTCTTCCCAAGCAACAATTCCACTTACGCATGGATGCTATAAACTTACTTTTAATTTAAATTTCTTTCTGGAATAGGTATCTAAACTCCAAAGTTCGAAGTAAATCCGGTAGGTCATAATTTACTAAGCGACGTTCGTATTGTGTTTTGTCCCAAGGGTAAATTTACCAAACGACATATTTTTGTAAAAGGAGTCCCGGTTAAAATTTCTAAGTACAAAATAAGGGAAAACAGAGAACCGGTAAAAAGTGACAAGTTAAAAAATAAATATTTTCTAAGTAGGGTAAAATTTGCCTACCAAAGTATTATTTAAATTACAAATCCGGGTAAAATTTAATAAATGACAAAGTAACAAAAATCTTAAGCAGGCAAAATGTACTAAGTAACAAAAAGCTGTAGATTATTTTGTCTAAGTGACTTGTTTTATAAATAGGTACTAATTTTTGTCGCATGGTGGCCGAAAATTGTAAAATATTACTTAAAAACTAAATTACCAAGCGACATCAAAACTCATCGTAGAGACTTGAGAGTGAGACCAATCGACGCAGAAAAAAAAGACGATTCCATTGATGTATATAACTCAATATTGCCCAAAGTGTCGCTTGGTAATTTTTTCCTTTCCACCGTCGATATACATATACATATACATATACATGTACATGTACATATACATATACATATACATATACATATACATATACATATACATATACATATACATATACATATACATATACATATACATATACATATACATGTACATGTACATATACATATACATATACATATACATATACATATACATATACCAAATCAGCAATATCTAAGGAAAACTTGAGATTTGACTAACTTGGTTGACGACGAGGTCTACCTGGTTGACGGCGTCCTCGGCCCGACGCCGCACTTCCGCCACCCGCTCCTCGGTCTGCCGCACAGCTGACGCCATGATCTCGCTCGCGGCACGCTTGATGTCGCTGCTGTCAGCCGGCTCCATACCTGGAGAAGGACAGGTCGGGCGGGTTGAGCGGGGGCGGAAGTCACGCCAATCTCTTTAGGTTATCATCATCATCATTCAGCCACAAGAAGTCCACTGCTGAACATAGGCCTCCTCCATGGATTTCCAAAAAGACCGGTTGGAAGCGGCTTGCATCCAGTGTCTTCCTGCTACTTGGATGTGGTCATCTGTCCATCTTGTGGCTGGTCGTTAGGACGTAGCGTATGCGCTGCGCTTGCCGATGTGTGGTCTCCATTCGAGAACTTTTCGGCCCCATCGGCCATCAGTTCTGCGTGCTATGTGCCCCGCCCACTGCCACTTCAACTTACTAATCCGCTGGGCTATGTCGACAATTTTTGTTCGTCTACGGATCTCATCATTTCTGATTCGATCTCGTGGAGAAATTCCGACCATAGTCCTTTCCATAGCTCGTTGCCTGACCTTGAGCTTTCTTATGAGGTCCATAGTGAGAGACCACTATATAATCCTTTAGATATTAGTGTCCATAACGGTGGCTGAGGTGGCGGCCTTTCATATAGCTACCTTTCATATGGTAGCGATATGAAAGGCGCTAAGCCCAACAGCCGGCCAACCATGCTGGACCAAGTTAAGGGGGTCATTACCCTGGTGGGAACATTGGCCGCTGCACTGCATTGGCCGGTTTCAGATTGGAATGACGGTAACTGCACGACCTCTTTTTATACAACGTTCGGCCAAGGCCGTAGTAAATATATGAAACTACCTATACAGGGTGACTTTGAATTCGTTCACCGTATTTAAGGGACATTCTCACTGTGATTTAGAAAAATATGGTACTAGCTTAAAAAAAATACGGGTCAAAAAAATTTGTTTTTTACTTAAAATTACTTCACTCAAGCAAAAATAAACAATATCACTAGGTTTCAAATGTGAATCCAAATCTGGATTTACAGTTTGAAACCAAAGGTCGGAAATCACGAATATTTACAAATATGTTATATCATAAATACCTAATAATACTATTTTTCACAATGAAAAGAGTATTCCCTTATAATATATTATAGCTATAGCTAACGATTTAAAAATTACCCTGTACATTTGTAGTGTCGTTACGGTCAATGTTGAACGTCCAATCAGAAACGTGCTCCAGAAAGAGGATATGGGGTAAAGAAGGCTGCACTAACGGCTGCTGACGTCACCTCGCTGCTGCAGGATCGCCAGCGCCCGCTTGGTCTTCTCCACCATGCTGAGGATGCAGTTGAGCATCGTGTTGATGCTCTTCCACTCGTCGTCGCTCTTCAGCAGGCCGGGGAAACCCCGGGGCTCCGCGAACGGTGCGTTCATCGCGGACACGTCGCGGACCGAGATGCCTCCTAGGGGTTACAGAGTACAAGGCTGAGCTGTTGGAAATAATCAGCTTTTTCATCCGGTACATTCTAAGCTAACAGGCTGATAAACGGACAAACACGATACGAGAATCGTTTATTCATGGGATGTACGAAACCTTGGACGCGGGCTCACAGATGGGACGTCGGGCGAGGACAGGACGAAGACGCGACGCGTTGTATAGAGTTCGCGCCCTTATCTCCGTCTTAAAGTATGTGTGTAAGTACCTTATCTCTGTAAATTATTGGTATACACTTTCTATAGAAGTGAATTGAAAGAATCCCTCGTTTCCATCCCGTAATCGTCTCGGTCTCATCAGTATGGCCCGCGGCTAAGAATGGATGGATGGTTTCCCATTCAAAATTCAAATTCAAAAATGTTTTATTCAAAATAGCACGGAAACTGCGACTTATTTACGATGATGGTAAAGACACGACATCTAGTTTCATACATATACTAATCTTGAAGTTAAAAAATTGTGGCCTTTGTGTGAAAGAAACGTCGTGCAGTCATCGTCCAATGTGAAATCCAACAGACTTACCGTCCTTCCTTTCGAAGGCGGCGTCGCCCGGCGCGCCGTGGTACCCGTGGTAGGGCTGGTAGTCGAAGAGGCTCGCGTTGCTAGGCAACGGGTACAGGAGGGGTGGGTTCACGAACAGGCTCGACGTGGGTGGGCGCTTCGCGGCAGGCGGATACTCTTCGTGGTGGGACCCGTTGGTCTGCGAGGTCTCGTAGAACCTGGAATATCGAAGAAACTGAAGGAACATACTTAGACCTGTAATTTTCGCACTTTTTTTTTAAGTACAGTGATAAAGTAACACAATATATCCCCTTCTGCCAAACTGTATCGCAGTTTAACGGCAGACACTGTCATCATCATAATCATCAGCCATTTCACGCCCACTGCAGGGCAAAGGCCTCCCTCATGGTTTTCCTAACCATGAAGGGTTTTGCCACAATCGCCACGCTCGGCAGGCGGGTTGGCGATCGCAGTATGCGATTGGAATCTCAGGAAGACGCTGCTGCCCGTCTCCTGATAATGTATTTCCTTAGTCGCCTTCTACGACATCCACGGAAGGAAATGGGGTGACGCTATTCTTAATCCGGCGCCACACGGAACAGACCTCAGACATCTCAGTAAATAATCATCTGTTTAAATAGAATTCTAAAAACTATTTTTTTTGCGTTCACAAAAATGTTAATATGTAGGTAGTCTAATAGTAAGTTGTACTTAGATTCACATTTGGGCCATTGCATGTAGCAAGGCTGTGAGATCACTCCAGACAGCCTATCTCTTTCCAGAAAGCCAGCAGTGCCCCGAAGTTACTGCTGGCCTCCTGAAGGGATCCCAGCTTCGAAAGTACGGAACTGTTTCTATGTTCTGCAAAATTAGTATTCGATCACTGTCAAAATTAACGTTTGGTTAACTTTATGCTAACGCTACTATAATGAATGAAAACAACTTAGATGTGATTGTGTTATGGACATTTTTTTTCTAATATTAGGCTTTTAACATTGTTTATTATAGCTGGTGTTATGGTTTATAAACAAAACATTCTTGCTCTTACTTTGCTGCGTTACCCATTTACTCTAGTAAGAAAAGTAGCGATTAGTTGGCATAATAAAGCAATCATATTAAAAAAAATGTCGATATCGGTTGCATTTTATTAATCAGATTCTAATGGTTACCTGTTTGTTAGACTTTATAAATGATTTAAAATATTTAGCCTTAGTTTTTCGAAGTCGTAGGGCGGTATGAGCCGGAACTAACCGCACAATACGAGGCGAAAACTCTGCCCTCAACTACAGGCACAATACAATATGCAGGCCAAAAGGCACTCGAAAACAGAAGTTGGCCAAGAAGACCAATAGATCTGTAAATTATATTGTCCGAACTAGTGCATTGGAGGCATAAATAATTATCGAAACAACAGACGACGTCGAGCTCCACGCCCCGCCTATAAAATACGGCGGCGAACGCACCAGCCTACTTAACCGGCCCATTCAGACCGCACACGATTGCGCGCTCGATTGCGATCGTTCGCTCCGCCGAAACTAGGTGGGACTTCATGAGGTACGCGAGTAGACCGCGGATTTATCAGAACGAAATTAGGAACATAACAACAAACTTTCCCCCATTTTCGGATGTATATGGTCACACCGAAAATGGGGAAAACTTTGTAATCGCGAAAAAATGCCGTAGGTGGTACTCGAAACTTTAGTATTAAGATACATTTTTAGAAAAAAGCTGATAAATTTTTCGCGATTCCGAAGTTTTGCCCCAAGTGAAAGTTTTTCGTTTTGACGAGTAGACGCCCGATTTTTGGATATTGTGACACCTTTGGATAACGGTTCATCATCAGGTATTTAATTTATTTTACCTAAAAAAACTTTAAGAACCTATTTAAAGGCAAAAAATTCCATAGTGGAATGTTTTGCCTCTAAATAGGTTTTTAAATTGTCCTCAGCACGGGTTAGTGCAACAAAAAGAATATAATCATGTAGGTACAGCGATATCATTCCGATGTAAAAACCTAACTGCAAAGTGGGTTACTCGAGGCTGCAACTGATGTAAATCGCTTCGGTCAGATGTCGCTGCCTGTACCTAATACAGAGAAGTTTGTAAAGAGGGTCGAAATTTCATCGATGCTTGCACTTGCCGATTAGCTCAGTTGGGAGAGCGCTGGCACGGTGAGCCAGAGGTCGCGATATCAAGCCCCGGCATGGGTGGAATTTTTAGCCTCTAAATAGGTTTTTAAATTGTCCTCAGCACGGATTAGTGCAACAAAACGAATATAAAAAAACTTAATAAATTGACATAAGGAAGAAGCAAAATACTTTCTTTTCTTTCCAATTAACAGTATTCGCTGTTGCTAATCACGCACGCGAGTGGTGCGCCCCGTTTAGGTAAACTAGTAACGTAATAATGTTAAGTTACAAATAAAATTTACGTAGCCGAGTGAAACCAATCAAAACTCCATACAAAGTTGGCGGCACGGGCGGCGTAGATCGCGCAGCGGCTGCGTCGAAAGGCCGCCATTAAACAACGCTAGCGCCTGCTGGTAACGCGATGGCAAAGTTTCTGATCGCACACTAATTGCTAACACTAATGTTGCAGGCGTTTCGCTGTAAATCGTCGCGTTAAGGTCTTGACTCATTACGCGCTCGGACTTAAGTGGGTATTTTTTGTCTTATTTCACCTTTTTACATATTTGACAAAAACTTAAATCTTTCATGTTTCGTTAGGTATTATTCTTCTTATAATATTAATGGAAAAAAAGACAAAACTGTTAAGTGTTCTGGCTAAAAATTTGGCATCGCTGACTGCGTTATTGTCAACGGGAAACTGGAATTCTATTTTACATTGATTGCATCAAAAAAAATTTCAACTTTCTTGAACTCCTAAGAAGATTTGAACCTAGTTTACCTGTGAGTTGCGTCAGTCGCGTTCAATTCTATTGGTGAAATTCGACATAAGAATTGCGTAAAGGCTTTACGATCCTTTACGATGGGCAAGTTTGCTGTGAAATTGTAATGGTTGATTAGCTTTCAGCTGAACAGAGATCGGGCCAAAAATCGGGCTCCATCTATGGCGGGTAGCCCTTCAAAACCTGTTCAAAACCCAACATCGCAAAGGCAAAAACTCTTTCTACACGCCTGCTTGTGACAGGTGACAGGGGGGTGCTAGGAGTACCAAATAAGCCACGTCAGTGCAGAAGCTTCAGGCCGTAGCCTCACCCACCATAGTGATATTATAGATGGAGAGATAGATAGAGAACACTGTATTGTACAGTCAGAAAAAAAAGTGCAACTATGATTTTTTTTAACAATTATTACGTGGTATTATATTTTATTTTCATTTGTATTTTTTTGTCTTGTGGTTTAATATATAACTGTTTGTGTTCTCACAAAGAAAAATGTAAGAAAAATTAAAAAATAAAGTCATAAAAAATATGGTTAACTAACATGCCACACGCAAGTCCCAGATTCAGGTAATCCAAAAGTGTCAGAAACTATGTGGCGGTCCCCGGGCAAAACAATGGAAAATCAGTGTTAATTAAAATTTCAGCAGAGCGACAAATGTTTTTTTTTTATAGCACGGCGAAATTATGTTATATAAAGAAACTATGCTTTATATTTTATTGCACACTCTCTTCCAGCCAACCCGTGATGAATATGAGTTTTTAGTATTTGTGAGTGGTTGACCAAAAAGGGACCTGGTGGGATTGGAAAGCGTAATTTTTTTTATTTGAATTTTTTAATATGTGGTTCCATCTTCACCATACAAAAAAACCCTATGATTTGAAGTGTTTTTCAAGTATAATATGATAAAAGTGATTTTATGTTGTGCGCAGAATCTTCACATGCATGCTTGTAAGTAGGTCCTAGGCTAGGTTAGGGAAGTAACAAAGTGTTAACACACAAGCAAAGTTATGATCATTGATGTTCGTGTCCGGTCCTAGGCAAGATGCAGTAACGGCGCACGCATTATGGACCAGTTTCGAACGAAGGGAAGGTTCATCCACAAGTTCTTCATTTGTCCGGGCACACTCGACAATATTTTTCTCATTTGTATTTGAATGCCATTTATTTATTGATTCACAGTATATCCGTTAATGATATTGTATATATCACTTTCACTTCATACAACCACTGCACATCTTATAGTATTTAAGCAAATATGTCTTTCTTTTTCTCATAACAAGGGCACCTTTTTAAATCAACACATGGCACGTACATTGCTAACCGCAGTATGGACCCAACTGAAAATCTGCGTTGCAACTGATCTCTCAGTTGTATTTTTTATCCTGTTGCATTTTGTTGTGATTTTATGTTTTTGAGTATTGTGTCATCAAATAAATATTAGGGGTTAAAGTATGAAATTGCCGTTTTATTGCAATAGGTTCTTTGAATTGACATAGAATCTTCATGGTTTGAGGTTTTCGAATGAAACTTTTTTCAAATGGTTTCTATGGTGTTCTTTTTTTAAAAAATGTGAAACATTTGAATATCGACTTTCAATTGTTTTTGTTATTCAATTTAGACAAGAAAGATGGATACTGCGAAAATTCGAGTGATTATGAGGCACCCATTTTTCGTATTTTTTTATTTTATTGATTTGACGCAAGTGAGTCAATATTGTGGGTAAGGTAACGTTAAACCATGCCGCTAATTCCTGGGTAGTTTGACTAGGGTCGGCTTCCACTATCTCTCTTAATTCATCGTTATTCACCTGTGTGGGCGGTCTTCCTCGTGGCTCGTTCTTTAAGTCGAAATTTCCATCACGAAAGCGTTTAAACCAAAATCGCATGGTGCGTTCATTAGTAGACCCCTCTCCAGACGCAGCATTGATATTGCGGGCTGTTTCTGCCGCGTTAGTTCCGCGTCGGAACTCGTATTCAAAAATCACTCGAATTTTCGCAGTATCCATCTTTCTTGTCTAAATTGAATAACAAAAACAATTGAAAGTCGATATTCAAATGTTTCACATTTTTTAAAAAAAGAACATCATAGAAACCATTTGAAAAAAGTTTCATTCGAAAACCTCAAACCATGAAGATTCTATGTCAATTCAAAGAACCTATTGCAATAAAACGGCAATTTCATACTTTAACCCCTATTATATCTTTCGTTCTTTCAAAAAGTTAAACTCTGCTATTCTCGAATTCGTGGAGTAACAAGTAGCTGCGAATGTGCTTTTCAGTCTGAATGTGATTTTGGCTGAATTAGTCAAATTATAAACATCAGTAAACCGAAATCATCAGCTGTTCCAAACTGAGTTAGAGTCGGAAAATAATATGCACGGAAAACAAAACATTTTGTTCAATGCAAACAATAATCCATCACTGCACGTACTATTTTTTTACTTTACTTTTGCCGGCTTTCCTGGCCTCGTCGCGGGGGGTGTGGGACCTAGTCACTCGTATTTTAAATGTTAATGGTGACGGGTTTCGCATCCCTTTTGCTGACGAGGCTTTGAGGTTGTGGCAGGCTCTTTGTCCTGGTATTGATGTTCCGCAGCAGCCTGATCGGCAGCGTGCTTGGGATGAAGAGATATGTCGAGTGACTTTGGACGCTTTACTGGAGCGGAGTTCAGGAGTGGCTCCACGCGTTGCCATCACCGCAACTGGGAACACTTTTGGACAATAACAATTCTTTGCGCGTGGCTGTAGCGCTTCGTTTAGGCTGCGACATCTGCCAACCACACCGCTGTATTTGTGGTGCAGAGGTGAATTCACTGGGGCGCCACGGACTTCATTGCGTTCGGAGCGCGGGTAGGATCTCACGGCATCATTCCATCAATGACATCGTCCGGAGGGCTCTTATTACTGCTGACATTCCTGCGATTCCTGAACCACCAGGGTTGTGTCGCAGTGATGGGAGACGTCCGGACGGTCTCACTATGATTCCGTGGGAGACGGGTCGGTGCCTGCTCTGGGATGCCACATGTGTCTGTACATTTGCTCCGTCTCACTTAGGCTCAACGGCCATTTCTCCTGGGGCTGCTGCGAAAGCGGCTGCTAGTCACAAATGTTCCAAGTATAGCTCGTTAATGAGTAGCTACTTCTTTGTGCCTCTAGCTATTGAGACTACTGGGGTATGGGGAGTCCAATGAAGAGCCTTTATAAAGGAGTTAGGGCGTCGCTTGAGGAACCGCGGCATGGACTACCGCTCTGGGGCATACTTGATGCAGAGGATCTCTCTCGCTGTGCAGCGGGATAACGCTGTCGGCGTTATGGGCACCTTTGGCTCGAGTATGTCTCGGGGCGGTTTGTTTGACAGTTAATTTATCTTTCGTATTCTTGTGTGTGTATATGTATACTTATATATATTTCCCGTTCTCGACATCTTGATTTATTACTTTGGACGAAACAATCGTGGATGTATTATTATTTTTTTTTTTTACTTATAATTATTAATTTATGTTTTTATGTTCTGTTAAATGTTTTGTAAGTTTTAGAATATATAAGAATTTTAACTATGTTGTCAGTAAAATCTTCCGAATAGTTTCGAATTGATTTCCGACAAAATAATACACTTCTATAAAAAAAGTCTAATACGGTATTTGACACGATCAACAATAAATTATTTCATATGCTCGATTCTCACTTCGTTCGAGCGCCAAAACATCTCGTCGGGAATGGGTGCCTTTCAGCCCTCGGTTAACAATCTACTATTGCAACCTTATAACATCGGTCGCACTCGCGTAATAAAACCGTTCGCGCCCGATTCGTTTACTCATACGGCAATAAAAAGAGGAAGAAACATAAGATGGGACGGCGCAGCCTTTCTCGTCCACTTTCGGGCGCGCGAAGGCGAGCGAGACAGGGCATGTTTTATAGGACTGCGAGCGAGACAGATTATCACTGTATAAAGCGGCTACTATGGCCGAAAAAGCCGGCATTTCGGGTGGTTTCGATAAAACGTTTGGAGAACTGAGTGCCTGATAATATTACTCCATGCAGTCCTCAAAAGTGGTTAACCTCAATGTGGTTACTGTGTAAGAGTGCGCAGGGAAGTGATGGTGCACTCTAATAAGTCTAGTCTACTCCTAGTAACAGTTCACTTCATTCATTATTATATTATGATAAATTATTGTTTTTTTAGGTAAATATATATTTTTCAGAATGTTTACCATAATAAGAGAACTAGATAAAGAAAATATCATCAACATCAGCCATATGGCGCCCACTGCAAGAATGGTTTTCATAACCATGAGGGGTTTTGCCATAATCACCACGGTGTAACGCTATTCTTAATCCGGTAGGTTGAAAAAACATGGCGGCTCGTAGAAATATTCGTGTGCCGGCGAATAAGGGCGATGGGGCCGGAGAAGTTGTTCTGTCCCTCGCCAGCTCGAGGGGGCGGGACAAATTACCTGTCAGCGGCAGGCACCACGCGAGCCATTGTGTATTGATAGCAATAATCGGCGGTGGTCAACGCGTCGCCATCGCGTCCGCCGGCCGGATTGGAAACTAATTACAGAATTTCAATCTGTCAGACGGTGCGACGGCTTTTTTGTGTTTTCACCATTTTGTAGCTCAACTGGCCTTAGATTCTGTTAAAGCATACATCGAAAAAAAAAAAACATCGTATGATATACTTTTAAACTTGTTTTCATTATTTGTTATTTAATCCTCATTCATCTTATTACATAGAAATTTGGCACGGAGATAGATTATAGCTTGAAATTGCACATGGGCTACTTTTTATTCCAGAAAAATACACTTTCCACACGAACGAAGTCGCGGGCAACAGCTAGCATGATATAAATCATATCTTGTTTTAAGCTTTTTTACGATTGGTTGGTAAATTTTCCATACTAAAAAATTGACCGTGAATCAACTGAGAGACAGAGATACTTCGTACGTCGTCGAGAGACAGAGGTAATATAATTACGGAAAAGTACGGAAACATAACACAATTTGCCAACCATTGCATTGCTTTGGTCAAGTTCACTCGCACAAACGCGCTGTAGGGAAGAGCAAGTGATCGTGTTCTTCCACTATAAAGGGAAATTTCCCGCCAGGCAGATCGTATGCCTGGGGACGGCCGGTCCGGCTAATTGCCTGGGGACGCGTGTGTGCGATCACGTCGGGGTCACCACTATAGGGAAGAGCGGGTGATCGTGCTCTTCCACTATAAAGGGAATTTCCCGCCAGGCAGATCGTATGCCTGGGGACGGCCGGTCCGACCAATGTTCGTCGGACGTTATATTTATGGTATGTCAAGTGAAACATTTTGCTTGCGCGATGCAGGAATGTTGGAGTTTATAGTGCGCGTGCAGAGTTGACATGTGCTCGCCACATCGCCAAAGCACAAAGTAGGTACATTATTATAGCTGATAATGTACCTACTTTGTGCTTGATTATAGAGACATCAGTCATCAATTTCTTGCACCACCTAGTGAGATATGATAAAACTAATATTGTATATGAAAATTCTTGGAAGTTGAAACATGTGAAGTGAAAAACCAGTGCGCCAACGTATGTGTAGTTTAACTACACCCCAAGTGTAGGCCCGCGTTTAATAAAACTGCAATTTATACTTTATTATGACATTTCGAAGTACGTTGCGTAGCCGAATCTTCTCACATGTTAATGTGTAGGTTAATCGACTTTGCAATGTATTTCGAATTACCCTACTAAACCTAAACCAATACATTGTAATAAAAACTGAATTTGCAGGATATTTACTCGTTTATTTTTCATTTTACAAATTTCCGATGTTTCGGTACTTTTGCAAGTTCTGTGGTCTCGGTAGACTGAGGTGACAGGCGTCTTTTTGAAAGCATTAACTGTTGGTTTACTACCATCGGCTAAAATTACAAAAAAAGAATTATTGAGTTACGTTCCATTGGCAAAACAATTATTTTATATAAACTCAAAAATACTGATTATTGGTTATTGAAATTAAAATTTTTTTTTTTTTTGGCTCTAAACGCTACTTATATTTTCTGCTCACAAATACAGTCACCACATATAATTTTTTTCTATGTACATCTTATATTTATTTATACCAATAACTATTTACATTTACATTTACAAACAATATCATTAAAAATAACTAATAATAGAAATTTGCGCCCAGATCGCCGCCTCTGGGAAGGGTACCCAGTATGCTGGCTACGTTACCTCGTTGGATAGCGAGACTTATCCTCTGCCCGAGGTAATAGCCAGCCCTGGGGTCCCTGGTCGTGTCGATGAGGCGCGACGATAGTTCTTTGAAGAGCAGTCGCGCCTCGGGCCCCCATGGTCCTAGTGTCTCGACACCAAACGGCACAAATACGTGACTCTGTGTTAGAGTCCCGTACTTGCGCCGCTTGATGCCTTCTGCATTTGATGCCGCAGCGCCGGCTCTTGTGGAGGTGGCCTGGATGTGGGACGGTGCTAAAGTGTCCGCGCATGTTGCGTCCCACATCAGGGTTTTTCCATTTTTCCATGGGATCAACGACATCCCATCTGGTCTCTTGCCATCGTCCCGGGCTACACCGTTCGGCTCTAGAATGGCCGGGACGTTGATTGTGGCAAGAGCTCTCCGGATGATATCGTTGATCGACGATATCATATATGATATCGTGACACTTGTGTGAAGGGGGTTTCATGCACTTAAACACTGGTTCCTATGCTGTAGCTATGTTCCAACCACGATCTCTATTGAAATTTGGATGCCGGTGGATCTCTATTTCTCTACAATAAATTGAAGTTTTATGAAAAGGTACAACAGGGAATCAACCATCGCATTTTGGCACAAGAACGCTTCGGCAGCTGCTGACAAAAAGCCCCGTATCCACGCGACTACGACGGCCATGTACAGGGTTACTTTTGAAATGGTACAAACTTTACCTCAAACCGTTCACCCTTTTCCAAATTATTTTAACACCAGACATCGTTGTCTTCTAAATAATTCTTGATGTTGTAGTATGTTTTTTAGTGTGCTTAGTAAATTTTTTTAAACCGGCTTTTTAGCGGTAGTATTTTATGTGGATCACGATTTACAGCAGGCTGCGACTCTTGTGTAATCTAACACATTTCCAGTGATCTCATAAAATACGTAAAACAACAGCAATTTGAAACGTGAATACGGAACGTTATTTATTGACGTGTTTCGGCTTTATAAATATTTCAGAAATCAGATATTTGTTTCAACGTAAAGAATTTACATTCTGTTTGTTAAATGTCAATATGTCAATGTAAGCTGCCTTCGGTTGATTATGTAATAAGAAAGGCAGCCGAAAAACTCCGCTTGGACAATAATTTGAAAATAAAGAAAAATTTAAAGCGTTTCTTTAACACCAGCAAATTATAGTTACAGTCTTAGGCTGCGAACTAAGTTACACAAGTAGAGTACAGGGTTGTTTAAAAAATAACCCTGTACAGTTCGCCTAGCGCCGGTCATCCCTGGCAGTGTTTAGGGCGGCCAGTTATTATCAATATTTGGCAAGGCCGCGCTTTTAGACAAAACGTAAGAGGGGACAGAGGATTCGTTCGTCAGAATCTAGGATAACACCAGGCTGCTAAATCTTAAATATTATCATAGAAATTGGAAACATAATAATTTTTAATAAAAACCTTAATTTTTACTCAATATTTAAACGGACGACGCAGTGTGGGAAGGCCCCCCACCAGATGGCCTGACGACCTGGTTACGGTGGCGGGGAGTCGCTGGATGCGGGCGGCACAACACCGGGAAGCTTGGAAAACCATGATGGAGGCGTATGTCCTGCGGTGGGCGTCAAATGGCTGATGATGACGATGATGAATCTTAATTTAAATAGCAATAATATTTCACGGAGAGATAAGCAGAGACCAGGGTGTGCCACTTGCCAGGAACCGGACAGACCTCTTTGGCTTCACCGATATTGGTCGTTGTGAGGACTTCAGAAAACTACAAAGTCATGATCTAAGGAGGAAATAAAAATACTTTTCTTTATAAAACAGCAAATGTTCGAAATATTCGAATAATCGGATCATCATCATCATCATCAGCCATTTAAGCCCACTGCAGGACATAGGCCTCCTTCGTGGTTTTCACAACCATGAGGGGTTTTGCCATAATCGCCACTCTTGGCAGGCGGGTTGGCGATCGCAGTATGCGGTTGGAATCTCAGGAGGACGCTGCTGCTCGTCTCCCGGTAAATTATTTCCTTAGTCGCCTTCTACGACATCCACGGGAGGAAAATGGAGTGACGCTATTCTTAATCCGGCGCCACACGAATAATCGGAGAACAGGGTTAAATATTATTAATGATTCTTTATTGCACAAAGACAGTGTACAAAAGGTGGACTTAGTGCTAATGGCATTTTCTACCAGTCAACCTGCAGGAGGGACGGGAGAGACCAAAATTGAGGTAGGCGTGCAAAAAGAAAGTGATACAAGTACTTATAAGTACCTAAATGTATTATAACGAGGGGGACACATATAAAAATGAAAATTTCAGCAATGCTGTAGTACTCGTACTATACACACTAATACTTGCTATTAATTACATACACACAAATAATTACGTTAATAAGGTATATTAACATATATATGTATATTTATTATACATATTTATAAAAATACATTTTTATAATAGACAAAACAAAATGGGTGTTTACAAATTGAAAAAAGAAAAATAAAAAAAGAGGAAAAGGAAATACTTAGAATGAAAAAAAAAATTATTAATTGCTCTGAATAGACAGTCAGTGGTTAATAGCACCAGAGAGAAAAAATAGCGCAGAGGTAGTGTTCGGATAAGATATTTAAAGGAGGAACGTAAAGGCGCTTTCCTGAGATCAGATCGTTCCAGAGCCGCACAGCAGTTACAGCAAAAGAGGAAAAAAATTATTTATTTATTAGAATTAAGAAAAAAAATGTTTATGTATTTTTAACAAGCCTGGACCAGACAGTCATTAACTTAAAAACTTTAAACCTTCATCTAAGTTAGGTAAAGGTATATAAGTATATAAGTTACTCTATGGTTACGACAAAAGAATTTGCCGCAAAACCTGTACGATGGATGGGGATGGACAGAAGAAGATTATCAGATGATCTAAGATTCTTTGTACTGTTGGAGGAGAGGAATTGGAACATACACTTAAGGTACGAAGGGGCATTTGGTTCATTTGGTTCATTTGGTTCAATACTATTCAAAATATTCGAATAGCAAATGGGCGAATATTACCAGCCCTAGTCACGAGAAACAAAGATTGACGGAAATATATCGGACGAATGTGAGTAGAAGAGCCATACTTACTTACCGGACATACTTCGACCAAACTAGGGATGTATTAGCAAAGGGCAAGATAGAAGAACCCGAAGCCGGCGTGCGCGCATGCAACGACTAATGAATGTTGATGAAGCGAAAGAGATCTGTCAGGATCGTGACAAGTGGCAGACCGTGATCTCTGCCTACCCCTCCGAGATGCCGGCGTGACTTTATGTTGTGTTTGTTTTTAGCCGTGGGCCTTCTGCGTACATCTATTTTTTGGCATTTAAATATGCCGCGTGTGTCCACAGCACACGCGCGATTTATCGACGCGCGACAATTTATCGCGCCAACTAGTCTGCGGCTGTTAATTTCCTTGATTTATTCGTGTTATTAGGGTCGGAAGGGTTGGTTTAGTGCTGGGAGTTTTTGAGCGCACAAAGGAGTGATACGACTTCTCGTTTCGGGTTACAGACTAACCGCACCGTTTCCTATTTAGTCTGTGAATCTTACGAAAGAAAGAAAGGGAATTTTATTGAACTCCGTAATAAGTGAGCATTGGTACTATTGCGTTACGACCAAAACTAAATTAAATTAAATATACTTGGTTTTTAGGGCTCCGTAGTTAATAAGAAAATCCGTTTGCAGAATTTTGTGAAAGTAGGGCGTCTCCATCTCCTGGCTAAACGGTTGATTGCAGAAACGCGTCCAAGCATGTAATATAATGAAGTTAAACAATTCTTACAAGTCAATAAGGAAAATTCGACCAACTTATGGTACAAATACCACTGAAAATTACTTTGATGAAGTTGTTAGTCCTATAAAGCAGCTAATATAAGTAAAATAAAATACAAATATCAATCAAAACCCTCTCCTTCTAGGTTCGTATATTTTAACGATCAACTACGGAACCCTTCAATGCACATGGCCCGACACGCACTTGGCCGGTTTTTGTACTTTAGAATGGCACAGCTGTTTTTTTTGTAGCATGCTGTGCTAGTACTGGTGGTGGGTCACTTACGGGTCACTGGCGCGCCGCTTGAGGGCCGCCTCCCCGGCGGGCGGGGTGAAAAGGTCCCCAGAGTCGACCCCAGACTCCAGGACGAGGTGCTCGTGCGCTCGGATGTACTGCAGCGGGGTCTGCGGGTGAGGACTACGGTTTAATTTGGGTTAGAGAATCGCGAGTCATTATAAATACTGGGTTAGGGTAGGGTAGGCGGGCACATGTCAGCTACGCGCGCACTAGATAAGCCGACATTCCTGCATAATTTAGTTATAAACGTATTCATTATTTTATGTTCCGAAGTAAAACTACGTAACATAGTTTTCATAATAAAATAATTTCTTATTTCAAAATAAAAACTTATTTACTACACAGTGGCCGCATCGATAAAAAAAACGATGAGTTACATATGAGTTCCTCGTCATTTAAGCAAAATTGGCCACATAATATTTATAAAAAAAAAAAAACTCTAAAAAACTGCTCCATTAGGCTCCTAAATAGTGAAAATAAGTTTTTAAGTGGGAATAAGTGGAGTTTTAATTAGTAGTCAAGGTAAGGTTACCTACCTTTGTTTAAAGAAAAAATAAAAACGCAGTTAAAGTGATCTCTCGTCTCCCGTCTCCCGTATCTCGTATCTCACATATCACATATCTCCTATACCTGATCTCATCTCATCTCACCAGCTTGGCGTGCCGCGCGCGCGTGAGCACGTCGCGCTGCGCGGGCGGCAGCAGCGCGCGCAAGAAGCCCGGCACGGACGCGCGCAGCGGGTAGTTGGTGCACTCCTGCACGCCCGCCTGGAACTCCTCGATGGTCATCGCGGACGACTGCCGGGAGAGGCAAAAAAGGTGTGATTCAAGAGCGGATACAGGATTTCGCTTAGGCTAGTGAGCAAGTGATGTCTTTATGGAAAAAAAGGAGAAAATAAAGCGTTATTTATAAAATGCACAATTCATGAAACAAACCAATAAGAGTTTGAGTCAACAACTTTTTTTCTACGAGTCTTTTCTCAAATTTATATTTTTTTTAAATATGATAAAAGAAGGTCCATTCTATTTAAGCATTAGTCATCATCATCAGCCATTTGACGCCCACTGCAGGACATAGGCCTCCCTCATGGTTTTTAACCGAGAAGGGTTTTGCCATAATCGCCACGCTTGGCAGGCGGGTTGGCGATCGCAGTATACGGTTGGCATCTCAGGAAGACACTGTTGCCCGTCTCCTGGTAATTTATTAAGCATTAGTATTTATATCTTTTTAGTCTGTGGCATTACGTATCCATATGTAATGGCCCACTACAAAACGGAAAAACTGTAAAAAATAAAAATTTAAAAAGTCTAAAATTAATTAAAAGCATAAAAATCTAAATTTTTTTTTTTGTAAAATACAAAGTTTAATTTTTGCGGTTTTTCTGCTTTGATACATAACGATTAAAACCTTAATGTGTTACATAGAAGAGACATTATTCTATATACGACAATGATTTACGCTGCGACATTATAAGAGCGCGTAAAACGTAAACCCTTTCTGACTCTGAGAAAAAACTCATGGAACAAAAGTTGTTTTATTTTATTTCATTTATTAGGAGTATCAAACAGATTTACGCCAATACATTCACAATACAAGATAAAAATAAGCTAAGTGTCTCAATCACATGCGCCGTTAGTATTATGTTGCTAGAGGAACTTAACGAACCCACGACCTCAGTTTTGGTAACTAAGCGCCTTAACGGCTAGACCAACGAGGCACCAAATTAATTATGTTAATAAATTACGTTTATTAATTTAACTGATTTGTTGTAAAACACATACACTTATTGAGGTGTGTCAGGAATTGCGCATTTTAGAAATAACTCTATATAAATGTCTTTCACGTCCTAAGTGGGCACGCGTGGTAAATAAGCCCAAACTCCCTCTCTATCTCTGAGAGAAGACCGGTGCCCTCCAGTGGGACCTATATAGGCTACATAACAATACTAACAAAAAATCGTCCGGTGTCTGTCAAAAGGAAAGCCATTTCTGGACAGGAACCCTCTTAGTACGGGCCAGGTACTGACCAGTAGGCTGTGTATAAGCTGGCGCACTCTCTCGCCTGCATCAGGGCTGACGTCCACCGCGAACTGCTGGAGCGCTGACAGAAATCGCTTGAGCCGCTGCAGCGCTGGCGCGTTCCGCGGCCCATCGGGTGGGGGCGACAGTGACTCTGCCGGGAGAGACGGTATTTGAGCAACAAGAGACTTCGACCAGCGCCGAGTTTCATAAATCTACAATTCGTAGTTTATTATGACAATTCAAGGTACATCACATAGCAGAGTAAATCGCTTTGCAATTTACATTGGATTCTCATAGTAAACCATGAATTGTAGTTCTATAAAAACAGGCCCCAGTGCGTCCTGCAAGTTATGACGTACTAGGCTGACTATGGACTATGGAAAACAGCGGAAAAGTCGACCTAAGCCCTCTTACAATTAGACATATAATTCTAGCGGACAGCGGCAGCTGTGAAATTTGGCTTTGCATCATACGTCTAAGCATGCTCCGGTCTGATATGAGCCCTTGTCACGGTAACGCCGTTGACGGAATCAATGTGGACACAGAACAGTGTATTAAATTGTTCTGTGGTTGTGGAGGCCATCATTATCATCATCAGGGCTATGGAAATGTCAAATTCTTTTCTTTAACCATTAAGAAGCATCTGGTCATACTAAGTATAGAGTTTTACACCCCTACTCCCATTACCTGCAGTGTAGTTACCTGCAGTGCCGTTATTCTGAGGGCTGGGAGGACCTGGAGTTGGCGAGACTCTACTCTCCTCCTGTTCTGGTGATCTGTGCTCTTTGCTTGTAGCTGCTGAAACAAGTTGCTTCCATTAGCATTCCAACACTATAGTCCAATCTCTTTAGCAAAAAAAAGGGTCAAACTCAAAATGATAGGTAGTAAGTTGGATTTTCGTATGTACGTTAATTTTGGCGGCGATCTAAACTTTGTCTCGAAACATAACATAAGCACATAAGCCTGTATCCCGGAGAGGTATCCAGAGTCCAGGCTCTGCCACTTGCCGCGATCCTGACAGATCTCTTTCGCTTCATCAACATTCGTTAGTCTTTGCATGCACGCCCGCCGGTTTCGGGTAATTGCTACTTGGTCAAAGTATGTCCGCCTGGGACGCCCTTACCGGCTCTGCCAACCACATTAGCGCGATATATTTGTTTCGTCAATCTTGTGTCAAAAGTCTCATAAAATCTCTGGTCTGCATCGTAAGTTATTCAAGGGCAAGGAAAAGGTACGGAATTCAGCTTATTATCTGTCATTCCGACGTTGATTGCTAATTTCACTGGACTACACCACCAGGGCCGCGTTTCATAACACTGCAATTCATAGTTTATTACATTTCGATGTACATTGCGTAGCCAAGTCTTCCTACGTGTCAAGTTGGGAGTTAATTGACGTGGCAATAGACATTGAATTGTCGTAGATAGATAGATAGAGAACACTTTATTGCACAACCAGGTGAAAGAATTACACGTAGTTTCTTAAATGAATTGAAGTTCTATGAAATAGGACTCAGATAGCGTCAGGGCTTTAAATGTACTCGTTTAGTTGTGTCAGCGCTCGATTCTGAAAGTTCAAACGAACTTTTGGGTGAAGAAAATGTAAAAAAATATGTTGATGCGCTTAGTTAAACTTAACTTAATACACAAAATAATCCGTTTTCTAATCGCAAAACATTTCTGTTGCTATTGGAAATAAAATAAAAATAATTTTTGGCGCATTAAAAACGGATGTGTAAGGTTTGTTTTGTGAAACAAGGCTTAACAAAATCTGGTGGTCGAAACGTACCATTCAGACCCACTGTACCTCTGGTGGTATGATGGGTCTTTTAAAGTTAAACGATACCACTGACTACTAGTGATAATAGAGCGGGAAGCCTAACGTTGACGCTCATCTTCCCGGATCGGGAATTACTTAGAGAGCCATCGCCAACGACGTCTTTTATACGCGCTTCTAATCGCATTTTGTGACATTTTTGAGAAGCGTTGCAAACGCGCTGCAGTATAGGATACCTATGTTTTGCTTCCATTTTTACGGAAGCGTACGCGCGCTTAAGTGGTCGTGGGCGGGCGGCGGCTCCAAAAGCTAGTAACCGGGAAAATGAACGCCCTTCTCAAAACTCCTGCATTCACTACATCGTCGTCAACATTTTTCCAAAGGAACCCTTGGCAAACAATGGCTTATGCTATATTGGGGGCAAAGTCACACTCATTTCAATAAATCATACACAGTAATAACCATCTTTCCACCGGCCGAATCGAATTAGAAAACCTTTGTCTTGCCTAGTCTCATACATGAGTGATAGTTATGTGGCACCCAACCATTATGGAAGTGTGTTCAAGCTTTAGGTTTGTGTGACTACGTGAATACAGTGTATTCAGTGGGGTGAGTGAGCTTCGTACGACACGACAGCGCCCGACGCCCGCCAACGACACCTGCCGGCTCCCACGGCACAGATATTAAGGTGATCCACGGGGCTAACTAGCGGCACCAATGAAAAAAAATCATATCTTCTTTTACAGGTCCTATTTGCAAAAAGTATCTGTACTGTCTCTCAATAATGTTAACAGTGATTTTTAGGACCCACTACAAAGAACCGAAGATCACGAACCTGGGACTATGTAATAGAATTTATGCCAAAAACGGCCGTTTTTGACGTTAATGCTATCTAGGCCTAGGTTTTTTGCCTGAGCTTCACGGCTGTGGGTCTCAAATATCACTATTGACATGATTGAGAGATTGTACAGATACTTTTTGTAAATTTGATCTATAAAAGAAGATATGATTTTTTTTTGTGGCGATGGCGCTCGTGTTACTCCCTGGAGCCCCTTAAACCCTGCTTGCATGACACTTGGGAAGGAAGATCAATGCAGGATTCCAATAGGAAAATCTTTAATAAGTCTTCTGAAAAATGTTTGATAAGTCCTCGTGATAGTGGTAAAAAGCCGGCCTCACGTCGTGGGTTCGAATTTCGACCGGCATTTACCGATGACTTTGTTTTCTAAGTTACATATTATATTTGTAAAAATGTTGTAAAACCACTCGCTAACTGTGAAGGAAAACATCTTGAGGAAACCTGAGTGTCTGAGGTGGTAACATAGGTACCTCAGCGCTTGAAATTGCCGATGCGCGGTGGGCCCGCGTGGTACTTAAGCCCATAATCTCTCTCTAAGCGAACGCCTGTGCCCTGCAGTGGGACGCATATATACGCTACGTAAAGAAATACCTACTTATGAGGAGTCCCGTACGTAAATTCTTCGGGCTTTCAGGAAGACAGCGCGAAAAACTTTTATTATGATTAGGACATTAAATTAAAATTCATACGAAATTTTATTGCCAGTAACATTGTATACAGTTTTTCTTAACGAGTAGTTGAGAACAACATAGTAATTGGACATGAAAAACTAGAATTTGTAGATGATACCGTATTTCTGGGCATCACCATCGATCCAAAACTACAATGGGGTCCACATATTGTAAAATTAGCACACAGACTTAGCTCTGCAGCATATGCAGTGAAAAGAATTAGGGAACTCACTGACGTTGCAACTGCTAGGCTTGTTTATTTTAGTTACTTCCATAGTATTATGTCCTACGGTATACTACTATGGGGCCGGGCAGCAGACATTGAGACTATCTTCATCTTGCAGAAGAGAGCCATCCGATTTATTTACAAGTTAGGTAGTAGGGATTCGCTAAGAGATTTCTTCAAAGAAACCAACATCTTAACAGTTGCATGTCAATACATTTATGAAAATATTATGTACGTTAGAAAAAATATCAAAGACTTCGAAAATGTTGGTGGCCACCATAATGTTAATACTAGAAATAAACATAAATTGTCATTTCCACTATTTAGACTTGCAAAAGTTAACACATCCTTTATGGGGCACTGTATAAGGTTCTACAACAAAATTCCTCAAGATATATTAGAGTTACCTCCAACGCGATTTAAAAAATGTGTTAAGCACTTACTATAACATCAAGGATTATTTAGAAGACAAAGATGTTTGGCATTAAACAGTAGATTAATATTATTTAAAGGACGATTGTGACTAGTGTTCAACACATTCATGACTAATATTTTAAGTTGAAAACTCTGTTAATTAAGTTAAAACGTGTTTTGAAAAGAATAAATGTGGAGTTTCTTTGTTAGCTTCTTCTCCACATAATCCATTAATTGTGAAACTAACAACTTTGACGTTCATTAAGTAAACATTCTGTTTTTACAATGAATAAAAATATTTGAATTGAATTGAATTGAATTAAATTCAAAGTACGTGAATATTAGTGACAATATTAAAAAAGACTATTTGTAGCTACATTGTTATGTAGTTGAAAAGTTACAGGTGGTATATAAGCTACACTGGGTCTGTAATATGGATATCAGAGTTTAGCTGAGCCAATAATACAGAATGGAGTAAAACGTGAATCTGATGGGGACAGTAGCATTAAGTCCGCCGCATAGCTTTTGTAATGACTACTTATTTGCAATAGACATAAGTATTCGTAGTCATAATAACTCTTCAATTTACAAGGGCATCTGCAACACGTATGGGGACCCATAGATGTCTCACAATGTGACTCCTTTTGTTTGGAATAAAGTCTTGATTTTTTTTAAATGACTACCGATTATGTCAGTGGCACTGTAGATTGATGATTACCTGATCGGCCCATGGGAAGACAAGAATGAATTATGGACGTGAGAAAGTTCAGCTGGGCGCAACTGATGCCGCGACCACACACGGAGTAAATTCTATTTGTACAGGGTAAGGTACAGGGTTGATTTTAAATAAAATAAGAGGCATGCCTTTTAAGTTATGTCATTTATGAAAAACAAACCGGCCAAGTGCAAGTCGGACTCGCGCACCGAGGGTTCCGTACTGGTGCTTGACTGTTTTTTTATAATTTATCATTAGAATATATAATAAGTCGAACAATCATGCCAAGTTTGATGCCCCACGTTTGATAACACGTTTGTTGTATGGAGACCGCCCTTATTTGTTAACAATTTTCTAAATTTTGATTTTGTCGCAATAAGAAATACTCTGTGAAAACTTGAACTCGCTACCTATTACGGTAGTGCCCTTTAAAATCGGACATTCGGACAGACAGTCAGCGGAGGCAGAGTAATACCAGTGCAGAGTGCACCCTACGGGTACCATAAACCCTAAAAATTAAAAAAGTTGTCAATGATAACGTCTATAAATCAAATGATTTTATTAATCATCACACATAACATGTCAAAATATTAAAATTAATTTAATTCCCAAAAGTTTCGTCAAACATAAAAGAAAATACACACAAAGAAGATACTAAGAAAATAAGTCGCCCCGGGACACATCCGACGCAAAAGTCCCCATTACGCTGGCAGCGTTAACTCGCTTCACTGCAAATGAGATTCTCTGCATAAGATAGGCCCCAGAACACCAGTCATAACCGCGCCCCTCAAGCGGTGACCTATCTCCCTAATAAAGGCCTTCCCCTGTACTCGCTAAACCCCAGCGGTTTCGATCACGAGAGGCACAAAAGTGTAAGTGTAGCCTGAGCGATTCGAATCGTCTAACTGTAAAATTCCATACTAATTCAAAGTTTTACGGTTAGAATAAAATAGGATTTGGTATACGGGGCTGGCCTAAAAGCGCCAAATACTTTTGGACCTTCAACCTCGCAGCCTCTTCCGCTGCAGGATCCGTGCAGGTACACGTAGCGTCCCAAACTCTATTAACGCGCCTTATTCGCGCGAATTAGATAGGAATAGGAATTGCGCATTTTGGAGATAACCCAGTACTGCTCAATCGATTCTCTTTGCGATAGAAAACATTATATTGGTCCTATTTGAAATTTTATCGGTCGCGCACGTCGTAATTAAGCCCATACTCTCTGAGAGAAGGCCTGTGCCTGCAGAGAGACGTATATCATATATAGGCTGCGTAAAAAAAGTCACCCTGTATATTACCCTGTACAGTATGACTCTAAAATCTAGTACCTAAAAATCTTGTGTCACAGTGTTTGTCATCGAACTCCAAAACGGGTTCACCGATTTTTATGAATTTTTTTTGTGTATATTTGGTAGGTCTGACAATAGGTTGTATGGGAAATTAATAAATAAGTATTGCAAAACAACGTTTGCCGAGTCAGCTAGTATTTTTATAAAATATTGCCCATTTTTGTTGTGACTTTGAACCTCGTCATTTGTTCTTCATAGATATTAGGCATAAAATATGTATGGTACGGCCGGTAACTATTGTAGTTATCGGCGCAATTGCCTGTAATTTACTGGGCCCACCCGTCTGATTGTAGGTTTTCACTCTAATGTGAGCTTGTGGACACTCTTCTTTTATTTTTAATGAATCGATTGGTTGCTGGGTTAGTTCTTGTAATGGCCGTTTTGACCGAGTGGATTATAGTTGTTAGTAGTATAACTAGGGCTTGCCGCACTTCGGCAACGGCTTTTAACTTATGAGACGTTATCAAAGTATCTATCTTCTATCATCTGTCTGACAGTATAAATATTTGAACCGCAACAAACAAGAATTAAGAAAAAAAGTTATTCTATCAGCCAACAATAACTTCAGGTTATCATGATGGGCAAAATTGAGGGGAAGAGGCGCGCTCTGGTAGAAAAAGAAAATCATGGCTCCGTAACATCAGATGGACTGGAGTTGCCAGCGTCGAAGATCTATTTCGCTTGGCAAAGAGAAGAGAGGAATATGCAGAGCTGACGGCCACCCGTCAAGAGCAATATTTCGTCCAACAAAATAAATTAATGAGCAGCCCACGCTATCGGCAAATAAATCAAAAATATTCAGCTATTAAAGTCATTTTGGTCAGCTTAATAAGGGCCTTTGTACACGACATTTTTTGAACGCGCTGACGACGCGTGTAGAATGCAATCAGGACGGTCAGCAAACAAAAAGCCGCCGACACGTTGTAACTTTTGCACACACACGATCCGTGCGTTTGTAATCTGCCATTACGCGTTGACAACGCGCAGAGGACGCTTATAAAAACGCACGTCAGCTGCGCTTAAAAAACGTCGTGTCCAAGGGCCCTAAGTCTTTTGGTCAGCAGAAATAAATTAAAGAACAACACGCAGTCAGCAAGTAAACAAAAAATGGCCAGATTTATTGATTGGGAAGTGCTGCAAAATCACACTTGCTCAAATTGGAAAGAGCACAGCGATCGGTTTTAAAAGTTATGTTTAGGAAACCTTATCGATTTTCCACTGATCTATTGTACCAAGAAAGTGGCCTCCTACGTGTGCGACAGCTCTACGTCCGTAAAGCGATCATGACAGCCCATGCTACATCATCTCTAGTTGCCTCGTCCAGACGAGTCCCAAGACTTCCCACACCTTTCTGTAGGACATCTTTTGCCCAGCGTTTTCCTCGTTTTATGTTTCCTTTTCTATACAATAAAGTTCATCTCAAATGTAACCTTATAAACCTAAATATATTTGCTGCGAAGAATGCCGTCACTGACCACTTAACTACCTACCCTGAATTATGCAGAGACGGAATTCTTATTTCATATCGTAGAGTAAACCCTCATTTTAAGTATTATACTTATATATTTAATATATATGTATATTGTATACATTGTATGTACGTGTGTATGAGTATATATGTAGGTATGTGTATGTATATATTATGTATATATGTATATATATTCATACTATACGGGATGTAGGGATCTTATTTCGTATCTATTAGCTATGCTCCTTAGGTGTAAGTTAATTTGTTAGTTAAGTGCTTGTTATGCATGTATATGTAACTAATATTAATCTACTATATACAAATTATGTACACGGTAAAATATTTTAAATAGGCTGTTGCGGTTAAGAATTGGTCAACAACTAAATAAAACAGAAACTGTGCACACTAATAAAGTCCCCAAGATACAGGCCTAGCCTAGTTTGGGGACTGCCGGTAAACGCAAATACATTTTATGTAATACCCTTCAAAGACTATATTTATAAGCGACCTTAATTTGTATATCTTTTTGGAAATAAATAATTTACATTACATTACATTACATTACATTACATTACATTACATTACATTACATTACATTACATTACATTACATTACATTACATTACATTACATTACATTACATTACATTACATTACATTACATTACATTACATTACATTACATTACATTACATTACATTACATTACATTACATTACATTACATTACATTACATTACATTACATTACATTACATTACATTACATTACATTACATTACATTACATTACATTACATTACATTACATTACATTACATTACATTACATTACATTACATTACATTACATTACATTACATTACATACATTTACGTTTATTACAACAATAAGGGCTTTTCAAAGCATTATTAAAAAAACAGTACATATGTCAAAATTGACATGACATCAATGAACCTTCTCTATAGTTTCTGTCACGTCGTCGCCCGCTTGTTTCGTTGACGAAAGGATAGATGTTTAGATTATCACAGAGTAATAACAATGTACAACGTTTTAAAACATATCATGACATTTGTTCTCCTTGCAGCGCCATCTAGTTTTTTTTAATGACTCAACTGACAGCTGTCACTGAAAAGCCCTCAGTTTGACGCTGAATAATTTGGAATTATCTACTGGCTAATTCGGAAGTTTCTGCTGATACATTTGTAATTATATGTTGCTTAATTTGATTAATGCCAAATCTTCGTCTATTCGATTCCCGAATTCGTTTATAACAACGGAAAAAAGTAAACGCGTTGCCATCGTCTGTTTTTCCACACATGATAGATAGATTATAGATAAATCATTTATTTACATAAGACACACACACGTATACAAAGCATAAATACATCTAATTACAAGAAACAGTACAAGTAAATGCCATCCTTATGTACCACGTTTTAAGCAAATAAAATTATTTTATTTTATTTTAAAACATAGCACAAAACAGATGCACACATGAAGAGCAAAAGCATTAAGATTTTAAATACACGGTACGTTAATGTACCAATTGGTGAAAAGAGTGGCAACGTAGGTGTGGCAAATGTAAATGGGATCCGAGTCAGCATGTGCTGAAAGTTTGGGAAAACTTATACACATAACCTATCTTTAAAACTCCGTCTTCCTTTACCATCAGGCGCGACTGGAGTCAAGTGCTAACCTGTCCTAATTAAAAAAAAACTTTTATTGTTGACAGAAAAGAGTGTTTACTAAACGTACCTAGTTTTGTCGATTGTTTCATAAGCAGCCTATATACGTCCCACTGTTGGGCACAGACCTTCTCTCAGAGAGAGTTTCGATCGTTTAAATCATAGATACCCAATAAGAACTCCGGTCCACAGCAGCCTCGTTTAATTTGAAGGCTGAGACCGCCACTTTATCAATGCGCCACGCACAAACATACAGCAGAGTGTCACCCGTAGTAAATGGGCTCTAGACTAGAGTGCAGAGTGGTGTTGAGCAGTGTTGCCAGTCTTGGCGATTTAGCGCTATTTGGTTTTGAATCTCGGGGAATGAAATGGCAACCAGGTCACCATTTTAAATTAAACAGCTGAACGACCTTTTTACTCTCACAGTCAGAGATGAGCAACCGACGACGCGAGCTCCATCTCAACTCAGCATGATTAAGCTCTGCGAATCCGAGCGGAAACTGGTTGGACTCTTCCGACGAAAAATCAAGTAAGTAATACAAGAATTAAGTTAATTGTTAATAGTTTTTGTATTGCCTAAGGCAGTTCATGAGCTAAAAAACTGGCCAAGTGCGTGTCGGGCCACGCGCAGTGTAGGATTCCTTAGAAACATATTGGTTTTATCTGCTTTACGGAACTAACAACTTCAGCAACGTAATGTTCAATGGATTTTATACGAAGTTTTCCTTTTATAAGTTGGTCGCCTATTACTTGTTAACTTGTAAAGCCTACTTAAATGTGATAGTTTTCCTTTTAAGTTCATTATATCTGCTACTACTACTACGTTCACGTTTCTACAATCAACCGTTTAGCTAGAAGAGGAGGGAGGACACCCTACTCGTACAAAAAATTGGCGGAGAATGGACAAGGCGAAACAATAAGGGAAGAAACACGTCGACTACGGAACCCTAAAAATCAGGTTACATACGCGGCCTATATACGTCCCACTGTAGGGCACAGGCCTTCTCTCAGGGAGAGAGTGTGGGTTTAATCACCACTCATGCCCACCGCGGATTGGCGATTTCAAGCACTGAGGTATGTGAATAGCTCAGACACTCAGGTTTCCTCACGTTGTTTTCCTTCACCGTTAGCGAATGGCATTGCTACTATAACTTCACAAATATACATAACTTAGAAAACTAAGTCATAGGTATATGCCTGCACTGGGGATCGAACCTGGGTCTCTCGCTTCCGAGTCCGATGTTCTATCCACTAGGCTACCACCGCATTCTCCCCACTAGGCTACCATCGCATGTAAATCAGGTTACTTTTTCAAAATATCAGCTTTCTCTAGCAACCAGGATCTGGCAATACTGGCGTGGAGGGCCGCTAGGTAATTGGTGCTGAGGATCAAAGGCGCGCCGGCGGCTAGGTGTCGCCTGTCACTAGCAGTCCCGCCCGCTAACGAGTAGGGACGGGCCGGTTCGTCGATGGCCGATATCGAAACCGCAGAGCCATATCTAAAAGACACCGGTGAGACAAGACGTCTTTGATGTTTATGAAATTTAATTACCAAGGATAACATTTTGATTGATTGGCAGAAAACACTAAATTGAGCAGTAAAGTAACTTAAGTAATAACAATAATGGCTTAAGCACCCAAAACTGGCTGCGTGCGTGGAACAACTAATGAATGTTGATGAAACGAAAGTGGTTTAAAAACCTATTGGTTTGTCAGAAAATCATGAGTAACATTTTATTATGTCGGTAAGCTGTAAAAAATAGTTTTGATGAGCTAATGGGTGGGTTTCTTTATTTATGTGGAGAGAAAAGGGGGGAATAGCCTAACAAATTGCCGACTAAACCTCGACCAGATTTGATGAAATGCTGCCCAAATATGTTATTAATAATTTATATTGTTTATTTCTTTATTATTATGTTTATTATATTATTTTTATTTGTTTTGTGTATCTGTGTAAAATATAATCACACACGTTTAGTCTTATAGTGCATTAGTTTAGTCTGTAATGTTGTAAGATTTTTTATGACATAATTAAATGAATAGCAACACAGTCCACACAGTCTAATCCCAATTTTATCGACATTGATGTAATTTCATCCAGCACTATCGGCCCTGGGCCTGTCGGCAGCAGGCGCCCTCTCGCGGCGCGCCACGCAACTACACTGCGCACCGAACTTTATTCAGGAAATTATTTTACTTTCACGTTTCCACGAGGAAAGAAATAACTGGCGGAAGCTTGCTTCACATTTTCGAGGACATTGGTCAACACTATTCCTGTGGGTTTGTCATTTAAAACTTTTAGTGTTCCTTACTGCAAGGGTACTGACGGGATCTAATGGAACTAGGCGTACAATGTGTGTCTGTCTATAAAAAAGGCTTTTTCTCTTGAAATTATAATATGATGTAAAAGGTATCTAGTTGGAATCTTACAGATTATTAATTTAATTATTTGAGAAGTTCTAACAGCAATACCACTCGGTACCTCAGCGCTTGAAAGTGCCAATCCGCGGTGGGCACGCCCATACTCTCTCCTTGAGAGAAGGCCTGTGGGCTTAATCACAAGATTAAGCCCATACTTAGCGGCTCTAAGAGCGCGAGCTTAAAAAATTACATTTAATAAACCCTGAAAATTTAAATATTATTTAAATTTATTTAAATTTTAAAGAAAATAATATTTAAATATTTTATGTATGTTTTTTATGTGTGCACACAGAATATTCAAATTTTCGATTTAGAAACCGACGGTACGTCTATTCTCACTTACGAACAGGCATAACAAGAACCTTTAACCCTTTCCAAATTTATCTGATAACCGTTTGACCGCCTCAGCGTCTTCTTGAAATATTAAAACTGGTCTTTGCCATCAGGGTCGCTGTATAATCTATAATCTACCATAATAACACTTTATCGGCATCACATTTTTGGGCGCGTTTACACCATTCTTTGTTCTACAGGATGATTTTGAAATCGTTAGCTATATTTTGAGAGAATGTTCTTTTCATTGTGAAAAACAACATTATTAATGATTGGGTAATGGTATAACATTTTTGTAAATATTCGTGATTTCCAACCTTTTGCTCGAAAATGTGAATCCAAATTCAACGTGGTAGGAAGTACCATGACTGTATTCTTTTCGTTGCACTAACTCGTGCTGAGGACAAATTTAAAAACCTATTTAGTCGGAATAGCAAGGCCCAGTCGAGAGACGCTAGTTATTAAGTTCAGACCTTTTTTCAGCGAATTTGGACGACGATTTGCTGTATCTTGCTAAGAAGAAGAAAATTCGTTGCGAGTTGCGTTAGTAACGGATTTTTTCCATACGGGATTTCGAACGCACACGCCCTACCATCCGGAATTTCAAATCGGAGAAAATTTCGAACAGAAAACTTGTGTATGTATGTGGTAGTTCTGCGTCCGCAATCCGGAATCTAAGTTCCGAAATATTCTGAGTCATGTATATTTGTGAAGTTGTAGTAGCAATACCACTTGCTAACTGTGAAGGAATACACCGTGAGGAAACTTTAGTGTCTGAGGTATTTACATCAATGGCCCAACTATGAGGCTAAGCGCGGAAATGCGGAAATCACAGGTCTACTTAGAACTAGAAGATGAAAACACTATTTTAGCAAGTTCTACGATAAGATTCCTCAGGATATATTAGAGTTACCATCGACGCGGTTTAAAAAATGTGTTTAGCATACTCTGTGCAAAAAAGCCCATTATAACATTAAGGATTATTTGGACGACAAGGATGTCTGGTATTTAAATAATGTTAATAGGAAAGATTGTATTTAGTGTAGTGTAACTTTAAGTTGAAAACTCTGTTCATTAAGCAAACCTATTGTGAAAAGAATAAATGTGGAGTTTCTTTGTTAGCTTCTTCTCCGCATAATCTATTAACAGCTTTGAAGTTCAAGTAAACATTTTGTTTTTATAGTGAATAAATTTTTTGACTTTGACTTTGAGTTCTCCATTGCTCGCTTGGTGTAAAGCCGGAGCAGCCATACTCCCTTGAACTTGCCTCCGAGCTGCCGCGGGGGCGGCGGGGGCGGTGGGGGCGGCGGGGCTATGCAAACTGGCGGTGGCTCGTGCTGGCGCATATTTGTTGCTCGTTTAATGCTGCTGTTACGTCTGGCATGCTGTCTCGCTCGCACAATCTAACATGTTTACTGATCTGGTCTGAGGGTTTGATGGATAAATTAAATTACGGACATCTTACATACATTTTTGTTTCCATACACTCAGGTTTTTAATTTGAAAAAAATATTAGCTTTAGTATCAAATTGTCTCAATCAAAAACTAGGTACCTACTAGATAATTTTATTATCTATCAAACCCTGAGACCACATTTATAAAAGTGTACTCATTGTATTACATTCATTAAAAATGTTAGAAAGTGCGAGCGAGACAGCGCACCTTAAATACCTAGTTACAAATTTGCTACAGCGCCTTTTTCGCTTCAGCCATCTAATTTAGGTAGTTTTTAGGGTTCCGTACCTCGATAGGAAAAACGGAACCCTTACAGGATCACTTTGTTGTGCGTCTGTCCGTCCGTCTGTCTGCCTGTCAAGACCCTTTATCTCGAGAGCGCCCGGAGGTATTGAGTTTTTCAAATGAAGCACTTAGACAGCGGTGGTAGCCTAGTGGGTAGAACCTCGGACTCGGAAGTAGGAGACCCAGGTTCGATCCCCGGTGCGGGCATGTACCTATGACTTGGTTTTCTAAGTTATGTACATTTGTGAAGTTATGGTAGCAATACCACTCGCTAACGGTGAAGGAAAACATCGTGAGGAAACCTGAGTGTCTGAGCTGTTCACATACCTCAGCGCTTGAAATCGCCAATCCGCGGTGGGCACGCGTGGTGATTAAGCCCATACTCTCTCCCTGAGAGAAGGCCTGTGCCCTACAGTGGGACGTATATAGGCTGCTTATGTATGTATGTAAGCACTTAGAAAGATTATTAAGTTTTGTAGAACTTTTATGGTTGCGATAGTGATCCAATCCATTCTACTAACCCACGTTCGTCCAATGCTGGACACACGGACGGCTGGACTCCCCCAAGGCGCACCACTTCGTCCAATGCTGGACACACGGACGGCTGGACTCCCCCAAGGCGCACCACTTCGTCCAATGCTGGACACACGGACGGCTGGACTCCCCCAAGGCGCACCACTTCGTCCAATGCTGGACACACGGACGGCTGGACTCCCCCAAGGCGCACCACTTCTTTCTATCCTCAGCCACTCTCGTCCAGCCGCTACCAGCAATCGCCTCAGATCGTCAGTCCAGCGAGCTGGTGGAAGTTCTGCGCTGCATTTGCCAGCTTGTTTTGTGCTTTCGACCCGATTGATACTCTCAGATTAATTAAAATAAGCCTTGTAATGCTTAGGCAGCCAAGACATCATAGTTCCATCATAAGAGACTCCGGCTAAAAGGAGGTATTCTTTGAAAACTGAATTTTAGCAATTAATAGAAATCTTGGCCGTTGGACCGATTCGTCCGAAGTCACTTGAAGTGTATCCTGAATAGTTTTCATAATGTTTAGTGCTTACGAAAGATTTACTTCGAAAAGTTGCGTGTGGCTATGCTACGACGGCCGCTCAACATTTCGTAAAAACAATACAATACAATATACTTAATACATTACAAATAAACTTTATTTCTCCATCCACAAATTAGGTACAAAAGAGGTGGTACAATATGAATTGAACAGAATTGAAAGACCGCGTGTGGTTTTGAAATTAATCATTCAATAGTTCCTAACCCGGTGCGATGAGAATCGGCAAACTGTTAAATGAAAACTACATTTTGAGCGGTTCGACCCTATTTCGGAGCGGAATGATGTGCGCAAAGATATATCTGCCAATGGGAGCGAGGGAAATTCGTCCTTAACACGAGGCGTTAAGGCTGGAAAGTCCTGGGTGTGTGCGCACGAGTGATTTGGCCGGCTGTACAGCCTGAAGCGGCACTGGGAACCAACAGCTGGTAGGGAGCGCAGACTGTCTGTACATCAACACAATTATTCTTTCGTAAATAGTTATTAGCATTTCAGACTAGTCTACTAAATTTATAGGACAACTTCTCTTGTTATTGCATAGGGCAATAAGGACAGTTTCTTGATTACGTCTGTACAAATCGCATGCGTAATGTATGGAACTGACTACCAATTTCTCCTAATAGTTTTTTTTTATTTATTTCCTTCACAATCTATATGTCTAAAAATATGGTAGGTGCTTGAACTCGTCTCTATAGGGATGTGACAAAATAATAAAATTAAAAAAAAAACGAAAATATAGAAGTTTTTTTGAAAATCGATTTTCGTTTCTATTTTAAGGGTATTTTATAGCTAATAATTAAAATTTGGTAGAATTTCCGCAGTTGCTGCAACAGAGCCGGTGTCCACACTGTTTACAGCAGCAGAGATTTTTTTCTCTGTTTTTATAGTTTAGTCATCCATCCTATGTAGTTTAGTCATCCGCAAGCCTGTGCTGAAGTGATTAGATTCCATTATCGATTGCTAAGTAAGTAAGAATAGGTAAGATAAAATAAGATAAGGTAAAATTTATTCATACAATCGCATTTACAAGGTGTACATAAGAAAAAAAATTAACATAGGTAAAAGTGAAAAAATATTTTCGCGTCGAATTGTTAACCGCCTCCTTTTTTAAAGTCGGTTAAAAATGTAATAGCTCAACTTGAGTCTCAAGTTACTATTGATGCGATAAGAAATCTCAAGGTGATGAAGAATCATGTAAAACTCATCGATTCCGCTATCGATAGGCTATTTTAGACATGGTGGGTACCTTCCCTATGTCGATTCACGAGAGTCTATTCACAGCATTCATTCATTACACAGCTTACAGAACTGATATAGATGGTCACTTTTAAGATAGTTTTGGGGGTACGAAAGTGCTTGCGACGGCCACTAATTATGAAACCTAAGCTGATGGACTGGCCTCTGCTCACTTAAAAGAGACATTCATACCATGGGACTAACCGACACCGTCGGTTGACCAACCGCCATTATTGGGAAGCTGGGATCACTAAATTAGGTGTTAGGGTGAAGAATCTGATTATGATGAATCGTCCTATTGATGAACAGACACCTGCTGGCATGGTCGGTGACTCCATAATAATTGATTGATTTTATTAGGGTTCCGTATACCGTATTCCAACAGCCTACCTACTGCGATCGCCAACCCGCCTGCCAAGCGGGGCGATTATAGCAAAACCCCTCATGGTTATGAAAACCACGAAGGAGGCCTATGTCCTGCAGTGGGCGTCAAATGGCTGATGATGATGATGATTGTGTGGAATCCTCTCCACGCGAGTTCAACTCGCATTTGGCCGGTTTTTTTTTCTTATTTCAGACCATTTGTACGTACACCTTGATTGGTGGTTGACGAATACTTTCGCGGACATACTCTCTCCTTTGGATGTTGCTCTCAGGTCAAGGAGTTTGACAGAGGGATTCAGCTGAGATGGGTTGCCTTCAAGAAGCTGAACGATGTCCACGTTTCATCATCAACCCATTATGTCCCCACCGAGGGGCACGGGTCTCTTCCCTGAGGAAGGTATAGGCCATACTCCACCACGGGGGCCAAGTCCAGATTGGTGGAGGAGGTGTCCACGTTTGTCCACCCAAAATTCCACAAAGCCTAAAGACAAAGACCCTCAAGATAGCCAATATGGAGAAAATCCAAGTCACGCAAAGGCCTATGGAGCGGCCCATGCTAGGCATCTCACTTATTGATCGTGTCGTGTGCGCCGTTATGCGACTAAAAACCAATGACGAATGTGTGGATTTACTGACTGTAGGAATGCAAATCAAGAAGCCAAAATAGAGATGGGTAGGGCATCGACGAAGGTAGCCACTGAGTGGTGGCCAAGAACTGTCGACGGTCGGTGGGCAGACCACCAGTCCGGTGGGCCGAAGACATTGTGAACGCGGCTAGGAAACATTGGACGAGACTGGCAAAGGACCGCATGGGTTGGCGTGAAAGAGAATAGGCCTATGCCCAAAAGTGGGCTCTGTTTATGGGCTGATTAGATAGAGGCTTCCAGAGATGTCAGAGAAGTGCTAACTTTCTAGAAAGATAGGCTGGCTGGAGTAATCTCAGGGCCTTGGTATGTACTATCCCAACTATGATTCTAGGTGAGGAAATCCCCGGTTTAACTAACCAAGCTGATGGTTGACTGTGTGACTGGAATGGATACATCACATCCATGTTTAGGTACGCACCATAGTTTAGTATTCACTGACAGTTGAGCCATAGTTCTTTGATCAAAATTTTTCGGGTACTTATTCCATCCTGAACACAACGTTGCTTAGAGCAAACTGCGCCAAATTACTGGATAAGAAAGAAAATAGATAAATACCTATTATCTAGGGTTACTAACAGCCACAAACGAATGAATAGCCAATTGACAGGGATGTCAGTCTTAAAATTAATCTACGGACTCTTCAAATACCATGGTGCAAGAAGTTTTGTCCTTATTCACTGGATAGAGCTTACCAATCAAGGATTCTTGTTACCGATGAATAAAAATAATAAACATAGCACTGTCAGATAGCATTGGCGATCCGTCAGATCGAGCTTTATCAAATAAAAACTCGTTTGTGTCTACAGCTTGGGCCAAGGTCTCTGTGTAGAAGCGCCGGTAAACGGTAGCCGGGTAGATCCAAGAAAGGCACAGGGCGCGGGCGGTGGGAACTCGCACCTGCACCGGCATAATCTGGCAATATCGCTGATCGGCACGCCCTTCGCGGTATTTGCCGTTGGCGGGAGGCCTATGAGTGTGCACCCATCGATGTGTTGAGGGGATATTCCGTATTACGCGTTAATAAGGCTGCCAATCGTACCTCTTTTTAGGGTTCCGTACCCGAAGGGTGCCAAGCGAAACCCTATTACCAAGACTTCACTGTCCGTCTGTCTGTCTGTCACCAAGCTCATGAACCGTGATAGTTAGGCAGTTGACATTTTCACAGATTATTTATTTCTGTTGCCGCTATACAAATACTAAAAACAGGATGAAATAAATATTTAAGGGGGGCTCCCATACAACAAACAATAAACGTCGTCTAAAGACAGCGCTCGCCATCTAGCGGCCATCTATGTAACCGTCCCAGCGCCGATGTCATGTCTTTAAATGTCAATGTTAAACGCTTCTTGTTGGTTTCTATAGATGGCGCTGTTCTTTAGATCTTTGTCTAATGTTGTATAGATAATGGTACGGAAGCCTTCGTGCGCGAGTCCGACTCGCACTTGGCCAGTTTTTTTGTAACTGTTGTTTCTGTAATCGTTTTCTGGTGTGTGGAATAAAGAATTTTCTTATGTTATCTTATCTTACGTGGTATTTTAGACAAAGATCCTTCATGGATGGTAATCAAGCGTGGTAACCGCAAGACTAATGAGGTAATCAGGAGACAGACAGACATACTTACATTTCCTCCTCTCAGCTGGCGCGGGCTGGCTGTAGTCTTTGTCGGGTACCTCTTCCTTCACCTTTGCCTCCATCTAAAACAAAAGAGATACTCGATACAATGGAAAGGCCACACAAATGCTTTAAAATCTGCTCATAAACTTTTTGACGTGAAAGGTCCTTCATTTCGGTAGCAATCCGGGTTAATAATCGGGGGTCACTTGCAACGAAATAATAATAATAAGCATGCAACGAAGGCGAGGGCTGTTACTCTGTAACTACATGTCGTGTGTGCAATTCACATATAATATATCGTTGAGTAGAACAAAGTAGCTATTACTCAGATTCTCTTGATTCGTGCCGCTAGATGGCGGCAGTGCCGCGTGACACATTGCGCAGTTTGAGCTAAAAATTATATCTTACTTATACAGTCTGTTCATCCTTACTTGTCCAATTTAGTAAACTATATTCTAACCTCAAAATTGACATTTGATGCCGAAACTAGATATTTTCTTGCAAGTTCGTGCACTTTGTTTATAAACATAGCAGCGTGTTATCCAAAATGGTGTCCCAGGTTACTTCATTTATGGGAATATGGCAGTTTTCGACCAAAAAGTCATACTTTGCGGGTAGAATCTTGTTTACTAAATTGGACAAGTAAAGATGAATAGACTATAGATGTTTCACGTTAAACCACCGGCAGAAATAAGTATTGTTTAAAAAAAAATCATAGGTACATGCCCGCACAGGGAATCGAGCCTGGGTCTCTCCCTTCCGAGTCCATTATTCTACCCACTGGGCTACCACCGCTTCGTGAGGAAACCCGCGCCTCGATTGGCTCCGCACGTATTGACTTGTCTTTCCTGTGGGCTAGGCCGACTAAGCTGTCAGGATGGTAGAGGTGCTGGGCTCGTCTAAAAACAATCTCCCAGGCCGTTCGAATGGTCCCTTCACCCAACTAGTGTGAGTGAAGGTGCCACTGGATGCTGTATAAATCATCTGATTACGTGGATGCAAAGGCCAGTTTTTTTTATATAACATACGTCAACTTTTCACAAGAGATGTTTGCAAATTGTTTATTTTTAACACGCTTTTTATTAGATTAACTTGTATGTATGGCGTGGATTAGAAGAGACCTACACTCAGCATTGGGTGGCTATAGGTTGAAGAAGAGAGGAGAAGAAGACACTTGTATGTATGTACAAAATAAGGCTAGCTTTCGCTAGCGCTATCTGACAGCACTACCTATCTGTTTATCCAGGGGTAAGACCTTTCCAGTGAATAAGTCCAAAAACGTCTTGCACCCTGACATTTGCAGAATTATACGTAGATAAATTGTTTTACTGACACCCCTATCAATTAGCTATTCATTTGTTCAGGCCACACTTGTTCACAACACTGAAACCGTCGCCCACGATACAGGCGGTGCCTAGTGTGGGGACACTGTCACTTTAAGGAGTTATATTTTGTGCTATTCTACCCACCTGTAAACAGTTTTCGATAAACTAGTCGCCGAAAAGCACGTTCATACAATAGTTGCAAACATTTTTTTTTCAAATCATGCAAACATAAACTCACGTCTGTATCCCAGAGGGGTAGGCAGAGACCAGGGACTGCCACTTGCCACGATCCTGACAGATCAGTTTCGCTTCCTCAACATTCATTAGTCGTTGCATGCACGCACCCCGGTTTCGGGCACTTTTTATTTGGCCTTTGCTAATACATCCCCTATTTGGTTGAAGTATGTTATAAGGCCGCTATACCTACGTGACGTCAATGAAGACTCGTGGACATAGTGGCGCAATACCACCGGTGCCCTCAATTGGAAAAAACACAGGATATGCATTTTTTTCAAGCGCGGACTTTCGATACTCGCGCTCCTAGCATCGGACGCATTCCAAATTTAAATATTATATGTAAAAATCACATTATAGTAAAACTGCACGACCCTTTGACTTTCTTTCATCTCCACGGTAGCCACCCACTATAATTAGTATGTCCGCCTGGGACGTCCCTTACCTTCCCTTTCACCCACATTGTTTCAAATCAGTGTGTCTATCATAGAACACATGTCTATAGTCCAAAATCACGGTAGGTAGTTTGAATTGTGACAGTGTTTTAGCGGGAGCGTTTTACCACCGCATAGACATAGCTCGTGTGCCTTGCTTTTTGTTGAATTCCCCTGTATTTGTTATTATTACCCGAATACGGCGCAGCCCAAAAGGAAGGCAATGTGTTTTTTGGCTGTCGGACTATTGCTGGTTTTTAATTTCTTTCTATTTTACGTCTTTTAATTCAATTCAATTCAAATATTTTTATTCATTGTAAAAACAGAATGTTTACTTAATGAACGTCAAAGTTGTTAGTTTCACAATTAATGGATTATGTGGAGAAGAAGCTAACAAAGAAACTCCACATTTATTCTTTTCAAAACACGTTTTAACTTAATTAACAGAGTTTTCAACTTAAAATATTAGTCATGAATGTGTTGAACACTAGTCACAATCGTCCTTTAAATAATATTAATCTACTGTTTAATGCCAAACATCTTTGTCTTCTAAATAATCCTTGATGTTATAGTAAGCCTTTTTACACAGAATGTGCTTAACACATTTTTTAAATCGCGTTGGAGGTAACTCTAATATATCTTGAGGAATTTTGTTGTAGAACCTTATACAGTGCCCCATAAAGGATGTGTTAACTTTTGCAAGTCTAAATAGTGGAAATGACAATTTATGTTTATTTCTAGTATTAACATTATGGTGGCCACCAACATTTTCGAAGTCTTTGATATTTTTTCTAACGTACATAATATTTTCATAAATGTATTGACATGTCTGTTTCTGTTTTATATGTCTGTTTCTGTTGAATGTTCCGCAGTTGAAGTGGCAGTGGGCGGGGCATATAGCTCGGAGAACTGATGGCCGTTGGGGCGGAAAAGTTCTGACCTGGCGACCGCGGACCGGACGACGCAGCGTGGGCGGGCCCCCCACCAAATGGTCTGACGACCTGGTTACGGTGGCGGGGAGTCGCTGGATGCGGGCGGCACTAGACCGGGAAGGTTGGAAAACCATGAGGGAGGCCTATGTCCTGCAGTGGGCGTCAAATGGCTGATGATGATTGTGATGATGATATGTCTGTCTAGGTAGCGATAATGAATGTATCTCTTCTTCTTCTTCAGTTATTTGAAGCACAATATCGCAATGTGGATGTCAAGACAGTTGCGTTCGGAGGTGAGCAGACCCTTGACAAGAGCCAGCTGACCGTCGGTTTTCATCTAGTGCAGCGTCTGGTTTACGTCTAGACGATAACGCGAGGTTAGGTAGGTACCTGTTACTGCTAATCGAACCAAAGTTCGCGTATTTTGTTTGTAAACAAATAAATTTTATTCCATTTAACGTTAGATACAAATTTTTAACTTAATATATATTGAGATCTAGCGATAGAACAATCTATATACTTATTCCATTGTTAATTATACTAATATTATAAACGCGAAAGTTTGTATGTATGGATGGATGTTTGTTACTCTTTCATGCAAAAACGGCTGAACGGATCCGGATGAAATTTTGCACAGAGGTAGTTTATAGTCTGGATTAGCACATAGGCTATTTTTATCCCGGGCATATACACATCAAAATTACCACGCGAACGAAGTCGCGGGCAACAGCTAGTTAATTAGATTATATTGCATTAAATAAAGTGTACAAAAGATAGACTTAATGCTAATGGTATTTTCTACCAACTTGCAGGAGGTAAAGAGAGACAAAACTGGAAATAGGTGAGCAGAAAAGTCTCCTTCTGAACTAAATTTTATATTTCATTTTATTCAGTAACAAGGTTATTAAATAACTTTGTAATTACGGTTAAAATCACAAATAATTAATGTTTTATGTTTCCCGCTTGGTAATTAAACCCATTTTCTCTCTCTCTGAGAGAAGGCCTGAGCCCTGCAGTGAGACGTGTTAAAAAATTTAAAAATTTCCTCAATTTTACCTAATAAATAATCTCGATTAGACTCGTTGTGGACTGAAAGAGGATTTAGACTGGGGCGAAGGCGCGGAAAAGACGCGACGCGTCGCATTGAGATGGCGCCATCGCCCCGTCTCTTCTGTGGGCTTCGTCCAGTCCGTACCTTCAGTACATTTTGTATGAAAGAGAATCGGAAAGAGGACGAGTCTTTCCGCGCTCTCGCCCCACATCCTTTCTGCGTGTCCCAGGCCTGTGTGAACTGTCTATTTTCCGTAAGCTTAGGCGAAGAAAAGCTCCGCAGTTTCCCGCCCTTTCCACGAGAAGCGCTAAGCCCGCTAAAGTGTCTTCCAAACTGATCCGCGAGGCAAGTATCGATGTAGCACCTGGCTGGCACCTGTGCACGGCAAGTTGATGGAGAACTGCGACAGAAGTTCCAGCTTAGATGAAAATGCTATTCGAACGGTTCTCTGATTCGCAGAGCTTAATCATGGTTAGCCAAGACGGAGCTCGCGTGGTCGGTTGCTCGTCTCTGACTGCGAAACCTGGTCGGACTCTTCCGATAAAAAATCAAGTAAGTAAATTATTAGATCGAAGAGTATGTAATTTATTAGAACAATTGATCAATTGTATGAGTTGCCACATTGATTTTCATTGGCTGTTATCTCACTAGTCATTATTTTATTGCGTTATTTCAATTAGACGTTGTATTTAGTTATTTTTATACAGGGGGTTCTTGTAAATTTTTGTATGGAAGTCATGCAACTTTAGTATGAAACACCTGAAATTTTTTCGCGGTTTCGTTATAGGGTACATAGATAGATAGTTAAAACTTAATAAAAGTGACAAGAATCCCATAGAAAAAGTCCCTATAAAAAGTTGGGAGAGGTCTGTCAGGATTGCTGCTAGTGGCAAAAACTACCCCTGCGGTATACAGGTAAGAGTTTATATATGTATGTATGTAGAAGTTGTTAGTACTGATTAATAGAACCTCCTTCTTCATAAACTCTCTAACAGTACAACTTCCTTCTTCATAAGTTCTCCGTATTCGTCCGTATATATTTTAATATTATAACAAATATGTTTTAAGTACGTTCAGCGATAATCGTTGAATAACCTTCACGACGTTGTCTGATTCGATTAATTATTATTTTGATAGAGTAATTTAGAGTAATTCCATTTAAATTAGATTCCATGTTTATTGTATCCACGAGAAAGTTATTCAACTCTCCTTCTTAATGCATGTTCTTCTTGAAATCGTTTTTAGGGTTCCGCACCTCAAAAGGAAAAAAAGAAACCCTTATAGGATCAATTTGTTGTTTTCCGTCCGTCCGTCCGTCTGTCTGTCAAGACCCTTCATAGTAATAGAAAATTTTTATTTGTTTTCAACATAATAAGGCACGCACAATAACCGAGTTACAATTAAAACCATATACTTAATGAAAAAAATCAAACTTCTAAGTTAACGTAAAAAAAAAACATATGGCCGTTTATGCCGCAAAAAACGTATACTTCGACACTCAAGGGAATCACAATTTATAGGGAACTTTCCGTTAACGTAGAACCATGTAATTTGGCAAGTAATATCGTATTATACTACAACTACAGGAAAAATCTGAAAATATTTGTAATTGAATCATAAAAATTCATCGAAATTCGGGAAAAGCTCGCAAAAATTGCGAGACTATTCCTGAACTTTTTATAATATGTAAGTATCTACTGTACCAATCCCTCGATGGGCGAGGCCGACTCGCACTTGTCCAGTTTCATTTAAGTAGTAAAATTATCCTGTACACGGGTGTATACAGGTCGGGTTATTCCACTATCACCATTGAAAATCCCCATTGATGGGGATTTATGAACTTTTTGTTCACAAATCCCCATTGGCGTGTCTTAGTATTGGCATTTGTATATAGGTCGGGTTGACTTGGATCTCATGGTTATGAAAACCACGAAGGAGGCCTGTGCCCTGCAGTGCGCGTCAAGTGGCTGATGATGATGACTTGGACTACAGTAGCCGCAGACCGATTGCGATGGAGGACTTATCAACAGGCATACGTCCAATAGTGGAGAAACAAATAATGAAGAAGAAGTGTAAATTTGCCTTTAAAAACGGTTTTAGTTAGTTTTACTTTCGAAAGCACGGATATCTATGCAATATGAAGAAAGATACCAAGAAGAATAGTCCTTCTGAGTAGTCCAATCTACAGGGGGAGCGCCAAAGCCCACCCTCCGTGAGGAGCCACCCTGTAGAGATGAGAACTTGACGCAGAGTGATGGATTTATTAATGGTTTTTATTTTATTTCAGTGTGAGCTTCAAATAATGTATCTGCTTGAAACGTACTATTCTATAATATGTTAAGAGTTAAAACGCGTCAACAACTGCACACTAATCTCTATATTTAGTTACCTATGCACGGTAGAGGTTATTATGCTGTCAACTGTACTTGCCAGGTGCAGCATCACCTAACAACAAGTACCTAAAGCCGAAATACGATGATCCATAAAACTACAATTAATAAACTACTACAGCTGTCATATTCGAAACCCTTCGTAAGAACTTCATACCTAATGTATTAGACTAAGAGGCTGATCGAGCAGAAGAATTTAAAATATGTACCTAGTTATAAAAATTGTATTTGATGCATACTGCCCTGCGTTACAGTGCGGACGATTCCTGACTGATACCTTTTTGCTGTGGTTCTTTCAACTCAACCGTTAATAATGTTACAATTGATATATGAATACCTATGTAGATAAATAGATAGAATATTCCCTACCTATGTATTGGTAAAAGCAAATTCAATGTCAAATGCAAATATTTGCATTCCAGATACTGACGTACTACTCTTATGCCTCAATTATTGTATCTTTACACAACGTAAAGTTTAGATTTAAGATTTAGGTTCGATTCCCAGTGCGGGCATGTAGCTATGACTTTGTTTATTTTCAAAGTTACGTACATCTGCGAATGTGTAGTAGCAATACCACATGCTAACTGTGAAGGAAAACATCGTGAGCAAACCCGCGGCTTGTTTGACTCCGCACGTATTGACTTGTCTTTCCTGTGGGCTAGGCCGACTAAGCTGTCAGGATGGTATAGATGCTGCGCAAGCCTACTCCATCTAAAAAACAATCTTCCAGGCACTGCAGCATCCGAGTGGTCCCTTCACCCATCTACAGGGTGATTTTGAATTCGTTTACCGTATTTTGAGGGAATGTTATTTTCATTGTGAAAAACAGTATTATTAATGATTTATCAGTAATGGTGAAACATGTCTCTAAATATTCGTGATTTCCGACCTTTGGCTCCAAACTGTGAAACCAAATTCGAAAAGTACCGTAACGCTGAAAAATGTTTTCTAATATGTTAAATGCTTAAGAGTCTGACGTCGGATAAGCGTAAACAATTATAAAAAACAATTGAGTTCGCGGGCGCTGACCATAAGATGGTCAAAACGTAGTTTTTTTATTTTTATTACATTTTGTCCTGATATTGTTTGTTTATGCTTAAGTAAAGTAATTTTGGGCAGCAAAAAAAATTTTCTTTTGTCGCGTAATTTTTTTCAAAACTACCGCCCTATGTTTCTAAATAATCACTAGAATGTCCCCTTAAAATACGGTGAACGATTTCAAAGTCACCCTGTAGTGTGAGTGATGTTGCCACTGGACGCTGTATAAATAATTTCATTACACAACGTTCCGTGTACAGGAATTCAAAGTTGTCAGCAGGAAGGAATTAATATAAATAAAAATATAAAAAAAATCTTAATTCCAGAATTACTTTTGTCCAATGAGTCCGAGCGGGTTTCACAAAATTTTATATTTTATTTTCGCTGGTGTCGCTCTGATTAGCACATTTCGATTTCGATTGTTTCGGTGGGGAGTCCCGATCGAGTAAGTAATTCCGACAAAAAAATCAGGGGAGTAATTCCAGAATGAAGGTAATAATGTGTAGTGCTTACGAAAGTTTTAGGTCGAAAAAATATATTTGGGATCAAGCCCCAAAAGGTCTCTTTGGGAATATCCTGAACGCCAGATGTTTCCCACGTGGCGCATGCTGCTGATTCGGATCCGATGTGCCCGCCGGGCCGGCGTGCGGATATCACCCTAATGCCCTGGGCACTAAGAGCCGTCTGTTTAGGACGGTTTTTACAAAGCGAAAGCCTGGGAAATGTGCGGAGCTGGAAGAAAGTGTTAGGCACTTATTGAATTTTTTTTTCCGGTTTTCTGGACTGCATCATTGGTCTAGCTTGCGATATCACAGTGGGTTCGCGGTATTATAAGAAAGGTTATGGGTTCGATTCCCGCTGGGGGTCGTCGCATTTTATTTTTTACAAACGGTTTCAGTCTTGGGTATATTTCCGTAAATAAATGTTGGTAAATCGAAAGAGGTCTGCCAGGAACGTAGCGAGTGGCCAACCCTGTTTCTGTCTATCGCCATAGACGTGAGTTTAAGTAATGTATGTTTTACGTGTTTGTGATGTCCTTGTCACCAAAGTACAGGCTATCCTAGTACCAGAACAAGTGATTCAACAAATAACGTTCGCATGACACGAGAATGTTATTTGTTAATTTGAAACTTGAACTAGGGCACAAAATTATCGGTCGGCGAGATTTGAACCTGGGACTTAAGATGAATGTTACATTTCCAGATTTTTTACGAAGTAATCTAGGAGTCTGGTGGAAAAAGAGAGCAGTTCCTAAGATTCACGTACAATAACCAACTAATAGTTAATAGCCTTAAATATACATACATAAACTCACGCCTGTATCCGAGAGGGGTAGGCAGAGACCAGGGATTGCCACTTACCAAGATCCTGACAGATCACTTTCGCTCCCTCAACATTCATTAGTCGTTGCACGCACGCACGCCGGTTTCGGGTACTTTTTATTTTGCCTTTTGCTAATAAATCTCCTACTTCGCCGAAGTTTGTCTACCTGAGACGTCCCTTACCAACCCTTTCACCCACATTCACGAGATATATTTGTTTCATCAATCTTTCTTCCTTCATCCTCTCCACATGCAGCATTCCTTTCTCAATTCTAGCCACTACATCCTCTTTCAGTCCACAACGTTCTCTTATCAAACTAACACCAGACATACTTCTCAAGGACCTCATTTCTACTGCGTTAATCCTACTTTCTTTCTTCTTTTGCCATACCCAAGTCTCGCTACCATACATAAGTCTTAAATATATAAATAATTTATTTACTACATAGGATATTCACACATATTATACAACTCGTAACCAATCTTATTACAAGTAACAGCACGAACAAAGCAGAACAAACCGGTGCATACCTACATAGAAAGCAAAACACGGAAAAACAAAAAGCGAATCTCGACCCAAAAAAGCGGCCAAGTTCGCGATGTGCGCGGCCGTCCGCCCTGGCCGTTGCATCTGGCGGCGGGCGGCTGCGTGGGCGGCTGGCAGTGGGCGGGAGACCTGCCGCGGTAAACGCTACTGGGCTAGTTTCAAATTGGACGGAAGGATAAGAATTACTCTCAGCACGCGCTGACTCGGAGCCCATTGGAGGAACACCCCTTTGTCACCTTTTTCACTAGCCCCGGTAGCATGACGGCATGAGAAGCATTTGTGGCTCAAAAATATACTATGTATGAATGCCATTATCTCATACAGTCAGTTTTTTTAAGAGCCTTTAAACGGGTCCCGTTTAAGGCCGGGTTTCTATGGTAGTTATTCCGCTGCGCAAGCGAATAGTTGGGGGGAAAGTAGGCAATTTTGAAATTACAGAAATATAAAACCTATTAGAATTTTGACGACCGACGTCAGTGATAGTCATTTTGGGATATTTTTTACTGTCCAAAACTCAGTGCAGCTGAAATAAAACCATCATCATCATCATTCATCCACAAGAAGTCCACTGCTGGACACAGGCCTTCTTCATGGATTATTCCTTCATGGCACCATAATTGGTGACAGAAACCATAATTCCTAAAATAATATTTGGTGACAATTTAGACTCGTGTATGCGATTTCTTTAATGCTATAAAGATTAAAAAATTAAAAAAATAAAACTGACGGCCCTAGATAGGACATTAACTTTTTTTCAGATTTTAAATACTAACCAATAGAGAGTAAAATGTATTATAAAACACCTGATTTATGGGTAATGTTGGAGAACCCAGCCTTAATACAATCTTCTACACCATGAATTTTAGGTGTTTTGAAAGCCATAGCAAAATGAACGTGCCTTAACAGCAGCTATCGAATAGGCTAGTTGGTTTTTATAAAAAAGGCAGTTTCCAAAAATATCTCGACACAAACTCGAATCTATGAGAACCATTTACTAATGCCCGCCAGAGCGGTGCGTGCGTGCGCGCCGCGGCGCGGGTCTGCGTTATTTTTCTGACAGACGGAGATGAATGAGGGCTTTTCAAAGCATCATTAAAAAAAAAACAGTACCGCAAGTTACCGATAGATGGTGCTGACGTCACATAATATGTCAAAATTGACATGACATCACTGTACCTTCTCTGTGGTTTCTGTCACGTCGCCTGCTTGTTTCGTTGACGAGAGAAGGGAGGTTTAGATTATCACAGATTAATAACGATGTAAAACCAAGAATATGTAAAACGTATGATGACATTTGTTCTCCTTGCAGCGCCATCTAGTTTTTTTTAATGAAACTCAAGTGAAAGCTGTCATTGAAAAGCCATTATTCGCGTTTTTTTTTCAAAACTTTTCATTATTTTTTTTTTTTATTTAAACTCAAAAGTAACAGTCTAAATGGATGGTATTTTTAATGACTAATTAAATAACCGCGGCTTTCAAACCACCCACATTTCAGCATGTATATTAATATCCGATTTATCGAACAAATTGTACGGAACACCGGTGCCAGCAAGTATTCCACGAGACTAGTTGGGATAGAACTGGATTAAGCCGCGGCCCTTATTCTAGTAAGTAAAGGACCGCGTTTTATGAAACTGCGATTCATAGTGTATTATGACAATTTGATGTAGATTGCGTTTCATTGCATTTCTGTCATAATGTAATTTCTGTGTAAAATGAAGAATAATCTATGTTGTTCTATTGAGTAGCCGAGTCTTCCTACTTGTTAATCTGTGGATTAATCGACTTTAGTAGAATTGTCAAAATAAACAATGAACAGTTGACAGGCTCGGCTGTTCCAAAAATAAACACAATAAGGGACAACTAAACTGAGACAATGGACAACTAAACTTAAACTGAGAAATACCCTATTGGTTACTTGTTGGTTCTAGTAACCAATAGTGGTAATATCTCTTGTTTCGAAAGAAAATGTCCGTTATTGTGTTTATTTTTGGGACAGCCGACTGTTATGGGCACAGTATAAGGTGGTTATGGGGCTACTCGGAGCCACCGAGGGAAAAGAAAATTATCTTTTATGATGGGTTTTTGCAAAAAAGTGTGCATCATATGTCTCAACAACTGTAATAGCTGTTTTAAGAACCTTCGTTTCGAACATTTTGTTTTTTATAAAACATTTCCAACGCGTTGGAATATGTTTGTCAAAAACGGCCGTTTATTTATTTTCACGCCTCTAAATAAAGCTTGAAAATTGGGGATTTCTAAAACGAATTCGAAACTTCAACGCGTAATGTAATCAATACACCTCTAAAGCGTAGCGCTTACGCTTCGTGTCATAAGAACGCTGATTGCGCTACATACGCTTACGCGTCCATTGCGTGCTAACATTTTTGATACATAAAATAAAAACTGTATAAAGTAGTATTTTGTAACTCAATTGTACTGTACTATATTATTGTTAAATTCTCATATGTAATTCCTGGTGTACATACAATAAAGAATATTCTATCTATCTATCTATGTTTTGGTGTCCAGTATACGTAGCTTTTAGGTCAAGCGTTGGTTTTTGACCCTGTATAGATCGCAACACAGACGAAGATACTTCGACCAGACAGGGGATGTATTAGCGAAGGACAACATAAAAAGTACCCGAAATCGGCGGGCGTGCATGCGGTTAATGAATGTCGATGAAGCTAAAGATTTGTGACAGGATCGTGGCAAGGGGCCCACCCTGGTCTCCGAATACCCCTCCGAGATACAGGCGTGAGTTTATGTAATGTAATGGGTAAAATGTAGTTAGTTAAGTTAAGATTAAAATGCAGATTAATATTTAAGATTAGTAAATCAGCTTTGTGTTATTCTACAAAAAAAAACTATAAGGAATATATAGGACATTGTAAATATAATTTTGTAAATAATGGTAAATTTTTACTTTTGACATTTTACATAGTATTTTAATTTAATTAAATTTTTGCATGCCTAAGAAGGTGAATTGTAAAGAAACTTATCTATATCTTAAAAACCTATTTAGAGGCTAAAAATTCCACCCATGCCGGGACTTGAACCTCTGGGCGTGGGTGGAATTTTTAGCCTCTAAATAGGTTTTTAAAATTATCCTCAGCACGGGTTAGTATACCAAAAAGAATATAATTATTTATATCTTACCAGCTTTAACTATGTATACCACTTTTCGCGCAAATAAACTTTTTCATCTTTAAGTCGCAACAGACGAGTCCTCTGCCCCCTTTTACGTTTAGTGTAAAATCGCGGCCTTGCCAAATTTTGATAATAACTGTCGGCTCTAAACACTGCCAGCGATGACCGGCGCTAGGCGAACTATACAGGGTTATTTTTTAAATTATGTTCAGAGTGGAGTTTTTTCGCTGCCTTTTCCTCCATTACGAAATCGTCACAATCGTCTCTGCCTACCTGTGAGTGTTATGTAATGTACAGTTCGTGACACACTTTCGGGGTGCCACTGTAGACGTCCCGTCTGTTACCACGGGCGCGGGGCTCAAAATACGGCCGCCCAAAGGGGTTGCCAACTGCGACAGTAATATTTATTTAATAAAAGAATACAATAACATTCACGCCTTCCAACAGATGACGCCTAGATCCAGGCTTATTGTGTGCTTTTTACCCGACTGCAAAACGAAATAAGGGTTACATAAGTTTTTCGCGTGTATATCTATATCTACAATACCTTTCCGATTAAGAATAGCGTCACTCCATTTCCTTCCGTGGATGTCGTAGAAGGCGACTAAGGAAGGACTTCCTAAGATTCCAATCGCATACTGCGATCGCCAACCCGCCTGCCAAGCGTGGCGATTATGGAAAAACCCTTCATGGTTAGGAAAACCACGAAGGAGGCCTATGTCCTGCGGTGGGCGTCAAATGGCTGATGATGATGATGAATGATGATATATATATTGAATCTCGGAAACGGCTTCAACGATTTTCATGAAATTTCATAAAAATCGGTGACGCCGTTTCGGAGTTCTTCGATAACATACTACACTGTGACACGAGATTTTTAATTATATTAAATTTTTGGAAAGTGTCTTTTTGCAAAAAAAAACCAACTAGCGTATTCTATAGCAATTTTTAAGGCACGTTCATGTTGCTAAGGCTTTCAAACCACCCAAAGCTCTGGATGTATAGGTAGGTCCTTTCTGGCGTCCAGTTTACCGTCGCAGATTAGCGTACTATTAGCCCAGGATTCACGCGCGGTCCGCTCGCGTTTGTTTGCACATACAAACGGCATTGTTTACTTTATTTTAAGCTGGGAACGGTGGGGCATCGGAAGCGCATCGGTAGAACGCTGGCTTCACATTCGACAGGCCCTGGGTTCGATACCGGCATGGACCGATGACTTGTTTTTTGTTGGATTTGTGGATTTGTAGTGGCAATATCGCTCGCTAACTGCAAAGGAAAACACTTCATTAATGTTGATGTATTCCAGAGCGTGTTGCACGACCCTACTTTAAGTGCAGCTTTATTAATAATATAAAATAATAGAAATCGTTATAAGTTAGTAATTATATTTAGAGTAAAAAGTAATACTCTATGTACTTATAATAATAATAATTTTGATACGTTAGTGTAAGAATACATATTCTGATTTGGTATGACATGATCACATGCTGATCAAAGCCTCTAAATAAAGCAAAGATTAAAAAAATAAAAATGTTGATAAAGCGAAAAAGGTTTGTCAGATTCGTGGCTGGTTCATCTTTTCACCAACTAATTGTAAAGGACTTTTGACATTTTATTGAACTGTACTTAAATAAAGTAAAAAATTGCAAACACGTATTTTTAGCCGATGGTTGAATTGATAAAACATAACATAACATAAACTCACGCCTTTATCACGGAGGGGTAGGCAGAGACCAGGGTCTGCAACTTGCCACGATCTACAGATCTCTGTCGCTTTATCGACATTCACGCACGTTACATGCACGCACGCCGCTTTCGGGTACTTTTTATCTTGCCCGTTACTAATATATCTCCTATTCAGTCGAAGTAGGTCTGCCTGGGACGACCCTTACCGGCCCTCCACGCAGATCCGCCTGATATATTTCTTTCGTCAATCTTTCTTCCTTCATCATTTCCATATGTCGAAACTATCGTAACATTCGTTTCTGATAGCCTTATTATGCGCACCAAATCCTGTCGGAATCACGACTTATGCGAGAGCAATTTGTATGGAACTTGACAGTCAGACGATTGGAATCGTTCATGACTTGAAATGCATTATATAGAATACATCCTCTTGGTTGAAATGATACCCCAGAAAAATGCCCTCTGGCTGGCGCTGTTGAAAAATGGCGCGTCGCCGCCACGCCACTTGACCCGCTGTAGCTGACACGGCGAGCTCGGGCATGCTCCCGACAACAGCAGAAAGAAACCCCTTTTTTGTCCCCGTCTGTTCTAATTCGGCACTTATGTCGCGGGCGACAAGAGCCGCGGAAAAATCAATGTGGTGTATATATACTTACTAAGCAGGGTAATCTATTAAAATGGCCGTTCTTGAAACATTCCAAGTGGAGGTTGTGTTCTACATCCTTTTTCGTTTCAGTTTTTCCCAAGATCTGCATTTTTTTAAACATAATTTTTTTTTTTATTTAAATTTTTATGTAAAATTCATTTTTGAAATATACAGGTTTTAAAAACCTATTTATAGGCTAAAAATTCCACCCATGCCGGGACTTGAACCCGCGACCTCTGGCTAACCGTACCAGCGCTCTCCCAACTGAGCTAATGGACAAGTCCAAGCATCGGCAAAATTTTAAAAAATTTGTAAAACAAGTTGAGCCCTATCATAAAAAGGATAGGGCTCAACTTGTTTTACAATTTTTGCTATATTATGTTTTTCAATTTCAAAAGTAATTTTGGTTTTTATTCTATTTCTGGTATCTGGATACACGTTGGATAATTTGGCCATTTCTCGCCTAACACGTGACATCGGCGAGATTGTACTGGATAAAATCAGTGCAGTGAGTTCATAGCGCAGAATTGAAATCAATTCATTTTGTAATAAATTAAATGACAATCTGTAGCCGACATATTGAAATAATTGGGCTTTTCTTTTATTAATTCAAAATAAAAAACCTTAGTGTAGCACATAATTTCGCCAAACTGCATAGCAGTTTGTTGGCGAAGCGCTCTATCTCTAAATATTAACCCAAAGAACCCTGTATTCTTCCAAATCCTTTTTTTCAAAATCAAGATTTTGCGGACGGAAATTATCGATTAAAACTTTACATTTTTTTATAAAGTGATTTAAACAGGTATTTAGTGGAAAATATGCAATAGTATTTATTCAGCACAAAAAGAAAAAACACAGTACGACATAAATCATCATGTCAATCAAACAATGTCGAGATGCGATCGGCCAGGATTAAAACAAGGTTCAGCCAGTCGGTGATGAAACCTCTAACACGTACTAGCTGACTCGCCAAACGTTGTTTTGCCATATTAATTAGCCCACGACCTATTCTCAGACCTACCAAATATACACAAAAAAAATCGGTAATAATCGGTGAAGCCATTTCGGAGGAGTTCAATAACAAACACCGTGACACGAGATTTTTATAATATTAGAAGATTATTTCCGCACAACTGGTTCGTACAGGTACTGGATGGCGTTCTTTTTTGCATATTTATTATTAAAACTTGCATCGTCACGATACAAGACAAGCGTTTTGACGACCAGCGCTCATCACAGATCTACCCCCAGTTTCTCGTAGACTAACAATCGATGAATGTGCTGTCAACAGCTACCAGATGTTTTTTGTATGCACTTTGGCCACGAGACAGCTTGACCTGTTAGATTATAATCATGAAAAGAACAATGTTAAAATTATTACAATGTTTACCTTTGTTACTTACTACCTAGCATGCTGTGTAAACTGTTTTTGGGCTGCAGCCTGTAACCTAAGTGGTTGTAACCTGTAAGTTTACCTATTAAATTAAATTAAAATTAAATTAAATTAAAAACCATTGTTACGGTGGCCCGATCGGGTCGATAGAATTTTACAGATTGAGGCTGTCCTTACGTGGAGCATAGTGTCTCGCTCGCACAATTTAATTTTTTTTAATTCTTTTAATAAAAATCTGTTTGAATATTTGATGAAATTTTTGAATAGTTTGTTAATTGTATTTAATGCAATGTATTTTAGTGTGATATTACTTTTTATTATAGTGATTAAATATGTTAATTATGTTAATGCGATTGATTTTCCTCTTTTTTCAGGGGACCTTAAAAGGAAAAAACGGAACCCTTATAGGATCACTTTATTTTCCGTCTGTCCGTCCGTCCGTCTGTCTGTCAATACCCTTTCTCTCAGGAACGCGTGAAGGTATGTAGTTGAAATTAAAACTATATATTTAAGTTTACAGTTTCTTAAATCTGTAAAAAAAACAAACTAGTAAGTTAACGTTAAAAGAAGATACGGTGGTTTGTGCTGCAAAAAACGTATATTTCGACACTCAAGGGAATCAAAACTTATAGGGTACTTTCCGTTGACTTAGAACTATGAAATTTGGCAAGTAATATCATCTTATACTACAAATGCTGGGGAAAATATAAAAACTATACATCATATGTAATTAAATCATAAAAAAAATCATTCTTTGAAGTTCGGGAAAAGCTCGGAACAAACAGCGAAACTCGATGCCTGAACTATTTATAATATGTAAGTACTTTCAAATTTGTACGGAACCCTCGGTGGGTGAGTCCGACTCATACTTGTCCAGTTTTGTTTCGATGTTATTTTTATTTAACCTGCTGTATTAGGTGGATAACCTGTAAGGGCAGGAACTGTTATGAAATAAATAATAATAATATTCCGGGAACATAAGTAAATAAGTAATCTGAATTTTGTTTAAAGTTTTGAATTTTTATTTAATTTTTATGTGAACGGACAGCCCTTCGTCAAACAAGAAGTATTTCAGTGTCATATACCGAGATTGACAGCCGAGAAGGCAGAATTGCTACTGAAGAAAAATAAATTCTTTCACAGATAATAAGATTGTGTTTTTGTCACAATACTCATAATAGTCCAACATTCTTTTCGTTCACTGTTTAGAAAAAGTGCGCCTAAAGCAGTATTCACTTCAAAAATCAAACTCAGTAGAATGGTAGTTAAGTTCCGACGGTAAAATCGAGCCTAACTCCTCGGTAGAGCTCGTCAGCCGCAGGTGACGCTGCCAACTACAGCAAAACGTGTTTACTTATGGCTCGGCCGATTTATGCCCGTAAATTACAGAGCCGGGCTTCGGCCGGACACATACATGCTTTTCTAGCTCTCTGGTGCACCAAACGTGAGTTCGAGTCAGTGATTGACTCCTCAATCCTGGGGGCATTGCACCAATTTGAGCCGCAAATAATTTATTTGTTGTTTGTGATGTCCTTGCCTGGTTATTGTTAAGCTCGGTGAGCTCTGGGGATAGTTTGGCATGAATCTTTAAAACTTCCTGAACCATGTAATTTTTAAAATTGTAAAATAATTTCCGGCCATTAACTGACTTTAACCCTTAAAAACCCTTAAAATAATCCATTCCTACTGAGTCTTGTTGAAACTGAAACCATAACATGGATAAAGCCAATTTCACCAATCACACCAAAACTCGGTTGGTCAATAATCGGAGTTAATCAAGTGCGCTCCGAGTTAAAAAAAAATATCACCTACATCACCGTCATATTATATTAATAAATTTATTTCCACACTTTTACAATTACAATTGTTAGCAATTTTCTTTCATTTACGTCAGCTTACATTTTTAAGTAAGTTGTATGAAATTACTGTTACATCAGGGGATATGCAGGAGAACTAAGACATTTTACGAAAAAAATGTCGATATCAATACGCCAGAGCGACGGTATCATAGACTCTATTGTAGAGTAGACAACCAAATACCCCAACCGAACAAAAAATATTTTTTATATAACACCTGCTCGCCAATGGCATATTATGTGTCATGCAAACTCAACTTAAAGCAAGTCATTTGTGTCCTATGGTCTAGCCGGGTCATTATAAATGTACTGAATTTCATAATCCCCTAGGGAATTATGACATTTGAATTTGGAATGCAATCAACATTTAATATACGATCTCCTTGCAATCCATGACCAAACGTCAAAATTAGAATATAAACTTTTCATAGAGCCCTACACCAAGAAGAATTTATTCAAAATTAGAATGAAAACTTTTTCTTTTTAATTGTATTATGTTTTATTGCCTCGCAGTGTTTATATAAAGTAGAGTATGCATTTTGGGGATAAAGCAGTATATTTGTCTCGGGCGTTTTTGAGCCCCTCGGCCTCGGGATTCTAGCTTTAACTCTGTAACTCCCTTGCTTCGCTCGTGATTTAACCCTAGGATCCCTCGTCCTTGGGTTTCAAAATATCGCCCGAGACATAATACACTGCTTTATCCCCTTAATGCATAATCTACTATTTTTGAAGGATAGTAATAATCCCACAGCGACAATTCTTTTCCTTTATTAATACTTTAATTGTACTTAAAATGAATGTGCAATACGGAGGACTTCATGCCACAAGCGAATCCCAGTCTAAAGGTACATACTTAATTATTTCATTTTCGGTCTTTATTAAATGATAACTACAGAAAATATTTTAGCAAATATGAAATACTAGCTGTCCCGGCGAACTTCGTACCGCCACAGAATCCGTTTATACGATTCTTGCACAAACGGCATGTATTTTAAAAACACAACGTTCGCTCGCACAACCATGTATTTTAAACTTAAAATAAATATTATCCCGCGGGAACGCATTACCGGGATATCAAGTATGCTATGTCTCAATTCAGGTCTTTGTCTTTCTGTACCGTGTTAAACCGTGTTAAACCGTTATTGCGTGATTGAGTAACAAACATTCAAATATCTTTACAAAGTTTCACATTTATAATATTAGTAGGATAGGATTTACGGTACAGTTAAATCCGTTGATCGCCGAACCGCGTTTAAAGTTTGAGTGGTGAGAGTGGCGCAATGTCGTGAACGGCAGGTGCAGACTTCGCCAAATTTTAATGAACGCGCCGCGTGCTACCGACTTGCGCCGTATGGCTTTTCATTTAAGTACGGTGTTACTCTAAAAACCGACTATACGGCAATACTGAAACGGTATACACCATTAGTTTTAGTGGTTTGAAACCCGCGCGAAAAATCAAATTGCACTTACAATTCTTTCTACTAAAAATATTTTTACGAATTAACTTAAATATGGATGAATACTTTGTACATTAAAAGGCGTTACGAGCACCTTGTGATAAAATAGTTTGACACCGATTGGAATGGCGCATTTTTGGACCTCGTGATTCATTTTCGACAGGTTTTACTATGAAAAGTACTAGTCGTAGAAAAAAATCTTTATCACTTTTTTTTTTTTTGCAAGTTCGCCATTGAGACCCGTAGTACGTAGCTCGTGTAGCACGTAGCGCGTAGCGCGTAGCACGTAGCACGTAGCGACTACGGCATAGTGAGAAAAGATGGTCAGTGTTTTTTTTTTTTGCTGCCTTTTTCTCCACTACAAATTCGACCCGAAGGCAACGACTAACAATGTATATTGACATTCAATGAACAGAATGCAAGTTCTTTACGTTGATTTTTTTTTATTTATAATTTCTAAATATGATTGTTACGCGTCTTCTGCGAGTTTGCTTTAAACTTGATAGCCGCTTATTACAGAAAATACTAATGCTCTTTATATTTATCATTTGCGACATAAGAACGGCAAGGTAAGAAAATAGTTAATTGACAATGTCTTAAAATCATTTTTTGAGTCATCATCATCATCATCATTCAGCCACAAGAAGTCCACTGCTGGACATAGGCCTCCTCCATGGATTTCCAAAAAGTCCGGTTGAAAGCGGCCTGCATCCAGCGCCTTCCTGCCACTTGGATGAGGTCATCTGTCCATCTTGTGGCTGGTCGTCCTACGCTGCGCTTGCCGATATGTGGTCTCCATTCGATAACTTTTCGGCCCCATCAGCCATTAGTTCTGCGTGCTATGTGCCCCGCCCACTGCCACTTCAACTTACTAATCCGCTGGGCTATGTCGACGACTTTCGTTCGTCTACGGATCTCATCATTTCTGATTGAGGTATATTAGACGGAAATACTTTTCTAAGTTTCCCGAATGCTGCCCAGCCGAGTTGGATTCGACGATTGACCTCTTTCACGAAGTTAGACCGGCCTAGTTGGAGTGTTTGTCCTAAGTAGACTTATTCGTCTACAACTTCGAGAGTCGAGTTCCCCAATGTTATTGGGGTGGGCACAACACGGGCGTTCGACATGACCTTCGTTTTGTCCATGTTCATTTTAAGGCCCACACGTTGGGAAACTCGACTGAGGTCTTCTAGCATTATACCGAGGTCTTCCATCGTTTCTGCCATGACTACTATATCGTCGGCAAATTGAAAGTGCGCGATGCACTCGCCATTGATATTGATGCCGCGTCCCTGCCATTCCAGAAACTGCAGCTATTATACTTACTAGTATTTAAAACCTCATGTATTTCACTCTGCATAGATAAAGAAAAAACCGGCCAAGTGCGAGTTGGACTCTCAGTCGCAGGGTTCCATACCATTGTATAACATTAACGTACAACACCGTATTTAGCAAAAAACTTATTTTATTTTATTCAATTCGGGACCCTTAACAAAAGTACGCCTTACTCTTGACCAGTATTTATTATTAATTGTTATGTTACAGGGCCAGCACTATAATTTTACCAAGTTTGACAATTATTATCAATACATGTCAATGTAATACCGTCCTAACGATAGAGGAAAATCAAAGACATATTATGTATTTAAAAACACGTCTCATGACTTGACTACCTCGTTTTTCTGGATGTATCACGTCTGATTATCATGCTGGAGGTCGTGGGTTCGATACCCAGTGGGGTCCGCCGTACATTTGTACAAATGACCTTAGTCCAGGTGTATTTCCATATTTGTGATGCACTTGCCTTGTTACCATAGCACAGGGTATCCTAGTTTGGGAACAGGTCAGTCACCCGTACCCAGTCAGAAACATCACTTGAAAGATAGATAGATTGATCAATTATATATTTACATAAAATACAACCAAGTTTACAAAGCATTACACATCAAATTGTAAATAACAAAAAACCGCCCAAGTGGATGTCGGGCCACTCACAATGTAGGGTTCCGTAGAAAGAGCTGCTTTTCAGAACTAACAACTTCGTTGAAGTAATTTTCAATGGATTTTGTACGAAATTTTCCTTTTATAAGTTGGTTGCCTATTACTCGTTAACTAGAAACCTACTTAGCCGTGATACTTTTCCGGGGGGGGGGACACCCTACCCGGACAAAAATTTGCGCTTTAAAGCTTAATATTTCCCAAAAAAAAACCCTAAATCGCATGTCAAAATCGAAAATGGTACACCCACAATATCTTTCAACGACCAATGTAACGATACCCCAGATGATGGGGTAGACGAGAAAAAAAAATCATCCCCACTTTTCATGTTAGGGGAGGAACAGTAAAAAAAAAATTCCAACATTTTATTATTCAACTTTGTCGGCGTGATAAATATGTGTATACACACCTTACAGCTTTCTAGTACCACCGGTCTTTGCAGCAGGCCGCGGACGGACAGACAGACAGACGGACATGGCGAAACTATTAGGGTTCCTTGTCGGACTACGGAACCCTAAAAACGGGATAAAAAGCAAAGAATAACTAATTGAGAAGAGAGCGTAAATTTTACCACGGAAATAATTTATGGTACCTAATTTTACGCAACAATTACCTTAATAATGGGATTAAATTAAAATAAATTGGCCATTCATAAATAAAACGAGAGCTTGATTAGAATCGCCAACAAGAACGCTTCATTACGGTTTTACATGGTTTTACACTGTACGATGACCGTAACGACATCTAGTTTCAAACATCTACTACGGCCTTGGCCGGTCGTTGCATGAAAAATATGTCGTGCAGTCACCGTTATCGTCAAATGTACAACTGTCCAGATCGTAATTAAAACCATCATCATCAGCTATTTGACGCCCACTGCAGGACATAGGCCTCACTCATGGTTTTCCAAGCTTCCCAGTCTCGTGCCGCCCGTATCCAGCGACAAGTAACACATATTATATTTAATTACATTGTTTAGTGCGATTTCCAAGTCAATCTATTTATTGAATAAACTAACTGACTTTAGTATTACGTGGATCACAACTTTTTACGGTAGGGGAACTGAGTTGCGAGACTTGGTTTTTGTACAAGTTATGGCATTATCTTAGTCTCGTCCATGTTCATTTTAAGACCCACTCTGTTAGAAGCTCTGATCAGGTCATTGAGCACTGAACTCAAATCTTCCAGGGTGGCAGCTATAATCATTATGTCATCGACGAATCGAAGGTGAGTGATGTACTCGCTATTTATCTTGATGCCAGATCCTTCCCAGTCTAGAAGTGTGAGTACGTCTTCAAGTGCAGCTGTAAACAGTTTCGGAGATATTATATCTCCCTGTCTCACTCCGCGCTGCAACTGATCTATTTCTTTATTAGGGTTTTATCACCTTTCTTAAAGAAAAGTATCATCACACTTCCGTTCCATGCCTCTGGCGTTTTGCCTTCGAGAATGTCAGAATTTAATAACTTTTGAAGAACCCTAAGAACCGGATTTCCTCCAGTTTTTAATAGCTCAGCTGTAATTCCGTCATCACCCGGTGGCTTGTTGTTCTCAAGCTGTTTGAGAGCCATCCTAATCTCGTACATGCGGATGTCCGGAATGTCCTCGATGTAATGCCGGGTAAGTCTAGCTTGAGAGTCTTGGGCTAGACCTGTATCAGGTTTTTGTGAGGACGTATGTAACTGCCTATAGAATCTTTGGACCTCCCTCAAAATTTCTGGACCTGACGAAACGATGCTACCATCTTCGGTCTTTAACTTCGAGAGTCGGCTCTGGCCAATAGACAGATCTCTGGAAAAGAAAAGTAAAAGACCACCTAAAAATATAAAACAAAAATAATAGAATCAGGTCCCGCCTCCTGAGATTGGACATTCAATGGACGTTGTTTTTATCAGTCATATTTTAGTTTTTATTTGTTACTTATTGTTGGCTTGTTACGAGCCGACCCGACTGTGGCAAAGACGTCAATCGATTCGTCGTATTTGCGCTAGTGTCGTATGTTGGAATGGGCGCAGAGAAAAACGTGTGAACAGTGGAAAAATTGTTTTATTAATTTTTTTACAGTACCGACTAGCGGCCGACATTTTACGAATGACCGATTGAATGATTGAAAGTAAAAAGAATGAATCTGAACGAATGAATGGAAGAGTGGACTGGGATTTTTGATTATTCCAATATCGTAAGCTGCATGAAATCAGCATAAAACCGACAAAAAAAAACTGTAATAAAAAATAACCAACAACCCGACTACTGAGCATTAACTACCTGCTAAGCAGGCGGGACCCATATTTAACAATCTAACTCATTGCGAGGTGCCTCGGTTGGCCCCGCCTGCTTAGTACATAGTTAATGTAAAGTTTTGTTATTTCAGGTTCACGCAAACAAAGTCGCCGGCACAGTTAGCAATAAAGCTTTCTTATCGACACCGCAGGCGCCCGCATCGGGGCGAATTATACACAAACACCGTCTAGTATCAAACAAATCAATTTAGCGGCGGATAAATAAAGTTCCACTCGCGATCGGCACAGCTGCTGCGGTTGACAGGCCTGCTGTAAGGGATTGCCCGCGCAGATGGCGCCCCGGGCCCCGGCGCCCCCTGGCGCCCCCTGGCGCCCCCCGGCGCCCCCCTGGCCGCCCACGAACCAGTGAGTACTGAGTGTCAAGCACAAAAGGTTCAATGGCCACAACTGGTGACATGCGAAGTAATGAATTGTTCATAATAGTTGTCTACACTATTGATAAATGTGGTCTGAGGGTCTGATAGATTAAATTTGTCATTAAATGACTATCATTTTATTATCGATCAACGCCTCATTAATCGAAAGTATATCTATTATTTACCCGACTGCACTGAAGCCCAAAAGGAGGGCAATGTGTTTGGCTCGTATGTATGTATGTCTGATTCTATGTCCCCTTATAACTCCTGAACTAATGGTCAGATTTTGATACTTAATATCCTAATCGATTTGTCGTGTTGACGCGTGTATGAAATCAGCGTAAATCCAACAAGAAATACAAACATAAAAACATTAAAATACAAGTTTACAGCCTATATACGTCCCACTGTAGGGCAAAGGCCTTCTCTCAGAGAGAGAGTACAAAAAAAATACAAAAATAAAGTGAAGTATCTTGTTGGTATAATAAATGTCTTTCTTCTTCTTCTTCTGAAATAAAAAATAACCATCAAACCGACTGCTGAGCATTAGCTACTAAGCAGACGGGACCCAAATTCAACAACGTAGGTAACAATGCGATGCATTTAGGTTGGTCCCGCCCGCTTGCTTAGTAGTCGGGTTGTTGGTTATTTTTTATTTCAGTTTTTTTTTGTACAATCGGTCGAAAGAGCGAGACGGATGTCAGGGCCGCGTTCCATAACACTATAATTGATAATTCATTGTGACATTTCGATGTACAACGCGCAGCCGATTAGTACAGTTTTTCATCCTACTTATTAATCAGTGGGTTACTAAGCTGTGCAATGTTGGCTAAGCTTCACCGCCTCGTTGGTTTAGCGGTATAATGTCTGATTACTAAACCGGCGGTCGTGGGGGTTCGATTTCCTCTGGGGGCCGCCGTACATGTGTGCCCATGGCTTTAATCTGGGTGTGTTCCCATGTTTCTGATGTCCTTGTCTGGTTACAGAATTGTAGTCATGAATTGTAGTTGTGCTTAAGCGTAATGAAGGTTGTGTTAGATTAGATTATTAATACTCTTTATTGCACAACATACATTATAATAATACATAAAAAAATCTTAAATACCTAACTTACACAGTTAGTGGCTTAGTGGGGCCCTGCCTTCTGTGCGCCTCTACCACCGCCCGCCTTGGGAAACGACACACGGGCGAACGCTAAAGGATTATAATAATCGACGTGTTTATTTGTCCGCGCGCGAGAAAGGTTGGGTTGTGCTGCCCCTTCGCTTAGCGTCAATATTGCGCTGCTGGCACGGTGTGGTCTCTTAGTAGACCAACGATTAAAAAAATATTGGCGGCGGGCGCCTTGTACCGTACCCGGCAATAGTACGGCCTATGGCCAGCCACGAATGTTAGACCAAGTAAGCGCGCACAGCGCTAGCTTAGTGGACGCGTCCCACGTATTGTCAGTAGAAGAAGGGCTGACGTGTTTTTGTTGTTGTTACTTTCGTGACCAATATTAGCAATATTGCTGAGCACGTAAATGACTAGCGATGCTTGTATTTAGTTATTAATTTGACGGCTACACTGTATTATCAATTCCCGACGTTATGGCAACGTTACAGTTACCATGGTCACTAGTAGACTGAAGTGGCGAGTTTAGTAAATTATTGTAGTGAGGGGAGGTCGTCTACCTCCGAGTATTTTTCGCAGCGGAACGACCACACCATTCAGTACGTGCGCGGACAGGCCCTAGAGTGTAATACACACGCATTTTTCCAACAATACCGCATCCCTATAATTTGACACACCTCCACCGAAATATGTAAGTATGAGCAAAATAAATATTTCATCACCAAAAGATGTCTTTCGAACAGCCAAATTTTGCGCAACAAGAGTTCAGCAAATGCCGTTACATAGTAGTGCTGCCAGGATAGGTATAGAGTGGGTGGATTGGAATGTGTTTCATTCTGAAGTCCACCCCCGCCCCGCTGACGCGCTAAGCATCGGACGTGTTTTTGTGTCGCTCTGCTTAAATATTCTAAAAACACTATTTGCAGGACGCTTCTTGACCTAAATTATCCCACAAGACTATAACTTATACCAGTGCTAAGTTGCTACCTCTCTGTAACACGTGAAATCGGTGCTGAAACGAAATAAAGTGATTCGGATGCAAAGATTGCGTGAGTGACAAGCAAATTTTATTAACTACCACCCAATCAGCCACTGTGTAAGTGAACAAACCAGTTCTCGAAGTTGACTACTACGTCACAACTCCAGCGCATACTGTACGGCGTTTTCGCACTTACTTACAATACTGCCGTGACTAAGTGGTTAGGTGACCCGCCTTACTTGCAGTTGTCACGGGATCGAATCCAGCGAAACTAAACTTGATCATTCACTTTTTGTTCAATGTTTGGTCACAAATCAACTAAGAAAATGCATCGTACACCACCAACATCGCCGGTTCCAGCAGTTACCGTGATACCAGTTACCAACAAACCGAAAACGGAGGAACGAATGTTGCCACAAACAACGCATAAGCTATTAGGTAAATTAGACGGCGGCGATTCTACCGATTCTACCGTCTCCCAGACAAGCACAGAACCAGCGTTTAACAAATTAGGGGACCGCGAAACCAACTTTAATACAGCCAGGCCGAAAAGGAAACTTAGCGAAGAATTAATTGATGAGAGTAATAGGGATATTATGGCTCAGATTAGAATGCTATTCACAGCTTCCAGCCATGAGAATGATCAAAAATTTGATAAATTGCGTCAGTCACTTGAACTATCATTACAATCATCGATGAGTGAATTAAAAGCGCAAAATGCTGAAATCACAGCATCAATGGAATTGATGTGTAAACAATATGATGATGTTAAAGATGAACTCACACGCCAACAAAATTATAACAAAGACCAACAAAAATACATACAGTCCCTCGAACAAAGAATTGAACTTTTGGAACGGAAAAATATATCAAATTGCATTGAATTTCGCAACGTGCCGAAAGACAACGTCAGAGAGTCAAAGAATGACTTGGTTAAATTGGTTAATAATCTTGCAAAGGCCTTAGAAGTTCCGATGGAGATGCACGACATCAAAGATGTTTACAGAATCAATACAAAATCTGAGTCTTATAAACCCGTCATACTCGAAGTCTCGAACTCGCTACTCAAGGATACATTACTTCAGTCATCAAGAAGCTTTAACAACAACAAAGGGAAAGATTTCAAACTTAATACAGAACATCTAAAACTCAGCGGGCCCAAAAGACCCATATATGTTTCGGAAGTGCTAACCCCCAAAACCAGGAAGCTTTTTTATCTAGCTAGAGAATTTGCCAAACAAAATAATTACCGTTTCTGCTGGACTTCACATGGCACGGTATATCTAAGAAAGGCTGAGGGGTCACCACAGATACGTGTGGATAATGAAGCCAACCTACACAAATTGAAAACCGCATGACTGGATCTTATTATTTTGTTATTTGCTTTTATATTATGCATGCGCTTCTATGTTATTAAATCGTGCAACACAGGAAAAACTCTTGTCACAATCACAAACACAAAACAAATCACTCACAAAATATCTCACTTACACACGAAAAAACACTTCAAAATATACCACATAATATTCATACCCTTTAATTTGAACGGCAATCATCAATCACTACAGAAGGCCTCATTGTATGATTATTGTCTACTCAAATACAGTAAACACTATAGTGAAATATGTCTTTACTTCACAGTGCCCATGAACAGCGCCTGTAATTTTTATAAAATAAGTTATGGAGAATGACTTAGATAGTTTTATAGAGAGTGTAGACAGTTTTCAAGTATCCCAATCTTATTCATGTAATCCCGAAGATTGTTCCCAGGTTTTAGCTGGGAGTAAGAAACAACTAAGAATTATCACCCAAAATATCAGGAGTATTTCTTGTAATATTCTAGGTCTTCATACGCTTATACAAAGAACACAAATAGAGCCCGATATAATTGTTCTTACTGAATGTTGGCTGAATAGCCCCACAAATTCTAAATTACCCTCATTTGATAATTATATATCTACTGCTACTACTAAAAATTTTAACCAAAACGATGGGGTCGTGGTCTATATGAAAAGTAACATTGATCACTTTTCATATGAACCAAATTTTCAAGACTCAAATTGTATTGTTTCGGTGATTAATGATAACATTGCTTTAATTTCCATCTATAGATCACCATCTTTTGTCACGATAGATAGGTTTTTGGATTCTCTCGACAGTTTGCTAACTTCAATTCAAAAATTTAAAACAATCATTATCATTGGTGACATAAACATTGATATTTCTCCGAATTCAAACGATACTCGGGCCCCTAACTATCTAGAGCTCACAGCATACCATGGACTGCTCCCGGCACATGATAAACCAACTAGAAATAATTCCTGCCTCGACCATATAATCTTGAAATCTAATTTAAACTCTAAAACACTAATTATTACCAATAGTCTTACAGACCACGATACAGTATGTATTGCATTAGAGCTTACACATTGCACAGTCTTTAAAAAGTACACACAAACTAAAGTAGACTACAATGCCATCACAAACGAAATAAAAAAACACAGTTTTGATCCTATTCTTGAATTTACTGACTGTAATGCTGCTACTGATCTTTTGATTCATTCCTTAAACAATATAATCTGCAATAATACTAGTGTCATAACTTTGTCTAGACGTAAAACTCCCATCAAGCCTTGGATCACGCAAGGTCTACTGCGATGTATGAAAAATAGTGATAAGATGCACAAGAAAACTAAAAAAGATCCTGCCAATACAATTCTATCTATTACATATAAACGCTATAGAAATTATTGTAATAATTTATTAAAAAAAATTAAAAGACAATATGAAAAATCGGAATTAGAGAAGGCTACTACCACAAGCATTAAACAAACTTGGCAAGTCATTAATAAAATTGCGCGTTTTAAGCCTCGTGAAATTCCTTCGCAAGACATTCTATCCCTGGCAAATGACCCACTTGAATCTGTAAACAAAGCCAACCTATACTTCGCTAGTGTAGGAGAAAAACTTGCAGAAGAAATTATTACAGAATCCACACAAACTTCTTCGTTTACACATAAACCCCCCCGCAGCCAAAGTCTAAATAGTAATTCTTTAGTTCTACTTAAAACTGATATCGCTGAAGTTGTAATGACAATAAAATCACTTAAAAATACTGCATCATCCGGATGGGATAAAGTTTCATCGAAACTACTAAAGAACAATCTAACATCCCTCGCTGGCCCTATCACCCGTATTTGTAATTTGTCAATCACCTCTGGAGTATTCCCTGATGCCCTAAAGAAAGCAGTGATCACCCCCCTCTATAAGTCCGGCGAAAAATCTGAATTAAGTAATTACAGACCGATCTCTCTACTTTCGACTATTTCTAAAGTCCTTGAAAAAATTATTAACAAACAACTAATTAACTTCTTAGAATCACAAAAATTGCTTTCACCAAATCAGTTCGGCTTCCGTAAGGGGAAATCGACAACTGATGCAGTGGCGAGACTTACAGATACCATTGTAAAGGGTCTTGACAAGGGTGATCGTTGCTTAGCCATATTTCTTGATCTTCGCAAAGCTTTTGACACTATTTCGATACCACTTTTGTTAAATAAAATGGAACACATTGGTATTCGTGGTTTACAGCTCCAACTTTTCAAGGACTATTTAACTGTAAGAAACCAGCGTGTACAGGTAAATGACACTACAAGTGACTCACTTCCAGTAAAATATGGGGTCCCCCAAGGAAGCACTTTAGGGCCGACACTGTTCTTAATTTACCTTAACTCTCTATGTGATATTGATTTGCAAAACGGCAGCCTGATTTCGTTCGCTGATGATACAGCGCTGATCTTTCAGGCAGTCTCCTGGAATACAGTATTTAGGCAAGCACAAAGGGGATTTGACATCGTTACCAAATGGTTGGGCAGTAACTTACTTAGCCTAAATGCTGAGAAGACCAAATATTTAACATTCTCAATTGTTCCACAAACACAACCCTTAAGTTATGAATTATGTATTAAGGCCCATTCAATTGCCTGTATATCCACAATTTGTAACGCAAAATGTCAAACCCTGGAAAGAGTTGATTCCATTAGATACCTAGGAATTATAATAGACAAACACCTTTCCTTTAAAGACCATATTATAAAATTATCCTCTAGGGTCAGGAAACTAATATCAGTCTTCAGAAACATACGCCATGTAGCCGAACCTAAAATTATGCGTTTAATATACCTTTCTCTTTGCCAATCTATTATAGGATATTGCATCGAAATCTGGGGTGGTGCGGCCAAGTCCCACCTAGTTCTTCTTGAAAGAGCACAAAGAGCAGTCATTAAAATATGTCACTTTTTGCCTATTCGTACGCCAACTTCTATTGTTTATCAAACGGCTAAAGTTCTCTCTGTCAGACAACTGTTTATCACGCAATGCATCCTTTGTCAGCACAAAAAATCTGATGTACGTACTTTGGGGAGATCAAATAGACGCAAAGATATCATATTCACAGTTGAAATGTTCCGCACTAGCTTTGCACAAAGGTCTCGACTGTTTCTGGGAGGGTTTCTTTATAACAGACTTAATAGACTATGTCATTTGCGAAATCTAAATTCGTATAATCTGAAAAAAGTCTTAGTTAACCTATTTTTAAATTATACTTACGATGAAACGGAAGATCTCCTAACAATAATAAAGTAATGCTTGTGGATTATTGTTTTTATTGTTTTTATTTTGTTTGGTGCACGCACGCACGCACGCACGCGCGCACGCACGCGCGCACGCACGCACGCGCACACGCACGCACGCGCACACACACACACACACATACACACTTACACTCACACACACACACACACACACACACACACACACACACACACACACACACACACACACACTTGCAATAAAAAAATATTGTCGAATTAAATTTAAAGGGTATGTTTTTGCCCAGCATTATAAAATTTCAGTGCAAGTTCATTGGTATTGTTAATAGTGATTCCTAAAACTTGTTTACCACATTATTATGTATACGTTACGAAGTTGCTTTCACATTACTTGGAGGGCACTGGTATCTGTAATACAGGATTTTTTCCTAGCACAGGTATCAGAAGCACGCATCGTAAATGACAAGTAACTTCAATTTAATGTCATACCATATTGTAGCAAGATGTTAAATTTGCTTTTCTGTGTATTTTCTGTCAAATAAAGATGATTATTATTATTATTATTATTATTATTATCTATTTCAACTCATTTGTTCTTCTCGGGCCGCTCCATGGTTGTCTGGTATCATTAAAATGTGGTATAAATATTAATTTGTTACGTTATTCTAAAAATGTGTATATGTGTTTTACTGGCGTAACTGTACGTCGCAAGAAGTTCAAAATTTGTAATGATCTTTGTTCTAAGTAAGGAAACTCCTGGTCTGTTTAAATGTCTTATTTTCTCATTTGATTATTGTTTGTGACTGTTTTTTTTTTCTTATAAATGAAATAAAATAAATTCACGCCTGTATCCTGAACGGATAGGCAGAGACGCTCGCTTCATCAACATTCCTTAGTCGCTGCGTGCACGCAGACAGGTTTGTCGTACTTATTTACAAAATGTGTGTTTTCTTTCATTCGTGACTTTTAGCGGAACTCTGTCTCAGACTTGGCCGGTTTTAAAAATTTATTGTTATTCAGGAACTAAATTATAATCACACATTGGTGTATCAATATTGATTGATACTTGCTATTTCTCGCAATAAAAATACGACGACTTTTTAAAAGAATCAATGGTGGCTATGGTAGCAATCTAATAATCGTGCTGCTAATATTTTTTCAATTAGAAAAACTTGCACTTGAGAGTAATTTAGAGGTACATTATCTACGAGGCATTAAGTAACCACTCAGCTAGTATTCGCGTTATTTACAAACACTACTATGGCCAATGTTATTAGCGTATAAATCCCTCTTAAGTTAAAGTATGAGAAAGAAAGATGCATAGATAGATAACTCTTTATTACATTAGTCATTTACAGAGATAAGGTGCTTAATATCTAGTTTCTAATAGTACACAATCGACGGTATCATCGCTGAAAGTGATCTCTTCCAGACAACCTTAGGACAGACAGGACTGAAAGAAGATTAGAGTGGGTAGGTGGGTGTACATAAGACAGAACACATCAATTAAGTAACTTACATGTAAATAAATATAATATGCAGTGACAATAATGACAGTAATAATATAAACTCCACAATTATATAGTTTAAACTCTATTGCACACCAGTACCTAACTATATTAAATGAAAATATTTTTATTTCTATAAAACAAGTCATCTTTCATGGTTCGGTCTGAAAACCAGCGCGAGAGCCCTGCTTTGGCATCATGCTGAAACTGGCCCATTTTTGACTACTTTGTGTGTCTAAGTTTCATGTAGGTACTTACAGGTATTTTGCTAATACGTGTTGTGTGGTTTACTAACTTGATTATGTACCTGCTGTATGTAATTCTTCGTAAGGTTATTAACTTGATTATGTACCTGCTGTGTGTAATTCTTTGTAATGTCGAATAAAGTTTATTCTTATTTTTCTAATTAGATACACATTTAGGCAAATTAATAAGTCAGTACTAATAAATATGCAATGAACTAATATTTAATTTGTAAATTATGTACGAAAATCTGTATCTATAATCTGATTGCTGAAACAAAAAGAAATAAACATAGAATTAATCACAGAGCAACTGTTACCGGCAATTATTTCCGAACTAGACTGGCGAAAGTTGGCGAAATTAAAAAATATAATAATGTATTCCTTCAGCGACAGAAGGTGGAAGGGATCTGGGGTCAGGCCCTAAGCTAGGGCGCAGTTTGGGGGCTAGAAATTTTCTCAACTCACAGTATTTCAATCACGGGATTGCTGGTCGTCATGTAGGTATTCAGGGTTATTATTTCAATGCTCAATTGCAGAAATACGTCAGTTTGAGTTTGTGTTTCACAAAAACTTTTGTTCTATGATTTTTCTTTTGACATAACACTTTTTTTAAGTAGCCTATATTCATCCCACTGCAGGGCACAGACTTTCTCTCAAAGAGAGAGCATGGGCTTAATTACCACGCGTACCCACCGTGGATCACGAAATATCAGATTTCATATAATTATTTTAAATTCGGCTTTGTAGTAAAGTAGAAATATCGCACAAAGCCTCCGGTCCTAGTTCACTGTCAAAATAATAGGGGTTAAAGTATGAAATTGCCGTTTTATCGCAATAGGTTCTTTGAATTGACATAGAATCTTCATGGTTTGAGGTTTTCGAATGAAACTTTTTTCAAATGGTTTCTATGATGTTCTTTTTTTAAAAAATGTGAAACATTTGAATATCGACTTTCAATTGTTTTTGTTATTCAATTTAGACAAGAAAGATGGATACTGCGCAAATTCGAGTGATTTTTGAATACTGTTGTGGCATTTGACCTGGGGTCAGCCATTGCATTTTTCTTTTCCGGTTATCATAAAGAATCCACTTTTCATCACATGTTACAATTCGATCCAATATTCCTTCATTTCTGTACCGGTTCAACAAGGCAACACAAGTTTCAACACGCGTTTCTTTCTGCAGATCAGTCAAATCATGAGGCACCCATTTTTCGTATTTTTTTATTTTATTGATTTGACGCAAGTGAGTCAATATTGTGGGTAAGGTAACGTTAAACCATGCCGCTAATTTCTGGGTAGTTTGACTAGGGTCGGCTTCCACTATCTCTCTTAATTCATCGTTATTCACCTGTGTGGGCGGTCTTCCTCGTGGCTCGTTCTTTAAGTCGAAATTTCCATCACGAAAGCGTTTAAACCAAAATCGCACGCTGCGTTCATTAGTAGACCCCTCTCCAAACGCAGCATTGATATTGTGGGCTGTTTCTGCCGCGTTAGTTCCGCGTTGGAACTCGTATTCAAAAATCACTCGAATTTTCGCAGTATCCATCTTTCTTGTCTAAATTGAATAACAAAAACAATTGAAAGTCGATATTCAAATGTTTCACATTTTTTAAAAAAAGAACACCATAGAAACCATTTGAAAAAAGTTTCATTCGAAAACCTCAAACCATGAAGATTCTATGTCAATTCAAAGAACCTATTGCAATAAAACGGCAATTTCATACTTTAACCCCTAATATATATCTGAAAATCTAATTTTCTATTTTTAAGGATTAAAAAGTTAGGGTATTGCCAATCTATTCAAGATATGAACGACAAATTTGTTAATTCACTTAAAATGAGAAAACGGGACTGTAGTCTAAGAAAAATTCACATAAACATACAATTTCACTACTTCGAAAGATCATTCTTGTTGAATTGTTGAAACTATGTATCAAAACTAGTGGACTAGGGTACCCCTTGAGAGCCCCTTAAGGGCTCTTCTCCTGAGTCCGGCCCAGCACAAGGGGGCACAAATCAGCCGGCGACATCTGCGGCTGTCTCGGCCAAGAGTTTATGAACGGCGTCTGTTTTTATTACTGCACGTTCCTTTGGATGTGTGTGTTTTGCGTATGTACTGCTAGATGTCAAAAATTGTCATTTGCTTTCGGGGTCTTCTAAAAACTAAACTCAGCCAAACATTTTACCAGATGGGCCCCAAAGTCGGACGTATACAGAAGAATACAGTTTCCTCCGCTGTGTGTAGTCAATCTCTCCTTCAAAAGTTTCATGCGGATCTGTTCAGCCGTTTTTGCGTGAAAGAGTTACAAACTCAACATTAATTAGTCATTGCATGCACGCACGCCGGTTTCGGGTACTTTTTATTTTGCCCTTTGCTAATATATCCCCTATTTGGTCGAAGTGTGTCCGTCTGGGTCGTCCCTTACCGGCCCCTCCATTCACATTCGCTCGATATATTTGTTTTGTCAATCTTTCTTCCTTCATCCTCTCCACATCCTCTTTCAGTCCACAATGTTCTCTAATCACACTATTGCGTATCCTGTTATACAAAGTAACACCAGACATACTTCTCAAGGATCTCATTTCTACTGCATTAATCCTACTTTCTTGCTTCTTTTGCCATACCCAAGTCTCGCTAGCATACATAAGTGTTGGGACCAGCACTCCATTATGGATAGCCAATCTAGCTCTTTTGGAGATGTTTTGGACACTCACAAAGGAGTGCAATGCACCGTTTACACAATTGATCTGTCAGGATCGTAGCAAGTGGCAATCCCTGGTCTCTGCGTACCCCTCTGGGGTACAGGCGTGAGTTTATGTTATGAGTAACAAACATCCATCCATACACACAAACTTTCGCGTTTATAATATCAGTAAGGATGTGATATCCTGGTATACAACAAAGAATATTCTAATCTGATATGCTTTATTTTAGACCTAAAATAAAGATCATATTTTAGTAACATCCAAGTTGTTCATTTAATGTTTCAGAATTTTCATATCAAAATTTAACCCTCTCTTATTTGTTTGAGTTCTCTCAAAGACGGAGAAAGGGAGACTGAGAAAGAGAAAGAGAGAGGCCTTCTGGCCTGGGCCTCGATGTAGAATGCAGTTTACGTTACTGTCTGTAGCATCGTAATTGCGTAGTCGATCGATGGCTCATCAACGCAAATCACTCTCTCTCTCTCTCTCTCTAGGTCTTTGAGAGTATGCCTAGGCCTAGAAGTATACAGAAGAATATAGTCTACCTTGCTGTCTGCAGTCAAGATATGGCAGATAGATAGAGAACACTTTACTGTATACACGAAATTACACAGATATTTCTTAACCTAAAAGTACAGACTGCTCATTTGCTCAAATTACTCACTCTCTGTCTTTGTCTTTCGGAGAATTCCCAGGCTCATAAGCTGGAAGTATACAGTAGAATACAGTTTCCCTTGCTGTCTGTAGTCAAGACATGACTAAGTGATCAATCGTTGGCTCATCAGCGCAAATTACTCTCTCTCTGTCTCTGCCTTTGAGAGAAGGCCTGGACATCGATGCGCACAGTAGAATTTAGTTTACCTTACTGTCTGTAGCCTCGTAACTGCGTGGTCAATCGATGGCTCATCAGCGCAAATCACTTTCTCTGCCTTTGAGAGAAGGCCTGGTCCAATTATACAGTAGAATACAGTCTCCCTTGTTGACTGTAGCCACATGACTGCGTAATCAGTCGAGGACTCATCAGCGCAAATTACACGCTCCCTCTCTCTAAATCTCCCTATGTCTCACTCGTTCTCTCTCTCTGAGAGAAGGCCTATGCTCTGCAATGGGACGTGTACCTATAGTACAGCTGCCGTTGCTGTCTGTAGCCACGTGGGCCCGGCTGCTTGATCGATGACTACATCTGTACTCGTCGGTATTAATTACACCCTCTATTGCTTGCGGGGCGCCGCCCAGAGTTATTGCTGGTTACACCGACGCAATGTGTCCTATTCAAAGGCCTTGTGGAACTTTGCTTCTAAAAAGCTCTTGAAATTGAAATACATCAGTTAGAGTTTGTGATTTACAACAAATGTTGTAGGAAAGTACTATCCTCATCGTGGGTGATGGTCCATTGAATTGTATGGCGAGCGATATTGTATCTTAAGTTAGTATCTTTGCCGTATGTGACGCCCTTAAGCGCCTTAAAACATATAAGTCGCATGTATTTTTTTTCCATTTCTGCACTTAGGTGTTCTCTGTATAGCATATTTGGGGTGCTCCAAGAATTAGGCATTTTGAGGTAACCTTGTAGGCGATAATTTTTGTCCTTGCGCTACTTGAAATACATCAGTTAGAGTTTGTGATTTACAACAAATGTTGTAGGAAAGTACTATCTTCATCGTGGGTGATGGTCCATTGAATTGTATGGCGAGCGATATTGTATCTTAAGTTAGTATCTTTGCCGTATGTGACGCCCTTAAGCGCCTTAAAACATATAAGTCGCATGTATTTTTTTTCCATTTCTGCACTTAGGTGTTCTCTGTATAGCATATTTGGGGTGCTCCAAGAATTAGGCATTTTGAGGTAACCTTGTAGGTGATAATTTTTGTCCTTACGCTACTTGAAATACATCAGTTAGAGTTTGTGATTTACAACAAATGTTGTAGGAAAGTACTATCTTCATCGTAGGTGATGTCCATTGAATTGTATGGCGAGCGATATTGTATCTTAAGTTAGTATCTTTGCCGTATGTGACGCCCTTAAGCGCCTTAAAACATATAAGTCGCATGTATTTTTTTTCCATTTCTGCACTTAGGTGTTCTCTGTATAGCATATTTGGGGTGCTCCAAGAATTAGGCATTTTGAGGTAACCTTGTAGGCGATAATTGTTGTCCTTACGCTACTTGAAATACATCAGTTAGAGTTTGTGATTTACAACAAATGTTGTAGGAAAGTACCACAACTTTTGAATTTGTTGTGTTACATGTTTTTTTTGTAATTAGTTACGGTTTTTTGTGACTCTATTTCGAGAGCGTAAAGCGTGACTTTCGAAGGAAAATCTAGAACAAAAGTTGTTGTTAGGGCGCTAATACACGGACGGCACGTTGCGAAAGACAGTGGCAACGACGCGGCGACGCGTATATTCGACGCTGACATGTCGGCGACGGCCGTCGACGTCGTCGACAGCTGCAGTTGGCACTGTCGTTCGTGACGTGCCGCTCGTGTATAAAGGGCGTCCCAAACTGCGAACGATAATATTTTATCTTAAGATACAATATCGCTCGCCATACAATTCAATGGAAAGATACTAAAATATGAAAATATGTATTACTATCTTCATCGTGGGTGATGGTCCATTGAATTGTATGGCGAGCGATATTGTATCTTAAGTTAGTATCTTCGCCGTATGTGACGCCCTTAAGCGCCTTAAAACATATAAGTCGCATGTAGTCGTCGCGCTCCCTCTGTATGTATATCCGTCAGGCTCCGTCAGCCGGAGTTTTCATGAGCAAAGTCCATGAGCTCTATCTCCGTCTTCGGAATGGGTCATATTCTGTATATAACTCTCTATATATGTATGTATGTTTATTTAGTTTAATTTACAAGTATTACGTGTTACTTAATTATGCAAATGATAGTAACCGCTCGTAAGACTGCCACTTGCTATGATCCTGACAGATCACGTTCGCTTCCTTAAAAACACTTTATAACTATAATCATGGTTTATTGCGGCAGTTCGATGTAGGTACACTCCGTAGCCGAGTTCCTTCTTGTGAATTTGTAGTTTAATCGGCTATGCAATGTACATCGAATTGTCAGAGTACACCATGAATTGTAGTTCTATGACAAAAGACCCTGATGTCATATTCGCCAACTTAGCAAAATGTAGTATGTACGTTGTACATTCACACGTACATAAAGTCACGACTGTATCCCAGGAAGGCCTCCTCCATGGATTTCCAAAAAGACCGGTTGGAAGCGGCCTGCATCCAGCGTCTTCCTGCCACTTGGATGAGGTCATCTGTCCATCTTGTGGCTGGTCGTCCTACGCGGCTCTTGCCGATATGTGGTCTCCATTCGAGAACTTTTCGGCCCCATCGGCCATCAGTTCTGCGTGCTATGTGCCGCGCCCACTGCCACTTCAACTTACTAATCCGCTGGGCTATGTCGACGACTTTCGTTCGTCTATGGTTCTCATCATTTCTGATTCGATCTCGTAGAGAAGTTTCGAGCATAGCCCTTTCCATAGCTCGTTGCGTGACCTTGAGCCTTCTTATGAGGCCCATAGTGAGAGACCACGTTTCAGTGCATTGGCACTACTATTGAGTAGTGCCAGTAATACGTATTAAAAACCAATTTGGTCGACGAACGTCCACCTGGGACGTCCTTCACAAGCTCTTTCGACAATCGCTTGATACATTTATTCCGTCAATCTTCCTTCATCTCCATCCAACTAAGCAAATAGTACTTAAATGATTTTCACTCACCACTATTTCAAATGTCACCAGCGAAGAGCTCGCGTCCTTCAAGCTTTAAAGTACACGTCGCCGTCAGTCCGACCGCACTCGAAATCGCTTTTATAAAGCAATCCCGCTCCCAGAGAGCACGCGCCTGCCGGTGACATGACCGACACAGTTTTTACTCATAATCAAGTATGTTAAGCGCAGGCGGGGTGGACTCAGGGATGGCCCGGGCCCTTTTGGATACGAACGAAATTTATAAATTAATTATGGGCCTACGGTAGTAGGCACTGACTGAAAATCAGCGTTGAGGGATCACTTCCTCAGCACAACGCTGAGTCAGCTGCCTTTTGTGGCAACTTAGATACATCACAGGCTACATCTATGGGCCTGTTTTATTTATTCGTTTTGTCTGTTGTGTATTTAGTCTTCTTTCTGTTGTTGTGCATATTTACTTATCTGTACTTATCTGCTTATTTTGTTTCTGTGATGTATCTTGTTGGTATAATAAATGTTTTTCTTCTTCTTCTTCTAAATTCGGGAGCCTCAATACTGGTCTCATCTAGATGTAGGTTTGTGGTACGGAGTTCATAGTGAGCCTTAATGAGAATCCAAAAATGATTTGTTTTGAATGTAGAATTAAAGCCCAGGAAAATTTAAATCTTTTTATCTATTAATCTGGCGCACAAAATAGGTGGTTAGATAATGTTGCAAAAATCAGGTTAAGTTAGATACGATTTAGTCCACGACCCAATACTTGTGCTATTAAAGAAACTTGTTTAATTAGTCTGCACCAAAGTGTTTCTGTCTTATGCAATCAGTATGATCAAATTGTGCTATAAAAAGGAGTTAACAGTGTAATTTACAATGGTTCTAAGAATCAGGTAGCTCCCTGATTAAATTTAAACTCAAATTAAATTAAATCATAAATAAATAAAGATGGGATTAGATAAAAACTCTATAAGCTCTTTAATCTAGCTTGGTTTAGCAATTTATTTCAAAGTCGCAATATAAAGTAATATCTTATTAAACATCCAATACATTAATTACAAGCAAAGCCACTGTCGAAATAGCTGTGGAAGTTGCGGTTCAAAAAATTGTAGTTATCTCCAAAACTTCGTCATTCACAGAAGGAATCCATACAGAATTGAATTGAACTCCAATCTGATCCGCTTTCCTTAATTACAGAAAAACATCGAACTTCCCTCTTTCATAGCCTGAGTACGGCGCATGCCAGCCGCGAGCGCGCATAATCGAGCTGTCAGCGACACGCGCGCGCGAAACTTTGATTACGGCGGATCCAATCAGGCGGCTGCCGCGCGCACTGTGCGCTCTGTGGCGCGGGCGCGCCCCTCGCACCTGTGTTGCTACGCGGTTTCAGTAAATTAAGTTTTTAGTTCGGCTCCCAGCAAATAGTTAAATTGGTTTGAGTGGCACAGTGAGTCCGAATACTAATACCGACACGTGGACTCACTGCCTCTATGTTAAAGTTTTTAAGTACATATGGTCACACAGATACATTGTTTTGGTAACTAACTCATTAATCTGCCAAATAATAAAATAGCCTAGTGGGTAGAACATTGGACTCGGAAGCGGGAGACCCAGGTTCGATTCCCAGTGCGGGCATGTACCTATGACTTTGTTTTCTAAGTTATGTACATTTGTGAAGTTATAGTAGCAATACCACTCGCTAACGGTGAAGGAAAACATCGTGAGGAAACCTGAGTGTCTGAGCTATTCATATACCTCAGCGCTTGAAATCACCGATCCGCGGTGGGCACGCGTGGTGATTAAGCCCATACTCTCTCCCTGAGAGAAGGCCTGTGCCCTACAGTGGGACGTATAGGCTGCTAAGTAATCTGCCAAATAAATATTAGATCTGCGAATAATTGCAAAAAAACAGTAAAACAATAATTTGATCAACAAACATTTCATTTTGATTTGGTCAGCAGAATGAATAAATTAAGATAACAGAAGACAAGAATATTCTTTACTGTATGCACAGAGACATCAGCAGAAGAAGAGGTAAGCACAAAAAAATGGCGGCCTCATTGCTGATTATATTATATGGCGTGGCCAGCAATTAAACCGAACATGGTCACTATGATCAACAAATAATGTTATTTTGGTCAGCGTTATAATTATTTTCTCAAAATAATAACATAATCGAGTTTCTACACGATTACATATACTACTTGGATTGTTTCCTGCATTTTTGTCACTTTTTATTTTTGTTATTATTTCTTATATTATGTAACTTTGTTTGCCTAATTGATCAGCTCTTAAATTGAATGCTAACTTTTAGTAATTTAATCAAACCGAGTAAAAGGTGTGGCGCCAGATTAAGAATAGCGTCACTCCATTTCCTTCCGTGGATATCGTAGAAGGCGACTAAGGACATCAATTACCAGGAGACGGGCAGCAGCGTCTTTCTGAGATTCCAACCGCATACTGCGATCGCCAACCCGCCTGCCGAGCGTGGCGATTATGGCAAAACCCCTCATGGTTATGAAAACCACGAAGGAGGCCTATGTCCTGCAGTGGGTGTCAAATGGCTGATGATGATGAGTAAAATTTTACTTCAAATTGATCAGCTTTAAAACTGATTGGTCAGAAAATCTTAAGTAACTTTTAGTGATTTTTGGTCAGCCGTAAAATGTATTTTGGCAAGCTATCAGGACGGGTGTCTAGTGTCTACACTCTGTTTTTTTTTTTCAGTTTTTATTAAAATTATTCAAACTCACGACACTTATAAAAGTTGACGTATTGTTAAACGTTCCTGTGCCCAGTAAAATTCCTGGCATTCCTCCATTGCTGACGCTAGGACTCGTCAGGTGCTCGCGATGATTAATAGTGTTGCGGGCGTCGATTAGTGCCCCCCCGTCCCTTAATTCGCCCACTCCCACTGAGGAGGGGGGCATTGGGAGTGACGAGCGCTTTGACAGCTTTTTGAAGGCTTTAATTGTTGATAGAGGAAAACGTCGTGTGAAAACCTGTCCGAGGTGTTACGAGGATATACGTCAAGTTACGTACAAACTGCCGACACTTTTTTTATTTTCACTGACGTTTGCCCTGAAATGGGCAATGGGCAGAATCGCTCGTAGCCCCGGCTGCCTGAGTGATCTTAAACGATCACGAAGGTTAAGCAACACAGGGCGTGTTCAGTGCATGGATGGGTCGCCGTCTATGCCTAACGCTAGTGGCATTTTTCCGAGCGGTTCCGTGCTTCGCAAGGCACGTTAAGCTGTTGGTGCCGGCTGCCGTCGATAGATGGCAGTCGTTAAGCCAAGTCAGAGGCCTTAGGGCGGCTTGACAACTTCTGACAGTAGACGAGCCACTAGTCTACAAGCCTCCACCAATCCGGACTTGGCCCCCGTGGTGGAGTATGGCCTATACCTTCCTCAGGGAAAAGACCCGTGCCCCTCGGTAGGGACATAATGGGTTGATGATGATGGGCAGTCGGCTGTGGGCACGTATGGCGATTAAGCTCTCTCTCTCTCTCTCTAGGGTGCCAGCTTGCCTTGTCATTTTTGTTGCAAGGACGTGATTGTTATTTTCAGACTAAATTACCTGAATAATAGCTTTGCTATTTTATTTTTATGTAGCCTTACGTCCTATTGCAGGGCACAGGCCTTCTCGCAGAATAAGAATGTTTATTTGCATGGTTATTACAAAATATGTTCCTCAGAGAGAAGGCCTGTGCCCTACAGTGGGACGTATATAGGCTGCTTATGAAGAACTCCATATTAAGTACATTAAATCTCTGTAAATTACTGGTGTGCAATAAAGTGTTAGGTATATATCTATCTAAGAAGCTGTTAATCTACTGTTAACGGTTGGCCGAAGAGAATAAGATCCTGCAGGTTGACTGGTAGAAAATGTCATTAGCAAAGTCCACCTTTTTTACACTGTCTTTGCGCAAAAAAGAATTAATAATAATAAGACAAAAGCAACTGGCAGCCGTTAACAGCATAATATAAACAGATTGTTAGCGTACGAGATAACGTAGATGAGTATTTACCCGACTGCGGCGCAGCCGAAAAGGAGGGTAATGTGTTTGGCTCGTATGAATGTATGTATGTAAGTATGTCCGATTCTATGTTCCCTCATACATAACACCTAAACCAATGGACAGATTTTGACAAATAATTTCTCAATCGATTCGTCGTGTATGCGCGAGTGTCATATGCTATATGCAATCAGCATAAAGCCAACAAAAAAAATTAACACCATAAAGACATACCTACATAAAAAGCTGAACTGAATAAAAAATAACCAACAACCCGACTTCTGAATAATTATTAACTACTAAGCAGGCGGGACCCAAATTCAACAATATACCTCGTTGTACAATATGCACAATATATATAGGTTGTTTATTTCAGTTTGATTTTCATTCTTACTGCTGCTTTTTCCATGGTTATGCATAGGAAAATACTGATTTCCCCACGATTTTTAATGTTTGAGCCCCTATCGAAAGTCGCGTTTGTATAAAAGAATCAACGCACCCACATATTGTTACTCTGTGGAGATTATGATAAAATATCTCACACAAGTTGCCTTGTATCGGTACACTGAGGCACAGCTGGAAGTCACCGTTCTACTCGATGTTTCATGGGTTCCATGAAGTACAGTGAGTTTGTTAGTTAGACTGGAGATTTCCGCACTAAGCCTCATAGTTGGGCCGTTGTACGAAGCAAGCGCTGTGCTATGTAAATACCTCAGACAATGTCGGCTTGAAGTCGCTGTCGAGGCAAAGGCTCTTTCGTTTTAGCTGCCTATTTCCCGACCTTATCGACACTATTAATTACTTCATTCATTCATTCATTCGTCCATATTAATAATAATAACTTCCACACAATACAATAATTTGACCCAGTCCCAAACTCCCCGCGCTATGGCAACCAGGCAAGGACGTCACAAACATGAAAATACACCCAGAGTGATGCCATTTGTACAAATGTCCGGCGGCTCCGTCGTGGGTCCTAAAAATATAAAGAAACTTTTTGCAAAAAACAATAGAACTTCGTTCCACTTGCATTATATGAAAAGTAAAAAAAAAATGGTAAATTTTTAATTTTTTTATTATTGCAAGTTTTTTTTCATTGATTGTATAAACTCTCGTAGATTTTGATGATATTTTGACAGATGTGTATCACAAAAACGCGTCCCTTACAACCGAAGTCAAGGGGACTTCGTTACGCTACGAGCACTGGCGTGGACGTACAGTCGACCGCACATCTTGCGATATTCGACAATCGCTTGGTCCCAAACTAGGATACCTTGTTCTACGGTAACCAGGCAAGTAACTCACAAACATGGAATTACGTCCAAGCTGAGACCATTTGTACAAATCAAGCACGGCGGACTCCAGTGGCAATCGAACCCACGACCTCTGTTTAGCCGGTCAAGCGAGTTAACCGCTAGACCAATGAGTAAACGTCGATCTGTTGTGGACTGTACGTAGAATCAGCGGCACGGCGCAACGCGATGTGGGCTGCCCGCATGCAGGAGTTATCTCCACACGAGTTGATACAGAGGCCCCTCCCTATATTCCATTCCACGAAACAAGCTCCCAAAAAAAAATCGTCCATGTGCGCCCGTTGGTTAAAGCGCGTAACCTTCAATTGCCACTTCAATAGCGGACCGTCGCGCGTCGTCGCTTATTGTTTCGCTTATCTCTAGTCGCGCGCATTGACCAATGAGATGCGAGTATTTGGTTCCCAAGGAGTTCGACTCGTGGAACGGAGTATAGTGGTCAGGGCTGCCACCTTCAAAAAGGTCAGGCCGCAGGTCCGGAGAATTCGGCACAGTTTTTTTATACATACATTTACCGCATATTCCGATTTTTTATCCTTAACGAAAAAACCGTGAAAGAAATAAAAAAACATACATTTTATAATAAAAAACAATAAAAGGCATCAATAAAATTTTATATAATATTAGACTAGCTGACTCGGCAAACATAGTTTTGCAAGCATATTGACTATATAGCCTACGAACTATTCTCAGACCAACCAGATATACACAAGCAAATCATAAAAATGTGTGAAGCCACGAGATTTTTCTATATTAGAAGTAAGTTACTTCTGTGTCTACATAACAATCTCAGAACACAATAGGCAGAGACCAGGGATCATTTTCGCTTCCTCAACATTCATTATTCATTATTTGCATGCACTCACGCCGGTTTCGGGTACGTTTTATCTTTCCCTTTGCTAATACATCCCCTATTTGGTCGAAGTATGTCCGCCTGTAGCGTCCCTTACCGGCCCTTCCACCCACATTCGCTCGATATGTTTGTTTCGTCAATCGTTCTTTCTTCATCCTCTCCACATGTCCAAACCAACGCAACATTCCTGCAAATTCCATTCAAATTGTTCTACTGTTACCCAAAATTACTTCACTTGAGCATAAACAAACAATATGAGGACGAAACGTAATAAAAATAAAAACAAACTATGTTCCGAGCGTGTTATGGGCGGCGCTGGCCACCAGAATTGTTTTTTTTTTTATTGTTTACGCATATCGATCGAATGACACTCGCTTAGCATTTAACATATTAGAAAACATTTTTTATCTTTACGGTACATCCTACCACTTTGAATTTGGATTCACAGCTTCGAGCCACAGGGCGGAAATCGCGAATATTTACATACATGTTATACCATTACTGATAAATCATTAACAATACTGTTTTTCATGATGAAAAGAACATTCCCTTAAAATACGGTGAACGAATTCAGTCACCTGTAGAGCATGCAGAAACTTTACAGCTCTGAACCGCGTTTCATAAAACCACAAATCACAGTTTATCACGACAGTTCGATCTATTGTGTAGCCGATTCCTACTTGTTAATCTGCGATATAGTGAGTTTGTGTTTGGAAACAAACTCACTATATCGCGAAAGCGCAGAGGGGCTGGGCAGGGCTGATAAACTGGGCCCGCGGCCCACAGCGCCGGGCAGGGGTGATAAACTGGGCCGCAGGATATCGGCGGACGCAGCTGTGCTATGCGGGCTATTCGGGTAGGGTTGACAACGCAACCAAAACAGTAGACGGGCGCACGTGGCTTGACTTTGTTTGCATTTGAATTATTGTCTCTGACCTTAAGAATATTTAAGGTTCATAAAATTTCCCTATGGGTTTATCCGAAACACGATACGGGAATCGGCTTTTTTGGGGTTCCGTAGTCACCAAGGATTATGTTATGATTATGACATAGTGTCATTATGTCCGTCCGTCTCTCTGTCTGTTTGTCCGTCTGTCTGTCTGTCTGTCCGCGGATTAGCACAGAGACGACAGGTAGTAAAAGGCTGAAATTTGAATTGAATTGAAAAATTCTTTATTGCACTAAAAAAAACCACTTGTGCAAAGGCGAGCTTATTACTAGAAATTAAGCAATTTGACACAGACATACGTATTAATCGCGCCGACAAAACGGTACAATAAATCTTAAAAACAAATTTTTCACAGTGCCTCCACCAAAATTAGGGATGCATTTTGTTTTTCTCGCCAACACCAAAGTGCGGGATAGTTATATGTTAAACGGATCTAACCGCGATTATTTATTACGTAAAATTTAATTACATTAAATTCGTGACGTTTCGGCATCGTTTTATGTTATTGCAGTCATAATATTTTTTTACTCCAAATTTAAAAAAAGTTAGTGTTCCTGACCTGGGCCTGATTCTGTTCATGCATTGTATTACAATGACAACTGCATGATCGCGCCGATTTCATGTCATTGCAGCTTCAAGGTTACGCGTGATAAACATTCTAGGCATCAATCGTATGAAAAAAACCGGCCAAGTGTAAGTCGGACTCGCGCACGAAGGGTTCCATACCATTATCTATACAACATTAAACAAAGATCGAATTTGAGAACAGCGCCATCTCTAGAAACCAACAAGAAACGACTAACATTGACATTTAGAGACATGACATCGGTACTATGGAGGTTACATAGATGGCCGCTAGATGGCGAGCGCTGTCTTTTTGTTTTTTGTATGGGAGCCCCCCTTAAATATTATTTTATTCTGTTTTTAGTATTTGTTGTCATAGCGGCAACAGAAATACATCATCTGTGAAAATTTCAACTGTCTAGCTATCACTGTTCATGAGATACAGCCTGGTGACAGACAGACAGAGAGACAGATGGACAAACAGACTGAGCGATAGTGAAGTCTTAGTAATAGGGTCCCGTTTGGCATCCTTCGGGTAAGGAACCCTAAAAACGTATTGCGTAACCCGACGTGTATCTGTCATTGCACTACAATGCACTAACAGAATCAAGAAGCCCAGCTCTCTCTGCTGACGCTACCTCGCCCGCATGCGGCTGTCAGCGTCCGCTGCGGGTGCCTGTTTACTTTAGCGTCGCTTATTAGACAATAATGTAATCCCAAGAAGCAGGGATATTTTGGCGTGCAACTTTTCCTGACCTGGGGCGCTAATTAAGGATGAAATACACCAACGCGGTGGCGGTGGCGGTCCATACATTCGTCCACATAAATACTACTGCAATAAATGACGTTGTATGGACCATGAATAACGTAATTTTACTGACCAAGTTAATTACAGTTCTGCAGGTACTTATAATTTTACGGTTTCTTTTAACCTAACTACGTAGGTCCCTGACTCCTGAAAAATTAAAATTAAATCATCGATTCCGTGTGAAATGTGATTCGCAGAACCCCAGTGACTTTTCTACGGAACTACGGATTCCATGGAACCCTCTGTAGTAATCGCTGCTATAATTCAGTATATAGAGATATATACTGAATTATAGCAGCGATTACTACAGAGGGTTCCTATAGAGTTGAGGCCCTGCTCACGCTGCCGACCCTACCCCGCCTGCTTGCGGCTGACAGCGTCCGCTGCAGGCGCCTGTTGACCGTCGCTGGAGATTTTAGTAGTACAGGCAAATTAGCGATCAACTTCGGAATGAGAGATAATAGGGGGAATTTTCGTACATACTTAAATTTTGGCGTTTTTCGGTTTTCATCGAGAGATAAAATTCAGCTTATTATGTCTCATACCGAAATTGATCCCATTTTTATGCTGAAGTTAATGGATAGTCCATTGGATAGTGGGCGTAGCTTACCCTAATGCATTGTTGTACTGTACTTTAATCTTGATATAGTCAACTTTACAAACTACATAAAATTGTCATAGTTAACCCTGTATTGTAGTTCTTTGAAATAGACCCCAGACTGATATTGCATCAAAAATTTAATGGAATTGAGGCCCTCTTTCTCTGCTGACGCTACCGCACCCGCATGCGACTGACAGCGTCCGCTGCGGGCGCCTGTTTACTTTAGCGTCGCTTATGCCGCCACTGCAGGCATACAGGTCAAGCGACGCGATACACACACGTCGGAAGGATCTTCAGAATAATAATTTGGCGACCTTATTAATTTAATTATTGTTAATTTAACGTCCATTCCGAAACCTATCTTATAAATAACCAGCCCATAAACAGAGCCCGCTCTTTCACCCCAACCTATCTGGTCCTTTGCTAGCCTCGTCCAATGTTTCCCAGCTGCTTTCACAATGTCATCGGCCCACCGGGCTGGTAGTATACCCACCGACCGTCGACCCGTTCTTGGCCACCACTCAGTGGCCACCTTATCTAATCCAAAACCTATGTTCATAGATTATTATAAAGAAGAGCAGCAGTCTGAGCTTCCAAAGTGAGGCAAAAAATGTCAGTGTCGCACTATTCATGCGAATGTGTGCGTATCTGCGATTGTCACTTCTGAAATTCCGCTTAGGCAACACATGTTAAGTTAATATGTGCGTGTCGCCTCGCTTTTGAGCGGAATATGCCTAGGTTATTCTTTGTATAATTACGAAAACTTACTAAACTTACTGCAATACGCAAACATCCTCTAAAACACTCCCAAGAGGCAGTTTACAGAATCTTACGTCTCTTCCCTTACTACTTAAACTTGCCTCTGAGGAGTGTTTTAAGAAATTGTGTTTTGTATACATAAGACCGTAAGATTTCTTCGCTGTTAGCGCCGTTAGCGTTTATGCTACTACAAATTCAGTAGTGTACGTAGCATACAAAACAGAATTAAGTATATGCCGAGGTTAGAACTCACGAACTCTTGAATAAGAAGCAAGCGTTCTACCGACAGGTCGGTACGCACAATATGTACATTTAAAATGTTCATAATGTCATTAAAAATCGCGTTTCGTCACAACTGGCTGGATCTACCTACCGAGCCAGTAACAATCCACCACGCACCTCTATCGCAGCTTATGCAGCCAGCGCCTAAGCAAACAGCCAAATAGCGGCCGCAGGTGTCGGAAAGAGCGCTGTGTGCCGATATAAATAAGGATTAGAGTCGGTTGGCCGCCGCGTTCGCGCCGTCTGATGTATTGTGACGTAGCGGGATTAGCGAGAGCCCGTTGGGACTGGAAGGTTGGGAGCCGCTGGAATATTTCCCTGGAAAGTGTCCAATGCCTAGGATAGTTCCCAGGGTTACCATCCGACCGGAATATGTGCGGATTTTCCATTTGGAGTTTTAATTGGTTCAGATATTTTTAGTCAGATGAAAAACTGGGACGGTGCCCGAACTCTTTTGAATTAAAGATAGTTTTTTTTTTAGTTTAAGTAGCTTCCTTTGTATCCCACGGCACAGGCCTCCCCCAACTCGCACCAGATTTTCTGACTCTATACAACGCGTCGCGTCTTTTCCGCGCCCTCGTCGCCCTACGTCCTTTCTGTGTTTTTTTTTATTTTATTAATAAAGACCTTTACATTTTTTTTCACAAGTTTCGCCAAACTGCGGTGTCTCAGGCCTTAGCCTCACCTCAGACCTCAGACCACTCCGGTATGTAAGAAAGAAAGAAAGCAGATAGAAAAATCATTTATTTAACGCCCCGAGGACATACACAATCACACAATAATTATACAATAAAAAAATAGGAAATAAACAAAACAAAGGTAGAAGAAAAGTTGTGTAGGTCGAGATCATCTCGCCACCGTCTACTTGGTCAAAAGAACTAAGTTTTGAAAAAAAAAATACAACAGGTTCCTGTACCTAGTTTTTGGGCTGTAGGCTCTACAAATAGCTATCACCATTATTGAGATTCATGACGTTCACTTTTTGCAAAAACGTATTATAAGAGAAGATAATATTATTTCTATTCGATTGGTGCTAATTAGCACCGGGTAGCCTTTTAAGAGTAGAAAATAGAAAAAATAAATCGGTGCCAATTAAAACGAAAATATATATAAACAGTGGAAAAATGACTGAGCCCACGCCCGCGACGACTTTTATACGCGCTTCTAATTTACTTATTAATGCTTTTATTGCACTTAAAGTAATGTACAATACAGCGGACTTAATGCCAACCGCGTTTTTGAGATTTTGCTTCCATTTTTGCGGAAGCGCCGAGCTCGCGCGCTTGAGTCGCGTTTGAATCGCGTTTTTAAGCGGACGTGGGCGACGGCTCTACGAGTTTTGTGCTACACTTAATAAAATGTTTAAGGTTGTTGGAAGCAGTGAGGGCCAAGTGTGGAATAGGGCATCTCAGATTTTAGGGTATCATTAGTACTTGTTTCCAGGCAGAGGAGTATGTAATGTAGGCAGTGGCGTAGCATAGGTCACTAGTACCCGGTGCGGATTCCAAATTTGCCGCCCTCTTATTTTTGTAATCCATTATAAAAAATTTGGGCATGGTAAAAAGAGTACTTTTATTAGTTTTATTGAATGATTTATTGAATTGAAAAGTGAAATTAACATTTTTTGACATAGGTAGAATATCACAGAAAAATTACAGAGAAAACGTAATAGAATAATGGAGAAATCGCCTCCATTACATAAAACGTAACATTACGTAACGAAACATAAAAAAAGACGAAAAAAACACTGAAAGAAATTTTAATTTTTTTTATTTTAATTTTTTTTTTCTAACTGCCACCTCCGCAGCGCCGCCCCCGGCAAAGTGCCGCCCGGTGCGGACCGCACCCTCCGCCCCCCCCATGCTACGCCACTGAATGTAGGTACAGTCGGGATGTGTACACTCGGCTCATTTATGTTACGAACTACTTTCAACAAAAATGTTTAGGTCGAACCGCTACTGACTGTGACTCTACTTCGGTTCTAAAAAAATCTCAAGTCGTAGAACGAAATAGTAGTAAACAGTGTTGCCAACGTAGGCGATTTTTAATACATGAAGTCATAAACTCACTGGCGATACATAAACTCACGCCTATATGCCAGAGGGGTAGGCAGAGACCAGAGACTACCATTAGTCATTGCATGCACGCACGCCGATTTCGGGTAATTCTTATCTTGCCCTTAGAGAATACATCCCCTATTCGGTCGAAGTATGTCCGTCTGAGTCGTCCCCTACCGAGCCTTCCATCCACATTCGCTCGATATGTTTGTTTCGTAAATTGTTTTTCCTTCATCCTCTCCACATGTCCAAACCAACGCCACATTCCTTTCTCAATTCTAGTCACTCAGGCTACTCGGAAATAAAATCGGCGACGAAAAAATCTGAAAGGCGACTGGTCGCCGTTTGGGCTACTTCGGTCAGACAACTAAGTACTTAAATTAGCCGAGCTAATTACAACACAAATGTAAATTTAAAAAAATACAATCACGGAATAAATAAAGTGTGAAAATTATCGAGAATAATGTTATTATGATTTCCACACCTTGCAGGGAATACCCCAAATTGGTCGTAGCTAACTGTAAGTAACGCTAGCCTAGTATGTCGTTTGAAGTGGCGATGGGCAGGTCACATCGCCCGCACCACAGATGGACGCTGGAGTGAGAGAGTGCTGCACTGGCACCCCCACGACGCGCGCCGTCCCCGCGGCAGACCGCCTCGGCGTTGGAGAGACGACATAGAGGCTATCGCGGGTAAAACCTGGACTAGACAGGCCAAAGATAGAGAAGCTTGGCACCAGATGGAGGAGGCCTTCGTCCTAAAGTGGACATCACAATAATTTTAGTTAAATATTAAATAAATAAAATAAACCTATAAATATAATAACATAAATACCTAGTTAATTTTATCGATTGAATGAATTTTTAATATGGACGTTTTAATGTTTAATTTTAATCTTAATTTGAATATTAATTTTTAATTGCTACTAATCATGAATTTCGTTGATAATATTGATATAAAGTTTGATTAATACATGCATGAAACTTAAATAGATTTTATTGATTGTATAAGAACCTAATCGAATTTTCTCGAATTTAAACCATATTATTATCATCAATGCACGAAATGTAACATTTATTGAAACGAAAATTAATTTAAAAGTAATTTCTTCTACAATTATTATGAGTTCAAACATGCACATAAATGGATAGTAATACTTAATAGATATTTTATGAAATGTAAAATAATTTGTGAAATAAAAGGCTATATTATTATTATATTATTATTAACTGTAATGAGATGATTTATGCAGCGTCCAGTGGCAACGTCACTCACACTAGATGGGTGAAGTGACCAGTGCCTGGGACATAGTTTTTTAAATGTAGTACAGAGCACCTATACCGTCCTGACAGCTTAGTCGGCCTAGCCCACAGGAAAGGGGGTTGTTCCCAAAAGTCCACGGGAAGGCAAGCTATTATTTAACCCAATTAAGGATGTAATAGTGTTGTTAGTATTTGCATCGCTGTTAATAACCATTGTAATTTATCTGTGTTATACCGGTAGTTGGTAAAAGAAAAGAATTTTTTGTCACCTTGTGGAGATTTTGTTATTGTTAGCAGCAAATGATGCAGAATCTGTTTCATAAAATATAAATAAATTGTCAAAAACCACCTTTTTATTTTACTATTAGTGATTAGAGTTTATACTACTTAGCTAGGCTACCTCAGCAAAAATTCGGCTACTTTAGGCTACTCAAGCTTAGAAAAATGGCGATATCAGATCCTGAGTGGTTGGCAACACTGGTAGTAAAATGTTATGTTTATTTTTATATTAATTACATTAATAGTTTATTTTTTATTGTACATGTACAAATGTATCTGTTGAAATGCCAATGGACTTGCTTCCGGCGAATAAATGATTTAAAAAAAAAATAAAAAAATAACATATTCTAATGACGTGTTTCAAGAATTGTCCATTTAGTCGTAAACTTGTTTAAGAAAAGAAGGTCCTTATGATATCGGCAGTATTAACTCTACTGCCCATGTCATAAGGACCTTCTTATCTAACTACAAGACGCATATACTATAAGTTTGATTTTTTTTAGTGTTAATTTTAGAGTTGAAATGGCCACCTAGTTTAACTCGCCACGTTAATTAAGTCGTAGTTTCTGTGTTAATATGAATAAAAACACTTATTAGCGACTTTCCAGAGTATCCGTTTAAGAGAATGACAAACTTCCCAAAAATTTGCTGTCGAAACTTTGTGTTTCTTCACTGTTTTAATGAGAATACAGCTACTAAATAAGTAGATACCTCCAAGTAACCATATACCTGCCAGATCATTCAACAGATGCGTGTCTTAATCGCTTCAAAAGTAAATAGAGCAAGCGTGTGTCTGTTTTTACAATGTTGTTACAGAGAGGCGCCGCACTTTGTCCGAAACCCGCCTTTACGACGGAGGTGATAAGAACAACAGTGAGCTGACTGAGTGCTATCTTGAAGACCTACTGAACACTCGTGAACACTATGCGACGCGACCGACAGCCATACCTGTAGGTCACGGCTGAGGATGGCTACTCTCATGATCAATTCGATGGTCTTTGAACTAAAACTTTCCTAAGGACCGTACATTATGAGCTTATTACCGTAATCACTGACTTGATTTTTTGTCGGAAGAGTGCGACCAGATTTCGCTCTTATTCGGAGAGCTTAATCATTGTGAGTAGAGACGGGGCTCGCGTCGTCGTCCGTTTGAGAAGAGAATTCAAATAAGTGATTCCAAAATTAAGTTAATAATTCAATGGTCCTTCGAGCATCGACGTAAGCAAATACAAGCTGAGTTATTTCCGCAGCTAGCATATATAAAGGCGGAGTTGGTCTGGAACTAGGTTGTCTTTTACAGCGTGGCAGTAAAAGACCTAGTTGGATCGCACCTTATTTACGTTCAGAGTAAAAAAATCCACAGTGGATTCTCCTCTTACTTTTAGGTCAGAAGGACCAACTTTGCCTATTCTTATGCTCGGGCTTGCAGGACCATTCTGCTAGCCTAGGGACCTTTTGGTACTTTCCTACCTTTTTTTCAAAGGAATTTTGCTTTTTTCTTACGGTCGGACTTGTAGAACGTGCATGTCGCTTTCACATTGTACATAATATGAAGTAGTCCTTTATCTATCCGTCCTCTCCGATATGTTATCTTTTCATTTAATTATAGAGCCCCTTCAGACCCACCGTATCCCTGGTGGTATGGTGGGTCTTTTAAAGTTAAACGATACCACTGACTACTAGTGCTGTGATGTCGACATCTATAGCTGAAAGTAATAAAAATAATTTTGACTGAGTCGCAGCACTTCTGGGCGTAGGCATTTTCCCTGTCACGCCAACCCCCTCAGTCCTTTGCCAATTTCGTCCATCATTGCCGGGTACGTACCCGAAATGTTTCGGGGGCCGAGTGAACGTTTTACGCCTATCTCGTCTACTCGCGCTTTATTGTCCGTCCGACAATAGGTCGCATCTGGTCGGCGGCCGCCGCCGAGTGTTCCGACGACGTCACGCCGAGTGTGGGCGCCGAAGCTGTTCAAACACGGGCTTAGAATCCTGCTTTCGAGTTGTCGTCTACAACCTGTAGGTATACGTGTGTACGAAAAGCGACGAAAATGTTAGATTCGCCTCGCTATTATTTTCAGGTTTTCCCAAGACTGTAACAGTGTCATTTATAAAAACGCGATTCCTTAAAATACTCTTCAGATGCAGTTCAAATAGTATGTGGTAAAGGGAAAGACGTAACGACCGATTATTAAATTTGCCTCTGAGGAGTTTTTAGAGAAATCATGTATTTGTAAATAATATCGTAAAAATCTAGAGGCATGATTGGTACATACGGATTCCTTCTTTATGTAGAGATATTATCTCCCTTATGGAAAGTAGTTAAAGACAAAGCGAAACTTTGCATTAACCATGCGCAATTTTTCTAAAGATGATAATAATTATTTATTAACGATGATTTATTATTCATTTTATCGATGATGATATTTTTTTCTTGTGGAGTACCTACCCTCAAACGAACCTTCCTCGTGCCCTTTAATAGCTGCACACAGGTTGATTAATAAACATCTCTCGCGAAGGAGATCGAAACGCGCGAGGCGGCGAAGGTAGCCCGAGCACTACCACTGGAATGCGATTGGTTACTAGAGTACCAATAGAGTCAATGAAACAACCATTACCGTACTAATATGACTCTATTGAACAACTAAGCGTTTTAGAGACTCGCCCCCACGATCAGTCAAATTGAAACAACCATTTCACAGAAAATACGCTTGTATCGAAAAAATATCTCTCACGATCTTAGGCGCCGGTTCTTACACAACAACAGCTCCAGTCAGCAACAAAGCCGCGTTGAAATTCACGCGGCAGACGTCTCCGGTTTCAGTGTTTACTTTGAACAATATGGCCGCGCGACAATGCCGCCAACTGTCAAAACAGAGCGCGCGTGCGCGGGCGCAAACACACGGGCGTCTGGCGGCCGCTAACAAACTACAGTTGGGTTGGGTGAAGATGCGCACAGAACGATGGCTTGGCGATTTGTCAGACTGCTATAATTTTAAATTAATATTAATCACAGATTTCTTGTATTTTGTGAATAAGTATGTGACTAATTCGATTTCTTACGTTTATTTCACACGTAATGAATAGTAATTTTTAATTTAAAAAAGGCCAAGATATTGACATCTTGTTATTCCGTGAAAAAAACAAATATAATATTATATCTTTTACGTTTGCACAAATTCGTAGTCTTTTTTTGTTTCTTTAAAGAGTTCTTGTATTGAGTCATGGTATCACTAGAAACTGACAGCTCGTAGTATCTTAGTTGATGACGTACTTCCGTGCATGACGAACGTTTGCTTGAAAAATTAATTAAAGCAGCCCAAAGCGAAATATTGAACCCAGATTACCAAAATTATCTATTTTGTCGAAAATAAATATTTAATTTTTACTTAATTTTTCAGGACAATCAATAGTTTTATTCACAAATTAATTTAATACAGTACATTGATACTTAAGGCTAGAATACAATGGTAATGCCCATTTGTTTTCTAAGTTACGTTTTTTTTTCTAAGTTACGTGCATTAGTGAACTTGCAGTAGCAATATCACCCGCTAACCGTGAAGGAAAACATCGTGAGGAAACCGGAAACAGTGAAATTTCACTGTAACACGAAGTCGCGTCATAGTAGTCAAAGTAGTAAAACTGAATGTTCTCGAATCGAGGTGAATAAAAGAAAAAAATATGTTTTTTTAATAATATATAACAAAAATTTTAATACAAAACGTGTCATTGAAATAATACGAAACCTGAAAACTGTTTCTTCAGTATACACAATAGGTACACATAATGCTAAACAAATGTGAAAGAGGTTTGTTTATTTATCACACACTCGTGAAAATGAGATTTTGTATGAAAAATTAAATGAGACACTTGTCGGAAGTGGTTATCGATATCGATACTAGAGAAACGGTTTCCGGGATCTGTGTTCGAGATTTTGGGTAGGCCAGAACACTCGGTGCGCGAATCTCACTGTCCGCGAACGAGTTAACTTTTGTATTGAGTTAGAACCCTCGATGCGCGAATGTCATTGTCCTCGTACGAGTTAAATTTTGTATTGAGTTACACCCAACCTGAGAATAATTTGATTTGATTTTCAAAAGAGGGGTCCATTCTGTAACACTTGGCTCGGCCATTGACCGCGTGCCCAGGATCACCATCCATCCGGCTTTTTAAGGCTCTTGTTACGTTTACAATTCCGTCTCACTCGCACATTCTATCATTTTTATTAATTGTAAGAAAATTGTATAGTATCGATCACCGATCTGAGGCTACACTTGATAATAAAAGTAGATAAGTTTTTTAAGGAAAAACTGATACTAAAAGGCCCACACGTTGAGAAACTCAACTGAAGTCTTCGAGCATTATGCCGAGGTCTTCCATCGTTTCTGCCATGACTACTATATCGTCGGCAAATCGACGGTGCGTGATGTACTCGCCATTGATATTGATGCCGCGTCCCTGCCATTCCAGAAGCTTGAAGGCATCTTCCAGTGCGTTCGTGAACAGTTTCGGAGAGATAACGTCTCACTGTCTCATGCCTCCCTCTCAATGGAATTGCCTCCGGGCTTTAAAATGAACATGGACTAAACGAAGGTCATGTCTCACGCCTGTGTTGTGCCCACCCCAATAACAGTGGGGAACTCGACTCTCGAAGTTGTAGTCAAATACGTCTACTTAGGACAAACAGTCCAACTAGGCCGGTCCAACTTCGTGAAACAGGTCAATCGTCGAATCCAACTCGGCTGGGCAGCATTCGGAAAACTTAGGAAAGTCTTTTCGTCTAATATACCTCAATCGCTCAAGACAAAATTATACAACCAGTGTGTGTTACCAGTGACGACTTATGGCACTGAAACGTGGTCTCTCACTATGGGCCTCATAAGAAGGCTCAAGGTCACGCAACGAGCTATGGAAAGGGCTATACTCGAAATTTCTCAACGAGATCGAATCAGAAATGATGAGATCCGTAGACGAACAAAAGTCGTCGACATAGCCCAGCGGATTAGTGAGTTGAAGTGGCAGTGGGCGGGGCACATAGCACGCAGAACTGATGGCCGATGGGGCCGAAAAGTTCTCGAATGAAGACCACATATCGGCAAGCGCAGCGTAGGATGACCAGCCACAAGATGGACAGGTGACCTCATCCAAGGTGCAGGAAGGCGCTGGATGCAGGCCGCTTCCAACCGTTCTTGTTGGAAATCCATGGAGGATGCCTATGTCTAGCACTGGACTTCTTGTGGCTGAATGATGATGATGATGATGAAACTAAAATTAATAATTTTAGTAGCAAATTGTCTTAATCGAAAACTACCTATAACCACTTCTGATAAACTAAGTATTAAATACCAAAAGTAAGTCTAAAATTTTCGTAATTTATTATCTAGCTAAGCCTGAAACCGCATTTATCAAAACTCCTAATCTGTATACAATAATCAGAAATGTTACAATGTGACAGCGAAACGGAATCCCAGAGGTAACAACAGGCTTAATACGCCAATATTTTTCACTTGGATGGACACCTGGGGCATGGGGCAGTCCCCACACTCCGCAAACAGCTCTCCCAGAGCCCGCGGGCTCTGTCCTAGTAAAACGTGGGCTACGCATGGGATTTATTATTTTGTGACTAAAATTACCAGACTTGTCTTTGAAACCTCGGGCTTTCATCAGGAATTTTTAAATATCTAACCTCCTATTTATGATCGATATTTGAAAATTATTTCAAATATTGACCATAAATCGCTTTTAGCGATAAGACTGCCAATTGTATACGGCAAAATTTAAGTCCTTTAATGTATTTTGTTTTCTGACGAATATGGGCTGTAGGAATGGAATAGGTGAAAATAAAAATTATAGATGGCTGTCAAGAATTCCGCTAATCTTATTTATTTTCACCCAACTTGTGAGACACTCAAACACAACTTGAGAATGCTGATAAATTCGATTTTCAAAACATGGGGTCCCAATTATCCTAACCCTTGGCCTGCTCATTCGGGGCCCAGCATGACCCAAGGCTCTGTTAGCAAAACAATTAGGACCCTAGCGCGTAGCTAGGTGGGTAGGTAGGAACAATAAGACTGAGCGCCAGCTGGCGCCCGCAGGTGTGCCTGCGTTGCTTATAGGCCAAGAGAGCGCAGAAGGACATTCGGGTATCACCAGCATAGGTAGTTCGACGGAAAGAGTCATGCGTTTTGTGGCGCTAAACTGTGGGAACCCGTGGAGATTAATCCCACCTTCAGAGATACTCTGAGAGAACGCCTGTGACCTGACGTAAAAAGCTGCTTACACTGTGCTGGCTAAATGGTACAGACACTGGATATTTTGCAGAGCATTAACTTTGAAGAGGAAAATAGGTAATAATAGTGCTACGCGATAAAACTGCGCATGCGAAAACTGAAAGACTGGCTGTAATGTTGACCAACTTATGCGAATGCCAAATGCGAGTCAGACTCGCGCACGAAGGGTTCCGTACCATTATCTGTACAATATTAGACAAATATCAAATTTAAGAACACCGCTTTTTTTGTTGTTATAGTGGCAACAGAAATACATCATCTGTGAAAATTCCCACTGCCTAGCTATCATGTTTCATGAGATACAGCCTGGTGATAGACAGACAGACGGACAGTGAAATCTTAGTAATAGGGTCCCGTTTGGCACCCTTCGGGTACAGAACCTTAAAAATCACAAATCACTTAATTCTAAATTCATTAATTATTATTGTATGCGGCAAAACTTACATATGCAAGCCTTCTATGTATTTTTTGTTTTCTGGTGTGTAAAATAAAGAGTTCTAATCTAATCTAGGGTCGTAATCCGCTGTAATAAGACGCCATTGCTACTGAGATGGATCTTATCAATGATGCATCTTGGTTGCCGTTAAGGTCCTTCTGGATGTTTATCTATCTCGCCGATAGGTATAAATTCAGATAGAAAATTTCCAATAACGCCGCGAGTGGGGAGTATAATTTTTCTTCCGACTCTACGTAAGGCGGGCAGGAATAGTTTTTTCTCTTTTTACGATTTAATTTCGGTTTGGTGTTTTCATTTAGTGTTTCTTGGTGGGTGGCGGGTGGCGCGCATATGAGAACGAACTGACCAACTAATTTAATACAAATTAGAGTTATTATTATTAAAATTCTTAATGAATTTAAACACACAGTTTGGCACATAGGCGAGCTTAATGCTACTTAGCATTATATACCAGCTAACCTAAGTTGTCTAATCTAATACAAGGTGTTGATTTGTAAAGCAACGCCCGACTCGGGGTACTTTCCACTCATCAATACGAACAACTTTTGCTATGGGACCAACCAAAAATGTTTAAAAAAAATCAGCTATTTCATACATTTTGTTCATTAGGTATTGAATTTTAGTATGACATAGCTATTTTTTTTTTCGTGATTTCGAGGTCGACCCGATAGTAAAAGATGCTCGTGTTGATGAGTACAAAGGACCCTGAGTTGGACTTTACAAATCAGCACGTTGTATATAAAAATCTCGTGTAACAATGTTTGTTATCGAGTTCCTCCGAAACGGCTTTACCGACTTTTATGAAAATGTTTGTGTATATTTGGTAGGTGTGAGAAAAGGTCGTAGGCCAATAATTAGCCTACGACCTATTCTCACACACATTAATTATTAATATGGCAAAACAACGTTAGCCGAGTCAGCTACTTATAAATAGTTATTACCGTTTTCCCCACGGTTCGCCACCGTTGCGTTTGTTGCATGGCCTTTGTAGCCAAATGAGCATTGCGGGTCATTATTACGCAATGAAATTAGTCACTGGTTCCTTTGTAAAGTCTCTATCACAGACTATTTATGCGGCGTTTACGGAGTGTTTTCAGAAATCGTGTTTTTATACTATATTAAAACACTCCTCAGATGCAGTTTAAATGGTCTGTGGTAAAGGAAAAGATGTGACAATAGATTATTTAAACTGCCTCTGAAGAGTGTTTACTCGGACAAAAATTTGCGCTTAAGCTTAATATTTCGCAAACGGAACCCTGAATCAAAAAATGGTCCCACATGATGAGAAAAAAAAATCATCCCCACTTTTCATGTTAGGGGAATTACAGTAAAAACAATTTTTACCAACATTTTATTCTTTAACTTTGTCGGCGTGATAAATATGTGTAAATACACTTACCAAATTACAGCTTTCTAGTACCACCGGTCTTTGCGCTAGGCCGCGGACGGACAGACAGACAGACGGACGGACGTGGCGAAACTATAAGGGTTCCTTGTCGGACTACGTATCCCTAAAAAGGCTCAAAAGACGTGTGTTTATAGAAGCTGTAAGGTGCAAAAAGAATTATTCGAGAAAGTCCAAAACGAAAAATGTTATGGTCGAAGTAGTGAAAAAAAAAATTCAATTTATTCCGAATTTTTGATTTTGGCGCTCGATATTTTGGAAACGAAAAATGATATCAAAAATTTGAGAAAAATTCCTCTGGACAATTTAGTCAGCTACAATTTGAGGCTAAAACAAAGACGATCGGGTAAAGGGTTTGCCCTGTAGCCTACATTTTTTCAATAAAGTGAAAAAGTCAGAACGACATTTTTCACATGATATTTATATGACTCGATTCATTTCCAATGTGCTCGATAGTCGTATGAGGCACGAAATCTGTGAATTTTTTAATCCATTTTTTTCGAATCGGCAAAGGTGCCCAGCCTATCGCTGAATTTAATTTTCTGAATTTAATTCTGGTGCTCTTATACGGCCTCCTGGGTACTGACGTAAGACCAGCGCTGGTCTGCCTCCCCAGCACAGACTGCTCGTGCTTATTTTTGTTGCTTTTTTTGTCTGTCTACTTGCTATACAATGTTTCTTTGTGATACTTGTGCTATTTTTATCTATATGTCATTTATGTGTGTTGATGCAAATAAATGTTTTTATCTATTTATCCTTTGAAGGGGTTTAAGAAAGGAGCCTTCTCGAACCGCACTCCACCCTGCAAATCCGGCGCACCCTGGCTACAATCATCCCCTATTTCACAGCACATTTTTCTTTATTTTGTAGGCAATTTTCTTGACAAAACAATTTGACTAGCATGCCCTTAAAAATTATTTTTTTAATTACACGAACCGCAAGATTTTTCCGATTCCCAACCGTAGATATTTACATATCTCCTTATGGCAACCTATTTAAGTTTATCGCAAGGTAAAACCACAAAACATTTTCAATAAACTTATATAACAGAACCCCGTAATGTAAATGGCAGCCTGAAAGCACCTGGGTCTGGGTATGCACGCTGTACCACTAAAGTAATGTTCCCAGCGATATTTTTCTAGCACATTTGCCGGGGTACGTTCCGAAGCGGCATAATGACGCAATATTGGCGCCAACAGCTGACGCCGCACGTGCTGGCAGGTGCCGCCATGGGCGATTAAAAAATAAGGATTTTTGGCGGTTTTTTGGTTGCGGTTTTCTTTTGTCCCAGTCCTGAGGGGGTACTTATATAAAGCGGTCTAGAAAAAAGGTTGCTTATTTTGACAGGAAAATGTTAACTTGAAGTAAACGTTCCTTTCTGATATTATTCAAAATGTTACCCTAGTCGACTGTAGCTAGCTAAGGGTGGTACACCCCTTACTAGATACAGTCAAGAGCATGGCAGCTTTATATTGTTGTTGCAAAATCGCCCGGAGGATAATTATGTGAACATACTAGAGTGAACGAATGTAAAGGTTGATGTGCTGTCATCTTTAGTTCGATTCCATGAAAACAGTCGTAAATTTTAAATAATAGAGCAAAATCAATACATAACTGCATTACTTATTTAAAATTTTCAGTCGTTTTTAGAAGTATTGTAAACAAATTGAGCGGAATTACTTAACGTGTTTTTTTTTAAGACATGTAAACATTCACTTACAACAATTGATAAAATATAAGCTTACGTGTATTTAATAATATTTATCTCATTTTTAAGTATAACTTCAGCATTTGAAACGTTACATTTTAAGTTATTTCAGTGAAATACAAAAATACCAACCCATAAAAAAGAGAAAACAGACACCTTGATTATTAAATCAACATTAGGATTACGCACAATATCAATCTCACCTCAACGTTTTGACAGCTGACGGTGCACAGGTTCCCCTCGATTCTCGCACTCCGCTAAATAAATCAGTGAATAATTTACAGTCCTATATTCAGCGATGAATTACAAGTATGAACACGGAAAATTACTTTATTACAGTTTTTTTTCCATTCGATTTACGAACGCAATCTGTCAGGCTACTACTCTTGGCGGGTCGCGTGCGGTCGCGAGCGCGCTCTACGGTGAACTGGAAAGTCTGGCTGTAAGCTGTATGGCGGACGTTCGTAGCCCGCTGGGCGGAAAATCGGGCGGGTTTTCTCACGAAAATTTAACATTTGGGCGGCCGACGGCTCTGACGACGGGTTTTAAATTGTTTTTTGGTGTTTGGTGTGCTCCGCTGCGATTTAGACCCGTATCACACTTGCATACTTATAAGTTAATAAGTAGGCTGTTAGGTACTTAATTCATATTTTGTATACATTCATTAATTTAATAAAACATGTATTAGACTTAGGTAGAGTCTGACTACCTTACTTTTTAAGACTTACGTAATTGTTAACCTTAGGTACCTAATTATTTCTGATTGATTTGTAATGTTCTTTATAAGATAACATCTCAGTGTTAATTAATTAATTATACTTTATTGAACACGAAACATTTAACATGGCATTACATAAGAAATAACTGTTTTTTCTGTGGGTAATAGTTTTCTTTTGTACAATAAGGAATACTCTTATCCTATCTTATCTTGTACAGTGTGTTCCAAACATAGTGTCAAGCGGAAGTCCAGAGATAGAGCACCTCAAGGGCTACCCGAATCACCCCCATGTACGTTCCGCGACTTTTTGCAGTTTTCGAGTTATATTTTTTTTTCGTATTTTTTATCCCACCTTAACCTACAGGACATTATTGGCCACAAAGCCATGAATTGTATTAGATTGACCCACAATTGAGTTTGTGTCTGCAAGGCACACTATTCACCTATTTTGGAAAAAAATAAAGCATGTATCTTATTAATTCATGGGTCCGTGGCCAATAATGTCTTGTAGGTCAAGGTGAACAAAAAATACGAAAAACCAATTATAACTCGAAAACTACAAAAAGTCGCGGAACATACATGGGGGTGTTTCGGGTAGCCCTAGAGGTGCTCTATCTCTGGACTTCCGCTTGGGCAAATGGGCACCGACTACGAATTATACTTCTAAAATACCTACCGCGGATTGGCAATTTCAAGCGCTACGGTGTGTGAACACCTGAGACCCTCAGGTTCTCATTCCTTACCAGAAAAGTATTGAAATTGCACGAGAATATATTCATGAGGCTAATAGGTAAATTCAGAATAGCATCACTTACCATCTACGGGCGCAGGTGGCGGGATTCGGGATACCCGTATAGGTACCTAACTACTTATTGTAATTGTACTGGTGGTCGCTCGCAGCGAATTTTTGGTAAGGTTTAAGTTAATAAAGTAAATTACACGATGATTGAAGGTCTATTTAAGTTTGCATTTGAGTCGAAACTTTCACAGAATGTATTATTATGCCTGACTTCCGGTAGGGAATTAATTTATCTAATATAAAAACCTCGTGTCAGAGTCTTTGTTATCGAACTGTTCGGAAACGGTTACACCGAATTTTATGAAATTTTTGTGTATATTTGGTAGGTCTGAGAATAGGTCGTAGGCTAATTAAACAATGTTTCCCGAGTCAGCAAGTAATAATATGTCAACAAAGTCGGGTTACTTAGTTACACCGTTTATAACTCAGTAACGGCTGGACCGTCGCTTCGAATAGCAGTATAACTATTATGAAATGGGAAAACAAACAGAATAAAATTATAAGGAGAAAATTAATTTTCTCATACGTACGGAACCGTTTTTTGATGATATCTGGAGAATGGAATATTTATTGATTCTGAGTCGGTGCGGAGTTTACCGGGACAACGCGTGGAAAGCAAAAAATCGCCATAAAATAAGTGTTCCTTGAAGTATCGTCCAAATTAATATTTTTTTTTTGTTGATTAAAGTACGAACTCTATCTACTATCCTTTGATAATGCAGGTAGCTAAAAGTCTAGGATATATGCGAAAACTCGGATAATAGACAGGTACAGAGTGATTTGTCTATGGTCCTAGGAACTTGGAAATCTTGACCAAGATACAAGTAAATTTTTGAATGTTTGAAATTTTGACTGCTGATTGGTTTGTTAAAGCAGCGATTCATTATCGATTCTACAATATATGTAATAACAAAAATATCCTAGTTATGTTATTATGTGAAATTAATGTGTTTAGATGTTGTCACTCAATCACGCTAAAAACGTCTGATTTGGATGAAATTCGGCACACAAATTCTGAATTCAGAAGTCAACGCATAAATCGCGGGCAGAAGCTATAAATAATAAACCGGCCAAGTGCGTGTCGGGTCACGCGCAGTTTAGGATTCCGTTGAAAGAGCGGGTTTTATCTGCTTTACAGAAGTGAGAACTTCTTCAACGTAATCTTCAATGTTTTTGTACGAAGTTTTCCACTTATAAGTTGGTCGCCTGGTACCTACTCGTTAACTTGTAAAATCCAATAAGCCGTGATAGTTATCCTTTTAAGTTCAATAATGTACTTTGGTATTTAATAAACCTACGTTGAGTCAGTGGTAGGTTTTTTCTAGATCATATATCTAATAATTCGATTCGCAGTCAGACTTCTGCGAGGCCATTGCGTATCTAGCAGCCAACATAACGTTGCCTAAGCCCACATCAGATACCTACCTAGGTACCTTTCGGAACGCACCGCAAATCTGCGGTCTGGGCGGGAAGAGGAATGGCGGGAAAAAATGCAAATGGCGGCGCTCCGTGACGTCACGTCCGGCGGCCATGTGCCGCGCGCGCTGATGTCGTTCAAACATGTTGAGATAACTACTCCAGAGGGACCGCTACTCCTTCGTCCAATCAATCAGCTCGTATTCGGTCCATTGCTGGACCTCCCTCAAGAAACGCCACTTCTTTCTGTCATCGGCCATTGTCATCCAGTCGCTGCCAGCTATTTGCCTGATCTAATCCTCGGTTCAGCGAGCTGGTGAGCCTCTTACGCTGCGTGTCATAGTTCGTGGTCTACACACGAGAACCGTTGTACTTAGGGGTCATCACGGAGTCATCCGCTATCGGTTCTCCGGCTAATGCTGCCCACTGGCACTTCAACTTGCTAATCTTAAACTTAGTGGGTTATCTCAATGTTGGCGAAATGTCTCATTTATGATGTAAACAATGAAAGACAATCACTCTTTCGTCTTAATCCGTAAAAATCTCTTGCCAACTTTGTAATCCATATAGACTGGCGTTATTGTAATTGCCAAATTATTATAAAACCAAATCAAACTAAAATCCTGGTAAAGAAATGTTTTATTCAGTAATACCATTGTTAATAATAATAATGTTGTTATTAATTATCATATTATTGTATCATGCATATGCAACTTAGTATGTAAGTGTGTTAAAAAGTAAGCATAAAATGTTTATAAAGCGACTCAGGCTTCACGCAAAAACCTAATAATGTCTAAGGGATGCCTTTGAAATGTAAATTTTAACTGTGTCTTATCAATAAAATCTTTAAACAAATAAATAATCTTAAAAAAATAATTTAGGGGCTAAAAATTCCAATCATGCCGGGACTTGAACCCGCGACCTCTGGCTAACCTTGCCAGCCTCTAAACAGGATTTTTTAAATTGTCATCAGCACGGATTAGTGCAACAAAGAATATAAACAAACAATCTGTGCAATAGAGTTTAATAATAATACCTTGATATACGTGTAAAACAGCCTTGTTTAGTAATTTAATAAAATTTCATAACTCACTTTCTATAACTTCCACACAACACAATCACTTGTCCTGGTCCCAAACTAGGATACCCTGTGTTATGGTAACCAGGCAAGGACATCACAAACATATAAGTACACCCAGACTACAAATGGCCTCCATTTAAACGGCGGCCCCCAGTGGGAATCAATCCCACGACCTCTGTTTTGGCAGTCAAGCGTTTTAACCGCTAGACCAACAAGGTAGTCTAAAACTTAAAATTAAGTAAAATTTTGTTACTAATCGATCATTTAACACATATAAACAACCGTTCGTACCAGCAGAGTGCTGTAGGTGGTGTGAAACTCCAAGCCCATTCCTTGGAGTTTCTGTTGTACATCTTCTGTGCCCTCTGATGTCGTTTTAATTACAGTTCGCGCGCGTTTTATTGTTGTAAAGTTTGTTTTGATGGCAGCGCTACATTCGGCTTTATGCTGCGTGTGTGGCTAGCGGCTATGCACGATGTTGCGACGTGGTGTTCTAATAGCTGTGGTTACACTGGCGAGCTTCCACGCACGATTAGCACCGCGACCACGTCATCTATAGTCAAAAGTGTAGGTGTGCTGGTTGATGTCGGCGCTGTGAAAAACTATAGCCGGAGATGATCCATAATACAATAATTTTTAGTTACAAAAACTTTTCATCGCAAATCGAGAGGAATCACTACACTCCGTTACACTCCCTTACCTGAGTCCGGTATCCGTAGCAAGGGTGGCTGATAGGTCGCCGCAGAATGGTGGCTGAAAAAAGGATGGGGGTCAATGGGCAGACCAGCAGTCCGATGCTCGAACAACATCGTGGAGTCAGTTGAGATACCGTGGATAGAGAGATGACTTGTGGCGGAACAGGTCATATAACACCCAGCAGGTGGTGGCGTTCACAATCCCAAACAAATTGCGCGGACTTGCGCGGAAAGGTAAACTTAACTGTTAAGAGCCTACTGGCGGCAAGAATATCACCGTAGCCTCCTAGGTCCAGGTAAGATAATGTGGGGCATTCCGCAGTTAGAATGCTAAACTCCAGTGCTAGAATGAAAGCCCAGAAAGGACCGGTAGCAGAAACTGACGCAAAGACCCCTACCAGAAACCAACGTGATGGACGCACGACCTCTTTGCTTAGCACATCTTCTGAAAGGCTTTTCTAGAGTTCCGTAGTGAACAAGGGACCCTTATAATTTTTCCATGTCCGACTTCACCGTTTAACATGGTCTTCGGTATACTAAATATGTTTTTTGGCCCAATAAAATGGAAATCGTACGGCTGCGTGGCGTTTCAAGCGAACTCCCATGGTAAATTAATTCCTACTTAACGTCATTGCTCAGTAGTGCCAACAACAAGTTTGAGGAAGAAGACAGGGCATCAGTATGATCACAGTGCGTCGAGTGATGTATTCCCCTTGAAGTCATAAAATCCGCCAAGTGCGAGTCGGACTCGCGCACCGAGGGTTTCATACCAAAATATCGACTGTCTCGTTTGTGTAGCCGTATCACGTCTGATTACCATGCCGGAGGGCTCGATTCCCACTGGAGCCGTACATTTGTACGCATGGCCTCAGTTTGGGTGTTTTCCATGTTTGTGATGTCCTTGCCGGGCCACCGTAGCACAGGGTTCGGGACCAAGTCGTTTGATTGTGTTATGTGGAAGTTATTATTTATTTGTTTCATTATCGCGTTAACCAATCAATAGTACAAGGCACCCTTAGGGTAGGGAACCCTAAAACCGTCTCTACTCCTGTTTTTAATGCTTGTTACAAAGCTAACAAAAGTCGTAGGACACACGTGCGACCGCGTAATGGTGGTTTGATTCGATTTGTCAGGATACCCGCTCGCATATTCTGCGTAGAGACTCTACACGCAGAAATATTGGATTCACGCTGAAAATCAATGGACTGCCTCCCTTTTATTCAGCTTGGACAAGTAACTATCTATTGTCACATATTATGTTAGCAAATTCGTGTGCTCTTCACAAATTACTCAAACACCTTTAACTTGTATTAAAATACTTTGGAAACCGTTCAAAGCGTCCATCCATACCGTCTAGGTCTATGTCAATTCGGTCATTCTCACGGCAAGGTGTTCTTCGTATAATTTTCGTCACGCTTTTAATTTTTCAAGTTTTTTTCCATATGAGCAATAAAACATGAAAAACATGTTAAAATATTCACATTTATATATTAGGCACTGAAATCACATTTTTACTTTTGAATTAATGCAGTGATAAATTTTTGAGCGTGACAAAAATTAGATTCGCGGTGACGAAAATTAGAAAATTGGTCATAATTAAATTTTTGTTTATTATTTTACAAAAAAAATAACAGTAAAAAGTTACAAATCAACTAAAAAATACTGACTGTGTGAAACAACAAAAAAAAAACTTTTGGTACCAATACAAACAATATTTTTTTTGTCATTGATAATCATTATATAGTTCTTTAGGAAAGGAAAAACAAAATGTCTAACAACAATGAACAGCTTTGTGATTTTAACAACTAGAAACTCTTATTGACAAAAAAAGAAATAGTTATCACGTAAACCCTTTAAAAAATATACTTCTATCAAACATTATATAAAGACCTCAGTCTTCTTTGACATAGTACAGTGGCTTCTAAAGATAATGATGACTTTCACTTCTATATACATATTTTCTTTGTACAAATACACCAGTATTGGTGTTCTCTAAACAACAACTATTAACTAACAACAACTACAAACTGACAGACTGACCACATCTCACATAATATGACATGAATAGCAAGTTTTTAGCTGTCAATTTGAAAGTATATTTCTACAGGATCCTTATAACTAATAGGTAGCTGTATACATTTATAAACTAATCAGAGATCTTTTATCACAATTTATGATGTAAAAATACAAAACAGCAATACTCGACACAAAAAGAAGAAAAAAACAAAAAAAAATAAACGAAAAATACTTCTACCATATTCAAGGAACACAAATGGGTAGACCCATATCTAAAAACGTAATCTCAGCCTTTATCCTTAACATTTATCTCTTCTTTGCATAAATCAAAATTTACTTAACGTTTAATAGGAACATTGTTACAGATCAAAAATTTTATAGTTTTCATCAGATTCATAATTCAAAGAAGGTCCGTCAATACTGAAATTAACGGGTGAAACTGGTGCCCAAAAGCTCTTCATTAATTGGCAATATTTTACCCTCTTTTTTTCTCTTATAATATCTTTGGCGAGCTTTTTTTTTATATACTGTGTATATGCTAGAATTATTCTTGATTTTATCTCTTCTTCTTTGCTGTCTAAGCTTTTGTTGCTCCAAAATCTCCTCTCGGCTTCGTTTTTGCTTACCCATGCTGTTGATAAAAATAAGAATGATGAAATAGGTATTTATTCTGTAAAAAATGCTTTTATTTAATAATTAAATGGCAAGGTACACTTAAATCCAAACAAACAATAGTTATTTCGTTTTATCTAATTTTCGTCACGTTCAGCGTGACGAAACTGCGTGATGAAAATGAGGAACAAATGCTTTGTTTAATTTTTTTTAAGAATAGGTAATTTAATACTGAATAAGGCTTTAAGCATGAGTTCAATGACACACTTCTACGTTATTATAATTAAACTGAAGAGTAAATTACTGTAAACATACGTATTAAATGTGCGAACGAAAATTAGAGGAATATTAAACCATGCAAACGAAAATTAGGTACTTACGTTCGTAGAGCGACAACAGATCGAGTGACACAGGACCGCTTCGGTTGCCTGTCGCGGCGCTACTGACGTATGCCGAGGACGCGATAGGGATGGGTAAAATTTACGTGGTTAGTGACGTATACACTGGTTTCTAACCCGTGACGAAAATTATTTATGATGAAAGGACAATCACATTTTACGCTATATCTAAATAAATGCACTTGATAAAATTACGATATTTTCTAAATTGTAACATTTATTGAATAACTCTCCAAATGTACAAACTGAAATGAATAAAATCATAGCTTATTTTAGAAATAATTAAGGTAGAAAGTTTGATTCTGGGTTGTGGACAGCGAACGTAAATTAGGAGAACAATTTAGAAAAAATAATTTAGAATGTATTATTAACAAATTAATTAAATATACTCTATTACTTAGTAAAAAATTACGAGAAATACACGAAAAAAAAAAAACAACCCCGAAATATTACAATCTAAGAAGATATTTGCGTGGACGCTAGAAAATGAAGTCAGCTGAGAATGACCGAATTACGGTAACCGTACGACATTTTTTTCGTACAGTAGGCCAAGGTCGGAATGAATGTATGCAACTAAGGTATATTTTGTGACTTTAAGGTTATCAATATTACCCGTTGTTTTTTAGGGTTCCGTACCCTAAGGGTGCCACACGGGACCCTATTAGTAAGACTTCACTGTCCGTCCGTCTGTCTGTCCGTCTGTCTGTCTGTCTGTCGATCACCAGGCTGTATCTTATGAACCGTGATAGCTAGGCAGTTGAAATTTTCACAGATGTATTTACTGTATTTAACAACAAATACTAAAAGCAGAATATAATATTTAAGGAGGGCTCCCGTACAACAAACGTAATTTTTTGCCGTTTTTTCTCGATCTTTATGTCTAATATTGTATAGATAATGGTACGGGACCCTTCGTGCGCGAGTCCGACTCGCACTTGGCCGGTTTTTCCGTTTGAGATAGTCCAAGCAGGCTCTCTTTGAAGCGGAACAAGGCAATAAACCTGTAATTGTAATTAAATTTCCGATAAAAAATAAAAGCGAGCCTTGAAATTGATACAACCAAAATATGACTTCACCAAGCCCAAAAGGGCTAAGCAGAACGTACCTAACTCACTAATGAAGCGAAACAAAAAAAATATAACAAGAATGGTGCGTTATTTTTGCCTCTAATTAAAGTAATATCTTGTAACTGTCAGCGAAAGTTAAACAGTTTTTCAATGACATTCAATAAATACTCATTAGTATTAAGCTCGCCTTTGTACAAAAAAAAAAAAGAATACAAAATTAGTTATGTACTAAAAGATTTCAGAGAAACATTATAATCAAGAATTTTACAACTATAATACTGTAGAGCGCGTTTTTTATGCTATCGCTAAATATGCTTATTCTTAATATCGCTCTGAGCGATAAGACCGCCAATTGTCGCCACTACTTACGTATAAGAAATTATTTGTAATTCATTCACCTGGTTGTGCAATAAAGTGTTCTCCTTCTATCTATCTATCTTATAGTGCATTAAAGAAAATAATCTAATGTAATAAATAACACATCTAAAATGCGCAAACCTGCAATTCATGAAACACCCCAACTAGATGTTGTACAGCAGCAACGACATTTTGTAGTACAACTTTTTGTCCTATGAGATTTTTTCTAGGATTTATATTTTTCGATATTTATTAGGGTTTATATTATTTTACAGCGTGCGGGATCTTAAACAAGCACGCGAGTTTAAGTTCGGGCTTCTTCGCAATAAAGACGTTAAAAAGCGTATTCCACCACATCACACAATTTGTTGATTTCACAGCATTATGAGTAAAATAATTTGTTTTGGTGTCCAATATGCGTAGCTTTTGTGTTTTGTTCGTCAGTTTTTTATCACCCTGTATATCAATCTCAAGTGACGGAAGTTACCCTGTATACCAATCTCAAGCGTAAATGGCTATGGAGGCCTATATTATCAGCCTACTAGCAGAGTGTGGATGATAGTAAAACGCTAGAGATGTTGCTCGGTTGATATATTTACTGCAAGCGTCACACATGAAAACAGACAAAACATTGGTAACCTAGCGATATTCAAATCGGTGTCAGTCATGTATCGGGATAGGATTATAACCGGCCAATACATCTGCATATACCACCTCCAATAGTTACTTCGTCAAACCTGGAACCACAAACAACTCGTATAAAAAACTATTGTAACTAAGTGCCAACAATCTTTTTCAGGTCACAACAGTTATTCAAATCCTACTTGTGCTAATATCACCAAGTGCCGCCTTCTCGCCAAGCGTGAAAGCTGACATACGCTTCAATGACTACAACGACCGGTTTGACATCGACGCTTTGGCCAAAGAAACCAACAGGTACTTCGCCAAAATCGAGAACGTACACCAGGACGACGACGGAAGAAGGATGAATAAGGAAGAATATGACTCTTACGACGCACCAGAAAATGGAGACTTTGAAGATATCTCAGTCGATATGGTCTCGGACGAAGGGACAGAAGAAAATCAGAGGAGGCAGCTGCTAGGGACAAAAGATGACGATTTCACAAATAAACTAGTTGAATTTCTAAGTAATGCCAGGCGTTCCGGAGCTCTAACGATCGATGGTGATTTGTTCTCTTTCCATGACAGCGCTGATACAGGGGACAGAAGCGCGTCGTTTGAGAAGAACCTTCACACCTTAAGAGCCTTAAATAAGGCCAGACAGCGGCACGATGACTTTAGAAGGATGCTAGGCAAGTACGTGGATGCATTGCCTAATGCTAGAGGGAAAAGAAGAAGCATTGACGATACCGTAAACCCTGAAGACAAATTGTTAATGGAACATGCTGTACCGGTCAAGGTTAATATCAGAGGGTTCTTGCAAGTGCCAGAGTTAAAGCAATAATTATATTATATTTGTACAAACTTTGTCTATTTTTTTTTTACTTTGCCTGTCTAATGGGTATTTCTCCAGAAGAGGCAAAAATGGCTGACTTCGGTGGTCGTTTTTTTTTTCGTCTTTCGGGAATTTTATCGATTGTTTTGGATAAAGGGCTAAAAACTATAAATCATGATATATTTTGGGTAGCCAGATTCTCGGTTATAAAACGAAATATTTAAATCACCGAAATCAGACTACACCGAAATTAGAAAACTGTACACCGGAATCAGACTACCAGCACCGAAAGCAGAAAAACTAACACCGAAATCTGACTACCTGCACCGAAATCAGATTGTAAGCATCGACATCAGGAAATAATTCACTGGATTCAGAAAATGACCAGAGAATCATTTAACGTGCCAAAGTCACAATTTGATACCAGTAATGTTAGGCATTGTCTAGTAATTAAAAGAGGATATAATAAATAAAAACCGGATATAATCAATCAACTTGTTTATTGTAATTCTCATACATTATTAAGCTCTAAAGTACCTACTTCTTTTACCTAAAATCACATTTTTTCAGTCAGTTTTTGTCATCTGTCAGTCTGTCAGCTCGTCATGCAAGCGCTAAAAATCTAACACGAATTGCGTGAGTAGGTAACTATTTCTAGCTAACTATTCTAGAACGAAAAATAATAATCCTTCCAAAAAAAAGTGGCAAAATTTTATCAAAACTCGCAATAAAGTCAAACTATACATTTTTGTCTCAGTATAGCCTTGTTTTTATAAAGTGACTACACCAAAATCAAAAAGCAATTCGAGACACCCTTTATTTGGTTTTAACATGGCATAATTAGTTATGAAAGAGATAAATGATCTTAACAAAATTACACATAGGTACTATGCGAATTTTACTTCCGGACTTTATTTTATTCCATTTTAACGTTTTTTTTCATGAAAAGCGAATTTAACATTACTCAACTTCAAATGCCATAAAATGGAATAAAATAATCTACGTAGGTAAAATGTGTTTTAAAAATAATCAAATAAAAATTCTACAAAAAAAACTTTCCTTAAACTTAAATCAGTCTTATGAACATATTTGTTTAACATTGTCGATAACCTTATTATAAAATTTACTTAGCAAAATAGTCTTTTGGACTTATTCAACACAAAATGTTGTGTAAAAATTCAAAGATATGTTTTTATGATTATTTTTTATGCTACGGTTTGTACTTGTCAATAATAGTAATTAAGATAATTAAAAAATCGACAAACATAACTTTCCATAAATTTTTTTCAGAGTTAAATCAGTCTTCGGAAAATATTTATTTAACATAAAGATAAAAATTACTAAGAAAAATATATCTTTCTTAAAAATATTGTCTTTTATACTTAGTTTATGAGGTAATAGAAAGTACAGGTAAAGATAGCTTTACAATCTTCCCTTCCATCTTCCTTTTTAAGTAAAGCTGTCTGTCTTTTACCTTAATTCGTTCATAAAGGACTGGATCACTCTTGATTTTTACTTTCCTAGCACGCTCCTTCAATCTCTTTCTTTCTTTTTGTTCCTGTTTTTTTTTCGCAGCTTGTTTTTGCTTTATTTGCTCTATGGTCAGCTGAAATAGAAAAGAGTGGTAGGTAGAGTAGGTTGATGTAGAGCCTACTGTACATACCTTCATAAACGTACACACCAACTGACCACAAACTATAAGAAAACTATGTTAAAGAAATGTACACTTTAAACTTGCCATTGTTGACACATTCACATAATTCACAAATACAGACAGAATAAGCACACACATACACATGAAAAAATGTAGACACGAATAGGTACACATGTTTCACATTTTCAAGTTAACTAACAATCTAACTGAAATCAATTATGACAGAAACAACATATGTCTTTTTGTCGTTATTATTAACAGTAAAGAAAATATCTACACGTGTAAAACTATTCATAGGTTTCCACACGATGTTCTCTTTCACAGTTAGCGATTAGTTTTCAAAAAAAAAACAAATGCGCATATCCTACTTGAAACTTACATGTAAGGAATCTGACCTCGGTTCTCTAAAGTCGAACGAAATATTCTGAAATCAGGCAAATTTGACTTCGGTGGAAATTTTTCTGACGTCGGTGCTCAAAAAGCCACCGAAATCAGGCACACCGAATTCAGAAAAGATATGTTTTTTCAAGTTCACTCTTAAACAACAACACGTATCAACCCCAGCTCAAGGCACTAGAAATTAGTCACTGAGATAAATTATACAGTAAGCACTAGATTTTACAGTCAACAAGTATTCTTTCCAATAACACCTCCACCGAAGTCAAAGTGTGCCCTGGACCAAATCTCAAGAATCAATTACTTACCCTGATATTTCCCAAGACTTTCATTCAATCACCCGTCCGTTGACCTCGGGCGCTACGGCTTGACTGACAAAATGGCTCATCCACACCGCGAATTCCTAGAGTAATCTACGACCGAAGAAACGCTTGTTTCATAAGTGCCACCGGATTCAGGCAGAAGCAAGGGACACTCAAATATCTTGCTATTGTAGGCGAGCTATTGTTTGGATTCTTATGGTATTTAAATGAGAGGTAGTTTAACTATCTGAGAATATGTGAACATAAATACATTCCCCGAAAACAGTCTGAGTTTTACAAAAATAATTATAAATTGTTAAGTTTTGGGTTGGGGACAAGCCACCGAAGGTCATTTTCAGCCATTTCAGATTTTTTTTTCTGTTAGTTGCAAACGGTTTTCAGCAAACTTTGCATGTTCTCCAGGTAGACGAGGACCTAGAGGATACTGTAGTATTTTTTGCAGGGTTATATTTTGATAATCTGGACATGTTATGCGCCGGGCCGTCAAGTTCGGACCCCGTGGAGAAATGCCCTAATCCAAGTCCTAGAGGACGATCAAGAAGGGTGTGATATCGATAGATAGATGAGTGATTAATTTACTATTAAATTGAATAGATGCTTGCTCTTCGTTAGCATCATGTATGGGAATATTCACAGCTGGTTAACTATGAAGTGGTCACTCCTCCTATTTAGTGTAGGTAAGAGTTGTCACTGGATGCTTCATAAATCATCTAACATAGGACGGTTTCACATTAGACGATAACCGTAACGACATCATCGCACTAGTTGTTTCATATATTTACTGAGGCCGTTGCGCGAACGTATACTGTAAACGCTGTATGAATCCAACGATATCGTGCAATGCAAGACAAGGTCATGTTCAACGATAGAGTCACATCGGAGCCGGTCTTCGTCGTCGGTGAAGTGGCCTTCGACGCTGTTCAGAAATATGTCTACTTAGGGCAGACTATACAACTGGGCAGAGGCAACGTTCGGAAAACTGCGCCAGGTTGGGCTGCGTTCTGGAAACTGCGCCAGGTTTTCTTTAGAAAAAAAACGGCCAAGAGTCAGCCGGACTCGCGCACGAAGGGTTCCGTACCATTATCTATACAACATTTGAATATTTCAAGCGTCTACCAGTTGCCGTTATTAATATCGAGCTAAAAACGTCAAAAAAATCACGTTTGTTGTATGGGAGCCCCCTTAAATATTTATTTTATTCTGTTTTTAGTATTTCTTTGTTATAACGGCAACAGAAATACATCATCTGTGAAAATTTCAACTGTCTAACTATCACAGTTTATGAGATACAGCCTGGTGACAGACGGATGGTCGGACGGACGGACAGCGGAGTCTTAGTAATAGCCCAACCAGCAAAAAAGTCTTAGATTACGCCTTTTATAAGAGTGGTAGACTTATAACGCTCTTATAATTGTTTTGGAACATGTTATTGCTCTTATATTAGCATTTGACAAGCTAGCATGGACTCAAGAGCTCTCTCTCTTATTACCTTGTCTCATATATGTATATAAGCGCATTTTATAATACCATTATAAGCGTCTTACTCCTACAATAACATTTACGAAGACTCATTGCACTTGAGAATAACTGCTCTTATATCCCCATTCTCTAAGTTCATTTAATTTTATAATGGTCTTGATAAATGCTTTTGTAAGAACGTCAGACTAATATCAGCATAACATAAAACCACTACAAGTGCCTGCTTTTCTGATCTTATTTAAAACTGTTATAAGATCAATTACACAAGTTTAGTAAGATATTAGAGTGATATTGGATTAACATACTTACAATACAAAAAACAAGATCAATATAAGATGGTTTGAGCTTAAATCGATTTTGTGAAAACAATTGTAAGAATAACATTTAGTTGGCCATTTTGTGAGTAAAAGTTAAATGTTGCTACGTGTACATTTTGTGTAAATATAGGCATGGATTACAGAGATTGGAAAAAACGTTCGAGAAGTGGAGGCTATCGGCGGAAAGTTCAGAAGAAGTACAAACAAATTATAAATAAATCAAACATACAGGTGTTGCCAGGACAAGATGGTATTGAGAAAATATTTGTGAGGGTTCTGTAGGAATTATTGCACACAAGAAGTTGATATTGAGGAAGGTGATTATTCAGTCTGTGACATCAATGATTTTAGTGAAAATGAATCTTCAACCGTGGATGAAACTGATTATGAAAAAGATTTGACCTTAAAAAGTGATTTACAAAAATGGGCATTAAAATTTAATATACCTCATGCACACGTAAATGGATTGCTACTTATTTTACGAACACTGCTTAAAACAAATGAAGATACAGTACATATTACTGAGTCGCCTCCAGGAATGTATTGGCATAGTAACTGGATGACAAGTCTCAATGATATTTTGGGACGTTTAACGTGCCTTCCAGATATTATTCATCTTAACATCAATATTGACGGATTGCCAGTTTCTAAAAGTTCACGACAACAACTCTGGCCTATATTATGTAATATTTTCGAAATAACTGCTTTGCATCCGTTCGTAGTTGGTAAATATTATTCAAAGTATTAATATTTAGGACATGACACGATATATTATATATGACACACATCGTAATAATACAATATTATAATGAGGTAAATTCGTAATCCGCAACCGAACTTTCATGTTTTCTCCGTTTTTCTTTTTTTTTTCAGGCCAATATAGTATGCCATTATGTTCCCACTGGTCTGGTACTGTAGTTAACTTATTTTCTCCGTCCTCAATGGTCTGCACAATCTTAAATGGCATAATTTATCTTAAAATCTGAAACAGCAACAAAATAATACTCACTAAAATAACTATTATCAACAATCCCGGTTCGCGACTATACCTACATACCTACGACGATTTCTAACGTTACAATTTACGTTAAATAATCGTTTACTATATCGAATTACTTGATCCGGCGTGTAAAAACTACGAACACGACATAAACGCGTGAGCCATCAACAAAAACGGCACAACGACTGTCGATTGTCAAGTCGCGAACAGAGAATGTGAATAAGCGAATGCTCGGTATAGGTATATTTTGTATTTTTGTCTCACGTACACTTGATATAAATGAGCGAGATAAACGATAAGTGAAGTAAACATCTTTAGAAACTTGTCTATAATAGGGGTATTCCCCGTTCTACATCTATAAATTACTTTGTACGTACGTGACAGTGTAAGTGAATCCCCTCTTCAGTCTTACAGGCACCTCTACGGTCAAGTTTAACCCTAATGTAATAAATAAAAATTGTGCACTGACTGCGCTGCTAGTCGATATTAGCCGCTGCCATTTTGGTGCAAATTGATAGATATACCTATACCTTTATATTTAACTAAGGCGAGGGGAATAACCTACTTGGTATTTAATGAGTTGAAGTAACTATTGGTTCGCTGTTGTTGCAAACTTCACATTCGTCCTCCATGTAGTGGTCATAAATTGTGTATGCATAGCAATTATCACACCAAAAAAAGCCGTAGTTTAATAGATTCTTCATATTTCTTGCATTCATAATGAAATGTTTAGGTTTATTATTCATATCGTTATTGCAATGGCCACATCCGTGACATTTCTCACTTAACAAGAAATGTGTTTCTTCCCAAGGCCATTTTAAATGCTTTAACATACGGAAGTGTTTCTTTTTTAGAAAACGGTCTATATCCATATATACAACCATTTCAAATCACCAACGTTATCACTTAAATAAAAGTAAAAACATTTAGTACCTACATTTATATTTAAAGGGTCAAAAAGGAAAAGATTAAAAAATTAAGGTTTTATGTAGGTCAATCAACGAACCCTAAATTAATTCAACATGGCCATACCCTTTGCATTTTAGAATGCTAATATTAGCACAAATGATCTTACAATGGTCTAATAGTGCGCTGGCAAAATGCAACTATAACAATGGCATCAAATCCATACAATAAAGAAATAAAACATTAAAATGAGGATTGAATATATCATTTTAAATGCTTATTTGATTGAGCGCATGAAGTTTAAAGCGTAAAACAGGGTCTATTTTACAGTAAATAATATGTTCCAAAGGGAATACTTACCGTACAACACAAACACGGTGTGTTTGATAACTAACACTTCGTTATTATATTTTTACACAAGTCACAGTTTTTCACAATAATATTTTTACAGATAACGTAGGAATACCGTGCTGTCAAATAAAAAATCGGTTAACAAAAGATTCAAGGTTAACATTCTAACGTTAGACTAATATAAGCTTACATAGGCTTATAATATACTTACGCGAAAGCGATTTTAGCCTAAGGCAGCTTAAAATAGTTTTGGCAAGATTACTATAAGTGCAAACAGCATTCATTAAGACTGATATTAAGACGATATTAAATTAAATACGCTTATAATTTGTGCCCAAATCCAGGCTTATACGATGATATAGGATCAATATAAGAGCGAAAATTTCTAGTCTTGAGACTGTTGTAAGAGGGGTTTTTGCTAGTTGGGAGGTTCCCTTACCCTTTGGGTACGGAACCTATATTTGTCCCACTGCAGAGCAAAGGCCTTCTCTCAGAGAGAGTATGGGCTTAATCACCACGCGTGCCCACTGCGGATTGCCAATTTCAATCGCTGAGGTATCCTCAGACACCTCAGACACTCAGGTTTCCTCACGATGTTTTCCTTCACCGTTAGCGAGTGGTGTTGCTACTACAACTTCACAAATGTACGTAGCTTAGAAAACAAAGCCCTTGGTACATATAGGTAAAAAACTAATAATAAACCCGCTGTCGTCCATGATAAACTTCAATTATTGTTTAATTCCATGCTTAATCAACTTTTACATTTTCAATTATTAAAAAACTTACTAACGTTGATTCTTTTCATAAAGCAAGTCACTGCGATGACCAAGTCACTGCAATGTTTTCTAATACTTTTAATGATCGTAAGTCTTTCAATGCCAACGCCGAACCCCAGTCAGTACGACAACGACATTCAAAAATTATTACAAGAAATAGAAAAAATATACCAACAAAAGAAAAATGCGAAACTAAATTCCAAGCAGCATCAGCCATTGGGGTACATAGGCCACATCGAAAGACGAGGTAGTCACCGCACCGAAAACTCTCCTGTAATTTCCAGCAAACGGTTAATCAAACAGACGCGACTTAAAGCACCACGATACAATATACGAAATGAATACGACATGTACTTCATGAAACGAGGTAGATTAAGCAGATACAGAGACGACATAAGCCTTATAAACGCAGATTACGAATTAGCAAAACAAGACGAAGACAACGAAGATTTAACATCACATAATACTGCTACTTATGACCAAGGAGACATAAATGAAATTGTAAGATGTGGCTGCAGAGGCCAAAGAGGTATTCTTCGATGCGGTTGCAGTCGTGGACGAAATTACAAAGAAACAGTTGACGAACCAGTGTTGGAAGAAGAACTAACCAGAGCTGTGAGACTTCTAAAGAATAAAGAAGTTAAAATTACCGAGCTAAAATGCAGCTGCCGAGGAAGGGACAACATACTACGTTGTGGGTGTGGGAGAGGTAGATTAAACGACCTGAGATGCGGGTGCAGAGGTAAATATGGTCAGCTCAGATGTGGATGCAGTAAAATTAGATTATTGGATGACAACAGAGTCAGTCAGCTTAAACGTTTAAATTACGACTTGGAAAGTTTAGTTGACGACGAAGATTTCAGGTCGCCATCAAATAATGGAGTGCTCACAGTAGACAAATTACAGAAAGTAGTAAGATGTGGCTGCAAAGGTAATATAGGTAACCTTCGATGCGGTTGCAGTCGCGGACGCGATGACCAAGAGATAGTAGATGCACCGGCATTAGTTAATGAACTAGTTGAGGCTATAAACGTTGTGGATGATTATGACGCTGGCAGTTCATATTTGAGGTGCGGCTGTCACGGTAAAGCCAATGTCTTGCGTTGTGGATGCGGAAAGGGTAGAGTAAACGTAGACCGTGCAAGCAATAGTCTTCGATGCGGATGCAGAGTTAAGCAGGGAATTTTAAGGTGCGAATGCAGTAAAATCAGATCCTTTGATGCAGACAAAGAGGCAAGTGAACGTGAAGATTATCTATACCGACAGCTATCGGGATACAAAGACTTTGATCTGCTCCACGTAAAGAATGAGAAAGAAGTGACAGTGTGTCGAAGTGGACAATGTAAGGTCCAAACAATTTTGGACACCGATCATGAAATCGATGGCAGAAGGGCAATGATCGAAGGAATGACCTTAAACGACTTCCTAAATTATTTCGTTCACATGGACAAATATGTGCTGCAAGCAACGAGGAGTTATATATACAATGATGAAAAGGAAGCCTATCCGACATCCCTCAGAAACAAAGTAAAACAGCAACAGTTAAGCAAACTACGCCCTCCTAAAGGTGAAAAACAACTGGAACGCATACTTTTCGAAAATAATGTTATTCAAAGCGTGAAACCGCACACTTTGCCGGACCAGAAAACTATGTATATTCCAAAAACCTTGTTCGATCTAATAGACAGAACAAAGAATTACAGAACTCATAGAGCGGCAAAACGAAAGTTGCCGTTGACCAAACAGCAAGTGAATAAAAAAATCGCTCAAGGGTACAGGACAGGAAATGAAACAAGCAAAGCACGGAATCAAATATTTTGGCGACGTCACGTCTTGAATCATCACAAGAAATACGGAGTACCATTTGAGATGGAAGTGGAAGGCCTAGGTCAACTTAATTTATGAGCTGCACACAGGGCCGGATTTAGGGGAGGGCAGGCGGGGCTACTGCCCTGGGGCCTCCACAAGGAAAGGGCCCCCACAAAAGGCTAATATGTACTATCATTAAACGCCAATCTTTTATGAGTACTTCTGTCTATTCAAGACCCCAGTCTTAGAGAATAGCAGAGTATCGTTTATGCCGATGCTGTCGAAACTTAACAAACAGCTCCAGGAGCTACCGGGCAATAGGAGCTGATGGCGATGTGATGGGGGGAGGGGGGTTATGAGATACATAATTAAAAACCCTAAGGCCTCTCTACATCTGGGCCAACATGCGCCAAATCGATGAGTGAACTCTGCTCAAACTACTGAATGCTGGCCATCGAGTTAGCCCACGAGTTGAACTACCTAGCTTTAGAAATAAGCATTTTTTTATCGGTCGAAATTAGTCAGATTTCTTTTTTATTTCAAATATTTTTCTTAGGGCTGGTTTACAGGTATTAAGTTATATTCTTTTTCTTGCACTGACCCGTGCTGAGGACAATTTTAGAACCTATTTAGAGGCTAAAAATTCCACCCTTGCCGGGACTTGAACCCGCGACCTCTGGCTAACCGTGCCAGTTAAGTTGTTAAGCAGTAACAAAATTTTTACTTTATTTTAAGCTACTTAATTTTAAGTAAGTGTTTATACGTCAAATGCACTTAAATACTAGTTAAGCTCTTTATTTAGCCCAAGATGGACGACCAACAGGGAATTCAAATCTGTAATTCAGTAATAAAAATCGTAATAAGTGAGGTTTTAGAGGAAGCAAAGGATGAAATAGTTATGGAAGCGAGAGTACATTTTCGATTTAATAAATATATTTAAAAACAAGAAACACAAACACTCGCACACCGCATAGCTTGCGCATTTAACAAATAATTGAATCGTGTGATTTTAAAACAACACATGTCACATGTGTTTTTAAAATAACACTTGCCCATTTTTTTTTATTAAATTATTTACACCTACCTATTGATTTACATTAGAAAAAAAAATTGTAGTTTATTCATACAGAAATCAATATAATATGCTAAAATATTGCTGTTGTAGATATTAGTATTTGAATAAAACAGTTTTTTCTATTTCCTGCAAAGTTGTAATGAAAGGACATGTGTCGTTTTAAAATCACACGATTCAATTATTAACTAGATCGTGCCTGTCCAAACGTGTCACGTGACTGGCCACGCCTACCAACTTACTCGAAAAATAGAAAAAGTTCTAATCTACTTGTTTACTTGCACGCTAAATTTTAACTTGCATCTTATAACTAAATTCGTTGTTTACATGCATTATGATGTAGCATAAAATTAAGTTAAAATTTTATTGAACAGCTTAATACGTGCAAACCAGCCTTAAATGTCTATATTTGTCATAGATAACATAACATAACATTTACATAACATAACATTAACATAACATTTACATACAAGCACATACATTGCTTCTGGCCCCACACTAGGATACCCTGTGTCGTGGGAACCAGAAACAACGACAACACAAACATGTAAACATCCAAGACCTGAGGATTTTTTTTTTTGTCCCGAGCCGGGATTCGAACCCGGGACCTCTCGCATGGTATGCAGATGCACTACCGCTGTGCCACGAGGTCGTCAATATCGTCGTCAGTATCGAGATACGTACTTTATCTATATAAACATCTATCTGGTTCCTAAAAACTTTTGACTGAACGTAACGATTGGCGCCAGCCAGCTACCATGTACAAAGAGGTATCGTTGCAGTACCTACCAGTAGTAAAAAATACTACTGCTACTAGAATACCAAGTAAAAAGTACATTATTTTAATTCAATTACATTATGTTATGTACGTGCCCTTAGCACAATTTACCCCCCTTTGTTCATAGGCTGGAAGATTTAGATAATCTACGGCAAAATCAGGCTTAGTACACCCGTGTCAACGGCTAATACGAATTCAGAATTAAAAAATAAAAATGTCAAACGTTGTGTAGGGATGGGGTCAAATTAAAACGCAGTCGATCGAGTCACTTTATAACGTGAGAGATTGTCGCGCCACTAGCTACGCGAGTTGCGGTAGGCTGAAGTTTGACGTTTTGTGGGCAGGTTTGCCAGATGAGGCGATTTATTGCTATTTGGGCAATCTAAGGAGGTGAATCGGCGACCAAAAATTGCACATGGGGACAATAGGCATCGTCCTAAGAAAAATAGTTCTGTTTTTGAGAGCCTGAGCTAAATGTTTCGATTTGGGTGCTTTAAAAAAAAGAACCAGAGTCTACAAAACGGAAGTACGTCATGCACGGAAGTACTTCATCAACTGAGATCCTACGAGCTGTCAGTTTCTAGTGATACCATGACTTGATACAACAATTATTTAATTAAACAAAACTAAAAAGACTCATAATCTGTGGAAACGTAAAAGACATAATAAAACTTTAGGGTTCCTTCCCCGAAGGGTACCAAAGGGGACCTCTATTACTAAGACTTCACTGTCCGTCTGTTTGTCTGTCTGTCCGTCTGTCTATCTGTCTTTTACCAGGCTGTATCTCATGAACCGTGATAGCTTGGCAGTTGAAATTTTCACAGATGATGTATTTCTGTTGCCACTATAACAACAAATATCTACTAAAAACAGAATAAAATAAATATTTAAAGGGGGCTTCCATACAATAAACGTGATTTTTTGCTGTTTTTAGGGTTCCTTAGACCGACAAGGAACCCTTATAGTTTCGCCATGCCCGTCTGTCTGTCCGTACACGCCTAGCGCAAAGACCGGTGGTACTAGAAAGCTGTAATTTGATATGTGAAGAGATTTTTATCACGCTGGAAAAAAAATTTTTTACTGTACCTCCCGAAACATGAAAAGTGGGGATGATTTTTTTTTCTCATCTACCCCACCATGTGGGATTGGTCGTTGAAAAAATATTGTGTGTGTAGGAAGATCATTTTTTTATTTAGGGTTCCGTTTGTCAAATTTTAGGCTTTAAAGCGCAAAATTTTGTCTGAGTAGGGCATGTCCCCCCCCTCTCCTGGCTAAACGGTTGATTGTAGAAACGTGAAAAATTTCAGGGTAGTAGCACATATAATGAACTTAAAAGGAAAAGTATCACGGCTAAGTAAGCTTTACTAGTTAACGAGTAAGTGTTGGACCACATCTGGCAGCACGGAATCGGCTTTTTCCGTCGCCCTTTCTCTTTCTGTCACTTGGAACTGCCATTTGCTAGACCGAGACAGAAAGCATAATGCGATAGCATGCGGTGCAATCCTCGAGGCGATCGGCATCACGGACAAAATGCAGTGGTCGGCAGGGAGACTCCGAAACGCTGAAGCGCGCGATAGCATGCTAACGCATCCTTTCACCGCCGATCACTTGCTATCGCATGCTGTCTCACTCTATCGTACAATGGCATTCATTAAAATCATTTAAAGTCATTCCATAATAATCTACGAAACTATCTGGATATGTTACTAAATCCGGAAAATGCGTAACATATTGTCCATGAACCGCTCTCTGCTTCCAAAAAGGATGAACCCAATATCTCCGTTTTATTTTGCGAATGCGTTTCTTTTTATTATTTTGATTTTGCATTTATTGCAAAATACACGCTAGAATCACTGCTCTCTCTTCCGTGGTCCTATCCATCTCGCGCTTGAAACTAAACTGATTATGAAAGAACGCGGCAGTTTGCCACCCATGCTGCAGCATGCTGACGCGTCCGATCGCCTTTTTTGTCTGCGGAATGCGACAGCGCGCGTTCGCATGCGGCAGCATACTGCAGCACGTGGTAGCACAGGCGGAACAAATGCGATTCCGTGCTGCCAGATGTGGTCCAACCCTAATAGGCAACCAACTTATAAAAGTAAAATTTCGCACAAAATCCATTAATAATGACTTCGATAAAGTTGTTAGTTCTGTAAAGCAGATAAAAAATACCCTCTTTCTACGGAACCCTATATTGCGCGTGGCCCGACACGCACTTGGCCGGTTTTTTCTACATTTTAGCGAGATTGGCCGGCCAGCATCTGGCAACATTGTTTGTGGTTTGTTTTGGTCGAAAGGTCAGACGCAGGCAGAATTATTTCTTGGAGATATTGACTTAAAAATGGCAAACGACACACCTGAAAGTGATTTCTCAATAGAATGCTTCCAGAATTATTCGGCGCCAGAAGTTTTTGTACAGGGACTCGCGGGAATGGTCGACCAAAACGACGTGGAAGTTCTCATTAGAGCTCAGAAAAATATGTAAGCCTTTGCCACTGTATTATTGTTATTGCGTGGTCAATACCACCACCAGCGGCCTGTTTCATAGAACTACAATTCATGCTTTACAGTGACAATTCGTACATTGAATTCGACTTTGTGTACATTGCAAAGTCGATTAACCCCTCAGATTAGCATATTACCTGCTATGCAATGTAGGTACATCAAATATTTATTAACATTATTTAGATGACAAAGATGTCTGGAATTAAAGCCAGTTCAATGCATGAGTTTTACATTTATATAAATCCTGTAAATTAAGGACTTGAAAAGACTAAGTTTGGAGTTTTTTTGTCCATTTTTTCTCCAAAATGATCTAGATTTTGAAATGGACACCTAGTTTAACTTGTAACGTTCATTAAGTCGCAGTTTCTGTGCTACTTTGAATAAAAAAATTTTGATTTGATTTATTGATTTGATTTGAATAGTAATCAATTGTAGTTTTATGAAACGCGGATCAGACATAGCATGATGATGAAAGAACACCTCTCCTTTTATAGTTCTAATCAGAGCAGGGCTACAAAATGAGCGACTTTTCTCTGGAAAAAAATCTCTAAATTGAATATTTAAGACTACAGGCGATTGAATGGGTTGAGTTTACTTTTTAAAGTCTTTTTTTCACTCCCTTCGCTATATTCTGACCAATTGTTGACCAACTGACACACTAACCAATTGTCATGATTTCCAACTTGGTAAATAGTGGGTTTGATGCCCTTGTTTGGGATGTTCCAATGCCTTCGTTTTACAGCTTACAGCTCACTGTGAAGGAACATAACATTGAATGTGAATGTCTGATGTGTTAACATACCTCAGTGCTTGCTACATACATTAGCCTAATGATGAAGTGTTGAAATATCAGGTCTAACTAACTACTAGTACAGGGATGGCAAACCAGTGGCATGCGTGCCATTGATGGTACGTGACAAATATTATGGGCGCATCAATCGAGAAAATAACAAAATTAGTGCAACAAACGATCGCACATTACTAGACTTGTATTGTAGTGCATTTTTTTGTTTTTAATTATGAAATTTGAGTTGATTTACTTAGTTTCCTATTAATCCGTAAGTCAAAATTATAGATCATAGATCCATAAAAGTGGACCATCCCTGTTCTAGTACAATCAACCACTTTTAAAAACCTATTTAGAGGCTAAAAATTCCACCCATGCCGGGACTTGAACCCGCAACATCTGGCTAACCATGCCAGCGCTCTCCCAACTGAGCTAATGGGCAAGTGCAGGCATCGGCGAATTTTCGAACCTCTTTGCAAACTTCTCTGTATTACATACAGGCAGCGACATCTGGCTGAAGTAATTTCAATCAACCACTTTTACTGATGCATCAAAATTAACCCCAGACATTAACTGCCATCATTCTACCTTTCTAGTTAGATATCAGTTACCACTTAAAAGCTGTATAAATCTTACCTAAATTACACACTGTAGAAAACTAAAGTCTCACCGACATTCTTCTAAACTCATTTTACCTCAGACTGCAGCGCTTTGAGAAGACAACGGAGATGCTGACAAACTGCAACCAGCTCTCGGCATCTCGGCTGCGGACAGCCTCCGTGGAGTTCAAGAGGCACACGGCGCTGTTGCTGGAAATGCGGAAGGACTTGGAGTTCATCTTCAAGAAGATCCGTGCGATCAAGACTAAGCTTGGGTGAGATTATTTACAAAATTGGTGTAATTTTTTCTGAGTGGGAGGCCCTTTTCGTTAACATAATATAGGCAGATAGCCCCTTCTCTGATACTTTGCTATTCTTTCCATTTCCTTACATGTTTTAATTATTTCCTTGTCCACTCTGTGCTTCTGGGGCATATAGGTATAAAGTTTTAATTTAAAATCAGTATCAAAAGTCTTCCTCCTAATGTTTTCCTTCACAGCAAGCCAATGGCTACTAAAAATGAACAAAAACCCATACAAACCCATACAGGCAAAGTTGCAGGACCAACTAATTATATCCAATATTAGTGTGAGTAAAAACAATTATTTATTATTGCTGTTCTTCCAGCACCCAGTACCCAGAAGCTTACAAAGCTGCTGTAGCCGCTTCAGTAGTCAACAAGAAGCCTGCGGACGAAGAGGAGGAAGAGTTCAAGCTACCAGACACAAAACCTCATTCAAACATGGTCACTACAGTCTCTACGGAGACCCTGAGACCCACCGCCAGTGATAACAAGCGACTCAAGAAACGTGAGACTAAAAAGGTCACTGTTAAACCTGACAGGAATGGTAACGAGGAAGGGGGGAGTCAGGTAACGGACGTGGACACCTCTCAAGTCATTCTGAGAAGGCAACGTAGAAACAGCAGCTCATCTGAGACTGAAAGTGCGAGTAGTGGGGACGATAGCAGCACAGACACTGGTTGAGGTGGAGTGTGAATAAATTCTGTTGGAAATTTGTTTATGCTTGATTAGTCTAAGCTGATAATCTGCGTCAGTCACTACAGTGTATGTGCCAGCGGGTTTCCTACACCTTGTTTCTTAATACTGCAAGTCATTCTAAATATGTACAGAGTCTAGTCATTCTGGTTATCACACAAACTTACGTCTAGTGTGGTAACTAACGTAATCCATGCTTGGAATGCTTTTTCTCTTCAACAAAGCATTTTGTATTATAAATAATTTTGCGTCAATGTAGGAATTTAAAAAAAAACCACTGGGTTACACTGTGTGTGACAGTGGGTGTTTCTCAAGAACTAGCTAAAACATCTTTGGTGTAACTCATTGGGAAAAGTTTTTAATGATTATTCCCAACTAAAGTTCCCCAGTGTGATCCTAGTATTAAAATGCTTCTTTTTGACTAAACTAATGAGTGCTTATTGGGCTATCCTAATCAAAAGGAATATTTTCCTTTTCTGTTCCACTCAAAAACATTTTTTAATGTGTGTATGATGATCACAGTAGGTAGGTATATGTATATCATCAAAAAGAACTCCATGAAGTTTTAACAGACCTCTGGTTTTCTTTAATGGCTAGACTAATTAAACCCAGTTTATGTAAATATTAGTCTTATAAAAACAAGATCCCTAAAAAACTCCTCAGACAGTCTGTGGTGAAGGGAAAGACGTAACCACAGATTATTTGAACTGCCTCTGAGGAGGGTTTTAGAGGAATTATGTTTTTAGAAGTAAGACCACTAAGCTGCAAATGTTTTAAACAAGCCTTATCAATTTAAATGTTAGCTTAAAACGCTTGCGAAAGTTCAATAAAATAATGTTTTAATTACTTGGTTTATTATAACCTACTGGCGAAGGATCGCTTTGTACGTCATAATTATTACACTCTATTAATAAAAATTCTGCAAGAATAGGTTTCAGTGAAAGTGACTTAGTTTGTCAGTTACATACAAGTGAAGCTAGTTCTAGTTCGACTGGAGATTTCCGCACTTAGCCTCATAGTTGGGCCATTGTACGTAGCAAGTGCTGAGGTATGTAAATATCTCAGACACTATGGTTTCCTCACGATGTTTTCCTTCACCGTTAGCGAGTGGTATTGCTAGTATAACTTCACAAATGTACGTAACTTAGAAAACAAAGTCATTGGTACATGCCGGGATTCGAACCCACGACCTCCCGAATGAGAAGCGTTCTACCGCTCCGCTACCACAGCTCTTACAAGTGAAGCTAATAAAAGTGTAAACAAAACATAAAAATGGCTACCAATATTTTGGCACGACCTGGTAGTGGACCCTCATAATATTGAATTTGTATGTTGTGGTAAAAATCTAGTTTCATTACAATAAAATTAAGCGCAAGTCTCAAAAATTATAGTCAAAGTAATACAAAAATCCATTTACACATTCAATCGCATTATATTTTCAATCCTCAAGGCTTACTGATTAGTGAGTGACAATACCTACATATACTTTTATTTTGTCTCTGCCTGCAGGACGTTCAGACACAAACCGAATGGAACAGAAAACAAAATCAAATGCCTTTTTACGTGCTGATGAAATAATGAAGACAAGCAATTTCTTTAAAACAAATCTGATGCTTAACTATGGAACTAGGAATAGACATAAGCAAAAAGCTATAGAACACAAAAATGTTTTATCTAGGAAACATTAACCTTTCAATCAATGAAGTTTTTATACAATAATAATAATAATAATAATAAACATTTACATACGGGCACATACATTGCTTCTGGCCCCACACTAGGATACCCTGTGTCGTGGGAACCAGAAACAACGACATCACAAACATGTAAACATCCAAGACCTGGGGTTTTTTTTTTTTTGTCCCCAGCCGGGATTCGAAGACAAAGCTGTAGACTGGGCTCCAGAACATTAATCTATTACAGTGAGATTACTATCTATTTAGCTTATTAAGAACAAATGGCCCAAAATCACAGGCAACCATTCATCAATTAACTTAGAACTATGTACCACATAACATCACCATCTTTATGTTTGTAAGCTCTGTGGCATTCAGACCATAATAGGTAATTATGTCAGTAACATTTGAACTCAGATGCTATGTAACATATCTATGGGTTGTAACAAAATCCCCAATATATTCTGAAAATTAATGCAAACAACTTTTGCTATGGGAAAATCTTCAGAATCGCGAGAAAATATCATTTGTTCCACACTAAAGTGGTAACTAGGATTATAAAATATATTGAGCAATGGATACTTTTTTTGCTATTTTGAAGCTTTCCCCTTTTTTAAGATGTTCGTATTGACAAGTAGATCCCCACATTTTCAAATGTACGTGGGGTTTTTGTGACACCCTGAATAACATCTCTGCAACTTATGGTTTGGCATGTAGTCTTGTATGCTCAGTAGCATTTTGAATGTAACTATCATAGTTATATTTGAACTCAGCGGCTATGTCCATCATCAGGGGGTCGTCAGGGTTGGGGTGGGCCAGCAGGGTCTGTAGTGAGATGAGGAGAGTATCCAGAGTGATGGTTGGCACCCAACCGCCTTTTGGCGGCATCTTCAGCAAATCCATGCAGATTCGGCCACCTGGAAGGAGGAACAGTGCTGTTAATTGAATGTCTACAAACACACGGTAATCAAAGTTTGTGTCTAAAAAGTTTGCTGCATTTTCATATAAGTAACAAGCGAGTTGGGCTCTAGGATTCAGTTTGCTCTCTTATTAAGTATAGTCGCTAATATCAGTATCTAAGGATTATTTTAGTTTGTATCCTGCACGGCCCTGAAACCCCGGACTTTACCTACTCACCATCCCAACCACAGACATAGATGTATGTGAATCTAAACTTTAACCATGACTGCAGAGCAATTTCTCTACCATAATTACCACAGATATCTCAATCAATGCTCTGAGGTAATTACAGACTCACATCACTTATCTGTTTATTTTGTTTCTGTGAAGTGTCTTTTTGTTATAATAAATGTATTTTGTTTCTTTATAACTTTTTATTCACACCTTTATCAATATTCGGGTGATACACAGGAGTCTCGAACTTCACCATCGGAGGCTCGAAAGGATAGCGCTCCGGTAACGTCACAGTCAACTTGAACAAGCCCTTTTCGTAGGGAGTGTTCTTTGGGCCCAGCATGGTGACTTGGAGGAGATCGTAGGTATTATCGTGGACGGGGGCACAGGTGATTCCCCACGGTGCCTTCTCTGCGAACATCCGCATTTCTTTGACCAAACGCATCGACCTCGCACCCGGAGGAAGCGTCATGGTGTAACTCAAAGATGGTAATTGGTTTTAACCACGATGTGATGGTTTCTCGAAATCGAAACTTTTATAAATAAAGTTCCTCAAATCCTAACGCAAAATCACACGCTCTGAGCTCCGTTCCGACCACGCTCCCACAATGTACTGCAAAGAGAATATAACATGTACTGTACTCAGTGATTATTTTCTCTGTGTTGCTTCTGCCTGTGGCTCCGGCTCCGACCAAAACACATCAAACCAAACAAACCAATGTTTCTGTTTTTCAATTCAATTCTGCTTTATGGACTCACTGCACTGATTATTTCTGATGTTTCTGTACGTAGTGATTATTTTCTCTGTGGTTTCTGTTTTCTTTGCTTGTTTCTTTTTTATTTTTTTTTCTGTTTTTTTCCTTTATGGAAAAGGCTATACCTAGTCCAACATAGGATGATCTCTGACAGCTTGTCACTGTGACTTTACTAGGCATGGGGATAATGTCGAAATAAATTATCGATATTCTAACCAAAGTTTCTGAATGTTTCAAGCAAATCAAACAAAAGGATGTTGTAACATGTTTTTATTCTTGTTAAATCGGTTCACAGCCCAAATCACTATCATCAAAGTCTGATTCTGACTCGCTGGAGCAGTCTTGTAGATTTATAATCAGTTCCTGGGTAGATTGGTCGAATCGTACGTCACGCTCCCAATCATCTTCCATAATTTTTCTTGTTCTGTCTATGTCTTTCTTCCAATTGTCCGATGTGACACTGTCACATGCATCCTTCAGTAACTTCAGCATTTTATTTGCTGTAAAAGGCGGTGTTGTATTATGTCTGGCTGCGTAACCTGTAACAAAGAAATAAAATACATATAAAACACACCATGGCTTGTTGGAAGAGATGTCTTAATAGCAACATCTGTCCGCTCCATTAGTATTTTTCTTTTGTCACTTTTTTTGTAGCGGAACCCGATGCTTTTTAGTGTTTTGGCTAACGACGAGTGGCCACCTTTAAATAATTCAGCGTCTTCAAGAGATGTTTGTAGTTTTCTGAGTGTTGGTAACTCTCCACGCGTGTAGTACCCATAAATATGGTTCCGGATTGCTGCGGCATCAAAATCGTCAATTTTTGATATTGGACACGTCCTCTTCCTTTTTTTATTTGGCGTCGACAGTTTTTGCTCTTCGTTTTCCTCTGTCGTCGTTGTCGCAGATGATTGCTCACCATACTTTTCTCTGCTGACACGAATCACTGTAGCAATCCCGATTCCCAGAGCATCAGCAACTCTGTTGCACGCTTGTGTTAATGGCAACAACGGTCCGCCATTTTGACTCTCGCGTTCAAAGTATTCGCGCAAGCGAATCACAAACTCCCGGCTTTCACTATTTAAAACAGTTTTCTTTGTTCTTTTTGGCATACTGTATCCAAAAACAGAACAAACTTAACAAACAAATAACAGCAAAACTCAACAAATTAATAACAATAACGATAACCGAATGGAGACTGAATGAAAACACGTGGCGTATACAAGGCGTTGGCACTCGTACTGAACAAGATGGCAGAATGGCAGATGCAATGCAATCAAACAAGATGGCGGCATGGCGCGGTGAAGCCCACTCTACACACTCACGCGCAAAGCCCGCGAAACATGCATGAATGGATGAATGGGATTTCATTATTGTTTCACGCGCGAGTGTGGAGCGCCCATGAAGCGCCACTCGTTAAAAATTCAGTTTGCTATTTTTTATCGTTGTTTTAATAGTATTTCTATTTCATTTACCTTGTTGTTTGCAATCTATTTTATTTACAAAATATCATCAATATTCTATTATATGTTTCGAGTCAAGATCGATAACTTGTCTTACGATAAGTGTAGCACGTCACTATTTGCCAATAAAGTATTTAAATTGTCTCTATACATTTTACCGTCGAAAAATACGATACTTCATAGGCGTGTTTTGACACTGACAGCTGTCAGAGATCATCCTATGTTGGACTAGGTATAAGAGCTTAAGCCCATACCGCCTGGTCTTATTTTAAATTCTTTTCTCCTCTTCATATTGATTGAGGCTAAAAGCCTTGTCTTTCCGTAGGTATTTTCTTCAATCTTTATTGTATATTCGAGGCACAAAGCCTTGTCTTGTTTCTTTTTTTCTTTCTTAGTGTTCTTTCAGTACATTTTTGAGTCGATAAAACATTCGGTTTTTATTACGCATCGATCAACCGATTCGAAAGAATCGTCGTCTTAAAAGTGACAGTTAAGATAACCTTGGAACACTAGCCTTGAAGCGACCAGTGGCGCAACCAAACGAAGGAAACTCGAACTAATTGACTTGAAAATATCGTGTGACTGCACGCCGCGGTTTTCGTCAAGATTTTCGCGATAATTCGTTTTATTGAAATCTGTTACTATCTCAATGAAACATAGTTTTTATTAAGTGCGCGTGGAACTATAATTTATTTCCATAAGTTGTAGTAGAGTGCTATTCAGGTACAGTTCCGTGGACGCCGCACTTCCTAGTTGCATGATCCTTCGTCTATTTCGGTAAGTAGATCAGTATTTCTTTCCGTTGCCTTGTCTGTTAGCAATTAAATGCATTGAAGGCCTATCGACGAAGTCTTCCATGCACGAAGAGATGCGAATTTATGCTACATGTTGTAAAATCGATATGCAAACTTTTTGCCGTATGCTAAAAGTGTTATCGATTTTTGTGGCTTTTTTTGTCATCTGGCGTGGTTGTTAGTGCCTGGTGGCACGTGGAGATGCTGTGAGGGGTTTATTACGTAGGTGTAGGAGGTGTACAGAGTAGCACTTGAATCAACATAAGTCGATTATGTGATTACAGACGCGATCTTTGCCGGCTGCTCGTTTCTCGTAACTCCGTTTCGAGTTGCTGTAACTCACTTTATACTGTATACTGTCTGTTAAAGTGGAGCTGAATACTGAAGTAAACTAGGTAGGCAGGTAAACCGGCCACCCAAGAAGTCTCACCGACTTTGGTACCAAGACAAAAAAATTACCATCAGTTTACGTAACTAGAAGTAATATGTATAACCAAAGGATAACATGGCCTTGAGGTGCACCAAACCCTCCGTATTTATATAAAATCCAAAAGAGTATACATAAACAACATTATCCAAGGACCATTGCCTTTACTAAGTAATTATTCTCCTACCGAGCTCTAATTATGTGTATAGAACAAAAAGTTTTGATACTTAATGTAGCAGCGGCCATAGCACATGATTCATGGAATGTTTGTCTCACACGGAGACATTGATGGAGAGGTCCTGGGTTTAATTCTGGCATTTACCAATGAATGTTACTTGACTCTGTTAATTAAGTTTTGTCAATTTGTTGTAGCAAACAAAACCACTGTGACCAAATAGACCATGTAGAAGCCATGCTATGTTAAGTAGTATATTTTGGTAAATAATAGTTTATATGAAAAAATATTCTTAGTTTAGTAAATTTTCTATGTTTTCCTTGCTAATTGTTGACTGTTTCCTTCTACCAAACTTACGGTCCTCTCTTATGCAAAACTTGACTTCATTTTATTAAGCTAACTATGGGCAATTTATTAAGGTAGGTAGATATTTACACCTTCTTTCATAACATGGAAGGTTTAAATTGTATTCATCTTATTGGTACAAAAGAATAAAAGAGAAAAACTATACAAACCTGTACAAAAAAAAACACAAAGTGTAAATGTACCAAACGAAAGCATGATATATTGAAGCAAATTATCCACCATATTGTATCTCAAATGACAGGGTTTCTCAAACTGTAACCAATGGCAAGTGAAGGCCATGCGTGGCTAAAGGTTCTACAACAAAATTCCTCAAGATATATTAGATTCTTTAAACCACATCGGAACACGGTTTAAAAAATCTATTAGGTAAACTCGGCAAAAAAGCCCACTATAACATAGGATTATTTAAAAGACAAAGATGTCTGCTATAGAATAGAATGAAATATTCTTTTTTGTAAGAATTGTTAGCATACATGATACAAATACCTATTGTATGTATAATAAATAATATGAATATTCTATCTCATATTTTTCACGTATTTTATGTCCTAGGATCTTTTGATAATGCCGTTCTTAGGTAAGATCATAGGATATTAGCGAAGAGACGAACAGTAGAGAATTATTTGTCATCTCTAGGATCTTAGCTATCATACAAGTTTGTTTTAGGACGTTTGAAATCTTCACTGCTGATTTGCATGTTTAAGTGTAGATTGATGATGATGATTTCCTCTTATCCCTTATCAGGGACATAGGGCTCGTAGAAGGGATCTCCATTTCTCGCGGTCTTGTGCGGCAACTTCTAACTCGTTCCAATTGAGTCCTGTTGAAGCAGCCTCTTTCTCAACGGAACGCCTCCAGGTAGTACGTGGGCGGCCCGGCCGTCTCTTGCCAGAAGTTTGCCACGTTAGACTCTGTTTGGCCAGCTGGTTGTGGGGTCTTCTCAAGGTATGTCCAATCCATCGCCATTTTCTTTGCAGGATTTCCTTATTGATGGGCTTTTGGTCTGTCAGTTCCCATAATCTTGCATTAGATATGGTTCGTGGCCAATGTATACCGAGTATGCGCCGTAGATTAATTGTTTTTATTCTGGTCGATCAATATCAGGGCATCTAAGTTCATACAATTTCCTAGATGTCTTGATATATTGGTGGTCTTCTATATTCTTTTTACAGTACATGAGAGCAAGGGCGCCGCGCTAACTTAAAATAAAATGTATTTTTTCCCTGCTGCCTGCGCCCATGCATGAGAGGTTCTGTTCGGAGAAAAGTGTACATTTGGGAAACCTTAGCTGTATGCAAAAATACAACCAGTTTTGCCACTTGAGTTGTCAAAGGAACTTGTTCTGTTCAATATTTATTACCTACAAAACTCTGTGTAATCTTCTCTGTATGCAAATCGCAAATTCAGAGTCATTTATTTATTTCTGTGCAAAAAGTCCTTTTGTTGAATGTCAAGTAAGTTACAAAAAAATAAGGGGACAACAGTGCGCTCTGTTTATAACAAAAAAAAATGAGACAGGTGCTCAAGACACTTACAATAAGTCAATTTATTCAATGTAACATAATAATATTAAAATCAAAACGTAATCGTAACGTAGTTTAGTATAAGTTTACATAAGCAGCCTATATACGTCCCACTGTAGGGCACAGGCCTTCTCTCAGGGAGAGAGTTATGGACTTAATCACCACGTGTGCCCACCGCGGATTGGCGATTTCAAGCGCTGAGGTATATGAATAGCTCAGACACTCAGGATTCCTCACGATGTTTTCCTTCACCGTTAGCGAGTGGTATTGCTACTATAACTTCACAAATGTACATAACTTACAAAACAAAGTCATAGGTACATGCCCGCTCTGGGAATCGAACCTGGGTCTCCCGCTTCCGAGTCCAATGTTCTACCCACTGGGCTACCACCGCTCGTAACAGGTGGACATACTTCGACCAAATAGAAGATGTATTAGCAAAGGGCAAGATAAAAAATACCCGAAATCGGCGTGCGTGCATGCAACTACTAACGAATTAAACATAAATAATTAAGTAATTTATTTTTGTCTTTACGCCTACTAACCAAACTGTGTGTACATAATATTGCTTACTAATCAAATGTATCAATGTCATCTGAAATAAATAAATATTATTATTAGTGTAAAATTCATATTTTGAAGTCGCTGGTTTCCCTAATTCGTACTAATATTATAAATGTGGAAGTTTGTGAATATCACTCAATCACGCAATAACGGCTGAACGGATTTAGATGAAATTTAGTATAAATATATATATTTGAGTCCTGGGGAAGAACATATACTTTTCATCCCGGAAATTAGGTACTCATCCCATGCGGACGACGGGTAAAAGCTAGTCATCATTCAGCCACAAGAAGTCCACTGCTGGACGTAGGCCTCCTCCATGGATTTCCAAAAAGACCGGTTGGGAGCGGCTTGCATCCAGCGCCTTCCTGCCACTTGGATGAGGTCATCTGTCCATCTTGTGGCTGGTCGTCCTACGCTGCGCTTGCCGATATGTGGTCTCCATTCGAGAACTTTTCGGCCCCATCGGCCATCAGTTCTGCGTGCTAGTGCCCCGCCCACTGCCACTTCAACTTCCTAATCCGCTGGGCTATGTCGACGACTTTCGTTCGTCTACGGATCTCATCATTTCTGATTCGATCTCGTAGAGAAATTCCGAGCATAGCCCTTTCCATAGCTCGTTGCGTGACCTTGAGCCTTCTTATGAGGCCCATAGTGAGAGACCACGTTTCAGTGCCATAAGTCATCACTGGTAACACACACTGGTTGTATAATTTTGTCTTGAGCGATTGAGGTATATTAGACGAAAAGACTTTTCTAAGTTTCCCGAATGCTGCCCAGCCGAGCTGGATTCGACGATTGACCTCTTTCACGAAGTTGGACCGGCCTAGTTGGACTGTTTGTCCGAAGTAGACGTATTCGTCTACAACTTCGAGAGTCGTGTTCCCCAATGTTATTGGGGTGGGCACAACACGGGCGTTCGACATGACCTTCGTTTTATCCATGTTCATTTTAAGGCCCACACTTTGGGAAACTCGACTGAGGTCTTCGAGCATTATGCCGAGGTCTTCCATCGTTTCTGCCATGACTACTATATCGTCGGCAAATCGAAGGTGCGTGATGTACTCGCCATTGATATTGATGCCGCGTCCCTGCCATTCCAGAAGCTTGAAGGCATCTTCCAGTGCGTTCGTGAACAGTTTCGGAGTTGTAAAAGCTAGTATCAAATAAAAAACATACGTAACTTCCGGATTGACTGATAGAAAATGCCATTAGCATTAAGCCCACCTTTTGTACACTTTCTTTTGTGCAATAAAGGATTAATAATAATAGTAGTTTATGTGACTGTCACATAATGAGAGTTATTAAAGCACGAGCGAGATTTTAAAAAACGAGCCTTGGCGAGTTTTTTAATAGCATTCGCGAGTGTTTTAATACCAAGTTATGTGCAGTCTCATACACTACTTTATCTACACTCATAATGAAATTTTTGAAACAAAATGGCGCAATTTCGACAAAAGTATCTTGACATTCAATCGTCTGCACTCAGTTTTGCGCGCGCAATTTTAGGTATTTTTAGTTGCACTTTTGGTACCACGAAAATGAAATTAGGTTTTTTATAGAGTCAACTTTTGACATTAAAAAAAACTTAAGTTTTGTACCGTGATCACAGCAACACTTTAAAAAAAATAACTGTAACATAAAGTGAAAAATCTGACCTTTAATGTAACTTTATATTACACTTTTTTTTTTTTATTTTCTTTATAGTTATGTATTGTTTAAAGCCTGTCAATATGTGTTTACCTTTGAATTCTTAATTTGAAGATTATGATATGAGTGTAGATAAAATATTTTTTAACTTAAACTTTCATAAGCACATTATTATTAATTAAAAATTACACATTATTAAAATGAAGTCCCGATTCGAACAGGGTCAAAGAACATGTATATTTGAACTGAGCTTAGGATTTGTAGAGAATAGAATCTGTTGCTAAAACGGACACATACTGTTAGGAAAAGTCTTTAAACCTGTAATCATGATACCATTTGGTACTCATGAAAATATTACATATTGTCTCGTAATTTACAAGGTTGTAATGTACATTGTATTAATATTATTTTATTGTTATAACCACATGCTTAAGTTGGTTCGAATGAGGAAAATACTGTGAGTTTACCTTTTTAGAAGTTGTAATAGGATGACCATTTATTAGTTTTACTACACATACAAACAGCTTTCATACTCATTTTATTAACAGCTGCAGCCGCTTGCGCAAGATCTGTCAAGGACATGCTCACTGTTTTTGCTGATGTATTTCATCCGAATCTGTTGAACTGCACCAGTGTGACGTCATGCGCGCGAAATTCGGATAAAAGTATCTTAAATTTTTGTTCCGGAGATTCGTCTGTTTGTGTGCCAAAATTCGCCCGAATCCGTTGAGCTGTCACGCGACGATGTTTAATTAAACGCACATGCTTTGACATTTATCATTATAGCTATTATGAGGATGTAGAAATAGGTCCATCACATTTGTACACAAATTACCATAGTTATGGCCGACAGGAAAAATATTTTAAAATACTACTACACTACTAAAACAATGACACAGTAGAACGTGCAGTGTTTCAAAACTGCGTGTAGGCAGGGAAGTATATTTGCTACTTTAATTTTCGTCAATATTTTGATAATAACCTGCTCAATGGTCCATTGTTTGAATCCTACCCATGTCCAGATAGATCATTGTTGTGACCAGCGCACTGCCAGCTTCGACGGTATAGGAACTCAGAGCGGGTCATTCTATGACTCTATTGCACATATTGCATTTTAAAGACTCGCCCCCAAGAACGTGGCTAAAACATCCTTGCTCGCCCCCCATGAAATTGTTAATTACTCTCTCCGGCTGTGTGGCACTCGTTGAGATCGTTCTCGTCTAGAACAATTAAAGTGATTGGCTAAGCGGCAATTGAATGTCCGGCCGTTTGAATGGAGTTTGACTATGCAGGTCGTAACAAATCGACGGTCCCTAAGTATAAGCTCGTATCTTAAAAACACAAATTTTACTGGAGCGCCGTTTAAAGATTTTTTTTCGAACTAAAATGGTCATAACTCCGTCAATTTTAGGCACACAATTTTAAAATTTTGTGTATTATTAAAACATTTGGGGGTTCTTTTAGACACCATAAACATATTTTGTAAATATTGCCTTGTTTATTAGATATTTCAGTTACGAAAATAGTATATGGCAGTTACGGGCGGTCATGATTGGAGAAATCTGAAAAAGGTAACTGCTATTTACGATGTTTGACTTGGGAAAATTAGTAATTAATATCAAACGTATCTCCAAAACTGAATCCTCAAACAACACACAAATTGGAAATGGCGCCAATGGCGTCTGCAATTTTCACATGTTCTTTTTTCAAATTGTTTATCCTGCCGCCGCAGGGTCGCACTGCCAGCCCGACACCATCCAACACACAGCTAGTGGCCAGTGTCATTTTGCGAACTTGGAGATAAAAACTCACTGTAAAAACTTTTTGGCTTTTGATATTTAGGTTACCGGCGCATAGTCTTACCCAAAATTAAAAAAGAAAAACCACGTAAGAAATGGATTTTCATACACTTTTCTCTCCCGCTCAGATGCGTTTTCTCCCCGCATATTTGTTCGATATGCAATGACGTACTTTCTACCGTAAATTTGATAAAGTATCAAGGTACTTTCCAAGGAGGTGTAGTATAAATTAAATTATTTATCTGAACAATTACGTGACTCATTGTTGTGTACACATTTTTGATATAGCATCACATGATAGTACACACATCAAAAAAAGTTTGTGATCAATAGCATAAGCTCCTATAATTCTTTAAATTTAACTTTATCAAGAAAAAATCTATGTTGTATGCTTTCTTTAAATAGGAATACCCTGTTTGAAATTAAAATATAAAACTATTTTTTATTATTTATTTTAAAAAAATTGAGCCATTAATCATAATGTAATTGTGATAGAAATTTCATAGAAAGAAAAATACTGTTTAATTAAACTTAAACAACAATTTATTATTAAAAGGTTAAATTCAATATAAAATAACTCTCCCCTGGCTCGAACACATGCGGAGATCCTCCTGGGCATGCTGAGGATCAAGTTATCCAGCATTTCCTGGGGTAACCTATCCCATTCTTCAATAGCGGCTTCCCTGAGCTCTGGAACTGTCTGGGGACGTGGCTCACGGTTCCATACAGCTCGTTTAAGAGCATCCCACGCGTGCTCTATTGGGTTTAAGTCGGGCGAGCCGGCAGGCCAGTCTAAACGTGTGATATCGTATTCTTGAAGAACAGCATTGACTCGTTGAGCTCGATGTGCGGGCGCATTATCATCGACCAGTACAAATTGGTGCCCACGGTTTACTCGGAATGGTCTGACGATATCATCAATAACAACTGCTTTGTACATGTCTGCTGTCATGTAGCCCCGATATCACAACCCTTTCCGCTAATCGAAGATTTAATGCTCAAAACGAGAGATTGTAAAGTATTTTCCATACTAGACGTAAACTCAGCATTCTGGTCAATTCCATTAAAAATAGAAGGCAGGCACAAATCTGCATTTGTCACCCAAGAGGGACACTATCAGTGGACTTGTTTACCTTTTGGTTTAAAGACCTCGCCTGCGATTTTTTCAAAGAATTTTGAGTAGTATTATAAGAAAGCATAAATTATCGGATTTTACAGTAAATTACATAGATGACATTTTGATTTTTTCAAAAACATTTGAGGACTATATTGAACATTTATCATTGCTATTGGAGGCAATTTTAGAAGAAGGCTTTAGATTAAAATTCTCAAAGTGTAACTTTGCACAAGATTCAATAAAATATTTGGGCCATATAATAAAAAATAATACAATTAGTCCGTTGAAAGATAATTTGGTGGCTATAAAAGATTTTCCGGTTCCGGAAACACAAAAACATGTGCAGCAGTTCTTAGGAAAAATATTTTTTTATGGGAAATACATTCAAAATATAACAACTGTGTTAGATCCATTACATAATTTACTACGAAAGGAACAGAAATTTATTTGGTCAGAGGAGTGTCAGAAATCGTTTGAAAAAATAAAAAAAATTACTTTGTTCACTTAATAATTACTTTGTTCAATTAATATATATACAGACGCTAGTTTACAAGGCGTAGGCGCAGTTTTAAAACAACCACAAGAGAACGGAGAAGAAAAACCATGTGCATATTTTTCACGCAAATTAAATGAATATCAAAAGAAGAAAAAGCTATATATCTTGAATGTTTAGCAATAAAAGAAGCGATTTTATCGTTTTATTATTGGCAAATTTTGTTGATGGGAAAAAAGTTCACTGTTTATACGGATCATAAGCCGTTAGAAAAAATGAACATTAAAGCAAGAACTAATGAGGAACTGGGCGATCTCGCATATTATCTATAACAATTTGATTTCGATGTTATATATTCTCCAGGAAAATACAATTTAGAGGCGGATAGTTTAAGTAGGAACCCGGTATTGGAGCCAAACGAAAATGAAGACGAAAGCTTAAAAGTCGTAAATTTAATTAAATTAGAAGATATAAAAAAGAATCAAGAAAGGAATTGTGACATTGAACAGAATAAAGATAAATTGACGTTAAGAGATAAAATATATTATAAGAAAATTAATAAAAAGGAAAAGATTATTCTCACAGAAGAATTCAGTAAAAAACTCATAAATGATATACACTATCACTTTTGTCATTTAGGGATACAACAAATGAAAAAGGAAATTATTCCATTTTATACAGCAAAAAATTTATCAAAAAATATAGTTAATATATTGTGAATATTTGTGAAATTTGTCTAAAAAACAAGTCGAGAGGAAAATATAAATATGGACAACTGTCCCACCTAGGTCCTGCCACGTTTCCTTATGAAATTATGTCTATAGATACAATTGGTGGGTTTGGTGGCTCCCGTTCGACAAAAACCTATTTGCATCTTTTGGTAGATCACTTCACTCGATTTACTTTTATTTTAACGTCAAAATCTCAAAATGCAGATGATTTTATAAAGTTGGTTCAAAAAGTGTCACAGGAAAATAAAATTGGTATGATTTTGTCTGGTCAGTATCCAGGGATTAATTCAAAAGATTTCAAAAGTTTTTTAAACAACCAAAGTATACCTTTGATTTTTACAGCTGTGAATTCGCCATTTTCAAATGGATTAAATAAAAGGTTGAATCAAACGCTTGTAAATAAAATTAGATGTAAAATAAATGAAAAAAACGTAAAATGTGCTTGGACAACAATAGCTCATGAATGTACAAAAAAGTATAATGAAACCGAACATAGTGTGACAGGATTTTCCCCCAAGTATTTATTGGAAGGAAAAAATATTGATTATTTACCAGACGAATTAAAAACACCAAGAACATGATTTATTACAGGATAGAAAGGTCGCTTTGAAAAACAGTTTGCAATCACACAATTATAATAAATATCAATTTGATAAAAACAGGATAAAATACGAGTTAAAAACCGGAGATATGGTATATGTTGAAAACGGTAATAGGTTAAATAGGAAAAAAACTGGATGAATTAAAAATAGGTCCTTATAAAATTGTGGAAAAGTTATCGAACTCTATTTACAGATTGGATACAGGGCATAAAAAATGTGAATCTAATCTGTTCCACATAACAAAACTTGTTCCATTGTTTAATTACAATTGAATAACTATATATATATATATATATATATTGTGAATGAAATATTATGTTTGTTTGTGGGTTTTCTTAGGGGGGAGATGTAAATAAAGAGGTTAGTGCTTTATTTAAACTACTTTTATTATCTATGCGTGTCATGTTTGTCAATGTCTTGATTTATTGACATTGAAAATAAAAAAGCAGCTTGCGAAAATATGTTATTTTAAAAGTGAAGAAATGTTGATTTAATTGACGAAATATTAGCTGAAAATGTTGTTTCTCTTTTCAGGTAAGATATAAGTTTAGTTTTGTGTAATTATTTTTTTGCAATTCTTGTGTTATTTTTGGGAAAAAAAAAAATATTTCTCTTTTCAGAGCAACACATTACAGTTTTATTTCAATAATATAATAATAGGCATATTATATGTATACACGTCAGACAAAACACATAAATAAAACAGGACCGTAGATGGAGCCTATGACGTAACAACATGCACGTAACACCTTGTAATATATAAAGCGTTTATCAATATTCGAGTTATCTCGTAAAATATCGTTTCGAAAACGTTTAGAATTCAATGAAAGAACGAAATCTAATATGTTTTTTATTACTAGAGTAATTTGATTTTTCACATTTTTGATACCCCGCAGACCCGAAAAGATATTTTTATGGTTTTATTTTTAGCGTTTCTTGAGTTTTTCTGTCTTCTATGGTATAAAAGGAATGCCACTTCGATCTAAGTTTAGCGCAAGTTCCCTATTATTTATTTAGTAGACTCGTCCCCCGGGGCTTAGCAGACATGGTTGACATTCCGACGAGTTCCTTATCAATGAAAATTAAGTCCTGTCACAACTGTTCAAAGTCTGTATGTAAACACATGTTGTTGTCAACTACATAACATTGTGCAATCGTTGACATAGAGCACTCACTCGCTGCGATATTTTTAACCTTAATAATGTAGACTACATTGAATCGTGGCTACCTATTAACTCCAAGGGTATTTTAAATGTGGAATAGACCTCATTTTGTGTAGTCGACAGAACTTGTTGGTTTCACATTGAACGATACGAAAAAACATCATAATACTGGGCCGCGTTTTAAAAAACTACAGTTCGTAGTTTATTATGCCAATGCGATGTACATTGCGTAGCGGAGTCAGATTTTTCTCATAATCTCTGGTATCTCGGCAACACGATTCTATAGCTTGGTTTCGGCTGTTGACCTCCACCAATGATACTAAAACAGGCAATTCACTATTAGTCCAGCATATGAATCGAGAAGGCAAAGTTATGGATATTACGTGGGGGGTCAAGAAAAACAACTACAAATTGTCGACCACGATATCCTATCTACGTTTTCCGCCATCTCGAAAAAGGGTTAAATTCAGGTTTTTTACAATAACTCTGTTATTCGTTGAGATACGAAAATGTGTACGATACAACCGTGCGAGCGGCTAAATCGAAACTGGGCACAGACCACAGACTCACCGACTTTGCGGCGCGCTAGAGGTCGATTTGGAATCTTTCGCTGCTCAATTTCATTATTTTTATAGCTGACCAGAGCGGTATTTTTTGCTGACCGTTTAAATGATACCCGATTTTTACGCCCTTCGTTCTATTTTGAACCGAACCGTAGTAGAATTCACAGGCGACCTTGAATCTAATCTAGAGACTTAATTCTCACACGTTTCGCTGTCTACTTCGGCGACATCTGCCCAAGGGGCTGCCCGGAGCTAACTAGCACCAATGTAATAAAAAACATATCTTTTATAATGCGTTTTTACAGTGCACATCAATGATCAATGATCTCAATAATGGTGATAAGTTGATAGGTATTTTGAGAACCTACACTAGAACCTCCTAGCAGAACCTAGCGGCCTTATTTATAGAAACACGACTCCTCTACACCACTCCTGAGAGTTCTGTGTTGGTTACGTCTTTTCCTTGTAAAATGTCCGCCACAGACTATTTTAATCGAGGTTTATCGAGTGTTGTAAGGAATCATGTTTTTATAAATAAGACCGTAGGACCTTGAAGCTTTTTCCCATAAACGGCCGTTTCCAGCGGAAATCGAAACAATAAAATTGATAACTTCAAGGATTTATTTACGCTAGGTTTTAAAAATAGATGACGTTTACTTTTTTGCAAAATTATTATAAACATAAACATTTACGTACAGGCACATACATTGCTTCTGGCCCCACACTAGGATACCCTGTGTCGTGGTAACCAGAAACAACAACATCACAAACATGTAAACATCCAAGACCTGGGTTTTTTTCCCCAGCCGGGATTCGAACCCGAGACTTCTCGCATGGTATGCAGATGCACTACCGCTGCGCCACGAGGTCGTCGATGTGATTGTTTTGAAATGAAATATAATAATGAAAGATATGATTGTTTTCTGCTTTCATGGCGTTTTACGTCCGTGTCACCCCTTAACCAGAGTTTCACCCGACTTTTGTCCCGCTAACTCTGGAACAAAAGTGGGGTGACGGTGGCGTCTGGGCTATTTCGGTAGCACCACGAGTGTGCTGGAAATACAATACGACTATACTTTTTAAAACTTTCCTGATTGTACATAGACATTATCATCAGCCCACCGCCGTCCACTGCTAGGTGTAGGTCTTTTCCCCCCAAATGCCATATCTCACAGTCCCTTGCCATCCGCATCCACGGACCTTCGACTCCACGATATCTTCCGACCATCAGGCAGCTGGTCTGCCCACTGACCATGGTATAGCCCTGACCGTAGACATGAATAAAATCGGCAACTCAAATAAATTCATAGCCTGGGTAGGAATCCCGTTTCTTTATAGTACGACTGCATTGCGGGGCCAATGTCAGGCCGGTTGGACAGGTTCTGTCCTTGATTTGTCCGTGAACAGACGGCATATTAGGTCTAGTTTGGGCAATAGCATCAAAAAAATCAAGATTCATTTATTTTCGCTGGCTTAGGGCCTCGAGTCTAACACACACATAGTTGTTTAATATAATGATATTAGCACAACAATAGTTGTTACTTACCATTTTGTAATCTACCAAGCAACAGCAATACATGTCGTTCCAAAAGTACCTATACCCGTGCAAATTAAATAGGCATCTCGCAAAGAAGATCGAACAAATCGCGCGGGGCGCCGAGTTAAGTTGCACGGGTTGTACCATTAGAATGCGATTGGTCAGTAGACTACGGATAGTGTCAATCACCGTACGAATATCACTCTGTTGATATTCGTACCATCACCTGTGTGTGTATTAGACTAGAGGCCCTAAGCCATTTAGGTATTTAGGAGACTCGCCCCAGTGCCTTGACTTGCTATGTGCCTCCAGTCGATGAATCTTTGTCTTGTCTGCCTCATTGGTCTAGTGACGGACACGTTTGACTAACGGAACAGAGGTCGCGGGCTCGATTCTCACTGGAGGTCGCCGTAGGATTTGTACAAATGCCCTCAGTCTGGGTGTGTTTCCATATTTGTGATATCTTGCCTGGTTACCATAGCACGGTTATCCTAGTTTGGGTCTAAGACAATTTTGTTGTGTGATTGTGTGCAAGTTATTTTCACCGATACTCGGGACGTCCGTCTGTCCCACGACGCCCAACTGGACGCCCCGTCGAAGTAAGTGGGAATGGATATAATTTAAACTTTCAGTAAGATTTTATTTTTCGATTCTGTTACTAGAAGTAATAAAATATATTTACACCAAAATACATACAGACTTTACAAAATAACTAATGCTATTAAAAACGTATAAGCATCCTTATCACTTATATTGTGAAAATTATTAACAACATAGTAACAAATAGCTTTGTCACTTTGATACTTTGTTTGTTATCGAACTCCTCCGAAATGGCTGCAGAGATTTTTTTTTTAATATATTTATTTGGTATGTCTGAGAATAGGTCGCAGCCTTCGCAGGCTAATTAATATGGTAATACAACGTTTGCCGAGTCAGCTTGTAGTAAATAAATAAAATAACTTCCACACGACAAAACAACTTGTCCTGGTCCGAAACTAGAATACCCTGTGCTATGGTAACCGGCAAGGATATCACAAACATGGAAAGACAGCCAGACTCAGGTCATGCGTACAAAATATGTACTATTACAGATATACGGCGGCTGGCTGAAATGAGCTCACAGCTTTGCTACGTACAATGGCCCAACCATGAGGCTAAGTGCAGAAATCTCAGGTCTAACTAACTACAAATATACGGCGACCCGCAGTAGGAATCGAACCCACGACCTCCGCCGTGGTAATCAGACGTGATACCTCTAGACCAACGAGACAGTCTAAAAGGCAGGTAAACAGCCACTTATCTCAATACCTACCCACTGAGATCCAACTATGAAGGAAGTTCTCTGTCCACAATCTTCCGAGCAGTAAAATATTACGATAAAGCACTAATTAAAATGAAACATTGTCAATTACATAAATAAACAACTATTTCATTGGACGACTTTAATGAGCGTATTCACTCTTATCACTGCTAAAAATGGACGTTTATGTTTTGCGAAGTTACGTTTTACCGTTCAGATTACTACGCGGACTAATGTAAAAATAATCATAACTTCCACACAATAGAATCACTTGACCTGGTCCCAAACTAGGGAAGGACAGATTGAGGCCATTTGTACAAATTTACGGCGGACCCCAATGGGAATCGAACCCACGACCTCTGTTTTGGTAGCTAAGCGCCTTAACAGCTAGACCAACGAGGCAGGTGCACCTTATACCTTGCTCTGTGTACAGTTGAGGGTATATTATTTTATACCTAAGTAATACATAATTATTATATTAGGGGTTAAAGTATGAAATTGCCGTTTTATTGCAATAGATTCTTTGAATTGACATAGAATCTTCATGGTTTGAGGTTTTGAATGAAACTTTTTTCAAATGGTTTCTATGATGTTCTTTTTTTAAAAAATGTGAATTATTTGAATATCGACTTTCAATTGTTTTTGTTATTCAATTTAGACAAGAAAGATGGATACTGCGAAAATTCGAGTGATTATGAGGCACCCATTTTTCGTATTTTTTTATTTTATTGATTTGACGCAAGTGAGTCAATATTGTGGGTAAGGTAACGTTAAACCATGCCGCTAATTCCTGGGTAGTTTGACTAGGGTCGGCTTCCACATCTCTCTTAATTCATCGTTATTCACCTGTGTGGGCGGTCTAATCCTCGTGGCTCGTTCTTTAAGTCGAAATTTCCATCACGAAAGCGTTGAAACCAAAATCGCACGGTGCGTTCATTAGTAGACCCCTCTCCAAACGCAGCATTGATATTGCGGGCTGTTTCTGCCGCGTTAGTTCCGCGTCGGAACTCGTATTCAAAAATCACTCGAATTTTCGCAGTATCCATCTTTCTTGTCTAAATTGAATAACAAAAACAATTAAAAGTCGATATTCAAATGTTTCACATTTTTAAAAAAAGAAAATCATAGAAACCATTTGAAAAAAGTTTCATTCGAAAACCTCAAACCATGAAGATTCTATGTCAATTCAAAGAACCTATTGCAATAAAACGGCAATTTCATACTTTAACCCCTATTACTTATCTACTTAATCACTACTGGGTGTTACGAAATCTCGTCACCAAGTCACCACCTGAATAAAAATCACTTCATCATCAGCCATTTGACGCCCACTGCAGGACATAGGCCTCCCTCGTGGTTTTCATAACCATGAGGGGTTTTGCCATAATCGCCTAGCTTGGCAGGCGGGTTGGCGATCGCAGTATGCGGTTGGAATCTCAGGAAGACGCTATTCTTAATCCGGCGCCACACGGATAAAAATCACTTGCCCTAGTCTAACCACGATACCCTAAGTTGTAGTAAACAGGCAACGATATAACGTACATGAAAAACCGGCCACGTGCGAGTCGGACTCGCGCACGAAGGGTTTCGTGCTATTATCATATTTATCCTCTATAAAACATTAGACACAAAGATCGAGAAAAAACGGCAAAAAATTTTGTTTGTTGTGTGGGATAAAACCAATATTTAAGGGGGGCCCTTAAATATTGGTTTTATTTTATTTCATTGTTTATTTTTGAATCGAATATAGAACTAAATATTCTGTAATTATTTCAAGCGTCTACCTGTTGCGGTTATATTGAGAGTTAATATCGAGCAAAAAACGGCAAAAAGAATTACGTTTGTTGTATGTGAGCCCCCCTTAAATATTTATTTTATTCTGTTGTTAGTATTTTTTTTGTTATAGCGGCAACAGAAATACATAATGTGTGAATATTTCATCTTCCTAGCTATCACGTTGCATGAGATACAGCCTGGTGACAGACAGATAGAGAGTGAAGTCTTAGTAATAGGGTCCTGTTTAGCTCCCTTCGGGTGCGGAACCCTTAAAACCACTACGGTGTACAAATCAAGGTATGGCAGTCCCCAACGCGAATTCAACCCAACGGCCCTGTTATCAAGCGTGTTACAGTGGAGAAGTTAGGTACGTTAACATAGTAACATAGTACATTGACATTCAGCAAACAGAATGTAAATTCTTTACGATGAAATAAATTATTGATTTCTGATTTCTATGTAGTAGCGCCCCTGGGGCCTGTTTCATGGAACTTCAATTCGCGGTTTAGTATGACAATTCGACGTACATTGCGAAGTCGATTAACCAACAGATTAACAAGTAGACACTGCTACGCAATGTATCTCGAATCGACGTAATAAACTACTAATTGTAGTCTTATGAAACTCGGCCCTGGAGACCAGCATCATTATCGTAGTGTTGAGTGTCAGAGTTCGCCACTTAGCTTGCTAATAAGTGAAAAAAAAAATTAAAAATGTTTATTGAGCTGAACAAAAATTGACAACATATAAAGTAACTCTGAACCCCGAGCTAAATTAAATTGTATCTTGGGGCACAGTGATCCATTCAGGGTGAACTTAAATATATCATAACATGGATTCAGGGTGAACTTAAATATATCACAACATGGATTCAGGGTGAACTTAAATATATCACAACAAGCACTGGACTGACCACATCTGTCGAGCAACCGGTAACTGATGGTGTGAGAAGGTTCTCGAGTGGAGACCACGAATCAAAGTCGACGAGGGTCGCTCGCCCGCTCACTGTGCCTATATAGGATATGAAAATGAGGCAGATTGCTGGCGGCGGCGGCTGGATAAGAATGCCCAAGAACAGAAATAACTTACAAGTTTCGTCGACGAAAGGCCTTATGTGGATATTGCTAGGCTATTTACTAGTCTGGATTGTTATGGTCAATTTCGGCATCGAACCCCGATAAAACCACACCGTTTCCAATCGATGGTGTAGTGTTCCAGAGTAGAGTCCCAAAAATACTGTCCTTATCGGAAACGAATTAGTCCACATACCTTTGTCTTATCTCCCTAATAGACATAGCCATGAGTTAACGGTTGGTTTAAGGGTGTCGAACCCGAACGGAGCCAAAGGGATCCAATAATATGATTACAGATACAATGTCTGTCTGATCTATAAGTCTGTTGAAATGGAATGAATTTATTGTGTTGGATTACGTTTAGCAGTTGTATTTGCTTATATTTAGGTTCTTCCTATTTCTCTTGAACCGCAAAAGGTAACATGAACTGCGACATAATGAACGTTACAAGTTAGACATAGGTGTCCATTTCAAAATCTAACTCGTTTTTGGGGAAAAAATGGACAAACTTACCCCCGGTTTCTCGTACACTAACAAGCTGTTAATCGTCTGTTAACAGCTGTCAGTGGCTTTTTTTGTATAGTCAATTGACAGCTGTTAACAGTAGATTAACAGCGTGTTAGTGTACGAGAAACTGGGAGTTAATGTTGTAAGTTGTATTAAAATGCGGAGTATTATTGAGGTAAACAACCGCTCACGTTGAATACGTTTATTGCACTGAATTTGAATAAAGAATTAACAACAGTATTAAACAATTAAAGAACAGTATTACGAAAATGACCTTTGTGCAGTGTTTGACTGTACAAATGTAGTTTATTCACATATATTTCGTTCACACTAACACCTTACTTACAGAAACATAACTTTGAAAACAAAGTCAGGTATATACCCGCACTGGGAATTGAACCTGGGTCTCTCGCTTCCGAGTCCAATGTTCTACCCACTAGGCTACCACTGCTTCTATAATTCATACAGGGCCCCAAGTCGGACACTACAATTCATAGTTTACTATGACGATTCGAACCCTCCGTGGGTGAGTCCGACTCGTACTTGGCCATTTTTTTATTCTGTTCTATTCGTCCGTCCACTGTCAGTAAATTGTTTGTTAATAAAAATAAGTCTGCTGCGTAGTTGTATCGACCTTAATAGGGATCAGTTTTCAGGTTCATCACATAATTTAAATTAAAGGTAAACATGATTTTTTGGGGTACCTCCCCTACACCTAAATTAGGGATGCATTTTTGTTCTCGCCTGCACCGTAGTAACCTTATAAAAGTATGTTTTTAATTGTTTTTTTTTTGCACGCCTACCTACTCTTTGGTATTGTGGCATTAAGTTCGCCGCATTGTACAATTTCTTTAAGTGCAATAAAAGTATCAATAAATAAATAGTGTGGGGTATCGTTGCATTTAACTAAGGCATCCGTTTCCGAATTATTAAGGTTTAAAGCGCAATTTTTTGTTAGAGTAGGGCGCTCCCAAACCCGGCTAAATGGTTGACTGTAGAAACGTAAAAAAAATCAGGGCAGTAGCACATAATTAATGAACTTAAAAGGAAAACTATCACGGCTAAGTAGGCTTTAACGAGTAATAGGCGGCAAACTTATAGAAGGAAATCTTCGTACAAATTCCATTGAAAATTACGTCGATGAAGTTGTTAGTTCTGTAAAGCTGGTAAAAACCCCTTCTTCTACGGAACCCTACACCGCGCGTTGGCCGGTTTCTTATAAATATCACCGTTTGGCTTTATCTATAAGACAGCGCCAGAGTACAACATAGACTGTAAAGTCACATAAATAAACAAAATTTTCATCAAACCATTTTTAAGTCTTAGAGTAATTGGTTTTAACTTATGAATTGTGGCGCCGGATTAAGAATAGCGTCACTCCATTTCCTTCCGTGGATGTCGTAGAAGGCGACTAAGGAAATAAATTACCAGGAGACGGGCAGCAGCGTCTTCTTGAGATTCCAACTGCATACTGCGATCGCCAACCCGACTGCCAAGCGTGGCGATTATGGCAAAACCGCTCATAGTTATGAAAGCCACGAGGGAGGCCTGTGCCCTGCAGTGGGCGTCAAATGGCTGATGATGATGATGATGACGTGTTTTTGGTAACACGATCTGGCAAACTATCTGAGGCAGATTGCCGGCAGCGGCTGGACGAAAAAGCCAAAAAAGCTACTATAACATTAAAGATTATTTAGATGACATTGATATCTGGAATTAAAGCCAGTTCAATGCATGAGTTTTAGAACATTTATATAAATCCTGTAAATTAAGGACTTGAAAAGACTAAGTTTGGAGTTTTTTTGTCCATGTTTTCTCCAAAATGATCTAGATTTTGAAATGGACACCTAGTTTAACTTGTAACGTTCATTAAGTCGCAGTTTCTGTGCTACTTTGAATAAAAAATTTTGATTTTGATTTTGATGGTCGAGGGCAGAAGGAAGTGGCGTGCCATTGAGGTGGTCTTTGTCCAGCAGCGGCCGAGCACGGGCTGATTGATTGATTGTTATGTTATTGCGCATTTCTAGCGAACCCTGTATAGACATAGACGTCAAACACCATAATAGATAGATAGATAGATAGAATATTCTTTACTGTACACTAATAATAACTTGGAAGCATGCATGTCTATTGTATTAGCCCTATAGCACTAATAGACGATCGAATTTGGTTCGCCGAACCAACGCACTGTGCGGTGCGTTATTCACGCCACATCACCGTACACCGAACCACCGGGTCGGGCACTCGTTAGAGTCGTCAGTTTCCCCAGTTTGCCAGTTACTTAAGATTCCACTTTCCACCCTGACCGTACCGAACTCACGAGTTACCAAAGCTGACGAGCTATGTAAAATGACGAATTATGAAAACTGACGTGTGAGGAAACTGACCAGTTAACGAGTAACTCAAAACTGACGAATCATGTAAAATGACGAATTAAGGAAACTGTCGAGTTGAGGAAACTGACGAGTGCCTCCCCGATCCGAACCACCGATTATTCATTAATTTCAGTGTCAGCAGAACGTAAACTCTTCTCGACGATGCCTCAGAAACCTCATCAGAAACATCTAAAATCGCATTGGTTGCGACCACTCTAGTCGCTAAAGCACCATTATAAAAAAAAAAAACGGCCAAGTGCGAGTCGGACTCGAGCAGGAAGGGTTCCGTACCATTATCTACAGGGCGTCCCAAAGTTATGGGCCATGAAGAGAAAGTACCTTAAATATCGTAGATAGGGTATTTTGCTGAAAGAAGACTTTATGTTATTTTTAAAAGTTAATAATTTATTTCAGAAAATAATGTTTCCATAGTTACATAATTATTATAAAAGATTATAAGGGTCTACTACAACTGTGTGTAGTTGCATCCAATGCCCCATCATCGGGGAGTCCCATTTAGCAACAAATGTGCTCAGGATGGTGTTGGTGGTGCCGCGGAGGCGAGCAAGTAGCGATGCGCACCGCTTTCGAATAATGGCGTGAAAGCCGTCAGTGCGGCGCTCGGCAAACATGCCTGACGCGCTGCACCTTCGCGGCAGCCCAAACAGCACCCTGAACGCGTTATTGTACTGGACGCGCAAGGCGCTGTACGCTCGCTGCGTGTACTTGGTCCACAGGCTGCACGTGTAAAATGATTGGCAGAAAGCTTTGAAGAGCGTCACCTTTACCTCTTGTGTACAGCGTGCGAACCTGCGGGCCAGCATGTTACAGCGAACAGACAGCGCCCTGCGCTCCCTCTCTATATCTAAATTGTCACAGAGGTCATCGGTGACCCAGTGGCCCAGATACCTAAAGTGCGTCACCTGTTTCAAAGGAATACCAGATAGTGTCAAAGGAGCTGGGATTTCATAAGTTTTAGATCCAGATTTAAACACCATCACTTCGCTTTTCATAGCATTGTATCTGAGCCCATGGACCTCCGCATATTCCTCGCAAATTCTGAGCAGTCTCTCCAGCGCACCGATCGATGGACTCAGCAGCACCATATCATCAGCATAGCTGATGTTGTTGACAGCGAGTCCGTCAACAGAACAACCCACCTTAGTGCTGTTGAGTTCATAGATCAGCCGGTCCATGTACAGATTGAAGAGTCGGGGCGAGCTCAACCCCCCCTGCCTCACCCCGCACTCCAACCGGTACACATCCGAGTGAGAACCAGCCCATCTCACACAATTATTTTGGTTTTTATACCAGTATTTAAATATACCTAGGACCTCAGACGGCAGGTCAGTGTCACGTTCGAGTTTCTGCCAAAGCTTATCATACGAGACTAGGTCGAATGCCTTGGACATGTAGTACGTATAGTACTGGACAGTCTGCTTGAGGCAAAGGATAGCACTCTCAGTTGAGAGACCGGGCCTAAACCCAAATTGGGCATCCTCCAGTTTAATGTGCTTATCCAATTGCTTATCAAGAAGGCCGTCCAGCACCTTAGTTACCACTGTAGCCAGCGAGATCGGCCTATAATTGGGCATGTCCGAGGCATCCCCCGTCTTATTCTTAATGATTGGAACAACTACCGTGCGCATGAGGTCGTCCGGCAAGTGCTCGTGCGCGAGGCACAGGTTGAAGTACATCGCCAGCACCCCCGGCAGGAACCCCCCGCGTGCTTCAGGTGCTCGATACTTAGCCCGTCATGCCCAGGAGATTTCCCCCGCGCCATTTTTCTAATGACAGAGTCAATCTCCTTGGCGGAGAACCTATGTGGAGCTCCGCGGTGGTGATCGGGAAGTGGGTCGGCGCAGGGGTGGGGAACGAGCGCTGGGGCGGGGGTCAGCGTCGACTGCACGCGGAAGTGTCGCCGGAAAGCGCAGGCGATATCCTCCGGGTCGTGCACGCCGGCCACGCTCACAGGAACACTCGGCTTAGGGTTTAATTTATTAGTGTTTTTCCAAAATTTTGAAAATTGTTTATCCGAGTGATTCTTAGCAATTATATCCATTTTAATTTGTTGTTCGTTGTTCTGACAGTACTTTAATTTATTTTCGAATTTACGTCTTGACTCGCACATATTATTGTAAACATATCCAGAAACCGGTTTCCCCTGCATTAGCCACATTTGATAACAAAGCCGGGCCTCCCTATGAGCGCCGCCAACGTGTTTGTTCCAGCCAGTAACATATTTACGTTTTTTAGGCATGTTTTGCGTATGACTCACTTCAGCAGCCTCAGTAAGTATATTTACAATATTATTATACATTTCATTTAATAACAATTTATGATTAACGGACGAACATAATTTATTTGCACACTCATTAAACTCAGTGGGAATGTCAAAATCTCTAAATTTAGTATTACAATAATTAAAATATGTTTCTATTTGTTTGTCAATTCTTTCTCCCCATATTGCCTTATTTACATTATTATTATTATTTTTATATTCTAATTTTGGAGTTATAAGATCAAGATTGCATTCAATTAACAAGGGGTAGTGGTCTGAATGGTACACATCGCTTATTACGGAGGCGCTGACTACAGCACGGCGCGCAGCTTCGGTCACCACGCAGTGATCGAGCCACCGCCGGCAGCCATGCACGTCACTCACGAACGTAAATGTGTCCGGCGGCAACATATCTAAGTCTACACACGACCATGACTGTTCACGACAAAAGTTTAGCAATTCATTAGAAAATAACTCACCGGGATATGCGTTAAAGTCCCCGAGAATAGTCACCGATTCTACACTGTTATTTTCAACCAAGGCAGTTATTTCACTTAAACACTCCGTGTACTCAATTAAATTATCAAGTGAATTAGTAGGCATATACACTGATATCACTAATATCGAGCGATCACGGAGATCCACTTTAATAGCCGTAATACGCACGCTGTCGCACGGCAGCACCGACACGCAGGGGAGGGCGGCCTTGCGCCACAACAGCGCCACTCCCCCGTGGGGCCTGCCCTTTAGCACTCCGACCGACGAATAATTCTGCATTCAAAGATTTTCTAAAAAATACTTGCCTTGTCTGGGAATCGAACCGACTTAAATAAAAAAAAAAACACCCCTACTTTTATGATGCCAATCGAAATAATGGCCAAAAACTAATAACTCTTCTTAAGTAACATAGTATTTTAAAAGAAAGGAACAACGTAAAATGTTTGAGTCAAATTTCAAGAAAGTTTTTTATTGCCGACGACGACGTTCGAAAAGTAGCGATATTATCATTCCATAGATAGCATTGATTATTCGTAAATAAGTACCCACTTCATAAAATACTTTATAGCATAGTTTTCCTTATTATAAGTGGAAGTGTAGATAAAATGATAAAATTTTGTATTTCAAGACGTCCTTGGTAAGCTAGACACAAGCCAAATTTAAAACAAAAATAATGTTCTTGTTAAATTTTAAAATGTAACAATTTATGAGAGCATTTGTTTGAATCCATGCTTTTTAAGATATTTTAAAAAGAAGACAAATTTTTAAATGTTCTTAAATTTGAAAATGGAACAGTCTGTGCAAGAATTTGCTTTTCCGCTATTTATCTGTTTAGTTTTAATTCACTTACACACGTGTTATTGTGTTAATTTATTGCGGACATGGCATATCAAGTAAGTTTTGATCTAATGGAAGCATATTTTTTGAACGATAAAGATATCTCTCGAAGTTTGCGCTGGTATAGCGTAAAATATCCTGACAGACAAACACCGTCTCGTAAGGTTTTGAAAAGGCTTGTGAATTTCGTTGAGGTTTCGATAAACGCTCAAGAGAACCACAGCATGAAAACCATACGATCAACGACGAAGAACTTGATATTTTAATTTACTTTTCGGCTTTTCCGAAAACATCGGTGAGAGAAGGAGAAAATGAAATTGGAGTTTCAAAAAGTAAAATACATCGTGTATTATAAAAACACGGTTTCAAGAGTTATGTTGAAGGACGATTGGTTCAAAAATTACTTCCAGGCGATACAGAAAGGAGAAAAAAATTCTGTCTTGATATCCAGGCACGCTTGCTCGAAAATCCAAATTTTTTGGATAATATTATTTGGACAGACGAATCTAACTTTAGCAATAACGGTATGTATAACCGCCACAATAATCGTATTTGGTCTAAAGAAAATCCCCTAAGAATCTCTGAAACGAATAACCAAGTGCGTTTTTCATTCAACTGTTGGTGCGGACTTTTAAAAAACCGGGTTTTCTTAATCCATTTTTACCATGGAACCTTGAACACAGAAAAGTATTTAGAAATACTTCAAATTGTAAGAGATGAGATAAGAAATCTTTCCGCTGCGGAGCAAGAAAACTTAATTTTCCAACAAGATGGAGCTCCGGCTCATAATAGTCGGAGAGCAGCAGATTTTCTAAATGAATGTTTTCCTACTTGGATTGGTACGAATGGACCGATTAGATGACCGGCCAGATCCCCGGACCTTACACCATTAGATTTCTTCTTTTGGGGATACGTGAAAGATATGCTATACAAAAAGCTATATGAGAACGTGGGCGAGTTACAAACAGGATTGTGCCATATCATATCGAGTATTCACCATAAAAAGATAAGAAAATCAACAGGCAGCGGACTCATTAAAAGATTGGCGATTTGCGTAAGACAAGAGGGATCACATTTTGAGCATTTAATTAATTAATTTACAAAAAAATACCCACTTAATTGACTACGGCCGTTTCATGTATGTTTTTAATTTGATTAAAATGATTAATTTCACGCTGGTCCTTTCTTTTAAAATACTATGTTATTTAAGAAGAGTTATTATTTTTTGGCCATTCTTTCGATTGGCATCATAAAATCAGGGGTGTTTTTTTTTTTACATTTAAGTCGGTTCGATTTCCAGGCAAGGCAAGTAATTTTTAGAAAAGATTTTAATGCAGAATTACTAACTTTTAAAAATAACATAAAGTCTTTTTTCAGCAAAATACCCTATCTACGATATTTAAGGTACTTTCCCTTCATGGCCCATAACTTTGGGACGCCCTGTATACAACATTAGACACAAAGATAAAAAAACAGCAAAAAAAATCACGTTTGTTGTATGGGATTAAATAATTATTTTATTTTGTTTTTAGTATTTGTTGTTATAGCGGCAACAGAAATACATAATCTGTGAAAATTTCAACTCTCTAGCTATCACGGTTCTTGAGATACAGCCTGGTGCCAGACAGACGGACGGACGGACAGACAGACAGACAGCGAAGTCTTAGTAATAGGGTCCCGTTTTTACCCTTTGGGTACGGAACCCTAAAAAGAAAAGAATGGGTAAAAATCTATTTCAGAAATCGACAGCATTACAGCCATATGAGGCGCTTTAAAGAACTCGATAATGACGATTTTTGTGTATATCTTTGAATGACAACAGAATCATTCGTTGAGTTTTTGGGTCTTGTGAAACCGTACATAACTAAAACCGATACAGTTACGGGGCAGGATAGCGACTGAACCGAGAAACGGTTCGGTTTACCGGCCACACGAGCGAATCGGTCCGACATCGCACAAGTTCGATGAGCAAACGCATCGAACCAACCGAACCGTAAATAATAATAATACGACCACCATACGACACACGATCAAATATGGTCCGATACCGCACCGCGTTCGTGGTTCGGCCGCACCAAATTCGATCGTCTGTTACCGCTATAAGGCTAATACAGCAGAAGTGCATGCTTCCAAGTTATTATTACGGTGTTTGACGTTCGGGTGGCGTCAAGGCAAGGATGTTTTCATTGATTGTCAACCAATCGTCGACTGAGGCCGGTTTCACATTGCTGTATAACCGTAACTACGGGACGTCGTCGGTCTATATTGTTCACACAACGGCCTTAGTAAATGTATCAAACTACCAGTCCGATGATATGTTTCCTCCATCAAGAATACCGTAAAAGTGATCCGGCTCGCGCTTCTGACCTCCCCAACTAATCGATGCGCCCCGCCGTACTTTATCGCGTAATAATTTTGAAGAAGAATTTGTCTTAAACGCAACACCCTATTTAGAATATTTTACCGTGTACATCGTTTATATATCGGTGTTGCGTTTAAGAATTTGTCATAAAACGGAAACTGTGCATACTAATAAAGTCCCAAGATACGGGCCTAGCCTAGTTTGGGGGCTGCCAGTTAACGCAAAACATTTTTATAATACCCTCCAGTGTCTACTTATAAGCGGCCTTAATTTGTTTTATCTGTTTGGAAATAAATAATTTTAAAAATCTATTTAGAGGCTAAAAATTCCACCCATGCCGGGACTTGAACCCGCGGCATGGTTAGTATATTTAGCCTCTGAATAGGTTTTTAAAATTCTCCTCAGCTCGGATTAGTGCAACAAAAAGAATATAATACATAATTTACTTACTTATAAAAGGAAAACTTCGTACAAAATCCATTGAAACTTCCTTTGATGAAGTTGTTAGTTCCGTAAAGCAGATAAAACCCCCTCTTTCTACGGAACCCTACACTCCGCGTGGCCCGAGACACGCACTAGGCCGGTTTTTATATGAGTTTGCCACCAAAATTACTTCCATGTCTTCGCTATGTTCAGCGCTGCGCGTGTGCGTCTCCACCCTTGTAGCGAGCGACCAAACATACAATCACTTACGGCAGAGAAAGGAAAAGTTGACGTCTGAGGCTATTATCACAAAACGGCTGTTTGTTTCTATGGATAAACTATTCGGTGCCGTCACAAAATATCACGAAGCTGCAGTAACAAGCTTTGTAGTTCAGTATACAAATGCACTCGCGTGGTAGGCTAAACGTGACCTCTGTATCGAGCTCGAGAGAGCAGTATGAATCACGCTCTCGCGCCATGTATGAATTAATTATTGTGAATAAACCTCTCACGGAAAGAAGCAAATGGAGCCAGTCAGATTCTAATGAAATTGTGGCCTAGATTATTGATCCTAATTTCTAAGCTGTAGGTTCTAAAAATTGCTGTTACAGACATTTTTGTCGTTAAATATTTTTCTAAAACGGATTATTATTATACTTTATTGCACACAAGAAATTTAACTGGACATTACATAAGATATTACATTTACAAAGGCGAGCTTATCTCTGTAAGAGATTTCTTCCAGCAAACCTTCGGGTATAGGAGAAACAGTAGAAAAACGGGTCTATATTTGTGCACAAAATAAACTACATAAACTACAAAAGGTCTAAATAACAATCTATTTACACAAAGTAAAAAAAAAAAGGAAAACAAAAACTACATAAAGTAGATATTATTATCAGAATAAAAATACATAGCCCTTGTTAGCCCCTTAAGCCCGTGTTACAAAAAACTGACATGTAACTGAAATTACTTTTGCAAGGGAAACTGATTTTAACCCAAATTGCCAGCAGTGTCATTCAAATACTGTAAATATTATTGTATCGTTATAACGATACGGGCTGTAGCGAAAACCCCATATATGCAAAAATACGAACAAAACTTCGAAATCGCGAAACAAGTTTCAGGTGTATCATGATCATGATGATGTAGTTACCACCTGCGGCACTAACATGTATGGAACGGTCTTATTTAGTTATTTATAAAAACACGATCCCTTAAAACGCTCTTCGGAGGCAATTCAAGTAGTCTGTGGTAAAGGGAAAACCGTAACCACAGAGTATTTAAACTGTCTCTGAAGAATGCTTTAGAGAAATCGTGTAAATAAATAAAAATCTCGTGTCACAGTGTGAAACGGCTTCACCGATTCTTACGAATTTTTTTGTGTACCTGTATATGGTAGGTCTGAGAATAGGTCGTAGGCTAATTATTAATCAGACCTACCAAAAATACACATTAATATGGCAAAACAACGTTTGCCGAGTCAGCCAGTTAATGTATACCAATTAAAGAAGAGGACTGGGCAACTAATTTTTTCTTCCACCTCCTACGGTTGACCGATAGAAAATGCTTATGGCATTAAGTCCGCCATATACTTAGTACATTTAGTTTTAAGTGCATAATTAATACATAATACATAGTAATAACTTTATATACTCTTTGGTAATAACTAAACATATTTTCCACTCGGGTGTTCTCGTCTACTATTTGAATTGATACAGTATTTCGGTTTATGCAATAAAAATCGGCACGTCGGAAAATCAGACCTCGGAACGCACTTGTGTCGTAAAATACAAACGAACATACAAGTCTCAAGGCACTGGGACAGATTAATTATTATATTCCGCAGACAGTATAATAAACGTTCATTTACTCCATTAATAATTCACCGGCCGAGTTGACAGCATCGTACAGTTCGCTCGATAGTGTCAGCAGACCAGGCCCGCTCTTCCGGGAAACGGCTTTTGTGACACTACGCAATGCAATACAGTAATCGCGAAAGTTGCGTATTCGAGGTTTCTCGCCATCAGGTGGGGAGCAATGACAGTGCGTTGTAAATTGTAGAATAATAATATGTACTTACACTAGAATAAGATCAAATAAATTGAACTGAAGTTACACACAAAGTTGAATACATAAACCCGTGCCCCGAAAGGGTAGGTAGAGACCAAGGTATGCCACGCATCCCTACGAATGTGTAATATAGGGAAAATCACACCAAGTTTGACACTTCTATGAAATACCGTATTTACTATAGAGTAAAAAAAGCTGTTAAATGAGGACCCCCACCTTAATTTTTATTTTATTGTTTTGTTGTGCGATCCACCATAATACATTTTGTGACAAAATCAACTGGCTACCAGAATAAGATAACAATCGATATGGATCCCACGATACAGGCCCGAGTAAAGTGGAATCCATAGACCTGTTAACATTTGTATATTTACTTTTTTTGTTCTACCTTATACTTCGGAATGCATCTGCGTAATGATATGATTTATACAGCGTCCAGTGGCACCTTCACTCACATTAGATGGGTGAAGGGCCCACTCGGACGATGCAGTGCCTGGGACATTGTTTTAGATGGAGTAGGCTTGCCCAGCACGTATACCATCCTGACAGCTTACTCGGCCTAGCCCACACGAAAGACGAGTCAATACGTGCAGAGCCAACCAAGCCGCGGGTTTCCTCATGATGTTTTCCTTCACCGTTAGCGTGTAGTATTGCTACTACAAATTCGCACATGTACGTAAATTTGAAAATAAACACAGTCATAGGTACATGCCCGCACTGGGAATCGAACCTGGGTCTCTCGCTTCCGAGTCCATTGTTCTACCCACTGGGCTACCTCCGCCCTATACGGTTCACCAGATAGCCCTTTACAGGTCAGACAGACGGACAAAATAAGACTGAAAACCAACTTTAACCAATTAGTTACTAGATTGTGAAGCTAGAGTGACTCGACATTAGATAACAAGTGACACACTCTAAAGATAAAACCATCTTTATCTTCACTTACGCCGGTACTTATTAATAGTAATTCTCTGAATTTCATTCAGTCGTTCCCGGGCCTGTACGCTGAGCGCATCTCCGCTTAAAACCCAGTTGACGTTCGATTTTCGAATTATATTTCGATATTTATTTGCCGAATCGCGTTTTATGGGCCAAGTAAATTAGTCGGTGACTAATTGGATAAGTGTGTGATATAACTTAAGTACTTATTTTGTTATTTGGATTACGCCGATGCTTTTTGGGTATGTAACTAAATAATATTTTTTTTTACTCTTTTATACAGGGTGTTTTAGAACGGTCTCGTGAAACTCTTTGTTTTTTATGTAGCCTTTATTATAGGTCCCACTGCAGGGCACAGGCCTTCTCTCTCCAGAGATAGTATGGGCTAAATCACCACGCTTGCCCACCGCGGATTCGCAATTTCAAGCGGCGAGGTATGTTAACACCTCAGACACTCAGGTTTCCTCACAATGTTTTCCTTCACCCTTAGCGAGTGGTATTGCTACTACAACTTGAAAGTTGAAACAACGAAAACATTTTAGCTCCGTACAAAATATTGACATTTGCTCTAGCGAATGTATGAAACAGCCAATAATTATTTTGGCTTGCGCCACTTCTTAAATGTCACTTAAGTCGCCATTTAAATCGACTTTTGTATGCGGAATTTTAGTTAAATTCTGTTGAAGCCACATTCAAGAAAGTGGTGCCAGTCGGCCTAAATACCTTAAGTTTTACCGGACCTCCTGATATGTTTAAAAAAAAAATACCGGCCAAGTGCCTGTCGGGCCACGCGCAGTGTAGAGTTCCGTAGAAAGAGATACTTTACAGAACTAACAACTTCATCAACGTAATTCTCAAATGATTTTGTTCGAAGCTTTCTTTTTATAAGTTGGTCGCCTATTACTCTTTAACTTGTAAAGCCTACTTAGCCGGAATAGTTTTCCTTTTATGTTATATGTGAATTTTTTCACGTTTCTACAATCAACCGTTTAGCCAAGAGAGTGGGGGGACGACCTACTCGAACAAATATTTGCGCTTTAAAGCTAATGTTTCGCAAACGGAACCCTAAATAAAAAAACAGATAAGTGTAAGTCGGACTCACGCACGAAAGGTTCCGTATCATTATCTATACGATATTAGACACAAAGATCGATAAAAACGGCAAAAAATCACGTTTGTTGTATGGGAGCCCCCCTTAAATATTTATTTTATTTTAATTTAATTATTTATTTTTGAAGCGAATATAGAACTAAATATTCTGTGAATATTTCAACCGTCTACCTGTTGCCGTTATTAATATCGAGCAAAAAACGGCAAAAAATCACGTTTGTTGTATGGAAGCTCCCTTTAAATATGTATTTTATTCTGTTTTTAGTATTTGTTGTTATAGCGGCAACAGAACTACGTCATCTGTGAAAATTTCAACTGCCTAGCTATCACGGTTCATGAGATACAGCCTGGTGACAGACAGACAGACAGACAGACAGACAGTGAAGTCTTAGTAATAGGATACCGTTTGGCACCCTTCGGGTACGGAACCCTAAAAATTATCTTCCTACACCCACAATATTTTTAAACGACCAATCCAACAGTACGATGGGTAAATACACGAACTTGTAGAGAGAGTCGAGGGCCCGAGACACGTGGAAGAAGATTGTGGTGCAGGCCAAGACCCATGAAGGGTCGCCATAGGAAGTAAGAAGTAAGTAATCCGACAGTGCCTCACAATACGGTGTAAGTGAGAAAAAAATTGCATCCCTAATTTAGGTGTAGGGGGAGTAACCTAAAACATTTTTTTTAAAGATTATATTACACCGACGACGGCCGTGATTAATATGACTGTATTTCTCGTATTGATCGTCTCTGAGCTAGGCCGCGGACAGACAGACAGACAGACAGCCGGACGGACATGGCGAAACTATAAGGGTTCCTTGTCGACTAGGGAACCCTAAAAAACGTCACAATTGTCTTATAGAAATCGTAATACACGTTATTATTGTTATTAAAATTCTTTATTGCATTTCAACGCATAGTTTTGCACATAGGCGGGCTTAATGCTACTTAGCATTATCTACCAGCTAACCTAAGTTATGAAGGAACAACAGGTAGTGCAACTTAGAATAGTTGTGAAAGGCTTTTGTTTAGCATTTTTGTCTGACCGAGTGGAATAGGTTATTTGCTGTATACATTCAGTCACAAACGCTTATGTCATTAGCCCTGACAGAATCTGTCATTAGCGCTTAGCAAACAATATGTCTATTTTTTAAGGTAAGGAGAGTTTTTACGAGCTACACTTCACCTAAGACCTCTATTAGCATTCCTGTCATTGGTAGGTAATCTGTAGGCATCATTAGGTACATACAGTGGATATGTATTTAAGTACGATTTACTGCAGCATACGACCAAATCATCTAAGGAAAAACCCGTACTCAATTAGCGATTCTGAGAACACGTAAAAAAAATGCTAGTTTTTTTACTAACCCCCGGTTTCTCGTACACCTACAAGCTGGGCATCTACTGTTAACAGCTGTCAGTGTTTTTTTTTTGTATGCACTTTGTCAATTGACAGCTGTTAACAGTAGATTAACAGCGTGTTAATGTACGAGAAACTGGGGGTAAGCCAATCTGATCTGGTTTCTTTTTTTATTTTCATGTAAAATGATAACATTTCCCACTGAAATTATTTCTATAGGACGTCGCTTGACAGATTGACATAACAGAGCGGTGGTAGCCTAGTGGGTAGAACATTGGACTCGGAAGCGAGAGACCCAAGTTCGACTCCCAGTGGGGGCATGTAGGTACCTATGACTTTGTTTTCTAAGTTCCGTACATTTGTGAAGTTATAGTAGCAATACCACTCGCTATATGTGAAGGAAAACATCGTGAGGAAACCTGAGTGTCTGAGCTATTCACATCCCTCAGCGCTTGAAATCCCCAATCCGCGGTGGACGTGGTGATTAAGCCCATACTCTCTCCCTGAGAGAAGGCCCGTGCCCTACAGTGGGACGTATATATGATCAGGGGTCTAATTATCCAAATCCGGAGCGTTTCCAATCGTCTGTCTAATTCCATACTAATTTGACAGACTGGAATCGCTCAGGATTTGGTACGCGTAATATAGGGGCAGATAAAAGAGTCGTCGCTGTAGTTGTAACTTCAGTAAGATATCGGTGACAAAAAACCAATTTCCACTTTTTAGTGTTCCGTAGTCAACGAGGAACCCTTATAGTTTCGCCATGTCCGTCCGTCTGTCTGTCTTTCTGTGTCTGTCTGTCCGTCCGTCTGTCTATCCGCGGCAAAAAAATTTTTAGGTTACCTCTCCTACACATAAATTAGGGATGCAATTTTTTTTCCTCGCCTACACCATAGTGTGGGGTATCGTTGGATTTGTCGCATAAAAATATTATGGGCATAGTAAGACCATTTTTCGATTTAGGGTTCCGTTTGCGAAATAAGAAGCGTAAAAGCGCAAATTTTTGTCAGATTAGGGCGCCTGTTAAGAAATCAGTTGAAATTTTCACAGAGAGTGTGTTATTGTGGCGTATAGAGCAAGAAATAATGAAAAATATAAAAAGTAAAAAAATATACCTACTGCCTAATATGGTTACTCCACATCCAATTTCACTTGAATTTTAACTTTATATCCGACCGTCTGTCTGTCCGCGACCTAGCTCAGAGACGATTAGTACTAGAAAGCTAAAATTTTGCATAGACGTACATATTAATCACGCTGACAAAACTGTAGAATAATACCCTAGAAATTGTTTTTTTGAAGGGTACCGCCCCTATACCCAAATTAGGGATGCAATTTTTTTTCCCGCTTACACCATACTGTGCGGTATCGTTGGATTAGTCGCTAAAAAATATTGTGAGTGTAGGGGAACTATTTTTCGATTTAGGGATCCGTTTACGAAATATTAAGCTTTAAAGCGCAAATTATTGTAGAGTATGCAGGTGGGAGACGGAGACGGCCGTCCCCGTCCCCTTCTTCCGACTAAACGGTTGATTGTAGAAATGTGAAAGTATTCACGGTATTATAATGAACTTAAGAGAAAAACTGTCACGGCTAAGTAGGCTTTACAAGTTAATAAGTATAAAACTTATAAAAGGAAAACTTTTTACAAATTGCATTGAAAATTACTTTGATGAAGTTGTTAGTTCTGGTTCTGTAAAGCTCGTAAAAACCCCTCCTTCTTCGGAACCAGACACTGCGCGTGGCCCGACACGCACTTGGCCGGTTTTTGCTCTATCTTGAAAATGATAGCTAATACATGCAAGTGTCAGACTTGCTGTGATTATAGAGTAGTCCAGACATCAAATAATAAAATCAGCCAAGTGTGAGTGGAACCCCCGCTAAGAGTCCCAACCTGAATGAAAGAAGACAAATAAAAAAAAAAGGAAACAAAATAAATTTAGTACGAACCCATTGGTGCGCGAGTCTAACTCGCAGTTGACCGTTTATTTTTACGTCCGCAGCCGTAACTTATTTCTTTGGCAACGCAATTTAACAGTAAAATGACATCGGTACAGGTCATGACCTTGGGAGATATAGCGGACTCACCCCGCATATATATGGTGTCAAAATACTAACGCCCGACCAAACAGCTCCACGTACTGGAAACCAAAACAAATTAGGTACTTTCGGAAACATTTTGCGGGGAAATCAGTTTTTTTTTTGTTGCTACACTAACTCACGCCTGTATCTCGGAGGGGTAGGCAGAGACCAGGGTTTGGTTTCGCTTTGTGTTCCTAAAATAAAAAAATATTATTGACGCACAATGGACGCGTAACTTTCAGCGTTCTCATAACAAGGAGCGCAAGTAAGTATATATTTTGTATATTCATATTTCAATGTTTTGAATACATTGCGCGGAAAAAATCAATAAAGTTCCTTGGGAAGAAAGGCTCGGTATACAATACAAGCAAAAAAGTGCTAAATGCATGATTACGATATTTTTTCCCCATGAATAGTGCATGGGAAGTCAAAGGCTTGAGAGATACTATATTTATCTCTTAAGGGGTCCAGGTAGTAACACTCGCGCCACCGAGGAAAAATATCGTATCTTTTTTTACAGATCAAATTTGCCAAGATTTTTAGGACCCACGACAGTGAACCTAGGATCACGAACCTGGGACCAGATAGCATTTATGCCAAAACCGGCCGTTTCTGGCGTTAATGCTGTCTAGTCCTAGGTTTTTTTGCCTTAGGTTCAGGGCCATGGGTCTTCATCATCATCATCAGCCATTTGACGCCCACTGCAGGACATAGGCCTCCCTCATGGTGTTTAACCATGGAGGGTTTTGTCATAAACGCCACGCTTGGCAGGATGGTTGGCGATCGCAGTATACGGTTGGAATCTCAGGAAGACGCTGCTGCCCGTCTCCTGGTAGTTTAGTAATGGGTCTTAAAATCCCCATTGTATTAAAACTTTTTACAAACTTGATCTGTAAAAAAGATATGATTTATTTTCCTCGGTGGCGCTAGTGAAATCCCTGGACCCCCTTAATCCTTTGATTTCCCAGGCGTATGTAGCCGTATCTAGGTCATTTCCCATTTAAATAAAAGCATGATATTTCGTCAGATAAACTTCACAGAACAAAAGTTACAGTAAAAAAATCTAATGTGGGTGTTTCAACAAATGCGCATTTTAGTGGTAACCCTGTATATAGCTGTCTCGAGCGCTACGAACACATTGCGCAATTTATTTTAATTTAATTTATTTACATACCTATTTGAATATTTTTTTAGTACAGCGCGACTTTTTTTGCACGGAAATCGGGTAAAAAGTATCCCATGTAACTGACACCTTAAATGCCAAATTCATCCAAATCTAATCAGTAATTTATATTCATTTACATACATACATAATTTAAATAGTTATCTGGTCGCGGCTTGGTTGGCTCCTCACGTATTAACTTTTCTTTCCTGTGGGCTAGGCCGACTAAGCTGTCAGGATGGTATAGGTGCTGGGCAAGCCTACTCCATCTAGAAAACAATGTCCCAGACAAGGCCCCTTCACCCATCCAGTGTGAGTGATGGTGCCACTGTACGCTGTATAAATCATCTCATTACGTAGATGCAAATGCCGAATTTATCTGGACACGAGCAATCTTAGCGTATCCAGCCGACAAAATGACAACGACCCTCGACCTCTGTCACGGACGTCACCAAGACGGAGGTTCTCCCACTGGAGTACAAATGGCCTCAGTCTGGGTATTTTATTTTTCCATGTTGTGATATCGTTGCCCGGATATCATTATGGTAGCCTATTTTTGACCAGGACAAGTGATTGTGTTGTGTGGTTGTTATTTTAAATAATAATTTGTAGTTATTCCGAGTATTACAATGTGAAAATAGCATTAAAATGTGAAAATGTCTGCTAAACTCCGCCAAAATCCCCCAAGCACCATACGGTTAGTTCATACACCGTTATTCCGAGTCTCAGTTCGGGAAAAACTAAAAAAAATCAATCTCAGTTAACTAAGAATTTTTCATGAGTGGCGATGCTCATATTGCTCATCTTAGTTATATTCAAAGTCAAAGTCAAAAAAATTTTATTCAAAGTAACACAGAAACTGTGACTTATTGAACGTTACAAGAAAAACTAGGTGTGCGTTTCAATGTCTAGATATTAAACTATATATCACATTTTACCTAATAAATAAATAAACGGGTCTAGTTTAATATATAACACAGTAAACTAACGAGATCCTGCCTGCACTGCAGTGGTTGAAGTTTCAATTAATAACAAACTATTTGATGCTTCAGACATTTAGCTGTAGTTTCTTGTTATAATATGTTTCTTTTATTCACTTGCAAACGTAGTCGTCAGCCACACTAGTGGTAGTGATCTTATAAACGACGTACACATATTTGGAGTGATTTGCTTGGATAAATAAGTGATTGAAAAAGAAGAAGAAGAAAGACATTTATTACACCAACAAAATACATAACAGAAACAAAACAAGCACATAAGCAACATAATATGCACAACAACAGAAAGAAAACTAAATACACAACAGACAAAACGAATAAATAAAACAGGACCATAGATGTAGCCTGTGGTGTATCTACGTTGCCACAAAAGGCAGCTGACTCAGATAACGAGTGATAAGTTGATAACGAATCAAATAAACAGCATTACGCAGGTGATACTAGTCCAGGACCCTGCTGCACAATTGTTCCTCAATCATGGCCAGGTTGATTTGAACCAAAGAATATCATAGTGATCGAAGGCTATTAAGCTTCCACTGACTTACGCCTGTTCTCCAAGACAAAAGAGTACCAAACCAATGTCAAATCACTGACTGTAACACAAGTTTTGCTGATATATTATGCTGATAGAGTAAAAAGTTTTGCGACAGAAATAACAAAGAACAAGTGGCACAGAAATCAAGGAAGGCCAAGTTCTCAGCCGGCCCGCACTGTGCACATATTTGCATGAACCCATTTCGACCCCCATCTATCTTCAAAGACAGTTATGTAGCAGGACTGAAAATTTGCAGCGCGATTAAGGCTACAGAAAAGAAACCTAGCTCCAAAGTTTATGCATAAGAAAGAACCGAAACAAGTGAAACAATGGAGAACATGTTAAGAAGAATGTTTTAATATAATCGGAGAGACCATGTTAAATAATTAATAAATGTGGTCATTTTTGTTCTCGTCGACTGATACTTTTTATAATATAACCTGTCGAAAGTCAATGTAGTCTCGTGGTACAAAAACGCGCCATACACATCGGGCTCAAACTATGACGTCACAACTTGCACGTAACGCCTTATAATATATCAACTGTTTATTGATGTTTAAGTTATCTTGTAAAATAATGTTTTATGTATCTCCGTCCTTATAAAAAAACGTTTAGAATTGAATGAAAAACAAAATATAATACGTTTTTTATTGTTATAGTAACTTTATTTTCGCATTTTTTGAGATTCCGAAAACCCCGAAAAAAATATTTTAATAGTTGTATTGTTTTAATTTTTCCTAAGTTTGTATGTTTCTTCTATGGTATAAAAGTTATGTCATTAAAATCTAATCTGAATTAGATGCAAGTTCCCCATTGAAAATAAAAAAAAACCATTGAAACAAGTTACACGGAAATTATTAACTTAATTCCGGATTCACTTTCTTGATTATTTGTCGGAAATGTCAATAACGTGTAGCGAGCGCTTACGAAAGTTTTAGTTCGAAAATACAGAGAAATTTGTGTGAGGTCGGCGGTGGGTGAATGTGAGCTAATGAATTGGAATGATTTTGTGACGCTTATGCACGGTACAAAAAATAGTTCATGTACGTCGTGTTGTCAAGGTTGGTCGAGGACAGAGAGAAGTAACGTGCGTTCGGCAAGGCCATACTATACAATACAGTCCATCAGTGTACGGGTACGGGCCGATTGATTGAGTCGTGCATGCTTTCAATAAAGTCTACTGAAACATACATACATAAACTCAGTCCTGTATCCCAGAGGGGTAGGCAAAGACCAGGGACTGCCACTTGCCACGATCCTGACGGATCACTTTCGCTCCCTCAACATTCATTAGTCGTTGCATGCGCGCACGCCGTTTGCGGGTACTTTTTATCTGAAATAAAATATTGCGTCGTGGTCTCACGATACGTGAAGGAGTGGTATTTTTCACTATGAAAAATAGGTCACTCGTCTTTGTTTGCTTTACGTACATACGACGGACCGACTGAAGTGTGCCGTCTCGCATGATTGATTTTGTTTGCCCTGTCGTTAGACGTCTAATTTGAAACGCCCATTGACAATAACTAGTATTTGTGAGCGGACAAAAAATTTTTCACTATCTAATTGTGTCACTATCAAATAAAATAATAGAAATAAATATAAAAACTAACAACTAGAAACAAGCAAGAATTATGGTATAATATTATATCCGAAGTACAGTAGATGTGTACCGAAGGTATATATATAAATAAATAAAATACTTAAGTAAAACGACAGTTTACGCTTAAGAACAGAACATTTTGTAAAAAAAAAAATCTAAATAATTGATAACATATTTTCGCTGCAATATCTCAAACTAATAAAATTATAATTCAAAGTAAAATAACTGGGGCTTAGTCTCTGCCCCATATCAGAGGATTTGGTGTTTTACTGCTAGAAATAGAGCCAGCATGTGTAGTGAGATGTAATATGGCACGAGTCGTGCGTTTTGTGTCTCTAAAACCTCAGAATTTGACAAGTAATGGACTCTAAAGTCGCGACTTTTGACATTTAAGTATTCTGTTGGTTGTTTCTTTTTTAAGTCCACAGTATAAGTCTATGTGGCGATAAACAAATGTCTTCTTGTAATAAATGTGTTCTTCCTAACGTATCCTAGTTCTGAAACCTTTTTCTTTTCCAATATTATCAGGGCTGGTCTTATGTTGAGTCTCACTAATTTCTAATCGTACATTCAAGCTTGTTTCCTTGTTGGTATTATCAAGTTGAGGATAATATTTGTTTTGAATTTCACTTCTAGCTGGCCTCGTTACAGATTTTGTCGGAAAAAACCTCGCAATTCTTCCTGTTGATAAATTGTCACTGCTTAGCTTAGACTGTCCATTGTTTATTGGTAGGTATAGATTTTTATCAGATAAAAAAAGTATTTAAGCCAACTCCATAAAAGTATGATTAGCTTAGGTATTGGTATAGGAAATATTTTTTCATACCTGTTATTCAGAAAAGATCCCTTGATTCCCTCAAATGAGGGATCAAAGTTGTACTTTTCTTCCCTGATAATCTAGTTTTTTTTTTTTATTGCCCTCAGCATGATCCGTGTGCAGATTTTCACAAAATGTAATTCCAATTCGATTTTTATTTTGTTGCAATCGATCATAAACTTCTTTCGATATCTTAATTGTGTTTGATTTAAATTTTCCTTATAGCAGGTGTGAAAAGCAGTATGTGTCACTCGGTAGCAAAATTATTTCCGTCTTGGGCGTAAACACTTGAATCCCTCGCTACGCTCAAGATTCTACTTTAGAAAATTGTAGAATCTTTCGCTTCACTCAGGATTCAATATACCGCCCTCGCCGTAAATATATCATTTTGCTCCCTTGAGACACAATCTACTATATATTAACTGTCAAGAGTTATGGGTAAACGATTTTCCATTACACAAATTAACTTTCATAAAAATTGCAAAAAATATATTTTATGTTAAGTCGGGCAAAAAAAAAGTCGCCATAAAATTTGAATGTTTCATGGTGGCCTTCAATTACATTTATCTATTCGAATAAATTCGGGATTTAAAACAGCTTCGCTCAAGCGGATAAGCAGCGCTATCAAAATTTATCACGCTGCACGACAGTAATTCGGGGGCAAGGCGTGATAATGAAAAAAAAAGGCGATACGTAGCTTCATCACTTTTTACGCAATACATAAAATAATGAAGAAAGTACAGCGTGTAATTTTATTAACAGCGAAACGTTTCTTCAGTGTTGATAATTAAGTCAATTCCTGTGTGTCAAATTTTCATTTTTTTATCTGAAAATAATCATGAGTGTGCCAATCCGCATGGGCAAGCCTGGTGATCAAGACCATACTCTCTCTTTCTCTCTGTCTGAGAGAAGGTCTGTGCCCTACAGTAGGAGGTATATAGGTTTAATATAATTATGAAAATAATTGAGATTTTCGAACTTTTGAATAGAATAGTGTAGAAAAGAAAAATACTCGAAAAATTTTATACTTTTATTGTTTTCTGCTCGGTCGGTCAGTCCCGTCAATCTTTTTGACATCAATATCTCGAGAACAATAGACGCATAGCCATGCAAAATTGCAACCTTGTGCGTCCAATAGATTTCACGTTTTGGGGGGTCTAAAGTAGCTCGGAATGGTTCATGTGAGTTAAGTCTTGGCTCGGTTGAAGTGGCATGGGCGGGCGGGGCACATAGCTCGGAGAACTGATGGCCGTTGGGGCGAAAAAGTTCTGACCTGGCGACCGCGGACCGGACGACGCAGCGTGGGCGGGCCCCCCACCAGATGGTCTGACGACCTGGTTACGGTGGCGGGGAGTCTCTGGATGCGGGCGGGACAAGACCGGGAAGCTTGGAAAACCATAAGGGAGGTCTATGTCCTGTAGTGGGCGTCAAATGGCTGATGATTAAGTCTTGGCTGGTGCGCCGTCCGAACTTGGCTTGACTCGCTGTGGCATTTGTCTAGCTGTCTAGGTTAGATTATTACGAAGTACATTGTCTCTGTCTAAAGCTGTATCACCAGAGCCCTTTTATTAAAGCTACAATTAAGTTACAATTATTTATCACCGATTTTTGCCCAACTGACCAATCGTGGGGCTAGGCGAAAATTGCTGACAATAAAATGGTATGTTTCATACTATTGTAGCTTTATAAAACTGGGCCTTGCTCGTGTTTTAGCCGACTTGAAAAAAGGAGGAGTTACTGAATTCTTAAATAATCATATTCTTTTATGTATCTACAGCTATAATTCGCTGTCTGATTTTATTGATTATTTTCTTCCTAGAATAGAAAGAGGGTATCTCCAGGGAGGTCCCATATAAATTTGGTCAAGATCTATTAATGGGCTCCACGAGAAAGACTTTGAACTCTTCTTTTCAGTGTGTTTTTATTGAAGTTGGATTTTTGCACAAGACATTGTTTTATTTTGCTTTCCCCGATCGACGAAAATGTTTTACGCATTGTACACGGATTGTTTTGTGTAATCTTTTTTAGCGGTTAAGATTACGCGTTTTGATATAACGGTAGGTTCTCACAACTCGTAGATAAATAAGTTCGTCGGAAGTATTTCGCCGTTTTCTTGCCAAAAAATTCATCTTATATAAGTAATGGATGAGTAGCACTTAGGGTGGCTTGCAGAAACACGCTAAACCGAGATTTAGTTCAATTAAGTCGACATTCTGACAGATTATGTATGGAAGAACTGTCAAAATTTCGACTTAAATCGGTTTAGCGTGCTTCTGCAAGCGACCCTTAAAGTATGTAGTTCGAGCGCAGTCTTTTCGATTAAAGGTATTTCTTTAATCGTCGCGCACCCGGGGCAGGCGAATAACCACACGGTGGCGGAAAATCGTACTCCCGGGGCAGGCGAATAACCACACGGTGGCGGAAAATCGTACTATACTTAAGCCATTACAAACGTGCGAACTGAGTCATAAATTATTTTTATCAGACCTCTCTCTCACACTTATAGGAATATCGGAACTCTCGCTCGCACTTCTAGTGTTGTGTGTAACAACAAAAAAGGGATTTGTTGATAGTCAATAGTAGGCAATGAATGAGGGAAAGGTTTAGGAAGTGATGCAAAATATTTTTAATCATGAATGTTCTATTTCTGCTTCGAAAACATACAATATATGCAAAAAAAATTCAATATAAAAAAAATGCATTAGTCATCACATCAACGACCGTGTCTTTAAAGCTACCTGCATCCGAGCGGCATCCCTTTATCGATAATGAGTGGCGCGGCATTGTTCCATTCCTACGGCGTAACGTTTTATGACTCGGTTCGCACGTTTGTAATGGCTCAAGTATACTGACATTTACACAGATTAGGGAGCCACAGATAAGCACTGGTCAAGCTCGTTTACACACGAGGAATCGCTCACTCCTAATCGTTCCCCGACGTGTACGTGTTTACTACCGTGTTGCTTCATTTTCATATATTCCAACATGCTCTGCGATCTTAGGCAGATTGCTGGGAGTGGCCTTAGGGGTCCAGCAGTGCACGTGCACGGGCTGATTGATTAAAGCATACTTTATGAAATCTGGCAAAGGCTGGAAATAATGTAGCACGTGTGAACCTGCTTTATTTTTTAGCGTGTTAAAAATCTGGTTGATTGTCAGGTGTCACCAGATTATTTGACATTCATGTTTCTCTTCTTTGACATTGGGAGGAGAAATGTCAAATAAAAGAAACACGAATTTGCTTAAAATTCCTGAAGTACCACGTATACAATCATTAATCAATCAAGTTGTTGAAATAATTGTACAAATAAGCGTAAAAACTAGAAAACAATAAATGTAAATCGGGATTTAAAATTGTGCTTTATTTTACCGCACTTTTATTTACACGCTAAAATACACTGCTAAAGAACGCTGCTGCTGCTGAATTCAAAGTCCGCGTACAGTCGACAGCGGATCGCCCATAACATTTTTTTTTTCAAATTTTTATTGCAAAGTCGCCTGTAACAGAGCTGAATAGAGCACACGTGTTAACAGTCGAAAGCCAGTCAACCTTTACATTTACATTTTTGTTGCGAAGTCGCTCTTAATGTAACTGATTAAGTAGACGTATGTAAAGATTGTGCTGTCCATGCTGTTGCCTGTGGTACATTCAATACTTGAGATAGTTACTAAGTCTTTAACTCATGTAATATCATACCGGCCGCCAGGACATGTAAACCGCCGCGCCGGTTCAGAATTTCGTTCAGCAAATCTCATAAAATCTTTCAAAAAAAGACGAGACAAACAGATCAGTACTAGGTATTCACTTAGTGAACTTCTCAGTTCCTAAACTTAGATCAATCCGAGAGTAAGTGGGTGACTAACCGACGGATACTTAGATTAATCCGAGAATAAGTGGTTACCGATGAGTGTTTTAGTTACATTACATTAAATTAATTTTCTTATCTCTTTCCAGATAAGGGCAGCAGCAAAAGTGGCGTCATCACTCCAACCGGCTGACAGATACCACAAGATCATCACGCGAAAAAAACCCCGAAAGTAAAAAAAAAACACAACACAAATAGTCCGTAAGACTTAAAACTGCTTGTGATATACTCGTTAGTATTTTAATTCTATTTATTTTTATTTAATTCGCATTAAAAAAAAGAACGACAAGGATAGTTTCAAACCGGCCAGTGGTAATAAAAGAAAAACGTAACGAGTCTACCATACAAAAAAGACTTACTTGACATTGCCAATAAAGCACAACGGCCATAAAAAGAAGAAACTTATTCTGGCCAGAGATTTATCGAAACAGGTTTGTGCACCAAACAGAAAAGACCACCAGTGCCAGAAAAGAGGTCATAGACTAAGAGGCGTACAGAAAGGTCGCATTTAAAACAGAAGAATGAGGGACATGAATCCGTGTCACCACGCCGTTTCGGAAGACGTGGTCTACAAGGAGGTCGTCGTCATTGGTGAGTCTAGAATGCTAAATACTCTAAACCAAGTACCAAGATGCAAACAAATTGACACGGTATAAAAAAAACCTAGAAAAAATATCAGCTGGTCCTTTTAATGCCGCAGGTGGTAACTTTAGTATTGATAAGCAGATATATTTTTGCAATTTCAAAGATGTAAAATCGTATTTTTGGATACGTATACGGGGCTTTTTTCACATCCTGTAAAGATATCCTGTATCCTTTATTGCATTAAAAAAAGCCATTTGTTTGTTGCACCCCATAGCACCATTCTATGAGCTGAATAAATAGATAGGTAAATAAGACACTAGCCAAACCAAGCTGTCGCTAACAATTAATAACAGTTGGGATAACAGTTCATCTACAGACAACCCATATACCCTATACTATACAGGGTTACCATTAGAATGCGCAATTCCCAAAACACGTCAATGGGCATTGTCCGAAATATTGACAATAGCTACAAATGATGCGGCACTTTAACTTTATGAGGTCAGTATATATAATGCTACAAACATAAATTAATAATATTCACATATTTCTTGAAAGTATGTTTGTAAATAAGTGTATGACTTTCATACGACCTCCTAACTTTCGTTTCAAACGTAAATGAAAGAAGGTTTAATATTTTTTAATAAAAAACGCCAAGATATGAAATCTCAATATTTCTAAAAAAGCAAACAACCTCACCTACGTTTTCAACGATTAGTATTCTTATTAATTTTGTTTGTTTCAATGACGTACTTCCGTGCACAACGTACATCCGGTTCAAATCCGGTTTCGTAGACCGAATCTGAATTTTGTAGAATTCTTTTCGTTCGCTGTAAAAATTTATTAAAGTAGACCAAATCAATATACTCTCGAAAAAATATACCTATTTTCTCGATAAAATCAATTAAAAACAGAACTTTTTTTATAAGACAATGCCCATTAGAGATGTTAACCGATGGTCTCTCCTCGCAGGCAACGGGCCGAGCGGCATGGTGACGTCATTCATGCTGGCAGGCAACGTTCCTTACCTGAAGAACCACATCCCCGAGGATCTACCCATTGACGAGATGCTACGGGCCAGGTTGATAATGCATTTTCTTTTATTTTTTAACCTATATTATACGTTCCACTGCAGTTCACAGGGCCACCTAGAGAGATAATAGGCTTAATTACCACGCGTGCCCACCGCGGATCGGCAATTTCAATTGCTGAGGTATGTGAACAGATCGGAGATGAACAGAACGATGTTTTCCTTCACCATTAGCGAGTGGTATTGCTACAACAACTTGACAAATGTACGTAACGTGTAAAACGAAGTCGTTGGTACATGCCGGGTCTCGAACCCGCGAACTACCGAAGTCAGAATCTTGATACAATGCCACCGAGCTATGCTAGACAGATGGACTTAAGTTACGGAATTAAACAATACATTTTAAAGCCACTTTCACTTATATAATAGGCACATAATTCCAACTTTTTCTAATGGTAAGTTCACGCCCTCCAGAACATTCTCCGCATATCACGTCTCGTCTAATAATTCTGTGTGACTTCCGACAGATTGCAGAGCGTCCTCGGCCAGAACCTGTACGAGCTGGACTTGTTCGAGCTGGCTGAAGGTCTGGAGGGGCGCAGCCAAAACCCCATACCGCTGCTGGTGAGTCTACCAATATGGTCTCTGTAAAAATGCACCCTACACGCGCAGTATTATTACCCGAACGGAAGTATCGTAGTAAGCGAACGAGGCATGGACGCAGCCAGGTACGGGCAGTTGGGACGGCTTTCATGATAATATACTTTATTGCACACGATACATTGACCAGGACATTACATGAGAAGTAGGATGTACAAAAGCGAGCATATCTCGTATAGTAAGAGATTTCTTCCAGCAAACCTTGGAGAGTCGGAGGAGCTGTAAAAAACGGGTCTAAATACGTGCTCAAAATATACTACATAAACTACAAAAATCCTTGACCATAACCAACATTAAGCATAAAATAAATACACTACATAGACTAAATAGGTAAGTACCTACCTGTAAAAATAAATAGAATACATTGTAAATAGTACATAAATATATAGGTCAAAGTTATGATAGAGAAAGATAGTGCTCTTTCAACTGCTCTTCTTATATGCACCAATTGTGGGACTAGCGCATATTTTCTGTGGCAGTGCGTTCCAAAACCTAACCGAATGGACCCGAAGTCACCGTAAGCTCCAGTGTTGTGAGCAGGGATTTTAAGAAGGTGGGAGTTGACAGTTCTAATTGGCCTCTCCCCAGAGTGCAGGTACTGAAACCTTTCTCTGAAGTAGGCGGGAGACGAGGGATTGTGAAGAATGTTGTATAAAACAGGGTATATGTGCATTCAGGCGAAGACGAATTGGGAGCCATTTTAACTCATGACGGAAACGAGAGACATGATCGAATGGGCCGTATAGATAGAGAGAGATGGTATTACCGTGACTACCATGCCGGAGGTCGTGGTTTCGATTCCCACTGATTTGGGGCACCGCACATTTGTACAAATGTCGTCAGTCTGGCTGTACTTCCATGTTTGTGATGTTGCCTGGGGCCTTATTATGCGCACCAAATCCTGAGCGATTCCAGTCGCCTAACTGTCAAATTCCATACAAATTTGATAGTTGGACGATTGGAATCGCTCAGGACTTTGTGCGCGTAATATAGGGGCTGGTCACCATAGCACAGGATATCCTAGTTTGCGACCAGGACCAGTGATTGTTTGGTGTTGAAGTTCTTTATTTATTACACCCCGTAATCACACAATTTGGGGGAATGTCACCTACGAGTACCTCATGTCTGACGGACAGTGATAATGACTACAGACCGGGGTGACATGATAACCCCGCCGCGAGCCCACATTTCCGATAGCGACCTGACGTACCGTGTGACTGCCAGATAACATTACACCAAAGACATGCCACGCAATGACAGAGTGTGTCAGACAAAATGCCGCTCAAAAGACCAGAGACCAAACAGAGTGAAATAACAGGTATTGTCGTAGTCATATCGTTCTATTGAAAAACTATGTTTGTATTATACTCTAGGGCCTGTTTGTAGGTAAACTGCAGACAGTGTCGTTTCTCGAAACTTTGATGTAGGGCGGCGTGGTGGTTTCAACGTTACAATGTGGTATTTGACTATAACAATAATTTGACAAATACCCAATAACAAAATATCGGAAAACACACATACATAAATTCACAACTGTATCCCGAGGAGATAGGCAGCGTACGACCCTAATTCATAGAACTAAAATGCGTGGTTTACTATGACTAATCCTAGTCTCTGCCTACCTTGTTAGTTTTATTTAGTTTATTTCAAAATAAGTATTCTTATTGCTGTTAGCAATAAGGCCGCCCACTACTTTTTCATTGTAACTTTCATATTTTATGTCTCTTGTTCCTTGTGTGCAATAAACAATATTCTTATCATATTATATTTTTACTGCAGCCTCCTCATTCCTACAAAAAAGTGAGAACAATTTTACTCTTTAATGTTTGCCTTTTTTTGCTAAGCTATAGTAGTTTTATACAATACCGACGCTTACCGACACTGTATGTGCAGAGTGGTCATCAGACACTGTAGTACCTAAGGCATATTTTATGAATGGAGTACGCTGAAGGCTGGGTTCTTCTAGCGCACGGATTCGTATGAGACTTTTTGCGCTGCGCGAGCGAAAAGTTGAGGGAAAAGTAGGTATTTTTGAAATTACGGAAATAGAAATCCGATTAATAGAATTTTGATGACCGACGTCACTAACACATTCAGTGATAGTATTTTTGGTATATTTTTTTCTTTCAAAAACAGTACAGCTCAAATAAAACCTTAGCTAGTGATTATTTAGACTCATAGATATGACATTGAAAAGTAATATTTTCCATATTTTAAATACTAAGCATTAGAGAGTAAAATATATTTTAAAACACCTGGTTTTGGGATAATGTCGGAAAAGCCAGCCTTAACAAACTTTTTATCACTATATTTTTACGCGAACAAAGGGCGCTAAGATAAAATAAGTTTATTCGTCCAAAAATAAGTGTGAATAAGTTATATAATACAATATAAATAAGATATTCTTGTAGCACTGACTGAATGGAAAAGCTTTACTATCAGCTATCAGTGCCTTGAATATATTCGCGTAGCCTTATCATCTCAGTCAGTTTCATGTCAGTTTAATAACAACAGATTGTTAAAATACATTACTTAAGTAGGTACTTATTAAACTGCTTGTCAGTGTCGTATGGATCCGGGTTGGTTGGCTTGGCCGTGCTCGCCGACGACTAATTGGACACTTTTTAGAGTTCCGTACTTCAAAAGGAAAAACCGGAACCCTTATAGGATCACTTTGTTGTCCGTCGGTCCGTCTGTCTGTTTGTCAAGGCCCTTTATCTCGGGAACGCGTGGAGGTATTGAGTTTGAAAAAATCAAACTTTTAAGTTAACGTAAAAAAAAAAGATACGGCTGTTTATGCTGCAAAAGACATAAATTTTGACACTCAAGGGAATAAACATTTATCTAATAGGGTACTTTCTGTTCACCTAGAACTATGAAATTTGGCAAGTAGTATCGTCTTGTACCTACAGGAAAAAATCTGAAAACTATACATTTGTAATTAAATCATAAAAAAAATTGTCCTTAAAGTTCGGGAAAAGCTAGGAAAAAACTGCAAGACTCGAATAGGTCTTAAGTAACATATTAATATGTTATGTTAATTTTTTGAGACTTGCAAAACTATAATTCTAGGGCCGGCGGACTAAAGAACATAAGTCCAAAACGCAAATTTCGCTCGTGCCGCTAGATGGCGCAAGTGCCGCGTAACAAATTACAAGACCGTAACAGTTTGAAGTAAAAATTTTGCGCTTAGACGTTTCAAGATAAACCAACGGCGCCGTGTAGCCCGACACAGCCCCAACCGATGTTTTTTACTTCGAAACAGCTCTCAGAAGCCAGGCGTCTCTGGCTAATATAACATGACAGTGTCAATACTTGCGGGGCCGATTTCCTCACGACGTTTTCCTTCACAGTTATGGAACGGCACTGTTGTAACAAATTCACAAATGTACGTGAGTGACTGAAAAATCCAAATCTGCCTTAAATCCCGGCATTTACCTGGATTTGGATTTTTCAGTCACCCACGGCGAGAGGATCTATTCTAGGAAGTCATGTTATAAGTATGTACCAGGCGCTATAGCGTCTGAGCGGTCACTATCTAAGGTAGGTAGTAGTTGCCACTAGACGATGTAAATCAACTAACTTGGATCTAACTCGACTGCCTCATTGGTCTACCGGTTATCTTGTTATACCCTGAATAAGTCCCACTGCAGGGCTCGGCGAGAGGACTTAATCTCCCAGCGTGCCCACAGGTGATTGGGGATTTTATGCCCTGACCTATATGAGCACCTCAGATTGTTTCCTCGCGTTTTGCGTTATTAGGTATTATTAAAATTATTAGTGCATTAAAAAAAATCGCACGTAGGCAAGCTTAATGCTGCTTAGCGTTATCTAACATCTAACCTAAGCCTTGGGACAACAGTAGACAATTAGTAGTCTTCAACTAATATTAAATAGGTATTATAGATACTTATTTAGACCTAGATACAATCTTATGTAAAATTTTATATAGAGGGGGAATTGGGGAATATTATATTAATATAGTATAATGTTAAATAAATACATAATATAATAAATACATGCATAGGGCCCACAAGTAGTGATATTCTTTGAATAGAGGTTACGTTCAATTAAAACGTATCTCTAAAACTACCAATTACGTCTAAACCTTGGCACTTGAAACAAATTCAATGCCCCTACTTCTTACTTCCATTAAAAACTGTATAATTATTGTCTATGGCTCTTTTTACGGCGTCACAGAGACAAATTAACTCTACGGCCTTGAAGTTAGAGTTCAAATTAGAACTGGTTGGCTAAACGAGTTTTATCGAGTTTGATCAAGTTGAACGTACATTAGTTATGTAGGTATTGAATGGTTCACGGTCATGCGATCGAATTTGTCTTTGATCGAAATCTATTTTTTTTTTTACGTAGGACAGGCCCTCAGAACACAAAAAGAAGGAGAAGTGTTATAATGGCCCGTTTGCTAGAAAACCGATGTCGCCACTTACTCACACGGCTACATTGTCCTCATAATCTCTATTTGATTACAACATAAACAACCGGCTCACGATTCGCTGTTAACACAAATGAAACAGCCAATGAGAAGAACAGCACAAAATTAGTGATGGGGACGAAAAAGTACATTATCGATTATACTTAAAAAAATCGTACATCGTACAAAAATTTTTTTGTACATTATGTCGATTTTTTTCTTGCCATCTATACCTAAATAGCAACTAATTATTTCTCTACGTCGCGTAGTCTGTAACTACTTTATTTCGTTGTAATTTCGTTGTAGTAATTCTTTGCAAAAGGCTGCTTAAGCTTTTATTTTTACAGACTTTGCCTACCAAATGTGTTAATTCCTAAATATGTCAGTTTTGTTCATACCTACCTATCGTATAATTCGTGAATTCCGTTTCATCGTAAATTCTAATCATACAAATATTCTAAATGACAAAGTTTAGAGAACATTTGCTGATAAACCTTAGGCTTGAATTATACAGAAACTGCATAGGTATGTAAGGTTAAGGGACAGCGCAAGCATTTTGCCGCTTCAAAACGTTTTCATACCTACAAAATGTAAGTATGAAAACCTACATAGGCGACGAAACAACGTTGGCTGTGCCGCGCCGCTTGAATATAATTCAAAACATATCGCCTGCGTAATTTTTGTTTGAAGCGGCAAGATGCCTGCGCCTTGCCTTCACCTTATGCGCGTTTTTGTATAGCGCACACCTTAAAAAATCTAGAACTACTTATTTTAACTCGTGAATTAATGAGCAGTGACTGTAAATGTTTTTGAGTTTAGGTTAAAATTTTCATTGCCTTGGTGGGTGATAACTGTGATGGGTAGATAAAAAACATTCGTAATAATGTCGCATAAATAATATTTTTATTAACTTGTGAAAAATACATTAGGTAGTAAGAACTCAAAGAAACTTGTGAAACATAAACTTAAAGAAACTTTCGAAGCACATTTAAATTAAAAAGATAAATCTAAATAAAAATATAGATAAATCATCCGACTGAGATCCTGCAGAGAATATTTTACTGTCCCCTTAAAAGGTAAATATTTATTTAAAACTTGTCACTTGTTGACATTGTTCAATGTTTTGCGTGATTTCTTTTTTCGAGGTTTTTCTTCAATCGACATAAATCTACCAGTTTCTAGGCTTTCGGGAACTCGTTGCTATATCTAAAATACAAAAAGTATGCATTTGTAAAAATCTAATTTTTTTTTTTCTTTATACAGGGCCATTTTTAAGTTAACACAATTCCTGAAACACGTCAAAGTAAGTCATTTACAACAACTTTGGTTTACGATTTTTGAAAACTCGATGTTATATTTTCAACTTTGTTCATAACTTTTTTCATATGATTTTTCGATTTTCTAGTCTGGCGGCGCTATATGACCAATAATGCCTGTAACCATGATTATGTGTTCAATCGAATGGACATTTCTCTATGTCTGACAATTATTTACAGGGGTCTTTGACATTCGCAGCATTTTTCGAAAAAATATCCGTTACTTCCATGGGGATCTAAAATAGTAAATAAATTATGAAAATATTAAAAACATTACCTGGTCACCTGTTATTTATTCAGGAACGCATGTTTCAACAGTAACAATTTCCGAAACTTTCTAATACGGATCTAAAATAGTAAATAAATTATTAAATTATTGAAAACACTTCATTTACTTAATTTTAAATTAATCGAATTTCATTTATAAGATTAGGCTCATAAAAGATTATAAGAATATTATTTAGTACCATAACCACATCACCTGACTTGTTTCTTTAGAAACACTTTCTTTTGCAGAGTTATGCGTCGTTGCCTCCATTGTCACCTGAAATAGAGAATCTGAATAAAGTAACAATCGAATATTCCACACCATGTAAAATAAAATTATGCCGTGATTTTAGATATGCTGGTACCTCAACATTTATGGAACTCTTTATTACTGGTATTTTCAAAGCAGGACCTGCCCACGTTAATATTTTTTCCCCTCTAGCATCTGGAAACATTTCTCCGTAAAATGGATGGAGCAACCGGTATTTGATTTGAGAGGAAGCCAGTTAGGCAATCTTCCTGTAGTTTCAATCCATTTATCCTTCCTACTAGGGTCTTTGGGAAACCTGAAATTAAAACTTTATTAAAAACTTTGAAATACGTGGTGAAAACTAAGCCTGCTTATATTACGACAAAATCTGCCACTAAAGTAGAAGCTTCCTTAGCAACTGAAGTCCACGCGGACGGAGTCGCGGGCAATAGCTACAAAATTACTAGAACCAATTATATTGTACGACTGTACAATCGTACAATATAATTGGTTCTAGTAATTTTGGAAGTCTGGACGAACGAGTGTAAATGCGACGAAGTATCGATACTTAATCAGTCTGGAAAGAAAGCAACTACCCCATCACTATGACTCCCGCTGACACCTACTGGTGTGGTGACATTGACAGTTCACGGCAAATACATGCGGCCGTACCACGAAACATCGCATAGAACAATAGTCAGTTTCGCGAGACGGTCCATTGCGGGCTTGCTTTTCCAAGTTAGAAAACCTCCACGAAAATTCTACATAAAAACAGCAGTGGAGTAAACCCGACGATATAAATACGTCTCATTTATGTTCTTAGTACTGGAATGCATATTGCACAGGAAAATTATTGTAACTATGATTTTTCGTAGTTTAAAGATGGATATAGTGAGTAAAATAGGCTTACCGGTGAAAAGACACTGCACTTTTATTTGAATAGCATGTATCACTGCGATTTCTGTAGGTAATCAGGCATTTTTCACTGTTACGGCGATAGCGGGCGCGAGGCGATTGACGGCCATATTTAAAAGTTTCGCCGAGGTTAGCCCAACCGGGCTAACGTTGAGCGTCAGTGCCACGCCCATATGGCACTTCTCCTTCTTTTTGTGTTCTGAGGACAGGCCCGACAGGCCTTGGCCTCTGTATAACTTACCTAATGATTAAGCGTACACAGTACACACTGCTTGCATAGTTGGGCGAGACACTGTTTTCTTTTTACCCGTGAAAAGAGTAATCTCTGTCAAGCTATCGGTTTTCGGAGTGAAGCGGGTTTTATTTCAGTTTTTCAAACATATGATGTCTGTACTTGGTATGATGTATGTCTGCAGAAGAATCCGAGTTACTGAAATAGCTAGAAGAATTGCTCAGTTGAAGTGCCAGTGGGCGGAGCACATAGCTCCGAGAACTGATGGCCGTTGGGGCGAAAATGTTCTGACCTGGTTACGGTGGCGGGGAGTCGCTGGATGCGGGCGGCTTAAGACCGGGAAGCTTGGAAAACCATGAGGGAGGCCTTTGTTCTGCAGTGGGCGGTACCTACGTTTCTTATCGTCAAGACATCACGATGTCGCTAGACCAATGATGAGGCAGTGCTCTTCCACTATAAAGGGAAATTTCCCGCCAGGCAGATCGTATGCCTGGGGACGGCCGGTCCGACTGATGTTCGTCGGACGTTATATTTATGGTATGTCATGTGAAACATTTTGCTGGCGCGATGCAGGAATGTTGGAGTTTATAGTGCGCGCGCAGAGTTGACATGTGCTCGCCACAGGTGGTTAATGGCTGGTAGGTAGGCCTACCGCCAGTAACGCTACTTTGCCACCACGCAGGGGTCACGGGCACGTAAACCCACGCCACTAATCTTCTGTGGCCCAGTGGGTACGCCAAAGCGATTCTAATCACGTACGTCGTAAGTGCGGTTATCGGACAGTACAGGTGACCAGTGGCGATGAGGTCTATAGACGACACATTTTCAATGAGCTATTAGCAAACAATGGCGCCGGCTGAGTGATTCAGCTGAAACGAAACGCGACTGCCGTCCTATTCGTCGAAATGTTGAGTGTGAATCAGGAGCTGAGGCGACTTATGAAAAATAAAAAAAATAACACTAGGGAATATTAGCAAAGGGCAAGATAGAAAGTATCACCGGTGTGCGTGCATGAAACGACTAATGAGTGCTGATGAAGCGAAAGATATCTGTCAGAATCGTGGCAAGTGGCAGTCCCTGGTCTCTGCCTACCCCTCCGGGATACAGGCGTGAGTTTGTTATGTTTATGTTGTTTTAAAGAGTGGTATTTTTACTTGCCCGAAGTATTTCCGACCTGTATTAGACAATGTCTAAAAGTTGGGTGCGGAGTGATAATTACTCTGGTAATTTATAAGGTAACATTGAACTTGCCTCAAAATTTGATAGAAGTGACTTTATACTATAATTGACATAATGTGTCCATTTATTATGTACATGAGATTTTTTTACAAATTTAAGATGGAAAATCTAAATCTACGTAATAAGTATTTTTTGTTTTGATTTTTGCCATTTTTAGGGTTTAGAGATAAAACGGAACTCTTAAAGGATCACTGTGTTGTCCGTCCGCACGTCCGTCTGTTTGTCAAGACCTTTTATCTTGGGAACGCGTAGAGGTATCTAGTTGAAATTAAAACCATACACACAGGGGTAGTCCCTTGAAGTTGTGAAAAAAATAAACTTCTAAGTTAACGTAAAAATAAGATACGGCCGAAGAAAAAACGTGTATTTCGATACTGCTGATTTATAGGGTACTCTCCGTTGACCTAGAACTATGAAATAATTAATATCGTCTTATACTCTTGTACTACAGGGAAAAATCTGAAAACTATACATTTGTAACTAAGTCATAAAAAATAGTTCAATAAAAAGTTCGGGAAAAGCTCGGAAAAAACTGCGAGACTCGATTCCTGAACTATCTATAATATTTATGTAAGTACCTACAAATTTCTACGGAACCCTCGGTGGGCGACTCCGACTTGCAATTGTCCGGTTTTTTCGAGACCTGCAAAACCCAGAACAAAATATAGTCGTGGTGTTTTTTTTTCTTTCTTTTTTGTGTTTTTCAGGGACTCCCCTAACCAAACCATGTGGTCTGTTCCTTTTAGATGGACAGCCTGTTTCGGCCCTGTGCGGATATGGGCATCGAGGCGGAACCCCTCATCGAGTGGAGGTTCGACGTGGACAAACAGGTCGGTACCGTCTAAAGCTTTAGCGTAAGGGGACCCACTAGTGCCGGCAATGAAAACAAAATCATGTCATCTGTTTCAGATCGTTCTTGCGTAAAGTGTCTGATTATTCTCTGAATCTTGTTAATAGTGAATTGTAGGGCCCACGACCGAGAGCCTAGGAACACGGACCTGGGAGTAGATCATTTATGCCAATAACGGCTACATATTTGGAATATTCCGTGTGGCGCCGGATTTAGAATGGCGTCACTCCATTTCATTCCGTGGATGTCGTAGATGGCGACTAAGGAAATCAATTACCCGGAGACGGGCAGCAGCGTCTTCCCGAGGGAGGCCTATGTTCTGCAGGGGGCGTGAAAATGGCTGATAATGATGATTTGGAATTCAGTGTGGAACTGTTGATTTTTTTTTCTCGATTTTATAGTGGCTATTAGGGACAAAAATAGATAACGATATTATGAGGGGTCAAGTAGTAACGATAAGTATCTCATAAAATGTCACGGAAATTGAACATTCGAATCGAGCGAATGAACAACGGTTCAGGCGTGATAGTGTTATCGACCTTGGTGCGTTATCAATTCATTCTAGTAAGGAAGGTAGCGTCATGAAATGATTGAAAAATTTACGATTTTTGTGATTTATGAGATCCTCGCGTTATGCTCTTGAACGGGTGCTGTTCGTGTGCCTGGCCGCAGCATTAATGTTTTTCCTACTTTTTTAAGAAGTACTATTTTGGCTTTTAAAGTTATTGCTGGCAATCACGGAATCATATCATATAGACTTTGATGTATTAAGTTTAAGATGATTTGAGAAAAGATGGTCAGAGTGGAGTTTTTTTTTTCCCGCTGCCTTTTTCTCCATCCACTACAAATAAGGCCGGAAGGGAGCGGCTAACATAGTAACATAGTACATTGACGTTCAACAAACAGAATGTAATTTCTTTACGTTGAAATATATTACTGATTTCTGATTTCCTCGTCACATCTATTTGACCCCCGAAAATATTTTTACCTATTTTTGTTAGCCCCTATATAAAATATTTATCCTACACCCTATATAAATAAATCTTCAACTGTTGCTGTCAAAGCAGATTGTGTAAGATCTTAATAGTTCTGCCTTTTTCGCCCCGAGCTTTATAAATCTAGTACAAACATCTCTCTCAAGGATGTTTAACAAACACCCGCGAAGTGTTTTGTCAACTCGCGATGCGCAGCAGCTGAACTATGAAAATATGGTAATAACTGCGTCACAAATTGTTATTACTAACCCTCATGGTAATGTTGGTATTAAAATGAATGTAGCAAAGAAGTCTGTCTTTTTTTCTGTTATTAACCTCTTTGTTGAAAATTGAAACAGGTAGCTTTCCTACGAAATGTGGTACAGTTGTACAATTATCAACCAGCCCGTACTCGTCCACTGCTGGAAATAGGCCTCCCCCAAGGCACGCCACTTCCTTCTGTCCTCGGTAATCCTTGTACACTTGTGTATGCATGAGCAATTTCAGCACGGAACTTTGTAGTATTTTCGCCATTCTCCGCTGAGCGGAAGGCGGCACCTCAAGAAGCAATTCCCATACAAACGTAGTTTGGTTTTTATTATAAACGACATGCCGGACCGCAATGATACTTTACCAATATGTTTAAAGGATACAGATCAAGGTTTGCTCGTGCTTACAACTGAGAATAATAGAATAAAAAAGAAATAATAGCCTCATACGATTTTTCATGCAAACTATTCTCAAGATTTTTATATATTGGCTTAGGCTGGAAACAGTCCTCGACCGACGGTACGTCCCGACCCTACGTCCTGACCAAATCACGCGTGTAGTGTCAGCGTAGCTATGTGCGCGTTCATAGACTTGCCTAGATGTAGCTACGCCGACCGACGGTCAGCGCTGACCGACGGTCGAGCGCTGTTCACTTACTTTCGGGATAGCCGACTAGTTTCGACCTCGTCCGGAAGCCTTAATCATGGAGGAGAGTCGATGCGTTCGCGGCAGCCATCGATCTCTCACCAACATACAAAATGTGCAGTGCTTACGAAAATTTAAGTTGTAAAATACTATTCTCAAGGGTTTAATTTCATTTTAAAAACTTTATTGAAAGCTCTAAATGCGATGAAACTTCGATTTGTGTCCTCCAAACGTATTGGCAAAGTTTCATTGCGGTCCGGCATGTCGTTTGTAAATAAAAACCAAACTACGTTTGTATGGGAATTGCTCATTGAGGGACCGCCTCGAGCGCAGCATATACCCCTCATCCTCGTCTCTCTCTTCAGGTCGGGTTGAATTCCATGAAAATCAGACCATTGAATGCGTAATTTTCGCTGTGTCCCGTTGGTACATTTCTGTCTTATTCCACAACACTCACACGGAACAAAAAAAATAAACGACCGTCAATGCCAAACGGATTAATGTTGAATTAGTTCATTCGGCATCTTCCATTTTCCCAGTTGGAAAGAATAGTGAAACGTCGAGACATAGAATTTACATTAGGATTATGTCGTTTTTATACTGGGTATTGCAGATAAGTCTGATTAAACTTAAGATAAACAACTTGTATTGTGAGGCTAACTAGACTCCATATAAAATTTTATTATTTGTTTTAGCCATTTTGTCAAACAGCTGATATTTATTTCAATATTTCGGAGTTGCTCTCATAATGCCCCTCAATGTACTTTGCGTTGACGAGCAGAATAACCCTAAGTTTCACTACACCTTTCTGATTTACCAAGTATGCGAACGACCTAATCCGAATTAATAGTTGTTGAAAACATTTTTTTATTTAATCACGTTCTAACTTCCACTTTCTTTCAAAAGTTGTTCTAAGCAATTATTTACTTCATCACTTTATAACTTCCACACAACACAATCACTTGTCTTGAACACAGCACAGGGATACCCTGTGATGTGTGTCCCTGTGCTGTGTTATACCATTAGCAAGCTAAAGTGGCAGTGGACTGGTCACATAATGCCGAATAATCGATGGACGATGAGGTGCAAAGGTTCTCGAGTGGAGACCGCGAGCTGGCAAACGCAGCGTGGGACGCCCACCAGCTCGCTGGACCGACGCTCTGAGGCTGGATGAGGATGCTCGAGGACAGAAGGAAGTGACGTGCCATGGGGGAGGCCTGTGTCCAGCAGTGGACATGTGCGGGCTGATTGATAATTGTACAAGTGTACCTCATTTCGTAGGAAAGCTATGTACCTGTTTCAATTTTCAACAGAGGTTAATAACAGAAATAAAGACCGACTTCTTTGTTACTCATTCATTTCACTACCAACATTACCATGACCTATCCGTGTGGTGCCGGATTAAGATTGATACCAAGGCATCGGTTCATATAAAAAAAAACAGAAAGAACATAACCTCACGCCTGTATCCCGGTGTCTGCCACTTGCCACGATCCTGACAGATCTATTTCGCTTCATCAGCATTCATTAGTCGTTGCATGCACGCATGCCGGTTTCGTATACTCTTTATCTTGCCCTTTGCCAATACATCCCCATCCCCTATTTGGTCGAAGTATGTCCGCCTGAGACGTTCCTTTCCGTCCGTTCCACTTCCACCCACATTCGCTAGTTGAAAGAAACTAATAATAACGTTTTTTTTTACGTAATTCTAGGTGGACCATATAGTGCTGGGGCGCGAGCCGCCGGGGGGGGCGTGGCATACGTTCCCCCCCTCGGTCCGCACCCTGTCCCCCGGCGCGTGGCTGTCGCTTCCCCCGCACTCCGCGGCGGGGGCGGGTCGGCTGGGCGCGCGCGCAGTCGCCGCCTACTGCCGCCGCTACGTGCGTCAGTGCCGGCTGCAGGTCCGTGTTCACACGCAGTCTACGCTTATTGCATTTTTATTTAGAAGGTTCTGAACGCTGCGGGCTGGTATCGAACTCTAGACATCACTTCAGAAGACATAACACTCGACGACGCGCGTCTGAACCGAAGGAACATAATAGTACACTAGTTTTGCTTGTACCGCACATGCAGATCTTATAGTTGCGTAATGCACTGCGCGCGTCATCTGCGCGTTAAACAGTTCCATGTACGCTTCGATTTAGATACAATAGCAACAAGTGTAGGTACGAAGTCTTCGGAACTGCACACTCCCCCCATTGGTCGGTGTGCATTTCCTCCTCGGCTCAATGTACCTACGTATCTACTTAAAAGGAGTTAGGTGTGGCACTCTAACTAATCTCGATTGATTGACTGGGCCTAGATTCTGTTAATGCATTGTAGTAACATGACAACTGCATGAACATGGCGGTTTTCATTTCATGGCTGCTTTAAGTCTACGCGGGCACACCCATCAAACCTTCTAGGCGTCAATGGTACGAAAAAACACGTCACGTGACCCGACAGTGTACCTGTCATTATACTACAATGCGCTAACAGAATCGAGGCCCTGGTCTCCGTAACGTGAACACGTTTTTCAATGTCGACCCTTACCGTTTCCAGCGCTACTTCCGCAGCGGCGTGGTGGTGACGAGCGTGTCCCTGGCGCCCCCACCGCCCGGCGAGCCGTGTCGCGCACCCGGCTGCCCGCTCGGCGCCCGCTGGTGTGTCTCCGGGTGAGTGCCTGAGTCGCATAGTGAGACCGGTGGCCGCGCATCGGTAGAACGTTGGCGTCAAATTCGAGGGGTTCGGATCCCACAATGTATTAGATTTGGTTTTCTCAGTTATGTACATTAGTTAATTTGTAGTGGCAATACCACTCGCCAACTGTGAAGGAAAACATCGTGATGAGACCGTAGCGTTTGAAGTATTCGCATGCCCCACCGCTTGAAATCGCCAATCCGCCGCCGCCGCGGTGGGCACGCGTGGTGATTGTCCACACTCTCTTTCCGAGAGAAGGCCGGTTAGGGAACCACTATTATAGGGACAGTGGTTACATTATTGTATTCTGTGCGGACTGAAGCGCATATACAAATGGTCATTAAATTGTTGTTTTATACAACATGATTAATTTAAAATAACAGTGGGCTTAATTTTTGTAAAAAAAAATATGTAGGTTCAATCCATTGTTTCATGACAGCTCTCCAGAGTAGGTAAGTTTATTATAGGTTTTTTTTATTGCTCTGCCTCCGTAATTAGTGTTTCGAACTGTGTGCGTCAGTCCGCCGACCCCGGATATCGTTATGAACAAGTGAACGTGCTCCCCGACAGCTACGACACGGCGTCGCTCCGGCCGCTCCGCTACCGCTGCGCGCGCGCAGTGCTGGCGGCGGGGGGGGCGGGCCGCGCCAACGTGCTCGCCCGCGTGCCGCGCGCGCTCGCCGCGCACGACCTCGCGCTGTTCGAGCGCGCCGTGGACGTGCTCGGGGCGCACGCGACACGTGAGTACCGCGCTAGTGATGACGCGCTACGGCTATGATAGTCCTAACGCGCTAGGGCGATGGACGACTTGGCGCCGTCCGAGCGGCCTGGGCTCGCTCGACGCGCACGCACTACGTCAGTACTGCCTCTATATTACGCGCGGAAAATTCTGAACTATTCCAATCGTCTATCAAATTCCACACTAATTCTCTCGCAAACGTCACCGACAGTATTCGGTGCGCGTCATTAGGCCCCTATACTAGTGTTGAGAGTGCGTTCTCTTCGGCGCCTTCCCCGGCGGGGCGCGCCGATGCCCGCGCACGACCTGGCGCGGTTCGACCGCGCCGTGGACGTGCAACACAAAACAACGTTTATTGCATCGTGACCCCGCTAAGCGTGTCACTTTCTTAGTCGAGTCCATTCGAAAACTACGATTCAACGTTCAATAAATCTTGAGCAATTTTTACCCACGTTTTTACTGACCTGCCCCCCCGCAGCGGGCGCCCCCCCCGGCGTGCTGGTGGTGGGGTCGGGCGTGTCGGCGGCGGACGCGGTGCGGCGCGCGCGCGGGGGGGGGCTGCGAGTGGCGCACGCGCACCGCGACCCGGCCCCCGCGCTCGCCGCGCTCCCCCCCGCGCTCTACCCGGACTACCACCAGGTCAGTGCGCCCCTCGCCGCGGCTACTTTTTTTCCTTTTTATTTAGGATAATAACAGTTGTTTACTTAAAGTACAGAAAATAGTAGATTGTGTCTCAAGGGAGCAAAATGATATATTTACGGCGAGGGCGGTATATTGAATCCTGAGTGAAGCGAAAGATTCTAAAGTAGAATCTTGAGCGTAGCGAGGGATTCAAGTGTTTACGCCCAAGACGGAAATAATTTTGCTACCGAGTGACACATACTGCTTTTCACACCTGCTATAAGGAAAATTTAAAACAAAATTAAGATATCGAAAGAAGTTTATGTGCCGTGGAAGACAATTATGATCGATTGCAACAAAATAAAAATCGAATTGGAATTACATTTTGTGAAAATCTGCACACGGATCATGCTGAGGGGAATAAAAAAAAACTAGAATATCAGGGAAGAAAAGTACAACTTTGATCCCTCATTTGAGGGAATCAAGGGATGTTTTCTGAATAGCAGGTGTGAAAACATTATTATTGCTTCTAAACCGTGAGATTCACAACTTAATAAAAAAAAATTAACAGAGATGTCCATTATGGACATAATAAAAAATAAAGTTCACAAATTATATCAGCACGGTTTACTGACGTTTTGTAGTATGTAACGTATTACATAATTTTTTAAAGAATTTTTTTGAAAGTTTAATTTCTTAAACGAATTGTAGGTATGCAAGAATATATCACCTCATATAATTTGTCTATTCGGAGAGACTGCTTACTAGAGAAGGTGTGAAGGTGTTCTATATCACCAACTCACGCCTGTATCCCGGAGGGGTAAGCAGAGACCGGGGTCTGCCACTTGGCACGATTCTGACAGATCTCTTTCGCTTTGTCGACATTCATTACACACATGTTTATATTCAGATCCATAGAATAAGAATTAAAATGTTATTTAGTTAAACCTGTTAAACTTTCGGTGGTGGGTAACGTAAGATTTTTCAAAACTGGTATTAATCAATGGTATATAAGCGAAAACCTGTAATTAGCTTACAGTTATTATTTAGAAGTTACTAAGAAAGTTTAAAGCTGTTGGTTTTCCATGTATTCGTAAATAAATAAATAAATAAACTTTTTCCCTTTAAAATTTTTTAAACAAATTTGAAGTCACCCTGTAGGTATGGCAATATCACCAACGTATCGCTCTCCCACTTCGTACACTCTTTGACCTGGCTTAAAATATGTTTCCTGTCTCCAGGTCTACAGTATGATGTGCGACGGCCCGGCGAGCCGACACCACAACTACACTCCTTACCCAGAGCACACAATCCTGAAGATCGCCCCCGACACAGACAAGGCACTGACAGTCTCCACAGACGACCCAGAGATACACGACCTCCTCCGACCAAAGAAGGTCAAACTTCGAAACGTGATCACCAACGAAACCGTCGACATTCACGTCTCCCTCATAGCCGTCCTCATCGGCTCCAAACCAGACCTGTTCTTCTTGCAAACCAACCTGGACTCCATCGACTACAACCACAACGAGAAGACCCGGTGCGACAAATGCGAGACAAAACACGTCGCCAAGAGGAAAATCGATGACGTCGCACAGAACAAATGCTTCCTGAAAAACCATTGGCTGTACTTAAAATCTGTCGTCGGACAGAGCATCCAGAGCTGCAAGTCCAGATACTTAAATACGGAGATCAACGGGAACACGGAGACCGAGTGCATAGTTCCCGACTGCAACGGACAAGGCGACGAAAAAGAGAACCAATGCAGGTGCAAAAGCTTAGATAGTAAGGACAAATGCGAGTGCGAAACCATTCCCTCTCACAACGTTGTTAAGTCTAAAATCCAATGCCAGTGCGACGAGGAGAATCCTTACTCGAACGGCATAGGTTTCGGTCTTGATCCTAAGAAGCCAGTGGATTGTAGGTCCAATCCTATCGCTGTCGACAAAAGCACCCACGAGTTACTAAATGCCCCGTCTGGAATATATGCCTTGGGACCTCTTACGGCTGATAATTTCATTCGGTACATTCCGGGTGGTGCGCTGGCGATTGTGGCGCACATCCATAAACAAAAGAAAGGGAACTCTGAATGACTCGGCTGTTCTGATTGAACGGTAGATGGCGACACCGCTTCAAGTCTCTGGCCAATCAGAGAAGGGCTTAAACAAAATGGCGGCACCTTTATTTAAAGGCCCCCCATTGACGATACGACCAAATCTACGGCATCCAAATTGATGCACGCTGAATCGGGACGGCGTCCGCCCGTTCTTCAAAATAAAGATTGATCAATGTCGCAATCTTCTTTCAATGCCAGTATCAGCATTTCCGTTTTCGTCTTTCGTCCTTTTTCTTTCATATTTATTATGTTAGTCGGCGTCATAGATTTTTCCACAAACAAGGATTTTTCCTGTGCATTTCAATGATTGCCCAAACTAAATCTCTTGACGTTGACAATTTGACATACCTAACCATGGCATCAATGGCATCGATAAAATTATATGGTTTATAAACACGACTGACGGCTGCGCAGCGCGGAATGAATGAAGAATGGACGCCATTTTGGGCATTCACGGGCGGGTTGGACGGCATCCTGTGATGGATTTACGTCAGATTGTCAGTCAGTGCCTACGGTAACCGATAATCGTACTACGGAGTGCGTGCCGTGTTCATAAAGCTACAATTAGTAACTTTACAAATTGAGTCATTATGACCCAACCGACTAATCAATCGTGAGGCTAGGTTGCAAATTATTGTTTGTAAGTTAATTATGATTACTAATTGAAACAGGGCCCTGATGGTCAGCGTGATAGAAGTTAGGTACTAGCATGTTTGATTGAAACCTTGCTGCTAGTTTGAGTTATCACTCGGCTAAATTCATGCTATCCGGGAAGTGAAGACGAGGCCTAAGACTTGTATACCTTAATGTGACGTGCTTGCCTGTTTGGTGTGGTCTCTACAGCCAATAACTGAAATTCTCTTTCACTGCTTGAAAAGTGCATTGACTCAAATGTAAAATTGTAATACTATGACCCAATTGCCTTAAGGAATCAATTAGTTTAGAATTTACTTGTAGGTGTCTAAGGACAATTTATTATCCCTGCAGATATAAGTGATACCCGCCGTCTTATGATGTCTAACCCCAAGTTTCAGAAAAGCTAATTTATTCTATACCATTTATAATGGCTGTGATATTGGTTGATAGCTATCGGCTATAGTTTATAACCATTTGGGTCAGATGAGATTTACTAGCTGAAAGCATTTCGTCAGTTTCGGAAACTTGGGCTTTGTGAGGTTGTAGGCGTAGTTTGAGCTTTTAATTAAGCAATAGTACGCTTAAAACTGTAATGAAGTTATAAAACATTATTTTGCATTTATATAATAACTTATTTTTAGTGAATAGAATACAGAATTTTTTTTCAAATTCTGATCTTATGAAGTAAAAGAACTATTGTAGATTCCATTCTGCGAATTTGAGGGACAAAGTGTAATATTGTTCTTAAGTATATGTAGTTTATTAAAGGTATATTATATATAATGGGCATTGTCCTAAATATTGACATTCATAAAAGATACGGTATTTTAAAAGTCAGTAAATATCATACTACAGTCATAAATTAATGATATTCACTGATTTCTTGTATTTTTGTAAATAATTGTATGACTGTCATACTACATTCTAACGTTCGTTTCACATGTGGATGAAAGAAGGTTCAAAATTTTTTTAAATGCCTACACAAAAAACAACAACCTCTCTATGTTTGCAGAGATTAGGATTTTTTTAGTTTTGTTTGCTTTGATGACGTAGTTCCGATTTCGGAAGATTCAGATTCTTTTTTCTTTAAAATTTAGTTGATCCAGCCCAAATCGAAATATTCGCCTCAGGCTCACAAATTTACCGATTTTAACAAAATAAAATTTAGGTAACTATTTTTAAGACAATGGCCATTATGTGATCCTAAATTGTTATACTTTGTGATTCACAATTAATTTCGTTTATTATAAGTACATAATTATTACTATCATGACTTGTTTTTGTAATAAATTATTTTTTATACCCGAGTTTGGTTTTTATCCGAAAAAATATATACCCAAGTCAAAAAGAAAAATTAAATTTTTCGAACATTCACTTACTCTATAACCATGGCAACTTATGAAAACTAAAAACGAGTTAACTCAAATATTAATAAACGCTTCACACATTATAAGGCGTTACGTGCAAGTTGTGACGTAATAGTTGGAGCCCGATTTGTATGGCGCGGCCATACTTTTGATACGGCTTTTCCGATTATATTAAAACAAATTTTAGAGCAAGTTCTCCATTGTTTTACAGAATATAATACAAAATAAAACAGTACTACAATGAGAACTGTTGAATAAAATCTTTAGTTTTGCCAGTGTATCACAGTTTTTTTTTTTCATCCCTGCTTTGATAAAATTTTGAGCCATATTTACTTTATTTCTTTTCAACATTAACAGCGAAAACCGAAAACAAATAATTTCATCATTATATTCTTTTTGTTGCACTGATCCATGCTGAGGACAATTTTAAAAACCTATTTAGAGGCTAAAAATTCCACCCAAGCCGGGACTTGAACCTTGTTTTTGCAGTAATGGACAAAAACATATTGAATGGGCTAATTATTTGTCCAGCGGCCTAATTATGCGCACCAAATCCTGAGCGATTCCAATCGTCTAACTGTCAAATTCCATACTAATTTGACAGACGATTGGAATCGCTCAGGATTCGGTGAGCGTAATATAGGGGCTGTTGTCTTCATTACTAACAGATTGGATTGGAAGGGATGGCCTCACTACATAAATATAATTGTTTAACATTAACACACACAGACTTTTTACAAACTACAATTATTGACAGTCTTATTGTACAGATACGCACACCATTAAATAATTGCTACACACTACATAACACTAGTCATATTACACTAGTTTCTAATTCAACTGGAGATTTCCGCACTTAGTCCCATAGTTGGGCAATTATACGTAGCAAGTGCTGAGGTATGTAAATACCTCAGACACTAGGGTTTCCTCACGATGTTTTCCTTCGCCGTTAGCGAGTGGTATTGCTACTATAGTTTCACAAATGTAAGTACCTTAGAAAATAAAGTTGTTGGTACATACCGTGATTCGAACCCACAGCGTCCTGAACGAGAAGCCGGCGTTCTACCGCTCCGCTACCACAGCTCCATATTACACTAATGACATGACATCCTAGATGACATCATCATAGGCCCCAGAGCAACATTTTGCATCATAGCAGTTCCTAAGAGCCCTTCTTACCCATGGTCCACCTGAGAAGACCACCTGGGTAAACAGTGAGATTTTTTTTTGCCACGGTTCACCTCTCTGATAAAACATTAAAAGGCCCTGATTTTTTTATTGGGGACAGTCCACCTCAAACTTTGAAGTGTTTCGATATCAAGGTGTACGATGGAAAAAAATATTTCCCACGGAACACCCAGGTGAACATAGGTGACCCGTTGTTAAAAAAAAATTCCATGATTCAAGAGGTGGACCATGGGTAAGAAGGGGATAGCAGCAACATTATGGAATGACTAAAAGTCCAATTCAAGAGCGTAAGGTCTTACTGCATGTAGGATACACAAAGAAAGACTTCAAAGTCAGTTCTGTATTGATTTGTTGCCTCTTGGCTATTTTATCAGCCAGTACTGAGCAGCATACTTTGTCAAAGCTCTCATGGCCCTTTTGAACTTCTCTCCAAGGGCCTCTGTCCACAGCGAGCTTATCCCAGCTCTCATGGTCGATCCCAAAAGCCACCATGTCCTTGCAGTCATACTGATTAAGCAGTCTGCAACGGTCAAAGTTCTATGATAGTGTAATATAGTCCTTAGATCTCTTATCCTTTCTACCAAGCACAAAAATGCCGGATAATAGAAAAAGAGAAAATAAGTCTGTAGGTAATATATTAGTCTTAATTTTATAATTTACAAATACTTATCTGCTGATTAAAAATACATTGTACCTATGTATGACAGAATAGAGAACACATAATTTACCTAAAATGGTACCTTCACAATTCAGCAATATTAAAATATCCTTAAAAATAAAAATATCCAACATAATTATGTACAGATTCATCTTATTAAATAATTTAAAAAATCTTTGGGAACTTGCTACTAAAAAATAACATATAGTAAATAGAAAAACATATCCATCAGAATGAGTGCAGTGAATATGGTCACAATCTTTCTTATAGTCAATGGCTCCTGCCTCTGTCATTCCCGTGGCAACAGGGGCCCTGTCCGCAGCACCATTATCATATCTTGCAGCTCATCAGCCAAGATGTATGGGAGACCCAATTGCCTGATTGCACCAGGGTTTGAAGCATAACGGTGGCCTAAAGACAGCAGAGCAGTCCGGCGCAAGGTCCGAACACTTATTGTGACATTCCAATTGGTCCTGTGCTTCATGCCACCAATACTGGCTGGTGGTCGGAAAATTGTCTTGTTGCAGACGACGAAATGCTCCTTTCTATCTGAGTCTGTGAATTCCCATGGATGGGTGATGAAAGTATTGACATTGTAGTGGGAACCAGGCTCGATTTTGGTATAGAAGCGCTTAGCCCCGCGATAATCACGCCACCACACATCGACCGGACGCGAAGTTTTGTTTGTAAAACGGAGATAAGCGGCCTGGTTAGCTTCCAAGGACCGCACGAGAACTCTGCGACCTTTTTCGTTGTATTCGTAAATAAAATCGGTCACATTCGGGTAATCTCTGTTCTCGACCATGGTTTGCGATAATGTGCCGACTCCCAATTATATGAATACCGAAAACACCAAATTGAAAAGAAACACCTGTACCTACAAATACAATATTTCTGTTTTCACATTTTCTTTACTTTATTCGAATTATGCGCGGATTTTCATGTCAAGCTAGAGTTCGATTATGTTGGCAGCACTGAATTTTCCTTGTTTTTATTTATTTTGGTACACAATGGCCGTCTGCGTTGCTGTAATTGGGAAAGACGTGAGTTTTCTAGCTTTTACGTCAACCAAACATTACATATTGTTTACTTTAGTCTTACTTCATTTTAGTTTTAGATTATTTTGCACATTTCAACACACCACACCCTTCGAACAGTAAAATGAAATTAACACGTCATCACATAGAGTATTTTGTAACAGTCGATGACGATGATCATCATACAACACACACTGTATTGCCAGATCATCACAATGCAAAATTATATTATAAAAATATGAGCCACGCGTACACAACTGGCTGGCCAGAGTGGCCAGCCAAAAAAGTTGAAACCGCCGAGGTCTGCGAAATTAGGTTTAAAATGAAACATTACATTTCTACTAAAATACTAACCCCGGTTTCTCGTACACTAACAAGCTGTTAATCTACTGTTAACAGCTGTCAATGGTTTTTTGTATATACTTTGGTCAATTGACAGCTGTTAACAGCGTGTTAGTGTACGAGAAACTGGGGGTAACAGTCTTATTTATAAAAACTCGATTCCTTAAAACACTTCAAAAACGCAAATAATAATATAAATACATAAATAAATAAATCAATATATCCATCGAGCGCGACAATAACGTCGCGCTATTTCGTTTTTACTCGCCAATATGGCAATAAAGCAATATGGTGCGATATCGGCGATGTACCGTTAAAAACTTACATGTCTAACTAGCGCTAAAAAATACCCCACGTTCGATATAATTATGGGATGGCGGGCGGGAATTGTCAATTTTGTTACCAATCGGAGCGAGTTCAGTATTACAAGGCAAATTATCTATGCACCAGCCAAGAAAGACCAAAATAGTCTGTGGTGGAGATTTTACAAGGAAAAGATGTAGCCACAGAGTAAATAAACAAGAGTTTTGGTTGCTTTTAGAGGAACCGTGTTCTTATAAATAGGGCCGTTAGCAGTTTTCCACACTTTTTACTCTAATCCGTCTTATTTATAAAGGCATGATTTCTCTAAAACACGTGTCAGAGGCTGTTTAAATAGTCTGTGGATTCGTCTTTCCCTTTACCACAGACTATTTAAACTGATTCTGAGGAGTGTTTTAAGGAATCACGCCGGTCTTAATTATAAAAATGAAGTAATGCCTCTCTTAAGACTATTTATGTTTAGTGGGCGTTTTAAATTATTATGATTTATAAAAATTTGGAGCTTTAACGCTGTTGTTTTTTAATGTCATAGTACTCCTTTCTTATGTAGTCTGTGGTTACAACCTGATACATCAGAAACGCGAAGACGCATTAACGAAGTTTTGCATGGTTTTTTTGAAACTCGGAGTTTCGAAAATATCGAAAATGTACCTCCTAAAACGAAGAAAAGTAGGTGCTGGCATAATCGCCTCATCTGGCAACACTGACAGAAACAGCTGTTTGTGTTTGACATTCGTTCACTCAAGAATTAAGACTCATGTGGTGCACAGCACAAATTAAAGACACTGCTTAAAGTAGGTTTAATGGACATTTAATGAGACTTTATTTGCTTAAATCTTAACTAATGTGGAGATTTGACTTTATAACTCATAATTTAGTTAAGATCTGTCTTAAGACCGGCATAAGCCTCACTAAGGGCTGTTTTAGTGGAATCGTTTTTTTATAAATAATACTGGTTTCCAGCAATGATAACTCACTTACTCGGTCTGAGTTCCCTTAGATCGCAAAAACCCGACGCTTTGTTGTCTAGTCAACAGTAGTTAAAAATTCGAGGCCATTTGTCCTTCCAATAAATCGCTACATCTGGCAACACTGCAAATAATGACAAACAGGGTGTTAAAAAAATATCCGAAAAGCAGGGAAAACTTGTCAAGGTCTGCTTATTATGCACACATAATTATGTAACATACTAATATGTTCATGGTGCGATATCATGCATTTTTCAGAATTCGCCACTCTACATTGGCGGTATTGGCAGTGATACCAGCACCGATAACGAACTTTCGCGACAGTGGCTGGTGCACACAGCGCTTGACGCATTGGAAGAGAGACTCTCGACCACAAACACCAATGCCGCGGGCGCAGGACCCAACCCTGCACGAACCGATATGAGGGACTTGTATTTAGGACTGTTGTATTCCACGGACACGCACAAAATGTATGTAGACCAGTCCATGCGGAACGGTTGCTATAATAGCGCCCTAAGTATAAAAAAACTAAATATTCTGTGAGTATTTCAAGCTTCTACCTGTTGCCGTTATTAATATCGAGTAAAAATGGCAAAAATTTACGTTTGTTGTATAGGAGCCCCGCTTAAATATATATTTTATCCTGTTTTCAGTACTTGTTGTTATAGCGGTACCAGGAATACATCATCTGTCATTAAAGCGCTTGACAAGCCCCGTCCGCCATCCTACAATTATTCAACGTGGGGTATTTTTTTAGCGCTAGTTATACATCTATGTTTTTAACTCTTGATACATAAATGGAGATGTCCACACACGCCTTGATATCGTTGGTATATAGTTGATAGCAGGTTGACATTTACATTTTTGTTGCGAAGTGACCTGAAACGTAACGTAGTAGAGTGCACACTTGTTAAGTCGACTGTACACCGTGTTGTACCGACAACTCACCGATTACTCACGATTACAGGCGATAATGGCCACTCACAGACGATTATGCTCTCTACACAATCGTGCGTGGCTGTACTCGCCATTCATGGGCCATTGTGTAGAGGAGCCTAGAGCACGCGCCATCACTCATGTCCCACGAAGAAGACCCTTGTCTGCATTGAAATAAAGACAAAAATGTCTTTATAATTCTATAGATTAACTTCTGTAACGGCTTTACCTAAACCTCAAAGGATCAAAGTCAAGCAACGTTTATTTTTCAGATACGGATATGTGACTAATACTAGGATAAAATTGGTCCTAGTAACAAATTCTGCCTCGCCTAGTGGCAATAATATCAGAGATGCCGAAGTCAGAACTGCTTTGAGGAGACTGCACGCCCTGTACGCTGACGCTATTTGCAATCCATTCCATTTGCCTGGAAATCAGATTACTTCGGCGTAAGTCGTTAAGAATAAAATTGAGCAAGGATGCTTGTACTTGTCTCTATTTACTACTATTACGAACCTCGCTGGCCAACGATACGTTAATAAGATTTAAAAATTTATCTATATGGGACAATTTGTATATAATATGCTTGGGGTAGCCCCACCTATATTTGCGACTATGTACAGGTGCCCCGAATTGCCCTTTTAAAAGCCCACAGTTAAAAGCAATACGTGTATCTAAAATAACGACTGTGTAAAGGTTTTAGTTTCCTATTAGAAATAACTGAACTTATTGAAACTTTAAATTGCATCGGAAACTAAAAGCTTATATTGGCTGAAGTGTTAAATAAATGCACTCAATTGTAACGCAAGTTGGCCAAATTAGTAGAGAGAGTACAGGAGTTGCCCTAACAGATATATAACAGTATTCTCGTACCTACTTTAACTTACGTTTACCTTTTTTTTCAGAAAATTTGATAAACAAGTCAAGAGTCTCATGCTGAACAATGTTTAGGAGTCTGTCGAGGACTGATGAAACAATAGGTAGTCTTCATTGTGTCTTAGTTACTATGATGAACCTCCCCGCTGGCTACTATCCAATAAAGATCGATATAGATCCACGATCTTATTTATAAAAAACACGATTCCTTAAAACACTCGACAAAAGCTGATTAAAATAGTCTGTGGTGCAGATTGTACAAGGAAAATACGTAACAACAACAAATTAAATAAACTGCCTCTGAGGAGTGCTTTGGAGGAATCGTGTTTTTATAAATAGGGCCGCCACTGTATTAGAAACGATAAGACAATTTTTCTCTCTAATCAGCCTATAACCAGAGCCCACTGTTGGGCAAAGGCATCCTGTTAGGATAAGACTAACTAAGTGTAATCCTTAAACTATTAAATCGTCTGTACAAAACTTTGTTTGTATTTTTCACAGAGGTTATTAAAAAAGTGGGAGATTTGAAGTACATTTCTTGGCAACACCGAAGTAAACGTCATTATTATTTTGACGCAAGCTTATTTCGTCTAGGGAAAACAAATATATTCAGATTCAGATATTGTATCGATATTGGTCGAGAAAAAATCGTATTTTTGTCCAAAGTCAGTAGCTAATAACTTACAGTAAATTGAGTTTACGCTATACGTAAAAAGGAACAAACACTTACCTACATGTTAAAGGAACTTTGCGGTAGTAGTTTATTTTCCGAATTTTCTTACCTCAAATCTAGGATTTATGCGTAAATCATGCTATTGATAAAAACTCCCTCAACACAGAGTATAAAGATTTTGTTGTCTTATAGTTTTTTGACATATACAACGATAACGAATAAATCTGTAAATGCATTTATTAGCGTTTTAGCAAGATTTTTTTTACAAATCATAAAATTTATAGTGTTTTACGTAAAGAGCTTCTGAGAGAAGAATTATTTTTTATAAAAAGGACTCCAGGACTGTTACACATCATAAGTGGCACCACGGGACTAGGAAACTCGGAAGAGTGAAAAAAAACCGATTCGCCCGATACGGCGCGGCGCGACGATGGATTGTTAAAATTTAAACTAATGAATCTCTAATGACCAAGTGTTGAAAACGGAGAAGTATATTACTCCTAGCGCCATCTCTTGGTGACTTACCATCAATAATTATTTCAAACTTCCATAGGATTTAGTATAAATAATCCCACCAAAACATTTTCATGTAAAATGTGGCCAAGACGAGACCATATAATTACCTAGCACTGTCAAAAAGTATCAGATCTCATATAGAGCCAAGCTTCTAACTCGACAAGCCCTAACTTTGCAAATCGTAGACCTTAAAAACCTATTTAGAGGCTAAAAATTCCACCCATGCCGGGACTTGAACCCGCGACCTCTGGCTAACCGTGCCAGCGCTCTCCCAACTGAGCTAATGGGCAAGTGCAGGCATCGGCTCGAGGCTGCAAGTGATGTAAATTGCTTCTGCGAAAAGACATTTCCAATGTCAAAAAAAATCATCACGCACGAAGAGATCCGTACCATTATATACACAACATTGGAATATTTCAAGCGTCTACCTGTTGCCGTTATTAAACATCGAGCCAAAAACGGCAAATAAATCACGTTTGTTGTGTGGGAGCCCCCTTAAATATTTATTTTATTCTGTTTTTTGTATTTGTTGTTATAGCGGCAACAGAAATACATCATCTGTGAAAATTTCTATTGTCTAACTATCACGGTTCGTGAGATACAGCCTGGTGACAGACGGACGGATGGACAGCGGAGTCTTAGTAATAGGGTCTCTTACCCTTTGGGTACGGAACCCTAAAAACGGCAAAGCGCTTCGAGAAAAGGTAGTAGTGCCCTTACGCTTTGTTTACCTCGTCTTGGCGGGGGCACTACAGTGCCCCCATATTTTGAAATTAATTTCGTTTGGCTCACCGTAGGTCATGTAATTGTGAGTGTATCCGAGACTTTCAATCGTTACGTCAAATATGTATTTGACGGCATGCTTGTAAGGCTCACCAAACGGTCATATAGTCTTCCAAGTGAATCACCTAAGTTGCTTCAAACAAAATATAGATTTTTGATATGAGAAATTGTCTAAATAATTTTATAAAAATATAATATTATGTATGGATTTAAGGTCTATCTGCATTACAAAAGCCCGATGACTTGCGGGTGCGACGATACAAACTAAAAAACTTTTATTTGTCGACGGACAGTAACGGCAACGGGGTTTTATTTATACTTGTTTTGTAATCACTAGATTTTACATTTAAGAATTATTTTAGATCGAAATCGTGTCCGCCTGTTGGTTACCGGCCTGTTGTAATGTGGAAAGACCTTTAGTATCGATATATATTTTCCGAATCCCAACCCTATTTTTCATCTATTTCTTTTTCGTTCAAGAAACAGAACCACGCTGTTGTCCGGTTCAGCGCTGAGCAATTTTAATTTGAAAATTGTTTATCTCGACCGGGAAATCGCATAAACATGGTAAGTTTCAATTACAAGTTACCCTACAATATTGATTCCTTAATTTCCCAATGTGAAAGTCCCACTTTTTGGGCCCGAGTCTCGCGATTGAGGTTATGTTTGGAATTGCACGTGCGTGCGTCTTTCGTGTAACTTTATTTCAATGTATTTTACGATGGATCTTCTTACAGTTCTTATCGAAAACCACGTTTAAATGAATCGTGGTTTTCCATAAGAATTGCAAGAGGATCCATCGTAAACTAGTGAAACGTATCTAGGGTTATTTTAAGGGGAAGCCTAGTGCTTGAAAGCGTTGTTCTATCACACTGAATCCTATTGCGAGTATGTAGTAACCCAACGTCCTGGGGCGGGCTCTATACAGTGGTAGGTGGCCTCGCTAAACCGGCTACCCTTATCTACGCCAATGTTCCTTCTTCAACGCCCCCATATTCTAATGCTCTCTAAGGTACTCTCTACACTAAGTTCTTCGCGCCATTTTCCAGGCAGCCGCCGTAGTGTCGGGCAAGGACATCGAGAAACCGCAGGCCGAGATCTCGCCGATCCACCGCATCCGCATCACACTGACCTCCCGCAATGTCCGCTCGCTAGAGAAGGTCTGCGCGGATCTGATCAACGGAGCTAAAAAGCAGAAGCTGCGCGTGAAGGTGCGATCCTATTACTCCTCCCTTGCTTATACTGGAAGCCAGAGCCCTAAGTATTCTCACCAAATCCTGTTGGATTCCTAGTGTTCCCAGTATCACTTAGTATGGAATTTGACGCCTAGGCGATTGGAATCGCTCAGGATTTGGTGCTCGTCGTAATATAGGAGCTGGGCCGCGTTTCACCAAGCTACAATTAGCATAAACTTAAAATAGTGGGCCACCGATGTTCATACAACATAGAAGTAGCATTACAAACTATTGCTAAAGAACAAGCAATATGGCATGCAAATGAATATGTGCAAAAGCAGGGCATTACCTATTATTACCTAATAATATTAGTCTCCACTATTACTTACTAATTGTCCTCGTATTGTACCTGGTTGTTTATGTATGTAGGCTTTGAGTCATCTTTACATTTCAAGGTTTTATCCTCAATTAGTTAATGTTGTAGGCACCTATAGGGGCTTTTTTTAACACTGGACATTTGCATACATAAGCCTTAGCGACTGGCATGATTGAAGGGTGGTGTTATCAATAGCTGCCATGTCTATGCCGGCCGCTATAAAAGAACTCTTCAAAGTGCAGTATGTGGTTTACTCCATACCGCATTCTGCTCATAGAAGAGTTACATTGCAATTTTTTTTATATTTTGCCAAACTCAAATATTATAGTGTAATCTGGGTTGACCAAATCAGCCTATACCCTAGACTCTAGGGCAGGGATGGCGAACCTTTTTTGACCAACGTGCGATTTTTTTCTAAAATAAGTGTATGATGAAGCCATAGACATGCCATTAAATAATTTTGACTTACAGATTAATGGGAAACTAAATAATATCAACTCAAATCTCATCATTTACTTATAAAAAAAATGTAGTGATAAATTAATTATCATTTATTGCACTTCCTAGTGAATTTTGTTATTTTCTCGATGGTTGCACGTGCCCATAATATTTTGTCACATACCACTGGTTCACCATCTCCGCTCTAGGGTACAGGCTAATACACACTACTCTAGAGGGCCTAGAGTAGAGCGTATCTTGAATCATTCAAGCATATTATAATATAAACTAATAACAATTATATAAACCAAGACATGCAAATAGTATCTTGGATACTTGGTAAGTTTAGGTAAGTGAGTCAAACTTACCTAAACTTACCTTATCATCTTGTCCTCCGATATGTATCCTATCTTTTTACCTTTTAATCACTTAGATCACCTGGATGGATAATAACTCTTAACTATTATCACCAGTGCTATCTAGATTGCAGATTTCTCAAGCACTTAAAGAGTAGGAGTGTGTTCCAGCTTAGAATAAGAGAGCATAGTATCACTTTGACTCGTAAATTGCGTCGCATTTACGTATACGAAACTTCGCACGCATCGCACTTTACATCCAAAAATGGAGGACTGTAGTCATCAATATGGCCAACTTTACATTGTAGAAAAGTTTGCAATCCAAGAAACGTTTTTATGCTGAAGTGGTGATTTTATTATGGAATAGGTTATAATTATTTCACTGTACCAATGTTCCTCAGAAAACTTCCCTATAGTAAACGTGGGTCATATTGATTAATATGTACTCCATTTTGAGATTTATTTAGGGATTTTTTTATACTCTGTATAGCGATGCATTTTATGAAGGTTTTTTTGGACTATTTTACTTGGAATTTTGTCAGAAGGAACTGTATGTTTTACTTTGATTCAATGAACAGATATGGTCAGATACCTCTGTTAAAATTTCAAGTAAGTTTAATCTGAAATAACATTCATATTATAGTGTAGTTCTTACGAAAGTTTTTGTAATCCACAGTTAGATTTTTGTCTATTCAATATCTATATTTGGCTAGCACATATTTATTTAATCAGCAAAACCCTATTTCAAATAGATGGGATTTAATAACATAACTCCTCCACCGTTCCAGGGTCCCGTCCGCATGCCAACCAAGATCCTGCGCATCACAACCCGCAAGACCCCTTGCGGTGAAGGTTCCAAAACCTGGGACCGCTTCCAGATGAGGATCCACAAGCGAGTCATTGACCTGCACTCGCCCTCTGAGATTGTGAAGCAAATCACTAGCATCAACATTGAGCCTGGTGTAGAGGTTGAGGTCACCATCGCCGACGCGTAGGCACAGCCGCCTCAATAAATGAGATCTTAAATTGATTCCTTGAGGTTTTATTTAGGTTCTTTTGTGCCAAACGAACAGCATTAAAAAATGTGAAGTTATACTTAGATTGGAGTGTTGGGAACATTTTTAGTGCAAGTTCTCCTTTGTCAGTTTTAATGATGATGAAGCAAGTGAGGTACATTTTCCCTAGATCAGACCTGGTAATTTTTAAATGCGACCAAGTTAAGTGATACTTTTATATTTATCAGGTCTAATTGCGATTGCAGATTGCGTTTTACCTAATAAATAATCGCGATGCGTCTAATATAGAACTATGTATGAGCATCGCGAGTCATTAACAAATACTGAGTCCGTAATATTTAAAATAGGGGAAATATGCCTTGCCCTGAACCATATTACAGTAGTGGTACATTATATACCCCCCTTCACTCGGTTTTCCGAATGACATTTTGTCCGTATTGCGTTTTTTGCCAAGTTAGAGAATCTGGCACGAAGTAGGTACCTATGTTCCTACTTTAAGGTATGGGTTCTTCGACATTACCCCTAAATCAGGTGTTTTAAAATACATTTTATTCTCTAACCGTCAGTATTTAAAATCTGCAAAAAAAAATACTTTTCCATGTCCTATCTAGGAGGCCGTCGCTCATTGTTTTTCCAACTTTACAGCATAAAAGAAATCGCAAACTTTTTGAGCTGTACTGAGTTTTGGTTAATAAAAAATGTATAGGTATCACTGAATGTGTTAGTGACGTCGGTCATCGAAATTCTAGGATTTGTATTTATGTAATTTCAAAAATACCTACTTTTCCTCAATTTTTCCCAGAAGAACCCGGCCTTAATAAAATTATGCTAAATTATTATGTAATTCCTTTCCTAGTGATCGTTAAAACTTATTAGTATAGGTAATTTCCCTGGGTATCGCATCTTGCTAATCACGCATCATCGCATGTTCTGCGAAGTTGCGTGAACAGATTTTTATTGTCGCGATGTTTTGCGTGTCCCAGCCCCAGTGCCTCACATTCGTTGAAGCCAAAATTACTTAGGTATTGTAATTTACATTTCGAGAATAGATAGTTTCAATATCAAATTGCTTCCAAACATGAGAGGTAGTAGAAGTTAGGTGAGGCTACACTAACTGCGATACACAAGCGATTAGAAATAAATAAATAATAGATTAGCGCATGTACTTATGTGATATGATAGCAAATTAGGATGGAATTTGATTTGACAGCTAGGACGTGATTATATTCTCTGTGCTAGGACGTTAGGATCCTTAGAATTTAGGGTAGAAGGTAAGAGTGAAGAAAAAAAAAACGCTGTAATACCTATCACCCTAAAAGTTATATAATACAGTCGAAAGCTAGTCAACCTTTACTACTTCTACGAGTATAAAGTGTCCGTTTTGTGGAATGTCGATATAATCAGAAGTAGGTACTTGAAGATCTCATAAAATCAGTACCTACCTGGATAATATTTTTGAACGCATCGATAAAATTACTTTAGGTTTTTTGTGAACGAAGCCAGCAAGTATGTTATTGTTTTCTTTGATTGTTTTGAGGTTTTCTTTTTGTTTGTGTTTTGTTTGCCGGTTTTTTTTTTGCAAATCTAGTTTTCCAAGATTTAGGCAAATGAAGTAGCGAGGTAAGTTACCATAAACTAACAAATGAACCAACTCCACATCAGTTATTAATTTTATAGAAATCTCAAAAAGATTGCCAACATGTCGTTACGTTCAAACTCTTGTCGTGATGAAAGTGCTTTTTAATCCTCTGGTTGAATAATAATTCCAGATAATCCACCAGTGAACGAGATCGGTGCACCGATTCCGGGCACCAAATACTGCGAGTTTAGTGGCAAAGAATCGAATCATAATTCAGCGAATTCTCTAGTTGGTGAGAATCTTTTACTTTATCTACTTTTACGCATTCTCAGACAAGTCGGTCGGTGGGTAAAGTTGGTCTAGTCTAGATACCTATTTAGTTCCCATTTGGGCCATCTCTGCCTTCATTCACTCCATGTGGAAACTCCCCGCTATCTCTTCATTGAGGTGTACGTAATGTACAGCTTTCTGGTACCACCGGTCTTTGCGCTAGGCCGCGGACGGACAGACAGACAAACAGACAGACGGACATGGCGAAACTATAACGGTCCCTTGTCGGACTACGGAATCCTAAAAAGGGTGCCAAAAGGAACCATATAAACATGTCTATCTTACCTATAGAGGTCTTCATCTCTAGAATCATAAAGGGTAGGTAATTGTAATTTTCGGTGTTAAATAAATAACATGTAATATCTTTTATTGTGATGGATTGACTAGAAATACAAAAAGTAAAAAAACTAGGGTGGTCTCCACCAATATAGATCTGTGGTATAATGCCTGACACCTACATAAGCAGCCTATATACGTCCCACTGTAGGGCAGAGGCCTTCTCTTAGGGAGAGAGTATGTGCCCACCGCGGATTGGCGATTTCAAGCGCTGAGGTTTCCTTCACCGTTAGCGAGTGGTGTTGCTACTATAACTTCACATAACTTAGAAAATCAAGTCATAGGTACATGCCCGCACTGGGGATCGAACCTGGGTCTCTCGCTTTCGAGTCCGATGTTCTATCCACTAGGCTACAACCGCTATACCCACCCTGTACCCTGATACCTAACTTGACCAAAAATCCGAATAGTCAGGATGAGTTAAGATAATAAGATAAGATATTTGATGTTTTTTGAACCGCGTTTTGGGTAGGCTTATCTAAAGGAATGTTGTCGAATGGCATACAAGGCCTCTAAAATGATGGTTCATACATCCCAGCAACAAAAGTTTAATAAATAGGCTTAAAATCGGTTGTTTCAATTTCAGGCGCCATGAGACGGACATCTAGACATGCAAGTGTGGCATCCACCTCAGGCAGCGATGACGTCGATCTCTGCCCCGTCAAAAAAGAGCGCTCCTGCACCAACCTCGAGCCCGTCACATCCAAGGAGATATTCGAAAAGTTGAAAAAAAAGAGGTACATTGACTATGACGAACATTTCTACCTCAATTTCTGCTTTGAAGACGTCGAACTTCCAACAGCACTTACGCCAGCAGACTCTGAAGACGTAAAAAACCTAGCGTTAACTCTTTACTACATGTCCAGTGAGGGTTATGAATATATAAGAAAACATTATAAGACTCCATTCCCACCATCCGAATATCTGGGAAAGCTGTGGATGAACAATTCTTTCAAACCGGGGTTCACGAGCAAAGCTTTCGAAATTATAAAGCAGAAAAGCGCTACGAAACGACTCATCTGTGCATTAGTTGTGGATGATATAAGTCTTTTTGGAAATTCTGTACGTATTGATAATTATTGGATCGGTCTTGAAGACTTTGGCATAGGGCCGCTTTGTGAAGACGATGAGACCTTCGCACGCGATGTCTACGTCTTCACCCTAGTGTCTCTGGAGGAAAACTGGAAGATTCCCATTGCCTATGTGATGGTGAAGAACACAGCTTACAAACGCAGAGCTCACTTGATTCTGACTTGTCTCAGAGAGAGCTACTACTGTGGTGTGGATGTTGTAGTGCTTAACTTCGAGTTTATGAACTCATTTAATTATGTAGCCCAGCATTTAGGCTGCAACTTTAAAAATCCCAGAGACTTGAAGTCTACCTTCAAGCATCCCGAATGCGACATCAACATCAGTGTGTTCTTCAACACTTGGTGGCTGAAAGTTATGGTCCGCAACACACTGGAATGTAATGTTCTGTTCAGGGAGAACAGTAAGGTAACGTGGCAACCGATAAAGAATCTCAAACAACTCCAAGAGAGGAGCGTCAAATACAACAAGCAGTTAACGAAAGCCCATTTGGATTTCAAGAACCAGATGTTGAAATTGGATCTCACCAACTTGACGTTCAGTTATAACATCGCTAAGGCCTTGACGTCATACAGTGAGATGATCAAAGGCTCCGACGAAGGGGAAGCTAGGTCTACGACGGAATATGCCATGGTGTTTAACAAGCTCTGCGATGTGTTGGCCTCGAACGCACACACAAAAATGGGACATAGAAAGGCTTTATGCAGAGATAATTCGAAAGAAGTACTCAGTTTTCTCGAAGAGGCGAGAGAATACATTCTGTCATTGAAACTGAAAAAGACGCCGATTGTGGACACCAATAAGAACCAATGCTACCTAGCATTTTTGATTTGTATTGAGAGTGTTAAGCACCTTTACAAAACTATAGTGGAAAAGGACCAAAAACTCCCTCACTTAGCTACCCAGAAATTCAGCAGTGACAATACCTGGGCCTTAGTAGAGAACCTGCTAAGGCAAGGTAACAGGGAACCTAGGGCTGCGGAGTTCAAAAAGATATACGAAATCCTAGTTGCCCCGTTGCGTTCCACACCAATAGCCACCAGCTGCATCATAGCTGAGAACCTGCCAATGACGAAATTTGCCAGGGCAGTCACCAACATCAACTACACTTCGGGTAGACTAGCTTACAATGAGACCTACACCAATATTCGCGAAGAGGCAGAAGTGCTAAAGAAGCACAAGCAAGACAAATCACTGGACACAATGAGAGTCTACGTCAAGATACTGAACAACGACGGCATTACTGAATCTTTCAACGAAATCATTGGTTCCATATCGGGATGGGTGGCAAAAGAACTGCTGAAAGTGATCAAATGCGAGGATTGTGTCGACGCTTTGTTTACCAACGAGGAGCAATGGTACCACAAGATGATCCCTATTCGCTTGAACATTTGCGGCTTCTGTCTACCTTCAGACGACGTCTACAAAGTCTGCCTGAAGGCTGAGATGTTAACGAGAAAGTTCAAAAGACAGGTCGGTCACTTGATGAACAATGCGGTCTCGATCGAGTCGCTGAAAGTGGCTGTCTTGGAGAGATTCGTGGACTCCGCTCTCTTTGCGAACATCGAAGAACATTCGAGGGAACAACCACCCCTGTACAATCACAGGTTGCAGGTGATCCGAGCGGTGATCGACAAATATGTCGACGTCAGAACGGAGAATATTAAAACGAGCAAGACAAAGAAAAGAGACCCATTCTGGTAGGCCTGTTGATTTTGTTTAAGAGAAAAGTTGATTTTTGTTTTTTTTTTTAAGTTTAAATACCTACTAGTACCTTTTTAAGTTTTAATTTTTGTTGATTTGACTATGCCAAGTGCCATTTTAAGTAGCTGATCTGAGAAGAATAAAGCTATCTGCCCTGTTTAAGTTGCAAAATACTTTTTATTTAGAGGAGGACGGTATTCGTATACTGCTGCTGAATGGAATTTGATTAAATTTAGCACACAGGGAGACATGTACCTAGTTTACCTATTTACACAGGATTAGGGATTCTGTATAGATATAATGTGGACCCACCAGTGGGGAATGGCGGTGGGATCACGGTTAAGAGACGATGGCGTTATCTCAAAAATGCGAAATTCCTGAATTTGTCATTTATTAGAAGAGTTTGTAATTTACCAAACCAAAGAGCTTGTCATCGTGAGGAAACCCGCTGCTTGGTTGGCTCCGCACGTATTGACTTGTCTTTCCTTTGGGCTAGGCCGACTAAGCTGTCAGGATGGTATAGGTGCTGGGCAAGCCTACTTCATCTAAAAAATAATGTCCCAGCCACTGCTGCGTCCGAGTGGTCCCTTTACCCATCTAGTGTGAGTAATGGTGCCACTGGACGCTGTATAAATCATCTCGTTACGTTGATGCCAAGTTTTTTTTTGTCATTTTCCTACAATTACTCTTGTTCTGTGATTTCTGACTCAAGGGGCATGGTAAAAAGTACCCGAAACCCGGCGTGCATGGATGCATCGACCAATGAATGTTGATGAAGCGAAAGATATCTGCCAGGATCGTGGCAAGTGACAGACACTGGTCTCTGCCTTGCCTACCTCTCCGGGATACAGGCGTGAGTTTATGTCATGTTTATATGATTGCTCTCCTTTGGTGGCACTAGTTAGCACCGAATAGCCCTTTAAATGCAAACCAATAAATTATGTCTGCCAAGGCGGTAGCATGGACCATTGATTGCAAACAATTGAATAAAATATGAACGCAATCTATATGAAGTAGTGAGTGACGTAGTCGCAGTCACAGACAACCAACATGTTGTACAGTGCTTAAAAAGTGCATACAAATGAATAAATTGTTTGCACTATAATTTTACGTATAGTAACTGTATTCATCATCATCAGCCATTTGACGCCCGCTGCAGGAAATGGCCTCCTTCGTGATTTTCATGACCATGAGGGGTTTTGCCACAATCGCCACGCTTGGCAGGCGGGCTGGCGATCGCAGTACGCGGTTGGAATCTCAGGAAGACGCTGCTGCCCGTCTCCTGGTAATTGATTTCCTTAGTCGCCTTCTACGACAGCATCCACGGAAGGAAATGGAGTGACGCTGTTCTTAATCCGGCGCCACACGGTAACTATTATTCAATCATTTGAATCTTCTCCTACAAACATTAAAATGCTGGGAACCGAACCCGTAACCTCTGCATTAGAATCTTAAAACAATGCTTTTTAGATATGCTGTTGTTCGGACACTTTCTCTTGTTATAATTTACTATATGCGATACATTGAAGATTTATTGTTAGTGATGTGTTATTTTTAAGTTTAAATTATTTTGTGGTTTGATGTATTTTATTGATATTTTATTGGATTGCAGGCGGAAAAATTGTTTACATTTCGAAATATGGCGCAATATTTGTGTTCAATAATATTTTTTTCATTCATAAAGTGATGAGATAAAAAGTATCCGGAACCAGTGTGCGTGCATGCAACGACTAATGAATCTTGATGAAGCGAAAGAGATATGTCAGGATCGTTGCAAGTGGCATACTCTGGTCTCTGCCTACCCCACTGGGATACCGGCGTGTGTTTATTGTTATGTTATAAAGTGCCTTCAAATGTCTCCCTTAAAATTTGACAGTTTTCCACACGAATTATGTCAAAAATCAACAGGCGGAACTGCCCGGCAGGCTGTCTATATTTCCGCTGTCGACGGATTGTTAACAGGAAACTGGAAGCCATTGGAGGGCGCTATATACTAGGCAGGATAGTTAGGCCGAAATCCAGACAAGTCTGGAGGTCGTTGCCATGCCAACGGGACACTGTAGCCTGGAGTAGGTGGGGTAACAGGGCGTTATTTTTAGAACTACCCAGATGGGTGTTGGCGGTCGATACTGCTATATCGGACGGGACCTACAGACTGAATATTGAATATGTAGGTAAGTAACTATTTATATTATGGTGTTATAAAACACGATTCCTTAAAATACTCCATAGCCGCCATATACCAGTAATAACTTCAACACAATCACTTGTCCTGGTCCCAAACTAGAATACCCTGCGAAATGGTCACCAGGCAAGGACATCACAAAGGAACATGTGTAATGCACCCAGACTGAGGCTATTTGTACAGCGGCCCCAGTGGGAATCGAACCCACGACCTCCGGCGTGGTAAACAGACGTGATACCGCTAGACCAACGAGGCAGTCTGTGATATTGACTTTACAAAAGCTAGTATACCTATAGATGTGGGTGGAACGGCCGGTAAGGGACGTCCTAGGCGGTTATTCTTCGACCAAACAGGGAATGTATCAGCAAAGGGCAAGATAAAAAGTACCCGAAACCGTCGTGCGTGCATGCAACGACTAATAAATGATGATGAAGCGAAAGAGGTCTGTCAAGATCGTGGCAAGTGGCAATCCCTGGTCTGCCTACCCCTCCGGGATACAGGCGTGAGTTTATGTAATGTACCACTTGCAAACCGCCGCCGGGATAGTGCGAGGTGGCTGGGGACAGGGGGATGGATAGCAGTAGGGGGGCGTGGATGTCGTAGAAGGCGACTAAGGAAATCAATTACCAGGAGACCGGCAGCAGCGTCTTCCTGAGATTCTAACCGCATAGGTACTGCGATCGCTAACCCGCCTGCCGAGCGTGGCGATTATGGCAAAACCCCTCATGGTCATGAAAACCACGAAGGAGGCCTATGTCCTGCAGTGGGCGTCAAATGGCTGATGGTGATTAGAGAGGCTTTTGCCCAGCATTACAAAAGCGGTTACTTTAAAAAAAAAACTATTTTCAACGTGGCTAGTTCCAGTTCTACCTGAGATTGCCTTATAGTTGGGCCATTGTACCTACCATTGAATTTTAAAATTCAATTATTGTACCTAGCAAGCGCATAGTTGGGCCACGATGTTTTCCTTCACAGCTAGCGAGAGGTATTACTACCATTCAATGTTGCTACTAAAACTTCACAAATGTGATGTCGGCGTTCGGCATCGCTGCCGACGCTTGTGACCTCTTTTGACGCATACAATTTCAGCCTGTAGTTAGGTACAAAATGCGGGCTAGGCTGGAATCCAGGCAAGCAGTATTGATCCGTCTCCACTCCACGGCCTGTCTGGAGGTCGGGCCACGCGGTCGGTGACCGGAAAGTGTGCCTGTCCGAAACTAGCACTTATATCGTGAGCAGTAAGTGCCAAGTTTCGCTGAGGATTGTACACAGGTTCTTGGCACAGACTGTACCTAAGTTATCGAGCGGCCGTTCGTCGCATAGCGCACAGATGGTGATGAAAATTCTGCGGTAACGCCCTATGTTATAAAATTATTTGTTTTTACGTGTAATTATAGTAGTTTTAGCTACCGAGATTCAATCCCATCATCATCAGCCATTTGACGCCCACTGCAGGACAAAGGCCTCCCTCGTGGTTTTCCAAGCTTCGCGGTCTTGTGCCGCCCGCATCCAGCGACACCCCGCCACTCTAACCAGGTCGTCAGACCATCTGGTGGGGGGCCTTCACAGGCTGCGTCGTCCGGTCCCCAGTCACCAGGTCAGAACTTTTTCGCCCCAACGGCCTTCAGTTCTCCGAGCTATGTGCCCCGCCCACTGCCACTTCAACTCAGCAATTCTTCGAGCTATATCAGCAACTCGGGATCTTCTGCGGTCTCCTCATTCCTGATTCGATCAAGCAGAATTCAATCCCGGATACCTACATATACCTACTCTCTCTTTCTGAGAGAAGGCCGTTTTTAATGTGCGCTATTTACTCAAGCCTCTGAAAGAGATTTTAGGCTATGCAGGGTTACCTCTGAGATAAGAATAATTATTTGCTTTTGGTACAGGTCATTTTCTAAAGGTTCCTAAACATATACCTGAGCATAGTACAATAGAACGTCGATTACCCGATCTAATTGGGGGACATGGGTGTTCGGAAAACCGGTTTATTATATGTACTTGTATTTGTCAACAAAAACCATTCTTAAAATAATTTCTATTCCTTTTATTGCAACTCTCTCTCTCTCTCTCTCTCTCTCTCTCTCTCTCTCTATCTCTCTCTCTCTCTCTCTCTGAGAGAAGGCCTGTGCCCTTATGATGAGGCAAAATCGACAATTAAAAAAAAATATTTTATTTAATTTGTCCGCTAAAGCAAGCCCACCTGCTTACGAGTAGCTTGGTCACGCACTTTTTTGAGGACTGGTCGCATTCGGCTTGTGCTTTAAACCATCGCAACGCGTAGGTATTTATAAAAAATTTAAATGGTTCAGAAGCAGCAGGTCTGTTTTGATCTTCATTATTTGAATCACTAGTTGATGAATTACCTACTGGTGGCGTCAGTCACGAAGTCTACAATTTCACTATCGTGCATATTGGGTGTCCGTTATCTTCATCGGAGACATATATTCATTGTTGAAGCTTCTTGACCACAGATATTCATTGTTGAAGATTCTTCATCACAAATATTAATTGGTGAAGCTTCTTCGCCAGAAATATTCATTGTTGAAGCTTCTTCACCACAAATATTAATTGGTGAAGCTTGTTCGCCACAAATATTCATCACCAAAAATAGTGGAGAAGCGGGGCGCGAGGTTCGTAGCCAGTGCGTTCGGATGATAGACCTTCGGATAATCGACGCTCTACTGCTCTACGTTATTATAAAACACAAACTTTACTTGATGTGTTTCTGGAATTGCATTGAGGCAACCCTGTCGTACCCTGTATGCGTCCCACTGCAGGACAGTCATTCTTATTTTATTTTGTTTATGAATGCGCTCCATCAGAATGCATCAGCTTTTACCATGAGAATTACAATGTATGTAGAGATCTTTCCGTTTTATAAAAACTACCCAGCGACTAATTAATATTGATGAAGCGAGACGTTTGTCAGGATCGTGGTAATTGGCAAACCCTGATCTCCCACTACCCCTCAGGGCTGCAGGCGTGAGTTTGTTTGTGTGAGGCCCCCTCGAACAGTTTGCCAGAAGCTCTCCATCCTAGCCGGATGCAGCGCTATATTTCGCTAAGGTCTATGGTCCACCACGTGAAGTCATAAAGTCATAATGTATTGACAATAATTGTTTTATTTATATAAATTTATTCATTAGAAATAATGCAAGACAATAATTAGGTACACTATTTGGTCTAACTGCAGTTTTTAATTTTATTTACATTCCTAAGCGGATTCCTAGTATTCCCCAGCCAGACATGGGTCAATAAAATGGTCATCCTAAGCGCCCAACCGAATTGTAACGGCATTGGCCACTTGCTAGTCTTTTAATCTTGATTTGAAATTGCGTAATCTTAACAAGCCATCTGCAATGCAGGCCTAGATCCTGCCTCAGTGCGCAAATTGAGAGACCGTCTCCTTCCTACAGCGCTGGTCTTTATCCTTCAAAGTATTAGTACGACGTTGGAGGTCACCAAAATACTCACTTTTACAATGCCGTGCCGTCTAAAACTTTACAAACAGAAGGGCTGCACGTAAGAGAAGCCATCTTCGTCTTTATGGTCTTCAAGTTAAGGTGCTAGCGAGAGCATGGCCAAAAGTTTAGGAAACTAGTGTGCCACCCACGGCTTTACTCCTACATGGGGCGTTGAGTAATTGTAATGATAGTGAGTGTACATTGATATAACCTTCCTACTTCTTAGGTATCTGTCATCATAAGTGACTTTTACTACGAGTGTCTTTACGATCTGCAGTTATTGTAAGTAGACGCTGTACTCTAGATGAAATAAATGGGTGAGTAACACCCACACAGTAATGTTGGTAATGTGGTAGGTAAGAGTGACTGAGAGACTGAGGACTTGAACAAATCAAACAAAATACGGCCCCCAGCGGGAATCGAACGCAATACCTCCCCGTCCGTATGGCGCCGGATTAAGAATAGCGTCAGTCCATTTCCTTCCGTGGATGTCGTAGAAGGCGACTTAGGAAATCAATTATGTAGGTGACCAGCGCAGGAGACGGGCAGCAGCGTCTTCCTGAGTTTCCAACAGCATACTGCGATCGCCTTTTTCACGCCCTCGCCCCACGTCCCTTCAGTGTTGCCAGCCCGGGGCATGGAAATCAAAGCAGTAATAATAGAGCGCGCCTCTCTCTCTCTCTCTCTTTCTCTTCTGGTGCGCCATTTTACTATTTTCACTCGATACCTCGACGCGTTCCCAAGATAACGGACGGACGAACAACAGTGATCCTATAAGGGTCCGTTTTTCTTTTTGAGGTACGGAACCCTAAAAAACAGCTACTTGGCAGTTAAAGAGCAATTTCAGAGGTAAGAGCGCTTTATTAATTAGTCTATTTTATAGATCTACAATTAATGGTTTACTATGATAATTCGACGTACATTGCAAAGTCGACTAACCAACATATTACAAGTAGGAAGACTACGACGAATTGACACAATAAACTACGAATTGTAGTTTTATGAAACTCGGTCCTGTAAGTGAAACGAACGCTTGCAAAAACCTGATTTAGTATTTTCACCGAAAATTCCTTTAAACCGTGTTAAACTTCATCTTTATGCACTCGAATGGAGAGGTCGCCGTTGTTTACGGCATGCACCCACAGCCGCGACACGACCGGAATCGAACCCGGGACCCGCTCACCCACGGCTGACTCACGGCCCGTCCGCCCACGCGGCGCCGGCGCAGTGACTCTAGCACGGTCGCAACCGCAATGCCATCGTATTACCATATTACCAGTAAGTAAGTCGTTCGCACTTCTGATGTAATAGTGCACGAAGTTATTAACGATAGTCAAGCCATCAGTGCCAACTAGAGCCACTAATGGAAAAAGTAATATCGATTTTATAATACATTTATACAAAAACTGAACATTATAAATCTCAATCATCATCATCAACCCATTATGTCTCCACCGAGGGGCACGGGTCTCTTCCCTGAGGAAGGTATAGGCCATACTCCACCACGGGGGCCAAGTCCGGATTGGTGGAGGGTTGTAGACTAGTGGCTCGTCTACTGTCAGAAGTTGTCAAGCCGCCCTAAGGCCTCTGACTTGGCTTAACGACTGCCATCTATCGACGGCAGCCGGCACCAACAGCACCAAAAATCTCAATAATGGCGATTAATAAAGCTATTTTTAGAACCTATAGCCTAGAAATTGGGGTCAACAGGCTTTCATCGATTTCGGCTAAAAACGGCCGTTTTGGTAGTCCTTGGTTCCGGATAAAGTCCATGGGAATGGAACCTACGACGTCTTCAACGTTTTACCGCTAGACCAACCGGGAAGTCCAAGCATAAGAATCCCGTGATCGTGTTGGTTTAATTTAGATGTACACTTTAAAATTGAGGTTTCCAACTATAACTTACGATCTTTAAAATAAATGGTTTGCTCTATAATTTTACCGATAGTGACCTCGTACGGAACCCTAATAATAGGACCGCTCAGTATTACTCGAGGGTGTCAAGCGTGTGTGGGTTAACCGGTTACTTTATGTATGACACGCGTAGGAGTCCGCAGTAACAGCTGCTTGGGAGGTTTCAGCTTTCGTTTTGGCGATTATGATCAAGCCGACACATAATATAACATTAAGCACCATTAAACGTCTCACAGCAGGGCACAGGCCTTCTCTCAGAGAAAGAGAGAGAGAGAGAGTGAGCACGGGCTTAAATTTATAAATTACTAGCTGACACGGCAAACGTTGTTTTGCCATATTATTCGCCTACGACCTATTCTCAGACCTACTAAATATACACAAATAAATTCATAATAAAAATCGGTGAAGCCGTTTCGCAGGAGTTCGATAACAAACACCGTGACACAAGATTTTTATATGTATATTACATTTATATTAATATTCCTATTTGCGCCGACTGCCCGTCTCATTTTTCCTTCAGCAACCATCATCATCAAAACCCATCATCAACCCATAGCAGTCCACTGCAGGACATGGGTCTCTCCCTGTATGGGAGGTTTGGCCGTAATCTCCACACTTGGCAGGCGGATTGGAGATCGCAGTGTTTGGTGGTCTGGTGTCACAGGTCGACGCTGCTGCCCGTTCCCTGGTTTCCGTTTTTTTAGTCGCCTCTTACGACACCCACGGGAAGTAAGTCGTGGTCGTGAAGTCGTGGTAAGCGTTGCTGGTTGTACAATTACTTAAAATACTCAATTGTTACCTAAGTTGCTGTTACCACTCATTGTATAATTGTTTGTTTACCCAAATAAAATAAAAAATAAAATAAAAAGTAATGGGGTGGCTCATTCTAGGCCGGAGCCACACGGCGCCATAGGGTTGTCTGGGAGAAATTTCTTTTAGCAATAAGGCCGCCAATTGTACTGTGTATTTTTCAATTTTTTATGTCATGTGCTCTAGGGTACAATAAAGAATATTCTTATCTTATTTATTACTAGGTACAATTTTTTTGTAAATGAAATGTGCATTTTAACGATAATCAAGTATAGGCAGGAGATCATGAAGGCATAGAGACCGATGCCCAGTAGTGGGCTAGATAATATACTGTACGACTGTACGATACAGTCGACGACACGTAAACCTTAACATTTTAGTAGCAAATTCGCCAGTATTCCCCTCCGGGATACAGGCGAGACTTTACGTATGAATGTAATCACCCGTAATACAACTATGTGCTCTACTTAGTTACGTTACGGGCGCCTTTTCAACAAAAATATAAGTGTTGATGTGCTGTCGACTATAACATCCTTGCTTGCACCCAAGGCTGTCCTAGTCCTCAGTACAACGGTCAAGGTCACGCACGTAAGGGGTAGAACCTCAGACAAAAAAACCGGACGAATGCGTGTCGGGCCACGCGCAATGTAGGGGTCCGTAGAAAGAGGGTTTTTTTTCCTGCTTTACAGAACTAACAACTTCATCGAAGTCATTTTCAAGGGATTTTGTTAGAAATTGGTTGCCTATTACTCGTTAACTAGTAAAGCCTACTTAGGCGTGATACTTTTCCTTTTAAGTTCATTATATTTGCTACTACCCTGAATTTTTTCACGTCTCTACAATCAACCGTTTAGCCAGGAGAGGTTGGGACGCCCTACTCGGACATAAAATTGCGCTTTAAAGCTTAATATTTCGCAAACGGAATCCTAAATCAAAGAATCAAATCAAATCAAATCAAATAATATTTATTATCGTAAAGAATAATACACAGAGGCAAATAAATGTTACTTACACAATGCTTAGACTGTAAAAGGTTTAACATGTGTAAATATCTTTGAGTAACGGTGACCCCACACTAGGCATAGCCTGTATCGTGGGCGTCACGACGACGAGAATGGTCTTCCTTCACCCATAATATCTTTCAGCGACCAATCCAACGATGCCCCACCTGATGGGGTAGACGAGAAAAAAAAATCATCCCCACTTTTCATGTTAAGGGCAGGTACAGTCAAAAAAAAAATCCTACAATTTATTCTTTAACTTTTTCGGCGTGATAAATACGTATACACAACATATTAGTAGATTATGTACTAAGGGAATAAAACCATGTATTATGTCATGGGCGGCATATTGAACCATGAGCGGAGCGAAGGACTCCGAGTTAACTCGCGAGCGCAGCGAGGGAGTTAAATTTTAACTCCTGAGCGAAGCGAGGGAGTTATGTAGAGTCCTGAGTGAAGCGAGGGGTTCATACCGCCCGAGACTAAGACATGTTTTATTCCAGAGGTGAATACTCTACTTTTCACACCATCTGGGAGACAATAAAAAGACAGGGCTGCATAAGTTGAAAATATGTATTAAAACCTGAAATTAAATATAAAGTCCACACTCTTTTACGGCTTAGCAACTTAAATTGAATATAACTTTTAAATTCGTATTTGCAATTCGCGCCTTTTTTTCTTTTTTTTGTTGGTGTTTCGCGCGGTCACAGGACACAGTATTTCAGAAAAAAAAGAAAAAAAAGAGGTGAGTTTCGAACAACAATTCGAATTTCGAATTGCAATGCGGGGCTTCTCCATAGTTTTCATGCGAATTTTTACATTCTAAATTCAAATCACTTTATTCCCTAGGGAAATTCTTCATTATTATTGCCCTCGAGAGACAAGGCCATGCTTTACGATGATATTTGACGGTACGTAATAAGGCATTGTCGAGCAGGAAACCAAATTACAGCTTTCTAGTACCACCGGTCATTGCGCTAGGCCGCGGACGGACAGACGGACATGGCGAAACTATGTAATCGTTTATTATTATTATTATACAGGGTATGCCGTAAATAATGGATGACCGTGAAACCGTTTCTTCAGTTTCGATAATTTGACCTCATACCGAGTCATATTTGGAAAAAGCAAGTAAAAATTAATGTGTGGCAAATCAGGAAAGTGTCAAACTGGCAACAAGGCCACACGCACGTGGCATGCGACTTACTTTTAGGGCGGGGTTATGTACCCAATTGAGGATGATGTCATGCCATGAGTCACTCTGACTACCCTCTGGGGTTGGCAGGGGGTTGGTGGGGCGGGCGGGAGAGGGCGGTTGGGGTGACTCAATCCTCTTTGTGACTTCTTTCTTATTTTATTCGGTACCTTAAGTACTAGATCTGTTATTCGTAAGCAAGTAAGTTATGTAGTCTTTAAGTCCCACTGCAGACGGTATGGGATTAATATTACTTTCCCTTAGTTTAAGTTTGTTTTTTTTAATTATTATTTTTTTCTTTCTGGTGACATCTATTCCTAGTAGTATGTAGGTATATTTTTCGTTCATCTCCTCCCTTCATATGATAATTTTTATTTATGTATGTTTATTCTATATTTATCTCATATTTATGTACCGTTTATATATGTGTATTAAATATATAAATATCTTCCTTAGTATTGTTTAGTTGCACCGACTACCCGTCATTTAGCTTCTCATTTTTTTTCCGTCAATGTTTGTCAGGAAGAAATTACTTTTAGTAATAAGGCCGCCAATTGTACTCTGCTATATTATTGTTAAATTCTCAAATGTAATTCCTGGTGTACATACAATAAAGAATATTCCATCTATCTATCTATCTAATAACCACGCGTGCCCACCGCGTATATATTGGCGTTTATTAGTCGCTGCAGGCACGCACATCGGTTTCGGGTATTTTTTATGTTGCCCTTTACTAATACTATTTGGAAAAAGTGTCTGATTATATTCTCAATCATGTTTTTTGTTTTTTTGTACCCATGACCGAGAGCCTAAGGCAAAAAACCTAGGACTAGATAGATAGCATGAACGTCAAAAACTGCCCTTTGACGGGCCTTAACAGATCCTCTCCGTATGTCAGCAAAAATCCTCGACTTGGCTTTAGTTTTGACCTAATACGGTATGCGGTGAGACTGCGTCATCTATTGATTCAGGCAGCCGTGGGAGGAATCGGTAACATTATGCCAACTATAAGTAGGTACGTTGTCAATGTTTCTTCGTTTTGCACGTCCACGTCCTGCCTGCGTTGTTAGGATTACCATTTCTGGGCCATCGTGAATTTTGTTTATCTCAAGTAGCTTAGTAGTATTTGAGTCATTCCCAGCCGGGCCGCGTTTGCTACAACTACAATTCATAGTTCTTAGGCCGCGTTTAATCAATCACTAATCAAAAATATAATAAATATTTTCAACGTAAAGAATTTACATGATGTTTGCTGAATGTCGATTTACATGATGTTTGCTTAATGTCAATTTACATGATGTTTGCTGAATGTCAATTTACATGATGTTTGCTGAATGTCAATTTACATGATGTTTGCTGAATGTCAATTTACATGATGTTTGCTGAATGTCAATTTACATGATCTTTGCTGAATGTCAATTTACAATGTTAGCCGCTGCCCTCAGGCCGTGTTAATAAAACTACTATTCGATCATGCATGACAAAACAAATATATCGAGCGAATGTGGATGGAAGGGCTGGTACCCTTACCCAGACCAGATCCACGACCCAGACGGACATAATTCGACCAAATAGGGGATGTATTAGCAAAGGGCAAGATAAAAAGTACCCGAAACCGGCGTGCGTGCATGCAACGACTAATGAATGTTGAGGAAGCGAAAGTGAAGTCAGGATCGTAGCAAGTGGCAGTCCCTGGTCTCTGCCTACCCCTCTGGGATACAGGCGTGTGTTTATGTTATGTTATGATATGTTATGTTATTCGATCATTGCAATTACAATTTTTAGTATTCTGATTTCCGGTTGTTCAATGTACATCGAATTGTATAGTAAAGCATGATAACAGTTCTATGAAAAGGGGCCCAGAGGCTTGATTATGCGCACAATCCTGAAGGATTCCTAAAATCCTTACAGTTGCTAGTCGGTCTATGAGAATATTATATAAGTACGTCAGGAGTAACTTCAAAGCTGTGGGTAGGGCTACCCTATAATGGAAATACTAGAAATAATTATAAGCTGTCGTTCCCAAGATTCAGGCTGGCGAAGGTTAATTAATAATATCCCTTATGGGGCTTTGTATACGTTTTTACAATAAGATCCCTGGATATAATAGGTATTAAGCTTGCCAGAAACGCGGTTCAAAAAATGTGGTACAGTTTGTGCCAAAAGGGCTAATATAACATTAAAGATTACTTAGATGACAAAGATCTGGAATTAAAGCCAGTTCAATGCGTTAGTTCTTGGTTTTAGAATAATATGTAAACTCTGCAAAGTGATCTATCAGGATCGTGGCAAGTGGCAGTCCTTGGTCTCTGCCTACCCATCTGGGATACAGGCGCGAGTTTATGTATGTATGTAAACTCTATTAATTAAGAAACATATTTGAAAAACTAAGTTTAAAGCTTGTTCACATTTTCTCCAAAATGATCTACACCTACTTAGGTTTACTTGTAACGTTCATTGAGTCACGGTTTGTGTGTTATTTTGAATAAAAGCATTTTGATTTGATTTGATACGTCTTCTGTAAAATTGTACTTATATTCTACAACCAAACACGATAGAGCCTTGTAGAGTGCGATTACTTGGTCGAAAACGTATCGAGCGACCCCAACAGAGTTCACAGCGTGCGGCAGTCAAGCTCCATACGTACAGTCGACAGCACAACAACCTTTATGTAAATTGAGTGCACGTATGTAAAGGTCGATGTGATGTCGACTGTACGAATCATCAAGCCAAGGCGGCGCCGTGCACGCGTGCTATTCCAAAAAGTTGCAAAATTATCGAAAGCAAATAAAAACTTGTTAGTGATGTAACCACATGATTGTATTCTTTTTGTTGCACTAACCCGTGCTGAGGACAATTTTTAAAAACCTCTTACTAAAAACCTGTTACTCGGGGCTGCAAGTGATGTAAAATTACTCCGGCCAGATGTCGCTGCCTGTAATACAGAGAAGTTTGTAAAGAGGCTCGAAATTTCGCTGATGCCTGCACTTGCCCATTAGCTCATTTGGGAGAGCGCTGGCACGGCTAGCCAGAGGTCGCGGGTTCAAGTCCTGGCATGGGTGGAATTTTTAGCCTCTAAATAGGTTTTTAAAAGGTGTAACCACAGTTCAGCAAACAGATCGATGAATTATTAGAAAGCCTGACGAAGCAGGAGGCTAGCTATCTCGGGCAAATCGATACAACGCTCGAGCACACAGCCTGGAGGGGTCAATGTACACGTGCAGTGCATGCAATGCGCAGCCTGGGTTGCCAGATTGCGGATTACCATCTGTGAGGATTATATATATAGCATTTACATTTTTGTTGCAAAGTCGTCCTTAACATAACTGATTAGAGAGCACGTATGTAAAGGTTGATGTGCGGTCGTACTAGAGCCTCAGATGGAAAAAATATATATCTTCTTTTGAAGATTGCTTTTACAAAAAACCGGCCAAGTGCATTTCGGGCCACGCGCAGTGTAGGGTTCCATAGAAAGAGGGATTTTTTTATCTGCTTTAGAGAACTAATAACTTCATCAAATAATTTTCAATCGATTTTGTACGATGTTGTACCCAAAGCCTACTTGGCCGTGACAGACTTATGAATTTTGAAAATTGAATTTTTTCACGTTTCTGGAATCAACTGTTTAGCCGGGAGAGCTAAACAGTTACGGGACGCCCTTCTCCGACAAAAAAAAAATCGCGCTAAATCTTAAATTTCGCAAACGGAGTCCTAAATCGAAAAATGGTTTACCCACAATATTTTTTTACGACCAATCTAACGATACCACTGGGGTCTGGGCGAGAAAAAACATTGCATCCCTAATGAGGGTTTTTTAAAGATAAGATAAGATAAGCATCTTTAAAAAAATAATACAGTACCGCAAGTTACCGATAGATGGTGCTGACGTCACATGATATGTCAAAATTGAGATGACATCACTGTACCTTCTCTGTGGTTTCTGTCACGTTGCTTGCTTGTTTCGTTGGAGAGATGTTTAGATTATCACAGATTAAAACGATGTACAACATTTAAAAGGTATGATGACATTTGTTCTCCTTGCAGCGCCATCTAGTTTTTTAATGAAACTCAACTGAAAGCTGTCATTGAAAAGCCCTCATTGAGCTACACCTAAATACCCGACATTTTTTTTCAGATTATCTACCGTTTTGGCCGAGTAATAAATAAGTACGTTTCGCAAAAATTGTATGAGAACAGAGACGACGCCACTAGAAAGCTGCAATTTGGCATAGATATACTCATTCATCACGCCGATAAAACGGTAGGATAAAATCTCTAAATGCCTGGAGGCAAGCCTCCCTACGCCTAAATTTGAGATTGGTCGTTGAAAAATATTGTGGGTGTAGAAAACCAATTTTTCGATTCAGGGTTCCGTTTGAGAATTATTAAGCTTTAAAGGGCAAATTTTTGTTAGAGGAGCCTGTTGGCCTATTTTTATTTATGGACGTTGGCCAACTGACAGCTAGTATGACTGACATAGTAGATTAACAGAATAGCAGTGTAGAGCGAGAAATCGGGGGTAAGTCTCGTCTCTACCCGTACGGCTGGCAACACTGCGCAGTAGACGGTGACCGTCTGACGGTCCCCCGCCGCCCCCGCAGGACTTGAGCTGGAGCAGTCAATACGGTGCTCGCTGACACATTTAAATCAAGTAGTAATATAGGCCATCGGCCAGAGAAAACGTCATGCTATCATCAACCACGAAGACTGAGGGGCATAGGCGCCCAGCCTTTTTGAGCCATCTCAAATAAAAATCGAATCCAAAAAAAATTTGAAAAAATTTCAAAAAACTTCAAAACACTACAGCACTAAAAAGTTACAAATAATTTAAAAGAATACCTTTAAATTAGACGTAAATGTATATATGTGGATATTGTAGAAGTATAATTTGCAGTCGGTGCGCAGTATCATGACCAGGGGACATATGTACCTATATATCGACTTACCATGAATTGAAGTTCTACGAAAAAGGACCCTGAAATGAAACTTTGTAGTTGCTGGCCTTAGAGTATAAATAATGTATTTCTATGTTACGGGCTACCGTCCTTAATTAGGAGACTACATGAAAAGGAGCCATTACAAAGAACAAACCGCACTTTTGAATAAATTATAGTCACCAACAAAAGTGCCATTTCTTTCATTATATTTCTATCATTTTTTTTTCATATTTTCATTTTTTGCTCCTATATCGAAATTACTGCCCCGTCCCAAATACCACTGCCACTGCATAAAAAGAACGTAAGTACATGGATTATACAGGGTGTACCGAAATCCTCATGATTTACCCTAAAAGGACCCCTCCACACAAACGACCACCTTTATTCTTATATCTTATTTTATCTTACCATTACTATAATAATAATTCCCACGCAACACAATCACTTTTCCTGCCCCTATATTGCGCGCACCAAACCCTGAGTGATTCCGATCGTCTAACCAGTCAGCTTTCAAATTAGCATGGAATCCGGATTGAACTCAGGATTTGTTGCGTATAATTAGGCCTCAGGTCCTAGGCTAGGATACCCTGTGTAGTCAGCACATATATTTTGGGCACCGGCTTTAAATTATACTTCTACAATACCTAGATGATACATACTTCTAATTATTTAAATTAGATAGATAGATCATTTATTTACATAAGTCACACACACGTATACAAAGCATAAACACAACTAATTACAAGAAACAGCACAAAGAAAACATATTACAAAGCAGAAACACACATGCAGAGCAAAAACATTTAGATTTTAAGTACATGGTACGGTAATGTACCCATTGGTGAAAAGAGACAACGTAGGTGTGTCAAATGTAAATGGGCTCCGACTCAGCATGTGCTGAAAGTTTGGGACAAACTTCAGCGCTGATATTCTGCCGGTACCCGGTGTGAGCGGCATGCAGCGCCAAGAGGTGAGGTAAATTATTTCAAACTTTTTAGTGCTGTAGTGTTTCGAAGTCGGTTTTTATTTTTTATTTAATTCATAACGTTATCGCGACGTTAACTTATCAGTATCACCTAAGTAATTAAAATGTATGTAGGTATGGAACAAACAGCTGATGTTGTTTTCGCGATGTCGAAGTTTTCCTCGTACAGTCCCGGTTTCTTAATTAAGACTTTCTCCAAGTAAATAAGTACCTAACTATCTTGTTCTTTTTTAGGGTTCCGTACCCGAAGAGGGCCAAGCGGGACCCTATTACTAAGACTTCACTGTCCGTCTGTCTGTCTGTCTGTCACCAGGCTGTATCTCATGAACCGTGATAATTTTCACAGATGATGTATTTCTGTTGCCGCTATAACGATGAATACGAAAAAAAGAATAAAATAAATATTTTAGGAGGGCTCCCATACAACAAACGTTGTCTAAAGACAGCGCTCGCCATCTAGCGGCCATCTATGTATAGTCCGCACAGATCTTTTTGGCGGTAACGTGAACATAGTCACAGATCGTTTACACATCGCTTACTTTCGTTACAGTGTGTGAGTAATTGAAGTAGTGTGATGCGTAGTAAATTACTATTAGACAATAAAATTGCTAAAGTAGTCAATTACTCACACATACACTGTAAAGACAGTAAGCGATGTGTAAACGATCTGTGACTATGTCCATGTTACCGCCAAAAAGGTTTGTGCTGACTATACTAGTTTGCCTCGCTGTCGACATCTGCAGATCAACCTTTACAGTTGCAGTAAGCCCGTAACAACCACACAACTGAGTAGAGTCACTCATGGAAGGCGTGATGTCAACTGTACCTACTTACTTACTTATTTAGGTCAAGGCCGACTTAGGAATAGGGTATGCGATGAGTAAAATATTCGATCATCATTAGAATGGCGGCCAGTGGACTTGCTATGGACCATAGTTTCTTTTCCAGGAAAATATTGTTTATTTAGAACAGTTCGTCAGCTGAACAGATTCGCAACAACGACATAATTATAAAAAAGGCCAAGTGCGTGTTGAAAGTAGAGTTCCGTAGAAAGAGGGTTCACTCGGACAAAAAATTGCGCTTTAAAAAATGTCTTCCTACTCCCACCATATTTTTCAACGACAAATCAACGATGGCTTTTTCCGTCGACGGACGGACGGACAACAAAGTGAACCTATAAGGGCTCCGTTTTTTCCTTTTAGGCACGGAACTCTAAAAAACAAAAATATCATACTTAATTTATGGGCTAAGTTAGGACCACAGAACATAGGCTGTTCTGTGGATATGACCGATTGAAACAAAGTTATTTCAACGTTACAAGTAGGACGAAACTATAGGTAGTATAACTTTGTATACGGTACAATTTAGTGCTGGAAAATTGTCTAGAATGTGATTAACATTTTCAGAAGAAGTTATACCTACAAATATTTATTTAAATACCTATACAAAAAGCGATGATATCCCACCAACACATAGTGTAAAAATTGGCCAAATTTGTTAAAAAGACAATGAAGGGCTCACCGATAAAAGAATTGTGAACTACATGGATGTCGACCCCTATGTATGAAAGTACTTAACTCAAATCATAAGTTCTGCAGTAATGTAGACGCACAACATTCTTAGCTTGATTCAAAAGGAAGCTTATTAGGTTTTTGATTCAAGAAATATTTATCCGAGCATTTAATTTAATTTTATTATGTATATTAAAAGTAAGCCAATGATGTGAATATGTAAAAAAGAACCAACCAAGGCCCCGTTTCATAAAATTACAATTTATTGTTAATAAATTAAGACAATTCGATGTACGTTACCTTGCCGTGTCTTCCTACTTGTTAATCTGTGACTTAATCGACTTTGGAATGTAGTTACATCGAATTGTCATAGTAAACTATGAATTGAAGTTCTATGAAATAGCTAGGTAACTTTTTTGTTTAAAATTAAGTTTTCTCTAAGCTCTCTAAGCTACTCTCTCTCTGAGACAAGGGCTGTGCCCTATAGTGGGACGTATATTAGGCTGCTTATGTAAGTTTTCTCTACCATACTCTACCGTGGCTAGCATCGACGGGCACTCACGTCTAGCTTGCATGAAATCAGTTTCTTTACAGGCGACTTTGCAACAAACAAAATCATGAAGGTCGACTATGAACCGATAACTCTCGGCAAGGTGAGTTCGATAGAGAAGCGGTTCCTCATACTGCTTAGCTACAGCACTAAACCAATAGTGCGTGGCGGGAATACCGTGAAGTTGGCAACAGATTCAAGATGGTGGCCGGCCGACCAATGAGAGCGCGCGACGCTGCGCCCGCGCGGAGGCGACGCTCGCCTCAAAAATCCCCCCCGAGCTCATCGGCTGATCAAATCTGCGAGAAGTGAAGTGAGAGACTCGTGTCTAGTGCAATAAGTTAATTTATTTTCTATATTTTTAATTTAATAACACACTATAAACATGAGGGAAATCGTGCACATTCAGGCCGGCCAGTGCGGTAACCAGATTGGAGCTAAGGTAAGTTATTCGTGGGACAAGTTATGTGGTACACCATGGTGTTGCTAAGTACTTACTGACGTCGGATAACGGTTTTCGCTTATCGCTATGTGTGTGGTGTTCGAGAAATTCTTCTCACATTAACACCTTTATCCAGTTTTACGAGTTTCAGACATACCCCTTTAATAATCTGACTTTACCTTGTATACAACTTTCGATCTCTACGTAGGTTAAAGTTGTTAACTTTTCAGTGAACCTAAAATAACCATAACAAAATACCTTAAAATAACCTAGGACAAAAGCATCGAACACAATTTTAATGAGTTTAAAATTGTTTTCGTAAAATTTGTTTAATTTCGTATTCGAATTTTGAATTTTGCCCGCCATTGTCATTCGCGCACTTTTAGGGCTGGGGTTGTCACTACATATACACTACACCCCGTATCGAAGGTGTTGTTATCACCGGTCGAGCCGGTAAGGATAATAGCAGAGCTGTATGTAAGGTCTACCAGTGGTTAAAAAAAAAAAAACAAGTGACTTTACGTAACTGATGTCAGAGCAGTACATAAATAACCTCGCGTATTAAAATCAACATGTATGACTCACAAGTTGACGTATACAGTGAAGGCTTAAATAAACAATAAATAACACGTCTATTCAAGGCTCTATAAATTAAATGTCCATCTATGGAGATTGCTGGAATGAAATATCCGGTTCTGAGATATTTTGGCCAGTTAAGTCAATTCTAAATGTCACTACTCGGAATGGATATTTGTATTTTTTTTCTTAATCACAAGCTATGCCTTATTTAGCGTAACTGGATATTTTAATAGCTGCTTCTTACCATATGGATGCTGGTCCTGATTTTCTACATCCAAATATGGCGTTTAATTTTAAATTTAATGTATTATGGATGAAGTTAACGACTAATAAACAACACACTAAATTCATCAAGGCCATAAAAATATATAATAATTCACATAATTGTTACAACTACCATACTCCTACCTAACTGTACAAGAACCGTTATTTAATAAAATATGGCTGTGGTATGCATTGCATGACTGCATTTGCTTACACTTAGCCCCGCTAGATAAGCTGATAAAGTGACTCAGCTAATTAAAATTTCAATGGCTTAATGTGAATTACAATAATCTGCTATAGCATCCACTTGTGAAGAATGTTCCTTGAGTGAAATAGCAAAACTATTGATAAGAGATTACGATAAGAGATTAACCTTACGTACTGACATCTAATTGGAGGTCTTTCGTTTACTTTCTACTTACATATCTACAAATTGACAACTGTGGCAATTATTTTCCATTTCGCGAAATATTTAGTGCGTGTCACTGGCGATGGCGGTACCATTGCTCGTGACCACGGAGAGGCAGCCATTAATTGCCAATCCGAATCACCCGAAACTAACGCCAATCGAGACGAATTAAGGTCAATAAGTTAGAAAAGCCATTTCCAAGTTGTACCGTACAGTTTTAATTTAAATTTTTTTTCGTGCTATTTAAATCCACTGTTGATGACAAAAATATGAAAAGCGGTATATCGATATCAATCTATCAGCGTCACGTCAATATTGACACAAAGGATTTATTTTAATGAACAGGAAAGGAAAAGTCATTTGGTACGTATGCAACTGCAAAAATAGACTGACTGAAGTTAAATCGATTTCGTTTGTACTAATGAGCTATGTCAGCTCATGACTGCATAGTTTTTATTAGTCAGAACGTGAATCATAGAAGTCCTGGAATTAAACCGCACTGAAGAGATGTATGTTATGCCCATCTCGACACGGAAAGAACTGGTGAGATACTCAAGCTGTGTCAACATTATTTTGAGTCAGTATTTATTTTAACACCCGTGAATTAGTTGGATAATTTACCGCTGCTGAAAAGACGACGTCTGATTTGAATAATGGCTGGTTTACATTTGCTAAATTTCCGTGCTATTTAAGCATTGATTTTTAAGCATGCTAAATAAAAGAGTGCTAAAAAAAGACGCCGATTTACATTTGCTATTCTTTTTTCATCATAAAAGATAGAAAATGCGAAGAAAGCACTCGCATTGCAAGTCTAAAATATGGAATCTCTAATAATTTTGCAAGGTGTTGAAATAATATCACAGTTATTGGCTGAACGCCTGAAAAACAGGATACTTAACAGATTAAAGTTTTTTCAATTTCTGCATACGCATTGTCTCCTAGAATTTTGTTTTTGTAGCTTTCACTGTAGGAATCCCACAGGCACTCATGTTTTTCATATTCGTTTATTAGTTTAATTGTTAAATCGCGTGTCCATTTTACTTGCGACGCCATTTTTGTTGCTTTTTTTTTTAAAGCACAGATCATGGATAAAAAATCTGACCATCAGTCAGATTTTTTTGCCTGCTAAAAAGGAAAGCGTATTTACATTTGCTAAATGCATGCTGTTTTAGTATGGTCTAAAAAAGCGTGCTAAAAAAGTATAAAAAAATAGCAAATGTAAACCAGCCATAAGATGGGCGAGGTTTCACGGGCAATTTCACTGTTTGATTTATCTACTCAGACAATGGCGAAAAAATATGCTATGATGATTCAACTGTACATCTACTTCCATTGTTACCAGCTTGAAATCTATGTGGTAGGTTATCGTCAGCAAAGGTATAGGTGTGGTAAAGATGTCCCCATTTTTTATCGCCGAAGGAACTCCCAAGTTGGATGCATGATTTGATAACAAAAGGTTGAGGGTATAGATTAGCTGCGGCCAATGAACCGGGCGCCGGTCGTTCGCCGCCCGTCTATATTTGAAACGAACGCAACAGCACTCAAGCACTTTATTTTCTCAAGAGCATTATTCTTATCTCGGGAACCGTTAACAAACCTGACCCTTGCGATGGTGCGTGAATTTGAAATCACTGCCCCTGTTCGCTTTCAAAGCCAAACACAACCAGTCCATTGTAGAGCGAGACTGGTTGCTAGAAACTAGGGTTTCCCTCGCAAGTAGCGCATTGTACGCTCGCCATTCACACGAGCGCTTTCATCGTGTCTACCTTCTCTTATCTAGTTACTGGCAAGAAAGCATGCCTTTCTCGCAACAATCGAACAGCGCCCGATCGCCTTTCACTTTTTGTTGTTATTAAAATCATTACCCTGTCATGAATTTTTTGAAAGGTGATCTCTTTTCGGCTAGAAAAGTAGCCGGCTCTAATGACGGCAATTTCCGCCAGACAATTACATACATGTACGTATAACTGTTTCTGAAATGAGATTCGGATAGTTTGAGTCGATGAACTCATCGCGCGATGCGAATGACAGATCGGACCGTAAAATTTATAATGTATTCGTCGAAAGCCAAATCCCTGAACCAAAAACCCAGCCTCCGTTTAGTTGTTATACCATTTAAGGCAGTGTCAGGCGCTCTGCGCTCGCTTACCCACACAAACACACCTACGATTACATGGATGACATCATACCCATTGCCGGCTGAATTTTAATACATGGCCAACTCAATCAGTAGTCTTTTGTTGTTGTCAAGTTTCTACATTATTTTGACAATTGCGTCAACTGCACTAACAACAAAACACTTTCATTAGGCACGATCTCGTGGGATAGACGTGTATGTATGTACAAAGCTTTAAAAATGAAAACTAACGCTTCGGCATGACGAGAAAGCGATATTTTGACGCCATATGGTCGCGAATTTAGACCAGTGTTTCAAGGAGAATCGAAAACGAAGCTGATTACTGAATATTCAAGAGTAACTAGTTCATAAAAGCTGTCCGAGGTACCTAAATGGGAAGATTTGTAGGCCCGGCCGAACACAGCGGACGTAGGCGATGCCATTGTGTGACTACAGTAACTCATAACATTGTCTTACGTAATCCCGTCGGATGCTTTGTTACACGTTAAAGATGTATTATGCATCCTGCCCGTCTAGCGTTTACGCGATGGTTCATTGAGCTTTATTGTGTCCAACATGCCCCGATGTCAGTTTTAAATATAAGTGAATAGAATTACTTGTAATTGTATTCTATCTATAGAGCAGCCATCGTGGGGCAACAAAATGCATGGTACTTTCGAACCGGTTGGGTTGGAAAGCAGTAACGAGACATGACTTTACAAATGGGCGCGAAGGGCCTCCGTGCTGGAATCTTAATGGATCGTGTCGACGTGAGCTTGTAGTAACGGGTGTCCTCTTTCTTCCGCAGTTCTGGGAAATCATCTCGGACGAGCATGGCATCGACCCCAATGGAGCCTACCATGGCGACTCAGACCTGCAGCTGGAGCGCATCAATGTCTACTACAACGAGGCGTCCGGCGGGAAGTATGTGCCCCGCGCCATCCTGGTTGACTTGGAGCCCGGCACCATGGACTCAGTGCGCTCCGGGCCCTTCGGACAGATCTTCCGACCGGACAACTTCGTCTTCGGACAGTCCGGTGCTGGCAACATCTGGGCTAAAGGACACTACACCGAGGGCGCTGAGCTCGTCGATTCAGTCCTAGATGTCGTCCGCAAGGAAGCAGAGTCTTGTGACTGTCTCCAAGGTTTCCAGCTCACACACTCCCTCGGCGGCGGTACTGGCTCCGGAATGGGAACACTCCTTATATCGAAAATCAGAGAAGAATACCCTGATAGAATCATGAATACATACTCAGTCGTCCCTTCGCCCAAAGTATCAGACACAGTCGTCGAACCGTACAACGCCACTCTCTCAGTCCACCAGCTCGTAGAAAACACAGATGAAACCTACTGTATTGATAATGAAGCCCTCTATGATATCTGTTTCCGAACTCTCAAACTGTCCACACCCACCTATGGCGATCTCAATCACTTGGTTTCACTTACAATGTCTGGCGTCACCACGTGCCTTCGATTCCCCGGTCAGCTGAATGCTGATCTCCGTAAGCTAGCTGTCAATATGGTTCCTTTCCCACGTCTCCACTTCTTCATGCCTGGTTTTGCTCCCCTCACATCCCGTGGAAGCAGACAATACCGCGCACTGACCGTGCCCGAACTCACACAGCAAATGTTCGATGCTAAGAACATGATGGCTGCTTGCGACCCGCGCCACGGCCGCTACCTCACCGTCGCCGCCATCTTCCGCGGCCGCATGTCCATGAAGGAGGTGGACGAGCAAATGCTCAACATCCAGAACAAGAACTCTTCCTACTTCGTGGAATGGATCCCTAACAACGTTAAGACAGCCGTGTGCGATATCCCGCCGCGTGGTCTCAAGATGGCCGCCACTTTCATCGGCAACACGACCGCGATCCAAGAGTTGTTCAAGCGCATCTCGGAGCAGTTCACGGCTATGTTCAGGCGCAAGGCTTTCTTGCATTGGTACACGGGTGAGGGCATGGACGAGATGGAATTCACGGAAGCGGAGAGCAACATGAACGACTTGGTGTCCGAGTACCAGCAGTACCAGGAGGCTACGGCCGACGAGGACGCAGAGTTCGACGAAGAGCAAGAGCAGGACATTGAGTAAATCTCAACTAAATAAAACAAACCGTTGCCAAGCAACTAAGTACATGCCATTATATCTCCCGCGCGTTACTTTTTATCTGGGTAACAAATAATGATTCCTATATTTGATTGTGAAAGATCTGCTTTCTAACTATTAACAGAATGCATGACTAAACAGTACCTGATAAAGGCATAATGAATCTAGGTACATATTTTGTATTTATTAATAGATTTCTATGGATTCCAAGTTCCAACAAGCATCGTTGAGAGCAAGATTTGAAACTGTAAAGGCTGAACAAGATATCCTTGTATTATAAAAATGTTTGTTCGTCAGCGGCCAAAGGTGATCGATTGAGACGGCTTCAATAACAGAAGTTTTTTTTATATTTTAAATTTGTTTCGTACAATAATTAAATTGTATACATAATAATAAAGATTTTTATTTATTCACAGCTCGTTTTTTGTTCGCTTATCTAACCTAACGACAACAGGCATAACCTTGTACGATAGATAACATTTGCATATTATTTACATAAAGAAAAGAAAGAACAAACATGACATCAAATAGCAGTCCACTGAGAAAGGTTGTATGCTTTACTAGCTGACCCGGTAAATGTTGTTTAATTGTCATATTAATTAGCCTACTACCTATTCTCAGACCAAACAAATGTGCACAAAAAAATTCATAAAAATCGGTGAAGCCGTTTCCGAGGAGTTCGATAACAAACACTGTGACACGAGATTTGTATATAAGTATTAGATTTTCATTAATACCTAGTCGGTGGGGACTCGAACAACCCATATCTGTATCCACAACGTAAAATATTTATGTTTATTTATTGGAGGATCTGATAACCTTTAATTTAATCATATCAGCAAGCCACGTACTTACATAATCCAATGCATTCAATAGATAAGCAATACAGAGTAACCATGTCACGTCTATAAATGGACTTAATTAGTACTTGTCGCGGGTTAAAGTTTCTTGATAATATGTCTACTGGCTTGACATCATCGTACCTTGAGGCTATATATAGGAATGCTTGGGGATATACTTGTCCAATAAAGCCTGACCTCTGCCGTTTCGTAAACATCATCCAAAAGTGGTCTCAAAATTGATGTAGGCTAGACGTGAGCGAGGTCAACAGTGAATAGTTAATACCATTATCCTATCAGTGAGTGATATGATAACAGCTGTGATCTCACGCTCGAATTCGAAACAAACAAGGATTACGTCTAAAATATAAGGAAAACTGGGTAGTTATGTTACGAGCCAAGACGCCTGCTGCAAGCAAAAATTGCACAAAAGTTCACAAAACCGATTATCCCTATCACGATTGTTGTATAGTTTGTAATTGATTATTTTTAGGAGGAGACGCGTCTCATCCTTAGGAGCACCGTACTTGTTTCTAAACAATGGTGAAATAAAAAGTGAGTCGCAGAATTTTGACAGTGACAGTGATTTTATGAATAATAATTGTTGTTTTTCAAAAGCATTATAAAGAGTGCATTGGAAACTTACATAATTTCCAACAGCTCAAACGAACAAATCAAACCGAGGTAGGCGAGGGAAAACTAGAAGATAAGTAAATGGGTAAAATTGCACGGCGCCGGCACAGTGTATCGATCTTGTCTTAACATTCGATTTCGGTGACATCATCTGCGTCGAATGAGACTCGACAAATAGCGTCATTCGAATGACATTGAGCAAAATGGTATCAACCGATTTTTTTATTTCCGGCCATTCCGTAACTCGATTAGGAGTAAAAAGTAATGACAGCAAAAACTTTTTTTTGACAACCCTGATTTTTTGTCTCCAATTGCCGGCCGGCGAATTCGTTGTGTGTGTGCGTGTGCGTGCGTGTGTGTGTGTGTGTGTGTGTGTGTGTGTGTGTGTGTGTGTGTGTGTGTGTGTGTGTGTGTGTGTGTGTGTGTGTGTGTGTCTGTGTGTGTGTTGTGTATGATGTGAATTGATGATTCAGTTTTGAAAGTGATTTACCTACTTATTTAAACACTTAAGCGACCTTAACAAACTCATTGCAAAACCGAAAGTTGTTGTCGACAGTTGTATGTTGTATCTACGAGGTACCTAGCGTGGGCGGTATATCACGGTCGCTGTAGTTACACAGTACATACAATCGACAGGGTCAACCCTTACTTTGTGTTGCAAAGTCGACGTTAACAAACTGATTAGAGTGCACACATGTAAATATTGATGTACCTAAGTACTGTCGACTGTACTCTATTCGGTAATGTTACTTATGGACGACTTCGCAACTAAAAAGTAGGTACAGATGTAAAGTAAAACAAAAATCAGCAGATCAGCCTGCTGACGGCTATACATAAAGCCCATGCCTACTATACAGGTGTAATAAAATGCCAATATTCATCCGAAAATGGGAGCTTCTGCTCGTCATCACGTACAACTTACTGAGGATGTACTTTTATTTTTTATGGCCGATGGGGCAGAAAAGTTCTCGAATGGAGACCACATATCGGCAAGCGCGGCGTAGGACGACCAGCCACAAGATGGACAGATGACCTCATACAAGTGGCAGGAAGGCGCTGGATGCAAGTAACATTTGGTGATTTCTTTCTTTCTTGTTTAAATTATGGTTAGGGAAAACCATGAGGGTGGCATGTGTCCTGCAGTGGGCGTAAAAATGGCTGATGATGATGTTCAAATTAAATTTACAAAGCGTGATTAGATATTGAAGCTTTATTTTATAGTGGAATCCATCTATTTTAGAGCTGTTCATTAATGTATATTAACGGAAATTATTTTGTCGTTACTTGAACATTTATTAGTATTTATTTTATTGTAGTGTATAATTTTTTTTACACTGCGAGGTAGCATGTATAATAGAGCCATTATTTTTATAGAGCGTTTAAATAGGTGTCCCCCTTTAGTTACCAACTGTCTAATGACAAATGACAGACAATTTATAGTGGTAGGTATATCTTATATAATTGAATCTTATATCATTGAATTATGCACTAAGCGAGCGGAATAGCCATAGACCGCTGTGGTTAATTTCTCTATCACGCGGCCAGGCTCTAGATTCTGTAAACCAAGCACCATACAACAAACCAGTTTCAGGCTATTGCATTTGCGTAGATAGGTAGGTAGTACTTTTGTTAAAAACGAGAAAGTCGATGATGCCAGCCGTCTGCAACCCACACAGGGCCGAAGCCAGGCGGTGTAATTAAGACAGGCCCAAAAAGTCCGGATAGGCCGGAACCAGATTTTTTCCGTTGTGATATTGACATTCACTCACATAAAGTACCTAACTATTAGGTACTTTCTCAGAACACAAAATTTCTCTATTTTCTAGTTCAACGTAGGTAGCAAGGTCGCTGGCTCAGAACCAACTGTCAGTAATTTTCGCCAAACCGACCCATCGTGACTCGTGAGGCAACAATATAAAATTTATATTCTTTTTTTGTTGCACTAATCCGTGCTGAGAACAATTTTAAAAACCTATTTAGAGGCTAAAAATTCCAGAGAGCACTGGTACGGTTAGTCAGAGGTCGCGGGTGTAAGTCCCGGCATCGGGGGAATTTTTAGTCTCTAAATAGGTTCATAATATAAAATTTACAAATACTTTTATTTTTTATATTATTTTTCCCCTGATATGTACACATTCTGCGCTCGGAAAACTGGGCCAAATTTTTCCTTTGCTATTCCTCAGAGCCAAAAGACAAAAAGAGTCTCCAACCAGAAACGAGGATAGTGAAGATAGTACTAGTCTACCTAATCAAAGTCGCTCAAAGTGCTATGGAACGGGCTATGCTCGGAGTCTCCTTGATGGATCACATAAAAAATGAGACAATTCGCCAAAAAACTAAGGTGACTGACATAGCCTATAAGATTAGCAACTTGAAGTGGCAGTGGGCTGGTCACATTATGCCGAAGAACCGATGGTCGATGGAGTGCAAGGGTTCTCGAGTGCAGACCACGAACAAGGAAACGTAGCGTAGGACGCCCACCAGCTCGCTGGACTCGCGATCTGGAGCAGATTGCTGGCAGCGCCTGGATGAGTATGGCCGACCAGAGAAAGTAGTAGTCAGCTAACTGATCGTAGATGAACTATTATAATAATTGTAGCTTTATGAAACAGGACCCTGGTCTGTGTTTCATAAAACTACAATCCATAGTTTATTATGAGAACTCGATGTACATTGCATAGCCGATTTACTTATTAATCTGTCTCATGATAAACCATGTATTGTAGTTCTATAAAAAAGGGCCCAGGGCGTACCCTGGCTACGGCCCTGCACACTAACAAGTGTTTGTGTTGTCGCTAGCCTCCTGTGAGATAGAGAGCGTATGTTATGTCTGTGCCTCATTAACATTAGAATGGAATAGATGGGAAAAATACCCATGGTTTTTGGAGCTTATTTAGCTCTAACATGGGCCTAACGAGAACTACTAGATGACTGACTATGCCACATTTTTATGTTCAGACCTGCGTAAAAAATTAATAGAAAACATACCTACACTCCGTGCTAAGTATTTCTTCCCTGCATGTATACAAATCGTAGATAGTCATAATAGAAATATATTTAAATTAATTATTAGCTAAAAAGCACTTTAAAATAGAAGTTTGTAATTGTAACTAAAGATCTTTAAAATTAATGGTTTGCTCTATATGATGTTACTGATATTGATTATAAACCAGATATCTTTAAAATAGGTAGGTCATTTTCACTCATTAATTTCTTCTATAAAATTTAAACTGTCAACTCCCACCTTCTAATCCTGCTCACAAACCTGGAGTACACGGTGACTCCTTCTTCCCGGTCCATTTCGGTTAGGCTTTGGAACGCAATGTTAATAAGAGAGATAGGATAAGAATATTATTTATTGTATACCGGTTATCGGATATCGGAGAATTTGCGAATATGCACTACTCCCACAAATTGGTGCATTTAAGAAGCAGTCGAGAGCCCTGCCTATCTCTATCATATATACGTCTCACTATAGGGCACAGGCCTTCTCTCAGAGAGAGAGAGAGTATGGGCTTAATCACCACGCGCGCCCACCGCGGATTGGGGATTTCAAGCACTGAGGTATGTGAATAGCTCAGACACTTAGGTTTCCTAACAATGTTTTCCTTCACAGTTAGCGAGTGGTATTGCTGCTGTAACTTCACAAATGTAGGTACATAATTTAGAAAACAAAGTCATAGGTACATGCCCGCACTGGAGTCTCTTGCTTCCGAGTCCAATGTCCTACCCACTAGGCTACCTCAGTCGGTAGAGCATGAGACTCTTGATCTATATATTTTTGTATTATTTAGTATGTATTTTATTTATGTTTACAGGTACCTACCTATTTAGTCTACGTAGTGTATTTATCTTCTGCTTAATGTAGGTTATGGTTAAGAATTTTTGTAGTTTATTTTGTAACTTGCCTTGTGTATTTTGTAACTTGTGGGGACGCAGTGAAAAATTGTATCGCTGAATATTGTTTACTTACTATTTTAAGATTGTTTTACATATTTGTCTCACCTATAGTTAATAAAGATTTATTATTTATTTATTTATTTTATTTCTACACCTATTTAGACCCGTTTTTACCGCTGTTCCGATTCTAAAAAGTTTGCTGAAAGAAATCTCTTACAGAGATAAGTTCGTCTTTGTACATGCTATTTCTTATGTAATGTCCGTTCAATGTTTCGTGTGGAGTAAAAAAAAGTGTTTCGTGTGGAATAAAAAAAGTGTCATCATCATCATCATCATCATCATCATCATCATCATCATCATCATCATCATCATCATCATCATCACCACCAGCCATTTGACGCCCACTGCAGGACATAGGCCTCCTTCGTGGTTTTCATAACCATAAGGGGTTTGGCCATAATCGCCACGGCTGGCAGGCGGGCGGGTTGGTCATCGCAGTATGCGGTTGGAATCTCAGGAAGACGCTGCTGCCCGTCTCCTGGTAATTGATTTCCTTAGTCGCCTTCTACGACATCCGCGGAAGGAAATGGAGTGTAATTATAATAAATAGTTGCTGAGCCACTGTCTTCATATCAGGATCTTGATAGAATAGACTGAACTATAAAAATAGACTTAATAGACGAACAATAAAAATTGGGCGAAGGCACATATTTCAAAAAATATAATCTTCCGTAAGTACTTAGGTATCCATCAAACTATTCTATTCTCTCCACAATCCAAACTCATCCCGAGTGCGCGAATACAAATTACCTAGTTATTCAAGTTACGTGCCTTTCTTTGTTGAAAAATCTGTAGCTCAGAGACAAAATTATGCCTACCTACTTATAAATTAACCATTTGCTATTTCTGAATAGGGAAATTCTCTGTAAATGGGTATTATTTCTATAGGCAGATAACAGAAAACCGAGATACGGCACATCGGTGAAATTCTCAATTCAAAAACCGGTGGCAGAAGTTGCCATCAGTCGCATTTTAATCAGACTTTATTTAGTCAATGCAGTATTACCCACTTACCTTATTGGGCAGATCGCGGAGAAATTGACCAACCGCACTTCGCCTTTTTTGTCCAACTTTAGCGCTTACGTCGGTAGGCATTTATTAATGTATACCAGAGTTTCTCAAAGTCGTTCGAACCTTTTGGCATAGTGGTGACGATAATTTTACGGTTTTTTTTTTTGTTAAAGTGGCGCAGAAACCTGTGTCAATCGATAGAGGATCTACAGATGAACATAAAATGTCATGATATGGCATAAAATCCTAAAGCGCGAGGTTGTCGAGATATTATATGTTTATCTCGAACACCTTACTTTAATTAAAAAGACGTTATACATTAATGAAACATTAAACTGAGCACTGCTTACCCTAAGCTACAGGGTGTCATCCCTCTTTAAGGAAGCAGAGGCTCTACATCTTATAGTATATTATTTCTAATAAATTAAAGCTAAATAGATCCTAGTGTATCATCTCTATGAATAAAATTACTTATTACTTAGATATGCTTTAGGACTTTGCGCTATCTAACATGGATTGTCTTGATAACATTGTGCTTTAGTATTTTATGTTATAAGACATTTCTTGTTGTACGATGTACAAAGGTTTCAAAGAGCGCTGCCTTTTTGAAAAAAATCCAAAAAATTGCGTAATTTAATTCCCCAAACGATTACAAACATCCTTTTAAAAGGCAAAACTACATGCAAACTACGGGAATCTTCACGTTCAACTGACGAACACTTGGGGATCGCGGACCCCACTTTGAGAACTCGTGACTTTTACGATTTTTACATACAATTTGGTTCTGCTGTTTATTGGTATCTTTCTGCCCCAATTTCAAGCTTCGTCTGTTGACAAAATAATTTGGTTAAGTAATTATTTCTCTACAAAATAATGTTAATTTTTTTACGACTTCGCGACGTCAGTCGACAGCGTTTCAATCATTTTAGTCAGTGGTAAAGGGAGAAGTCTCGTCTCTCCACCAGTGTTACCCCCAGTTTCTCGTACATTAACACGCTGTTAATCAGCTGTTAACAGCTGTCAGTTGACCAAAGTGCATACAGAAAAAACCACTGACAGCTGTTAACAGCTTGTTAGTGTACGAGAAACCGGGGGTTATAATGTTTTAGTTTAAGAGTTGTGTTATGACCATCATCATCATCATCATCATCGTCATCATCATCATCATCAGCCCTTTGACGCCCACTGCAGGACATAGGCCTCCCTCATGGTTTTCATAACCATAAGGGGTTTTGCCATAATCGCCACGCTTGGCAGGCGGGTTGGCGATCGCAGTATGCGGTTGGAATGTCAGGTAGACGCTGCTGCCCGTCTCCTGGTAATTTATTTCCCTAGTCGCCTTCTACGACATCCACGGGAGGAAATGGAGTGACGCTATTCTTAATCCGGCGCCACACGGCGATGTTATGACCAGCCGAAAAGTAATTCTAGTCACATGATACGAAAACGCACCATACTACAAATCGAGCTCAAAATATTACGTCACGAGGTGCTTGTAACGCTTTATTATGTACGATTTGCGAAGAGTTAATCAAAAGTTGAGTTAATCATATTCTTAATCTGGTAAAAAAATGTTTTTATGTGTCATTCATCAAACATGTTTTTATGTGACACCCTCATAAGAAAGCGTTTATTTTATTTAATTTATTTGGCACACAAAACAGGTTACAGACAATAAATATTACACAAGAAAAACAAAGAAACAATTCACCTTGATCTAGTCCGTGACCCCACACTTATGCACACAGCCTATGAGAAGCCTATATACGTCCCACTGTACGGCACAGGCCTTCTCTCAAACAGAGAGGATGGGCTTAATCACCACGCGTGCCCACCACGGATTGGCGATTTCGCTATCGCGATAGCGCTGAGGTATGTGAATACCTCAAACACTTAGGTTTCCTCACAACGTTTTTCTTCACAGTTAGCGAGTAGTATTGCTACAATAACTTCGCAAATGTAGGCACACTTAGAAAACAAAGTTATAGGTACATGCCCGCACTGGGGATCGAACTTGGGTCTCTCGCTTCCGAGTCCAGCATGATTATAAGTTATGAAAAGGAAATGTTAATCAAATTAATTTGCAATTAAACTAGCATGCAGGAATAACATAGGAAAACCAAATTAAGTAAACTTAATAATAATTATAATGATGATGATGATAATGACAGTTCGCCCATCATTTGGGGATACTTAGGAGGTTCAACGAAAAAGCCATTCGCTACGCAAAAAGCAGGGCAAAGTGTAGGGCACAGCACAGACTTTCTCTCAGAGAGAGTAGGGCTTTATCACTACGGATTGGCGATTTCAAGCGCAAAAAAAAACAAGTTAGGTAGGTACTGTATTGGTCTATAATAAAATCTCAAAACCAGCCGTGCCTGTATTCAACGACTATGAATAATGATGAAGCAGAAGCGGTTTGCCACGATCGTGGCAAGTGGTAAACCAACCCACAGACAGACCCATATCGGTGGGCAAACCATATTCCTGCCTACCCCTCCGGGATACAGACAGGCGCGAGTGTAACATAACATAACATTATTTTTAGGTCTCGCTCTATTTCTATATTATTATGCGATTTTTCTTATTATGAATTATCAATTAACTTTACAGTTGACAGCACATCAATCTTTACTAAACAAGCCTGCACTTTTTTCAGTTTCGTTACGGGCGACTTTTCAAAAAATGTTTTGTTACAAAATGTTTTGGTTTACACTTTGAACATCCCGAAAATTATGCGAAGACTGATTACGTTATACCTGTGTATAATCAATCCGCTACATTTTAATAATTATTATATTTTAACCTGTGTGTGAGAGAGCAGAGTATAGATATTATCAGTGGTGATGAGAGAGAAACAAAAACAAAATAAAGGGGAATACAAGGCAACATGCATAAATCATGTCTCTTACAATTTGTGCAAATATTTAAACATAAGAAACCCACTTCATTATGCTACATTTATTAGTTACGTCTGAAAAACAAGACAGCCAAAGTATGTAATGTAAGTAAAAAGATACTCTACTATGGTATGTACTTAAGTAGTTCAGTCCCTGCATTGATCCGCGATTCGCGCAGTACCTATGTTACGTTACGTACTACCAACATAGAGAAAAGAAGCACCTGTTTTAATTTCGAACACAAAAAAGAATAGTAACCAATTTTTGAACAAAATCAATTTAAAACTTAGTTCAAAAAGGAAAAATTTTAAAGGTTTATCAGAAAAAGTAACTTAGTTTGAAGAAAGCGTACAGTATTCCCAATTATTTCAAATAAGCCGGTGGTTTATTATGTTGGTAGCACTGCTGCAGAGCGTAGCAAGGGGAAGTGGGGCAGGGGAAGCAGCAATGGCGATAATTTCCAGCCAATAGGAGAGTAGCTGGTATCGTCACGAAACTGTTAGGGATACGATACGGATGGCCGTAAGGTGTCGATTGTTTATGCTGTACTTTACACGAGCAATAAAATTTAATATGTGGAATATTTAAAACACAACTTTTGGCAATTTGAATATGGTAGTTGTGGAGCAAAACCTTTTTTTAAGTTATAAAATTCCCTAATACAGCTTTAAAGTAAAGTCCCGAGAGATTTTTATACAAGATTTCAGAACAGTGAATTATGTACAAACCTTCACTGTTCAGAATAACTTTAAAGGGTGTAACATAATCTTTTTGAACATCTTTAGGCGAGAATCTGTTATTAGCTCTTAGTTACCTATTGTAAGATCAACTATAGATTTGTAAGCTTCAATCCGAATAAATAAATTGGAAACTAACAATTACAACAGAAAGCTCCCAGAGAGAGAAATTAATAAAGAAAAGAAATTTTAGAATCGCGAAAATCTTACAGTTGTTCCATACAAAATTTGAAAATAAATAAATACAATAGTAGTCTTGATACGGGTACCCTGGCATTGCTAAATAGACCGATACGGGTACATTTTTCACTTGACTTAAATCACGTAGAGGTTCTATTCGGTAGTAAATACTGTTTACTGGACAAACTTCATTCTTGCAACCGGTGCAGTCTTTTTTTAAATTAATTGTAATATATTGTCGTAATTAAATCTGTTTATGGCATCATGAAGAGAAAGGTATGGCAACAATGCAGATACATTCTCACTCTCCGTGAAATTACACTTAGCAGGAGAGTGTGCTCGAAGCACGTCCGTTGATTGGCCAATGATTCATTCGATTTGTAACATTCACTCTGTCAATTGTTCTTCTTCCCGATGACGCTGTGGCAGCAAAACATGCATTTTCGGTGTAGATAGATACGCTAGAACCTAGAGGTGAATTTCAGGCAGAAAACTGTAAATTTAGTAGTTTGTTCGTGTAGGAACGGAATAAAAAGGGGAACCATAATCAAGACTTTTGCCTCACACCAAAACACATTAAAAAGGCATTGAATGCTACGTTATAATTTGCAAAGGAAACCATTGACCATTAAATTATAATAGAACCCATTCCAGGCTCCAGAAAATTCCAGAAAACTAATGATTAAAGAATGTTACTTTGCTCTGTAAAAAAATTGTAACACTGCCATTAAATAAACTCCCTATATTCAAACATAATTATCCGACAACAAAATAATTTTCGTCAGTTTAAATTAAGAAACAGCTTTAAATGGTTCCCAGTAAAACACAAAGCTTTAGGGTCTAATCGAGCTATTGTAAAACTAGCACACAGGCTTAGTTCTGCAGCATATGCAGTCAAAAGAATTAGAGAGCTCACTGACGTTGCAACTGCTAGGCTTGTTTATTTTAGTTACTTCCATAGTATTATGTCCTACGGCATACTACTGTGGGGTCGGGCAGCAGACATTGAGACGATCTTCATCTTACAGAAGAGAGCCATCCGATTTATTTACAAGTTAGGTAGTAGGGATTCGCTAAGAGATTTCTTCAAAGAAACCAACATCTTAACAGTTGCATGTCAATACATTTATGAAAATATTATGTACGTTAGAAAAAATATCAAAGACTTCGAAAATGTTGGTGGCCACCATAATGTTAATACTAGAAATAAACATAAATTGTCATTTCCACTATTTAGACTTGCAAAAGTTAACACATCCTTTATGGGGCACTGTATAAGGTTCTACAACAAAATTCCTCAAGATATATTAGAGTTACCTCCAACGCGATTTAAAAAATGTGTTAAGCACATTTTGTGCAAAAAGGCTTACTATAACATCAAGGATTATTTAGAAGACAAAGATGTTTGGCATTAAACAGTAGATTAATATTATTTAAAGGACGATTGTGACTAGTGTTCAACACATTCATGACTAATATTTTAAGTTGAAAACTCTGTTAATTAAGTTAAAACGTGTTTTGAAAAGAATAAATGTGGAGTTTCTTTGTTAGCTTCTTCTCCACATAATCCATTAATTGTGAAACTAACAACTTTGACGTTCATTAAGTAAACATTCTGTTTTTACAATGAATAAAAATATTTGAATTGAATTGAATTGAATTGAAAAAATTGAGCGTTGTAAATTTTACAAGAGAGAGCAGGTTAAAAATTTTTACTTAGTCTTGATAGCTTATTGGTATTGTGTCATCATATGGATACCCGAGATCCGGGTTCAGCTCTCAATTTTTTATTTTAATGTTGTTAAAACAAACTTTTAAGTTAAAAGTACCTATTTAAAAAATGTCTCGTTTATAGTTACTGTCCGTATAATCAGATCAAACTATTTCCTGTAAGGATCATAATTAAAGTAGTAGTCTATTTTGAGGTACATTTTTAAACTTTTTTTAATAAATTAAAATGTTCTCAGTTAATTAATTGTTTTAACGAATCCTTTTAAAACTTAAGACAGAAAACCTTTTTCTTTTTATGATGTTTTCAATAGATATTATTATAATTCAATGATTTGCACAAACAATAAAAAACAGATGCCAGTTGCAAGAACAAAAATTTTTCTTTAATATTAACTATATTATAATTATATCGGTTTGAAGATATTTACGTGAACTGTATTTAGAACAAGCTGCTTTGTTCCTTTACCGGGCTACTATTATAATATTTGTATGTCAGTTAGATAACATCCATACTTTGTTAGTATCTACATTTACTATGTTTATATAGTATTCTAGTGTCGGTAAAAGCTATAAATTAAAGCCTCTCTCTTCATGATGCAATATTCGCGTTTTCGTAATAGATAGCCACGTCACCATTCAAGGTTTGAAGAATGAAGAAGATCGAGAAATTTCTCGGTGATGCTAAATGGTACTGACTTTAGTCAGTTAATTTAAATTAAATGTGGGATTATAAAATAATGTGCCTATTGCTTAAGACTAAAATTTAAATCATGTTTCCTAAATAGATTTCATGCAGATTTTCACCAACAATTTTCACAAACAATTCTAGTGTTTCTTAGGAACTTTTTCGTGCGTAACATACGCTTTAGAATAAAAAGCTGAGTGAAATTGATATACTTTACAATAAACTTTTTCGTACGTAACATAAGCTTTACAATAAAAAGCTGAGTGAAATTGATATTTTCTGTCAAAAACTATTATTCTTCAATTATTTGGCTGAAGCTGTTATTTATATTTTTTAACTTTTTTTTTCGGAAATTTGTTACAAGGTGACGATGACAGTTCCATGGTACCCATTATGAGATCATATCCTAATTAACTATGTACATAAAAAATACTTAATTTAACACAGCAAGAAAACACAAATTTACTTAATTTAAATCTACTTAATAGCATAATAATTTGACTGAATCACACAAAGGCTCAGTCAATATACTCTGAAGAAGTCCCAAGTGTGGTATATTGAGACAGAACTAATGGGCCAGTAATTGTCTTTTTTTTCTGTTCCGAAAACACTCCATCAAAAATGGTAACAAACTTATTCATCATTATCATTATCATCAGCCATTTGACGCCCACTGCAGGAATAGGCCTCCCTTAATAAGGGAGGCATACCATAATAAGGTAATCCAAGCTTCCAAACTTCAAACTATTTCAAACTTCTTCAGTGCCACAGGTTCGAGAAGTAACTTTATAAATGTATTGTTATTTGTACTTTTATAATGTATGGTGTGCAATAAAGAGTATTAATCTAGTCTTATTTATTATAAATCTCTTAACTTGTAGCATTGCAGGCATTAGGCATTAATATAAAAAAAAATTGTTACTTCTGAAAACTAGGTATATTCAATAATTATCAGACTACTCATGTTTTCAATGAGACCGTTGTTGTCGTTTAACTTTATAAAAATAAATGTAATAAAATTATGTTTATTCAATTGTAAGCAGCTGCGAACTTGGAACGGAATGCGACGAAATAAATCGATAACCCTCTCTCTCGACTTTGCCCCATCACTACTGCCACCCGGTCGAACAAAACGTGAATCTAGGCGAAGCGGAAAACGCGACGCGGTCCGATCCGAGTTTTATTCTTTGAGCAGCCACGAAAGTACGTGGTGGTGCGTGCGGAACAGAAATTGTTAGTGTTAAGTTATAAAATTTATTCACATACTACAAGATGAGGGAAATCGTGCATCTTCAAGCTGGCCAGTGCGGTAACCAGATCGGCGCCAAGGTAATTCGACGTTCTTTTGTCTTTTTTTTAGCGATTTTGGTTTTGGAATCTGCGGCCGCTGATGGCGGCCGGCATTTTGTGTGACGTCCGTTGTATGACGAAGACAATGAGTTCACTTCGATGTGAAACTGTTTTATTCACGGCCGTCCGAATTTCGGCGATGATATTATGAATTTCTATGGTTTCCCTGAGCCACACCCATGTGGCTATGGTGTACGTCAGCCTTTTAGATGCCGTCTGCCAGTTTAGTTAAGTGCGTTACGAGCCATTGTTCTTCCTGCCAAGGTACTTTCTCGTAGCTTTAAAGTTTTCGCATGGAGCATTGTGGTGCCGCACCCTTTTGCGTTAGTCACGTCTAGGGGTATCGATCGATCTGAGTGCTGCGATGCGAGGGACTCATGGGTAGTTACTTCCACGTTTTTTTGTAGTCTTCTGTTAGTCAATAGCAAAGTGCTTTGCCACTCCGTAACTATTTTTTCCGAACTTAATTAGACATAGGTACATTAATAATGATGCTCCCTTGAATATGGTCGTGAAATCTCAAACACGCAGATATAAACCGGTTTATTTCATATCTCTGCGTTATTTACCGTTAGTTATTCCTCTAGATAGGTCGATACAGATAGAGAGCATAGTAGGTAGAGAGATAGTATGGAAGGTAGGTACGTATAGATATTTTCTACGCTCGCTTGTAGTTGAATTTCAAATTTTATCAACTGATAAAAGTACCGATTTCGGCTATCATAACGAACGAATGGCCATAAACATTCCCGCCATAATAAAACCGTTAAGGGCGTCATTACAACACGCGTAGTTTGAATTTTGAACCTATTCAAGGTTAGTAGCGTCCCATGATAAGGGGAGCTCAAATCGACCAATCAGAGCGCGAGAATGGTAACGTTCGATCGAACTGTCCAATTTGCACAAAGCCCCATATGGCGCGTTTTTAGGGTTTCTCAGTCCAATAGGAAATTAAAATAGGTACCTAGTCATACAGTCGGTCTGGGTTCCACATACCCTTTTTTGGTGCAGGAGCGACTGGGTTTGATTTTCATTGCAAAGTATGTATGTAAATTAGGAAAGTACCTACTTGGGTAAAAGTCAAAGTCAATGTGCTGTGACTTTAGGTACAGTAAAGGCACAATAAGCCTCATATTAACATCGTTTGACAGGATTATCTTGTTCTATATCATTGATATAGAACAAAATAAAGATAATAAAGCAAAAATAGAAACCAAAAATAGAAACTCAAATCGCGACCAGCGCGACTATCTTTTCCGAAAACGCCAATAAATGGCTAGTAATTGTAAATTTCTAACATGTGTAATTAAATTAACATTTGTATCATGGAGAGAAAGGTGCTTCCAACTTATTATATATATAGGGTTGCCATCCGCCCGGGTTTCCCTGCATTTGTCCTAGTTTGGAGGGTGTGCGGGGAGCGTCCGGGTGGGGCTTTAAAAATGTCAAGGGAAATCCGATTAACTTAATAGAATGGAATGAATTGCAATAAATAACAGCATTTCATAGTTAAAAATTCGGTGCATGCCATTTATTACATTTGTAATGCATGACCCAAATGTCCTGGTTTTTGAGGTTTTGTCCTGGGTTCGTAATTTAGATTTTAAAAACCGGCCAAGTGCGAGTCGGACTCGCGCACGAAGGGTTCCGTACTATTATCTATTTATTTATTTATGCAACATTTGCATATTTCTAGCGTCTACCTGTTGCCGTTATTAATATCGAGAAAAAACGGCAAAAAAATCACGTTTGTTGTATGGGAGCCCTCCTTAAATATTTATTTTATTTTTAATTTAATTATTTATGTTTTAAGTGAATATGCAAATAATATTCTGTAAGCGTTTTAAGCGTCTACCTGTTGCCATTAATATCGAGGAAAAAACGGCAAAAAAATCACGTTTGTTGTATGGGAGACCCACTTAAATATTTATTTAATTCTGTTTTTAGTATTTGTTGTTATAGCGGCAACAGAAATACATCATCTGTTAAAATTTCAACTGTCTAGCTATCACGGTTCATGAGATACAGTTTGGTGACAGACAGAGGGACATTGGAGCAGTGGATACAGATATGGATACGGAACCATAAAAACTTATATAAAAAGTACCTACTTGTACTACCCAATTACTACAATATTGCTCAAGTCTCAGTTAGTTGTTAAATCCTTTTGAAACTCTGAAAGCAATGTCTTTTTCGTTGTATTGCTATAAATAATTAAAATTCAAGGATTTCCTATTATTTAGAAATCCTGTAATGATAGATGTTAAGTGGTGATACAAATAAATAAAAAAATAAAATAAAAAAAAGACTGATCACAAGAGAAATTTATTAAATAATTTTTTTTTGTGTGTTTATTTCACGCAAATCGTAATTAGAAGATCTAGCCGATTAAAGACATCAGCTTTGTTCCTATGCTGGTCTATAATACCCAAAAGTGCGAGACCCTCTAGTTCAAGTGGCTTGCTCTTGGCCAGTTTTGTGTGTCTGATAGGTACGAATATTTAAATTTATCTAGACTAAGTAGGTAGACTCCCGCTGTTAGCTACCTACGCCAATGTTGCAATATTCGTCTCAACATCGATAAGTTCTCATTTGCACCCGTTTGATAGCTTTGACCTTTCCCCGGGTAGCTCTTATCGAGCGCGGCATAAATGCTATTATCAAGCAAAATCTCTAAGTGTCTCTCGCTAGCTCGACTCATCTAATATCTTGCTCGGTTTTTTGCCGTGTCCAAGCCAAACCGTGTACCAGCGACGTATGCATCACAAAAATGTACCTATTAAAAAAGCAAAAAAGTCCGAGTTTTAATGGTGCTAGGAAGGAAGAGAGCCAGCACACAAGTTACAACAGGGAGGGTTCGACGACCGGGCTTCTTCCGCGTTGGCTAAAATAGCCGGCGGATTCTACACTCGGAAGCGATGGCTTTTCGACGCGAGACTGGGGCTTCATCTGCGATGCTGTTTAAATTCTGTTTAATGACCACTGTCTGAGGTTTCATAAATAGGTTAGTTGGCTGTTGAGACAGAGGAAATGCAAAACTTTCAGTGGTGCATTAACTATGGAATGTTGTAAATAGTTTTATTTTTTGAGCGCCAAAAAGATGGCTAGAGTTTGAAAGCCGTACAAAGACTATTTAGGACACCCAGAAACATAATTGGATACTTCACATAGTATTTAACTAAGGCAATTTAGAGACTTAACAAGCCAATTCTTTCCTACCATACATTTGTCACATTGAGGAAAAAATTTTACGGTGCATGCCTCTATAGTGACTTAAAAACTTGAAATCTTGCCAAAATCTCTGGAATCAAAAAATGTTATGGTTGCATGCCTATATAGTGACTTAAGAACTTGAAATTTTGCCAAAATCTCTGGAAACAAACCGATCCAGTCGAGTGTTTGGAATGGTGGCAGATGTAATATTGATGCAGACCTGTCATGTGTGATACAGCAGTTAATTGATGCATTTTCCTTATATGTTGTATAATAATAAAAGAAAAATTATCCCCTTGTCTGCATCAAGAACATCTTCATCAAGAATATATTCATACAACATTTTTAATGATTGAAAAAAGAACTACACAGTAGACATACTTGACGAGTAATGTGGTCTATAGCGGCTCTAAAAAATCCATTACGGCCACTTTAATCAACTTTTAATTTTACATGAAAATTAAAATTTAGGACATTTGCAAGAAAAATTATTTATTTTACTAGGTATTATAAAATTGAACAGCACATAAGAGTAACAAAAACCTATGAACTTCTTTCGGCACTTGTTTCTCAATTATTTATATGAAAATTAAAACTTGAATAAAAGTCCGTAATTTTGTTCTATAGTTACTACTATACAGATCACATTAAACTTTGTCGAAAATACTATTCTTAATAATGTTCGAATGAACGAACAAGAGGATCGCCTAAAATTCTTGCTAAGTAAATCGGAATCAAGATTGCAAAAGATAAGTTCAACCAACCCGATTTTGTCTGCTGTGGGTTATCCCATTGATTAAAATCATCAGACAAGCGGACATTGCACCTAGAAAGGCTTTTAGGTAGATTGATGAATGTACCAAGTTTAGTCATTTAAATGGAATTTCTCTTTTGTGTTGTGAGAATTAACTGTATGCGGATTGTGTCCTCAATCTGTCAGCCTTTCAACTTTCGTCTCCATATACAGGGACCTCGACCCGGGCCTCTTAATTTATGGACAGATTGACAGACAAGTTTCCAGATTGAACACTATATTCGCCACACGCTCAGCTCTTATATGGTGCCGTTACCTAAAGACACTCGCTAGTGGGCGTGCGGTTAATTTTTTTGCAGTCGCTTGCGTAATCGTGTCTTATTCATCGATTTATAGTGGCCTTATATGTACCGTGGCCGCTGTAAGGGATCGTTAAATGTAAAAAAGTAGCCTCGATATGCAAATGGGCTGTCGTGGTGAGTCGAACTTGTATTTAGAGAGTTCCAGGCGACGGCGGGTGACTCAACCCGTGTCAGCCCGTGCCACCCTGGAAGGCCCCTCCCCATTACCCCATACAATAAATAACACACCTGGCAACTAGAGGTGCACGTGACTGCGACACGCTCCGCGGGACACTCACCGAAGGCGGGCTTCTTTATCGTAGCTATTTTTAAAGTTATATCTCTATTGTTTCAGTTCTGGGAAATCATCTCAGATGAGCATGGCATCGACCCCACCGGCGCCTACCATGGCGACTCAGACCTGCAGCTGGAACGCATCAATGTATACTACAACGAGGCATCCGGCGGCAAGTACGTGCCCCGCGCTATTCTGGTTGACTTGGAGCCCGGCACCATGGACTCGGTGCGCTCCGGGCCCTTCGGACAGATATTCCGTCCGGACAACTTCGTCTTCGGACAGTCCGGCGCCGGCAACATCTGGGCTAAGGGACACTACACCGAGGGCGCTGAGCTCGTCGATTCAGTCCTAGATGTCGTCCGCAAGGAAGCAGAGTCTTGTGACTGTCTCCAAGGTTTCCAGCTCACACACTCCCTCGGCGGCGGTACTGGCTCCGGAATGGGAACACTCCTTATATCCAAAATCAGAGAAGAATACCCCGACAGAATCATGAACACTTACTCGGTAGTACCCTCACCTAAGGTGTCAGATACAGTAGTAGAACCTTACAATGCCACTCTCTCAGTCCACCAGCTAGTCGAAAACACAGACGAGACCTACTGTATTGACAACGAAGCTCTCTATGACATCTGTTTCCGCACACTCAAGCTCTCCACACCCACGTACGGCGACCTGAACCATCTCGTGTCGCTCACAATGTCTGGCGTCACCACCTGCCTTCGTTTCCCTGGTCAACTGAACGCCGATCTCCGCAAGCTGGCTGTCAACATGGTGCCCTTCCCGCGTCTGCACTTCTTCATGCCCGGTTTCGCTCCCCTCACATCCCGCGGCAGCCAGCAATACCGCGCACTGACCGTGCCCGAGCTCACACAACAGATGTTCGACGCCAAGAACATGATGGCGGCTTGCGACCCGCGCCACGGCCGCTACCTCACCGTCGCCGCCATCTTCCGCGGCCGCATGTCCATGAAGGAGGTGGACGAGCAGATGCTCAACATCCAGAACAAGAACTCTTCCTACTTCGTGGAATGGATTCCGAACAACGTTAAGACGGCCGTGTGCGACATCCCGCCGCGTGGTCTCAAGATGGCCGCCACTTTCATCGGCAACTCGACCGCGATCCAAGAGTTGTTCAAGCGCATCTCGGAGCAGTTCACGGCTATGTTCAGGCGCAAGGCTTTCTTGCATTGGTACACGGGTGAGGGCATGGACGAGATGGAATTCACGGAGGCGGAGAGCAACATGAACGACTTGGTGTCCGAGTACCAGCAGTACCAGGAGGCTACGGCCGACGAGGACGCAGAGTTTGATGAGGAGCAAGAGCAGGAAATCGAGGATTAAGCTTCTCCCGCCCCTTTCAACACCTCCCTTCCCCTCCCACGTCCATTAGGACATTCCTATGCTTTATTACTTGTTCGATAGTATTGTCCAAAACCTGTTGTAAAACTTTCCCGACTCATTAGGGACTCCTGATGTTGCAACTGCATTATAATACATTCCCAGTGTTTTTCCTTGACTGAAGGGTTGATCTCTGATGTTTATTGGTGAATAAACAGTCTCCTCCTCACGACGTGACCCCTTCGACTGACCCATCTCTCTGGTGCTGTGAAACACTGATGACACAAAAAGGAAAAGATCTTTTTCGATAAGGCTGAACATGATTTTTTTAAATACCTAAGTTATTTTTTAATTGTTTATTTGTAAACTTATTAGCTTTTTGGTACCCATGTAAGCTGATATGTACAACATATTACGAAGTCGATCAAAGTTTTATCAATATACCAGCTGGTGAATAATTAAAACTGCAGTAAAATTTTAGTCACATCTTTTTATTGTTACAACCAATTTTAATATAACCCACACCACACGGACTTCAAATCTGTGACCCACCACCACAAACGCTTCATATAGGTACATATTGCTTAAAATAATTTCAAATGATACCACAACAAAGATTTTAGTAGGTACTTCTGGCTATTTATCTGTCGATTTCTAAAGGACGCGATCGGGCCACCATAACAATTGTTTTTAATTGTTCTTTTCATCTGACGGGTTAAAACTCTTGGCCAAGACCTGTCGAGTATAACATCTATGAACCATATTATACACATTTTACTGTAACGTTGGTCTTTCGTTTTATGCGTTCTTTACGAACCATATCAAAAGGCAAGCGTGTTTCAGAAAACTTCAGTTTATAGTTTATTATGATGGATGACAATTCGATATACGTTGCGTAATTGTCTTAGTACTAATCAGATATGCAATGTAAAATGAATTCTCATACATAGTAAACCACGATTGTACCTATGTACTGTAACGATTCCTCTTTATAGAAGCTGGCTGGCAGAGCCTATTAGTTCTATAAAACAGCCTCCAGGCACAGTAGGTACAAACAAAGACCCCGGTGCTCGAAAATTTTTCCTATCAATGTGCACCTACAATCTACGAATAAAAACACGGTGATTTGTTAAGATCCAGGGAAAGGGTCCGTACCTACCCTTGTCCTGCTGGGGGCACAAATGCTTGATAGAAAGGAATTATTGACACGTTTTTCTTCTATGGAACGATTGTGATAGAACTTTCAATTAGCATCACGCAATCTATTATTATTTATCATATTATTATGTCGTAGGGGCATTGGCGTATAAAGGGGGAAGGGGTTTTGGCCCATCCTCAGGACGGGTTACTGCATACATGCATTGGGATTTTGGTGGCACGTTATCGCGTTTTAAGACCAGCCCTCCCTGGAAAATAACCCCAACGCCAATGAGTACTACATCGGTAAGGTAGGTTCTGTTGTACCAAACTTAGCCAGTCTCAATGGCTCCAAACTGGCATTCCTTGATATGATCCGAAACTATCTCTAGCGTCTCTTCGCTAATCCTACCGGCATTCCTGAGGATACTCACGAGATGAGTCATCGAAAACAATGACCTCACCGCGACGCCATTTGCTTTTAGGACACTAGCGCCACCTTGCTCCCTATCGAGAACTACTATAGCGTTGCTGACGTGCAAACCTTCCTCTCTGAGTGTGATAACGGTCTCCAGTAAACTCCCGCCAGATGTCACTACGTCCTCTACCACTAAGCAGCTTTGCCCAGGTTTGTAAAGTCCCTCTAGGATTTTCTTGGTTCCATAGAGCTTAGTTTCCTTTCTTTTCATAATCATAGGAGTATTTGTGTTGACAGACATGACGGTGGCTAGGGGCAGGGCTGCGTAGGGCACTCCACAGAGAAGCTCGTGAGGGGTGTCGTTTGCCAGACATTGTAGTTGCTCTGCCACTGCCATCTGAAACGAAATACATGATAACTGCCACTAGATGGTGCTGAGGTACAAAACCTGCGTGACTCTCTGGCAGTGTGTGGCCAATAGTTCGAGTACTAGTAGGTACCTACTTTAACTCAATGAGGGAGGACGGGATGAAGTCCACACAGAAGAGACGGGCGAGGGGGCGATTTCTATACAAAGCGACGCGTCGCGTCTTTTCCGCGCCCTCGCTCCATCCACGCCACAGACCAGCCAGCCCCTCTACTCTCGGCGTAATTGTGTTCAAATTGCGTCACAATACTCACAATTAAATGCCAGTGCAAATGTTTAAGTTGCAAGAAAAGTATTAATCTTATTGGAACTTCAGAGCGCATCGGAAACTGAAAGCATATTTTGGCCAAACTATTAAAAAAAAACCGGACAAGAACGAGTCAGACTCGCCCACCGAGGGTTCCGTACAAATTTGTAGGTAACTAGTTACATATTATAAATAGTTCAGGAATCGAGTCTCGCAGTTTTTTCCGAGCTTTTCCCGAACCTTCGGGGAAAGACTATTTTTTTATGATTTTTTATTTTTTACGACATTACTTGCCAGATTTCATAGTTCTAGTTCAAGGGAAAGTACCCTACTTAAAGTTCTAAGTAGTACTTGATCCCCTTGAGTGTCGAAATATACGTTTTCATTACCCATAGTCGGAAAGTAGCTCTGAAGTTGCCTGAGAAGCGGGTGGAAAGTAATAGTACTTTTCAGCCCTAGGAAGAATCGTTTCCAATTGACAGCTGTCAAAATATAAAAAAAACCGGCCAAGGGCGAATCGGACTCGCGCACGAAGGGTTCCGTACCATTATCTATACAACATTAGACACAAAGATAAAAAAACAGCAAAAAAAAAATTACGTTTGTTGTATGGGAGCCCCGCTAAATAATTATTTTATTTTAAGTTTAGTATTTGTTAATATAGCGGCAACAGAAATACATAATCTGAGAAAATTTCAACTCTCTAGCTATCACGGTTCTTGAGATACAGCCTGGTGACAGACAGACGGACGGACGGACGGACGAACGAACTGACAGACAGCGAACTCTTAGTAATAGGGTCCCTTTTTACCCTTTGGGTACGGAACCCTAAAAACCATGTTCCGTTGAACCATGTTCCAACGTTTCAACAGCTAGCTAGAGGCGAGAAAAAAAAGGTGGGAAAGCGGCAATCCGATCTTCATTTGTTTTTTCGAGTTGTAGAGTTTTGTTTGTACTTCCGTATAGCAGAGATGTAGATATTAACATTTTAGCTAATTCATGTTTTTACTTTTATCATATTATTATGTCGGGTGAGACTTATTTAGTCAATCGACCTATTGGAGCCCGAGCGTAGCGAGGTAGAGCACCTCGTCTCGGGACTAAATTAGTTATACTTTCACTCCTAGGATAACAATGTACTATTTTTGCAGCATAAATGTTTTATTTTTTTTACGTTACCTCAGAAGTTTTATTTTTTTCGCAGCTTCAAGGGACTGTAAACTGTACAGTACCTATAATTATGGTTTTAATTTCTACTCAATACCTCCACGCGTTCCCGTGATAAAGGGTCATGCATGACAGACGGACGGACGGATGGGCAACAAAGTGATCCTATAAGGGTTCCGTTTTTATCTTTTGAGGTAAGGAACCCTAAAAATCTGTCAATTGTAACTCAAGGTAGCTAAATTAGCGTCGAGAGTAGAGGTGAGTGACTGATGAGCTAACGGACAACGCTGGAGTTTTTAAAGGGGGGTATATTCCTCGAGGTCCCTAGTGCATTAAGGGATCCCTAAAGGGGTGAAAATCGGTGGTAGGTTTGTATGAAGAAATCATCAAAGTCAAGCTAAAATGCCTGACTTTGTAAGTTTATCAATTTATAACCTACTAATTGTCGCTTTTACACGATCATGTTTACACGATCCATTCCTGAGTTTGACCCTCCTATCTCTTTTACCTAGCTATTAATTTTATGTATCGGTGTGAAGACGAGTTGTTTTGAATGGAATAAACCCCAATAAATAAAGTTGCAAATAGGAAGCCATAAAATAAAAATAAAGAAGTGGTTGACCAGACCAACACGTTGAAGCGATTCTGGTGGCATTCCATATACGTAACTCATCCACTGTACGGGCGAACTATCAAATAGATAAATATTTTGACACTTCGGAATCTTCAAACTGTATAATGTATATACGTATAAATATATTCTCAAGCTGATAATTAATTCCTTTCCAAATAATTGCGTTCGTAATTTTTTTTGTTAAAATACATAAAACAATTTAAATAAAAAATAAAACAGCCTTGAAACACAACAGCACTGAAAGTTAGAAACGGTTAGAAATAATTTAAAAGTATACCTTTATATTAGAAGTATACATGTAGGTAGGTATTGTAGAGGTATAATTTGTAGTCAGTGCCCAAAATATATGTTTTGGTCATGAAACTGGGCACCGACTACAAATTATACTCCTACAATACCTACATGTATACATAGGGATTCTTTTAAAATATTTCTAACTTTATAGTGCTGTAGTGTTTTGAAGCCGGTTTTTATTTTTATTTAATTTTTTTTATTTTTAAATTTTTCGTGTGGGAGCGGGAGAACAGTTAACAAGTCCCTTATAATTATAACCATAATTTACCATGGTACTTTATTCGTGGCTTTAACATTTGAAGTTCTCATTTTCCATCTCGGAAAGTCTTCACCAGAACATCACCTTTTACGACTACTTTTACGCTATTTTATGAAACATACGGATGCTACATGATGCTACCTTAAGCCTTAATTATTTTACTGCTGTCCATTGAAGAGTTCAGTTCTTCATCTCTGAAAGTCTTCATTAGATCTTCACCAAATTAAAATGGGACCAGTGGAACGTTATACATTCGAATGTATAAAATTCAAATGTATATATTCGTATATGTATATATTCGAACAAAAAAGAATTGTCGAAATCGGATAAGATTTGACGGAGTTATGCCAGAACATGGCTAAAAAGGAAAAAAAAACATACGCGTCGAATTGATAACCTCCTTTTTTGTAGTCGGTTACAAATAGTTTCCTACCTTACCCGACACTGGCAAAAGCACAAACCGTGAGGTGTGGTGCCATAAACACAAAAAAAACCCACAACGGAATAGGCAGACAGGTCCGAGTTTTGATACTGTTTGCTGAATGTCAATGTACCTACTATGTTACTATGTTAGCCGCTGCCTTCGGGCCGTATTGTAATGGGGAAAAGGCAGCGGGAAAAAAAAACTCCACTCTGACCATCTTTTCTCAAATCATCTTAAACTTATACATCAAAGAGTTGGAGAGTTAATAAAAACCAGGAAATTGAAGACCTGGATTTCCGGACCCAACATCATCGGAGATACGAAATGCCACTAAATTCGTTAGCTCGGCCACTTTGTAAGGACGGGAGACGATCGGGCGGTGAAGAGGGCCCACCTCGGGCTGCCAAGCGGCCAAAGACCGGTTGACCTCCCCAGATATCGCTGGAAGGATGAAGTGGCCAAGGACCTGGGCTCCGGGCAAGCCACTGGCAAGAGTTTGCGTAGGACAGAGACAAGTGGCGACTTCTTGTGTCAAGAACCACGCCAGCAGAGTAAGTAAATAATTTAACGATCATTTCAGGAATAAAATATTTTCTGCCAGCAATAAAGATTTTTCAGCAGCAACTATGGGTCGGCAGAAAATTCCTATCAGCCAGTTTCATTGCTCATTGATTTATTTGAATGCAGACAAGGGTCTTCTCGGTGGGACATGGTTGATGGCGCGGCATTGGACTCGGAAGCGAGAGACCCAGGTTCGATTCCCAGTGCGCGCATGTAGGTATCTATGACTTTGTTTTGTAAGTTATGTACATATGTGAAATCATAGTAGCAATGCCTGTCGCTAACCGTGAAGGAAAACATCGTGAGGAAACCTGAGTATCTGAGCTATTCACATACTTCAGCGCTTGAAATCGCCAATCCGCGGTGGGCACGCGTGGTGATTAAGCCCATACTCTCTCCCTAAGAAAATGCCTGTGCCCTACAGAGGGACGATATAGGCTGCTTATGTACAAGTCATGGTTTACTATGACAATTCGATATACATTGCAATGTAGATTAACCCAGAGATTAACATGTAGGAAGTCTCTGCTACGCAATGAACATCGAATTGTCATAATAAACTACGAATTGTGGTTTTATGAAACTTGGCCCTGGTCGGCTTTTAGCAACATTTTTAACTATTGGAGTGCACATAATATGCCGAATGAAACCAACGACTATAATTCTCTGGACTTGGGCTAACTAGAACTTCGAATGTGGAGTATTTGTGTAACCCTACGTATGGAATTGTTTCTCCACTCTGGCTGAGACAGAAACATCCAATTCAGAGTTGTTATTTTGTCCTAACAAGAATAGACTAACAAAATTCTTCAGCGTGCGTCGTCTGAACGTTTTAATATTCGATTTGGTCTCTGTGTCAGCACCCATTTGCACCAAATAGGATTTAGGGCGGTTTTAAATGAGAAACCGTTTAAAGGCTCCTTAAATTGACTGCCTCGTTGGACTAGCCGTTATGGCGCTTAACTACCAAGACAGAGGTCGTGGGTCCGATTCTCACTGGGGGCCGTCGCACATTTGCACAAATGGCCTCAGTCTGGGTGTATTTCCATGTTTGTGATGTCCTTGCCTGGTTATCATAGCACAGGGTATCTTAGTTTGCGACCAGGTCAAGCATTGTATTGTGTGGAAGTTATTTATTTAAACATAATAATAACTGTGCAGGCAAACATCGCGCGTCTCTTCTAACACGTCTTTCCTGGGCCTCGATTCTGTTAGTGCATTGTAGTATAATGACAGGTAAACTGTCGGGTCACGTGACGTGTTTTTTCGTACCATTGACGCCTAGAAGGTTTGATGGGTGTGCCCGCGTAGAATAGCCAGCAATTTGGTTTTACTAAAGGGCGGAATACAACAGACGCCGGAGTTATGTTACTTAAACATATTTTCAGCGCGTGGGAGGATCGCAAGGATGCAGTAGGCATATTTTGTGATTTATCAAAAGCATTTGATTGTGTAGACCACGAAACGCTACTGCTAAAGTTAAAACACTACGGAATAAAGGGTGCAGGTTTAGATCTTTTAAGATCGTATTTAGAAGGAAGGGTCCAAAAAGCAGACGTAAATCGTATTAAATCCTCGGGTTCACTTGTAAAAATAGGAGTCCCGCAGGGATCTATCTTAGGGCCGCTCCTTTTCCTAGTCTATATAAATGATTTACCGTTTATGGTACAAAAAATGTCTGAGATAGTGTTATTTGCTGATGACACGTCACTTATTTTTAAAATAAGGAGACAAGAAAATAATCTTGACGATGCAAATAATGCTCTCTCGCAAGTACTAGATTGGTTCACAGCAAATAATCTGCTGCTAAATTCTAAAAAGACGAAATGTATAAAGTTTTCCTTACCTAACGTACGAGTAGTTGAGAACAACATAGTAATTGGACATGAAAAACTAGAATTTGTAGATGATACTGTATTTCTGGGCATCACCATCGATCCAAAACTACAATGGGGTCCACATATTGTAAAATTAGCACACAGACTTAGCTCTGCAGCATATGCAGTGAAAAGAATTAGGGAACTCACTGATGTTGCAACTGCTAGGCTTGTTTATTTTAGTTACTTCCATAGTATTATGTCCTACGGTATACTACTATGGGGCCGGGCAGCAGACATTGAGACTATCTTCATCTTGCAGAAGAGAGCCATCCGATTTATTTACAAGTTAGGTAGTAGGGATTCGCTAAGAGATTTCTTCAAAGAAACCAACATCTTAACAGTTGCATGTCAATACATTTATGAAAATATTATGTACGTTAGAAAAAATATCAAAGACTTCGAAAATGTTGGTGGCCACCATAATGTTAATACTAGAAATAAACATAAATTGTCATTTCCACTATTTAGACTTGCAAAAGTTAACACATCCTTTATGGGGCACTGTATAAGGTTCTACAACAAAATTCCTCAAGATATATTAGAGTTACCTCCAACGCGATTTAAAAAATGTGTTAAGCACATTCTGTGCAAAAAGGCTTACTATAACATCAAGGATTATTTAGAAGACAAAGATGTTTGGCATTAAACAGTAGATTAATATTATTTAAAGGACGATTGTGACTAGTGTTCAACACATTCATGACTAATATTTTAAGTTGAAAACTCTGTTAATTAAGTTAAAACGTGTTTTGAAAAGAATAAATGTGGAGTTTCTTTGTTAGCTTCTTCTCCACATAATCCATTAATTGTGAAACTAACAACTTTGACGTTCATTAAGTAAACATTCTGTTTTTACAATGAATAAAAATATTTGAATTGAATTGAATTGAATTGAATTGAATAGACTTTAAGCAGCCATGAAATGAAAACCGCCATGTTCATGCAGTTGTCATTTTACTACAATGCATTAACAGAATCTAGGCCCTGGGGGCTAGGTCGACTAAGCTATCAAGATAGTATAGGTGCTGGGCAAGCCTACTCCATCTAAAAAAACATGTCCCAGGCACTGCAGCGACGGATGGTCCCTTCACCTACCTAGTGTGAAGTTGCCACTGGACGCTGCATAAATCATCTCATTACGTAGATGCAAAAACCAAAGGTTTTTTTAAACATTAGGATTAGCTATTATTTTTAATAACTATGAAAATTTTGGCTCTAACATAAATAGTGCTATTTCGTACATACTATGTTTTTTTACGCTACAATAAAATAAACCCCTCTTGAAAAAATACATCCGACTTTAAAATAATTTCCGTCGCTATAAATAACAAACAGCTTTATAAAATACATAGATGGAATCCACTATAATATAAAACTTTAATGTCGTATCGCACTTTCTACATTTTAACAAGAGAATGTGGTATTAAAATCCGGCTCCGGGTTCGATCCCAAACTATAAATTTTGAGATAGAAAGAGATTTTTTATAGCTAATATCAGTAAAATGATAGAACAAACCATTTATTTTAAATATCGTAAGTTATAGTTGGAAACATATTTTAAAGTTCCTTTAAATATATTCCTTTTAAATATTATCATCTCCCATACCACCTTTACTCTATACATTATTCTGTTTAAGTTCGTTCGATTAAGTAAGAGAGAGCGCTTCAGTATGCAGAAAACTTGACGCAGTATAAACGTTTCATTTAATTACCCATAACAATGTTATCGTAAAAAGCCATATTTACCTGACTGCGGTGGAGCTTAAAATAAGGTTAATGTGTTTGGGTATGTATGTATGTAAGTATGTTAGATTCTATGTTCCCAAATAACTCATTAAATCAATGGTCATATTTTGGAAAAAAAGATCTCAATCGACTCGTCGAGTTTGGGGTATATAAAATCAGCACAAATGTAACAAAAAATGAAAAAAATCACTTAAAAGACAAAAATAAATAAACTCAAATAAAATGTTACCAACAACCCGACTGCTGAGCATTACCTATAAAGCAGGTGGAACCCAAATTCAGCAATATAACTCCTTAGTTTGCTCCCGTCGGCTCAGTAGTCGGGTCATTAATTTTCATTTCAGTTTTTTACTAGGAATAGATACGGGGGCGGGTCATTAGAGGAGACGTTGGCCGCCACACATAAAGGGGACTCCTGGAAAAACTCTCCTGGGCTGAAGTCACCAAAAGATCTGAACAACCTTGTCAATTACCTATAGCTACCGAAAAACTGAGGTTCATGAATGATTGAATGAATGAATAACCATTTATTGCCGAGAAGAAAGATGTGTTACACTTAACTTACAGACTAATTAGAAACTGCTTTTGAAGTAGGTAAGCCGCGCATGGACCATGTATCACTTGAAATGATAGATATCCTGAATGTAATAAAGTCAATCAAAGGTAAATTTATAGCATGTGACTCTATGGTAGATAAAGTTATTCTTGTTTTGACTCATCTAGGTAAATATGTTTAGTAAAAAATACTTAATTAAACTTGTTACAATGGAACGCTGATGGTCTGCGTAACTTTGCGGACTAACGTACACAATTCTACAGAAATCATGCGATGTCATTGCAGTTTGCGAAACATTATGTACCTACTAGATGAAAATACCACCGTTAACTTACCAGGATTTACCTGTTATCGACAAGATATAGCTCACCGTGGTCGTGGAGTCGCTATTTTTGTCAAGTGTCATACTACACTCCCAACTATTTATTCCTCCAACCAACAATGGATATATTTTTACTAGATTTAATTACATACAATTTAACGATTTACGAAAATTCGTCTGGCATTAAGTGATTACAACAAAAATACTAGCGCCAGTCACAAGACTGAAAAAAAATATCTACATTCAGTCAACGCTATATCGAAGTAACCTCTAGCTAGACGATTTATAAGGTACTATGGTCATATTAAATCAAAATCTGGGCCACGTTTCACAATACGACGATTCATAGCTGATCATGACAATTCGATCTACATTGCGTAGCCGACTCTTCCTACTTGTCAAATCTGCGTGTTAATCGACTTTGCAACCTACATCGAAGTATAACAGTAAACCAACATGAGTAGTACGATGGCACGACTCACGCGTTTTGTAGCGCTAAAATGTCAGAATTTGACAGTTATTGTACTGGAAAGTCGCAAAGTTTGACATTTCAAGCGTCGTCATGCTACCCATGCTGATGGTGCACGAGGCCCTCGATCCTCGACGTTGGGGTACAGGCGTTTATTTTTGGACGCAACCAAGTTTCAGAGAATTTTAAAGTTTCCGCTAGGCTTGTTTCTCTTTAGGTGTTGTTTATTAATTTTGTAAAGAGCCGTGATCGACATGTGTAAGGAATGTGAAACTAACAAGAACTTGCTCTATACAGGGGTTTACCGAAATACCTAACCATGGCTGTAATCTTCCCGAAAATGGCACAAGGTTTCTAGTCACCAAAAAGCGCCGACAGTTCATGCAAATTCAATTCATTTTCTGTTTTTGTTTATTTTAAGTGCCACCTCACAACTAGGAGTGGACAGACTCCACTGTCCGTCTGTCTGTCTGTCTGTCTGTCACCAGGCTGTATCTCATGAACCGTTAGGTATAGCTAGACAGTTGAAATTTTCACAGATGATGTATTTCTGTTGCCGCTATAACAACAAATACAAAAATCAGGCTAAAATAAATATTTAAGGGTGGCTCCCATACAACAAACGTTCTCTAAAAACAGCGCTCGCCATCTAACGGCCATCTATGTAACCTTCACAGCGCCGATGTCATGTCGTTAAAATATGTCAATGTTAAGCGCTTCTTGTTGGTTTCTATATACGGCGCTGTTCTCAATGTACTAATATATCTTGTCTCCATCTTTCTCTAATGTTGTGTATATCATCATCATCAGCCATTTGACGCCCACTGCAGGACATAGGCCTCCCTCGTGGCTCTCACAACCATAAGGGGCTTTGCCATAATCGCCACGCTTGGCAGGCGGGTTGGCGATCGCAGTATGCGGTTGTGTATACAATGGTACGGAACCTTTCGTGCGCGAGTCCGACTCGCACTTGGCCGATTTGTATAAATAGCACAGTGAGTTTCTAAATGTAATTAAATATTTTTGCCAAACAAGAAGTCTTTAACAGCGTTCGTTAATAATATAAAATAATAATATATTATGTCAAAAATATTAACGGTGTTTATAATTTGTTACAGCGATCGTGAAACTTTGTTAACTTTGGTTAACTGGACTCTAATCTCCCATCAGTCATATTTTATACAGTCAACAGTACAACGATTACATAGTATGTGCGTCCAAAGTCACAAATGTAAAGAGATCTCTGTCGACTATACTTTTTCTATACAGGGTTGCCCTTCGCTATTCCACACAGGAACTATATTCACGGCTAAGTAGGCTTTACAAGTTAACGAGTGATAGGCGACCAACTTATACACATCACTCGTCGTATAAGTTGGTCGCCTATCGCTCGTTAACTTGTAAAGCCTACTTAGCCGTGACAATTTTGCTTTTAAGTTCGTATATTTTAAGTATATTTTGCTCTTAAGTTCATTATTTAAGTTGTTGGACTACCCGTTAAGGCGCTTACTACCAAGACAGCGGTCGTGGGTTCGATTCCCACTAGGGGCCGCCGTACATTTGTACACATGGCCTCAGTCTGGGTGTATTTCCATGTTTGTGACGTCCTTGCCTGGTTATCATAGCACAGGGTATCCTAGTTTAGGACCAGGTCAAGTGTTGTGTGGAAATTATTATTATAATTAAGTATATGCTACTACCCTAAGTGTTTTTATGTTTCTACAATCAACCGTTAAGCCAGGATAGAGGGAGGGACGCCCTACTCGGACAAAAATTTGCGCTTTAAAGCTTAATATTTCGCAAACGGAACCCTAAACAAAAAAGCGGCTAAGTGCGAGTCGGAACCGCGCACGAAGGGATCCGTACCATTATCTATACAACCTTTGAATATTTGAAGCGCCCCTCACTGTTGCCGTTATTAATATCGAGCAAAAAATCACGTTTGTTGTATGGGAGCTCCCCTTTAATATTTATTTTATTCTGCTTTTATAATTTTTTTTTATAGCAGCCAGATAAATACAACATCTGCAGAAATTGCAACTCTCTTACTATCACGGTTCATGAGATACAGCCTGGTGACAGAGGGACGGACGGACAGCAGAGTCTTAGTAAGAGGGTCCCTCACGCTTTGGGTACGGAACCCTAAAAATTACTTCACACTGATGGATTATGAGCAAATAAACCAGGATTACTTTAGTATTTACAGATTTATTTGCCAACTTGAAAACAACACGCTTGTTCTACGACCGACAAAGAGTGCCTTTGGATGCATTCAAGGACAAAACTGTTTACACCAATAAAGATAGCGTTCAGTTCACATTTCAACACCATATCTAATTTCAGACATGTTGCTTTGCCATCCCCATAACAAACATTTACAGAAGCTACTTACGAAGCGGTGGTAGCCTAGTGGGTAGAACATTGGACTCGGAAGCGGGAGACCCAGGTTCGATTCCCAGTGCGGGCATGTACCTATGACTTTTCTTTCTAAGTTATGTACATTTGTGAAGTTATAGTACCAATACCACTCGCTAACGGTGAAGGAAAACATCGTGAGGAAACCTGGATGGCTGAGCTATTCACATACCTCAGCGCTTGAAATCGCCAATCCGCGGTGGGCACGCGTGGTGATTAAGCCCATACTCTCTCTCTGAGAGAAGGCCTGTGCCCTACAGTGGGACGTATATAGGCTGCTTATGATAAGAGTTCTGTATTATTATTATTATTATTACTATTAATTACATCTCATCCAGTGCGGTAGAAAATTATATTTTCTTTGTTTTTTGTTGTTAGTTATGAGTGGGCCATTGTAGCCAAGTGATTAAAAGTTAAATAAATTTTGTGTGGGTACGATTCCCTTTTTGTGCAATATCCTTTGTTCAATATTTTAAAGTTCTTATAATTTCTTTTTAATGCAGTTGCTCAAAAAGTGGCGTATTGCAGGGACGTATAGCATTCGGGATGGTGGGCTTTTTCTTTACCTTTTCCGAACTCGTGCATTCTCTTTCCCAACTGTCAAAATAATGTCTATTAAAAAGAAAAAAACCAACCACGAAGTTTTTACTAAAAAAAATTCATAGAAGTTTTTTATGATTCATGCAAATATTTCTAAAAAGAAGCTACTAATTTGTTTTAATATCAGATTTAATGATTTGATTCAATGAGTTGGGTTAGGTTTCATTTCATTTCGGGATACCGCCGTTTAGCCAAAGTATTTTTCGCCAAATTTTACTTCCCAATAAACTTATGGCATCAGTTTCATTTCCCAAATGAAACTTTAGCAAGTTTTCATTTCGCATTTTATTCATTTGGTCAAATTATCATTTCGCATAATTTTACTGCGTCAAGTTTTATTAAGACAAACGTTTATTATGCTAACGTTTTATTTTGGCAAGTGTTATATAGCAAATAATTGTTTGATTAAATTTATATTTCGCATTTTGTTCATGTGGTTAAATACTATTAGGCATAAATACAAGTAATTTAAAAATTTAAGCTTAAGATACATTTATTTGTAGTATTATATTCTGATTTAAAAAAAAACTTACGAAAGCAATTTGGTGTAAAAAGTGTGTTTAAAATTTGGTTGTTAGGTCAGTACACATAAGCAAAAATAGGTCCGAAGTTCTGAAACTTCGGGTGTTAGTTCTTTTTTTTTATATAAAAGCGAAAAAAAATATTTCACTAAAAAACTTAGTTTTGAGTCAAACAAAAAAATTTTTGTTCTAGTTTACATTTCGGATTTTATTCATTTGGTCAAATTATACTTTTGACTGAATAATGCTTGGTAAAATGAATTTTGACCAAGTATTTATTTGGTAAACAATAACTCGCCATAATAACTTTTGCTAACTGTTTATTTGCTTTAAGTTGTTTTGAGAAATGTTTTTTTGCCAAGTGATAATTTGCGGAAAATAGTTTGGGAAGTAATACTTTGGGAAACGATTTTTGGCAATACATTAGTAAACCTTTCATTTCATCTCATCATTTCATATCAATAAAAAAATTCTACTGGAGACTTGGCTGTATGGGCATAGTTCCCTTTGCCTACCCAGAATGGGTGAAGAAAAAAAATATCTCTGCTTATATTCTTCTACGGTTGGCGCCATTTTCCAAAAATTTTCTTTATTAAATTGCTTCATTTTAGAAATAGTTGTTGAAATAGCTGCGCCTCGGCTCGGGTAGACATTTGTCGGAACTCTTTGCAATGACAGGCTTTCCGTACTCGTAATGAAAATATATACTATTCCGTGTGGCCACCGTGTGGCATAGCAATGGGACACCACGTATATTACAGGTTGTATGCATGCCACGTGATCTACAACGGTTTTTTTAATCGCATCGTTTTAAAATGTAAAAAAGCTCCAATGAGACCGTTGTCTATGTAAGATCTCATCAAAGTTCAATAAACCTGGGTTATCAACCTATCGGGGATGGTCGGGTAGGCAATAAAATTGTAGAATGCACTGACCGAAAAAACAGATCTGTTTTTCTGGACGTGGGCCAAGGCTTCCGCGTTATTATGTATAGTACGTAGTTTGGGAAAATTATGTTTACAATACCTACTTTCTCCTATAATTTTTTTTGAAAGTTTAAAAGGTTAGAGTTTAAAACACTACAGCACTAAAACGCGGAAATAATTTAAACGAATGTGACCCTTAAATTCAAAGTAGGTGGTACATACGTGTAGGTATTGTAAAGTATAATTTGGAGCCGGTGCCAAATTACATGACCAGCACATACATTTTGGGCACCGACTCCAAAATATATTTACAATAGTTACCTAAATGTATGTACCTACTTTGAATTTAAGGTTATACTCGTTTAAATTATTTCTGTGTTCTTAGTGTAGAATTTTGAAGCCAGTTTTTATTTTTTATTTAAAAACAATGTTTCACGATTTTTTGTGAATATCACGACTCCACCAAATTGTGTTTTCCGAGAGCAAATGCAAGAATCACTATACCGAACAAGTGCAAGTCAGTCTCGCTCACGAAGGGTTCTGTATCTTTATCTATACAACATTTGAATATTTCAAGCGTCGACCTGTTGCCGTTATTAATATCGCGAAAAAAACGGCAAAAAAATTACGATTGTTGCATAGGAGCCCCTCACAAATATTTATTTTATTCTGTTTTTAGTATTTGGTGTTATAGCGGCAATAGAAATACATCATGTGTGAAAATTTCAACTACCTAGCTATCACGGTTCATGAGATACAGCCTGGTGACAGACATACAGACAGACGGACAGACAGACAGACGGACAGTGAAGTCTTAGTAATCGGTCCCGTTTCGCACCCTTCGGGTACGTAACCTTAAACACTGAAAACCAAAATTATTGGAATCCTGAGACGTAAAAAGGGGGCTATGTGTTTATGAACTTTAAGAACACAAATCAATTTGCCAGTTTTCTGTTTAACGAGAAGAATTTTCGCCGTATGTAACTCGAAAAAAAAAAATTGAGCGCGCTTTTATAGTCGTATTCTAGCATTTTGGCAAATTAAAATATTCGTTTCGCGAAGTTATCACCTCCATTCACTAAAGACCCGAGAGATCACCCGAGATGCTATGTACGCGGCAACCCAGCCTCCCATCGGAACCTGTGACGTGTCAAACGTATGGGTAGCGCCCGTCTTTCGAAGTATTACCTACTAAAATCGCTGTAACTTCATCATTTCTTATCCGATTTCGATATTTTTTTCACAGAATATTGTTCTTGATGTCTCTATCAGACTGCATACTTGGTTCAAAACGTGATGATCCTCAATGTTGTTGTAAAACAAACTGTACTTTAGGGTGTTTCGGGAATTGCACGTTTATACGCGTTTTAGAGACGACCTTGTATAATTCTGACTTGAATCATAATATCACCTCAGAAGTGTTTTCCAATGCAGATACGAGTATCAATATTAGCATTGAATTTAGAGTAATTCAATGATATTAGTTGAAATTCCTACTTTTTAAACGGGAAACAAGTTTGTATTTTGAGCGAAAACGTGAAAGGAGTGCTCTCTGATGGTTAGCGTCATCCTCTTGTGCTTTCTTCATATTATTCATGTAGATCTTTTATGTATCTTTTTCGTGTATCTTTATAATGTATAGTGTGCAATAAAGAGTCTTAATCTAATCTTATCTTAACTATATGAAAAGGGTCTCTATACTGTTATCGGTAGGAAAAGTGCTATTTTCCAAATATCCCGTTTTATTCCTAGACTTGGTTCTGGAATCTCGTGTTCTCGTTGAACCCCGTACTGTTTCAGTCTGTGGTTTACAAAACATAACATAAGCTCACGCCTGTATCCCAGAGGGGTAGGCAGAGACCAGGGACTGCCACTTGCTACGCTCCTGACAGATCACTTTCGCTTTCTCAACACTGACTTGACTGACGCGCTGTGCGGGCGGGTATTGTCACTTTAGATCAATAAACATTCATTTGTTGGAAATTATACTTAGACTAACTATTTATCACTATCCAGCCCATGTTGGATGATCACTAGGTATTAAACATGTGTCTCTTATTCTCCAGTCCTCTACCAGTCTCGTCCACAGCCCTCCACTGTCCACTGTCATCGAGCAATATGGGGCCTACGTACCGTCGTTATTTAGGCCTACCTACAGAACGATGGTCAGTTGCCGGCCATGAACCACTCTGTGACTGTGACCGCCATCGTCCACCGTTCATCCTCACTTCTAACCAGGCGGCAAGATAGAGACTTAAGGCATGGATTTGAATGGATAAGGTTAGCCTTCAAATCAGTGGCGTAACTATACCATCTGAGGCCCGTGACCAATTCATTGGATAAGGGCCCTTCCAGTAAAAATTAAAAAAAATAATATAATGGTCTTTAGTTGTAGTATATATGGCCCAACTTTAATTGATTCAAATTACTCATTTTATTTTATTAAGGATATCAACAGCGAAAACAAATAATTTGATTACAATAATAAAGAAACAGTTCACAAGGCCAATAACAGACATCCACAAATAGGCAGTTCATAATTACTAGAATATAGCACGATAGCGCTCAGCAATATAAGAATACATGCTTTTTTTTTATTATTAAAAAAAATCATATATAATCATATATAATCATTATAATTGTTACAATTTTTTGTTAAAAATGTTGAGTTCTCCTCAGGCCATTGCTTCTTATAGTGATTTCTCGGTGTCAATGTGACCTTATTGCAAAGCCCGCTTATTCATGTACAGTAATGTCGGGATTACAACTCGCCGTTCCCGGGAACATGGGGAACGGTCAATCCATCCTTTGTTTATTGTGTCCTTAATTTTATTAATATTACAATATTGCAGCTTCAAATCATAATCGTAATTTCAATACTTCAACAGCAATGTAACAAAATTAATTTAACATTCCCTAGATGGTTTGCAATCTGAGTTTGTAATGTTTCCTCTTGCTCCCGGAAACGGAACATAAAAGATGTCATTGATATCTAGTACGCTCTATTTTCGACCTAAACTTTCATAAGCTAGATGTTTATCCCGATTCACTATGTATGTTTCGCTCTGATCCACAGAGTTTAATCGTGGATCATTGAGATTGGCCATCTGACATTATTGCATGGAAAGAAAGTTTGTTTGGCATTAAACAGTAGATTAATATTATTTAAAGGACGATTGTGACTAGTGTTCAACACATTCATGACTAATATTTTAAGTTGAAAACTCTGTTAATTAAGTTAAAACGTGTTTTGAAAAGAATAAATGTGGAGTTTCTTTGTTAGCTTCTTCTCCACATAATCCATTAATTGTGAAACTAACAACTTTGACGTTCATTAAGTAAACATTCTGTTTTTACAATGAATAAAAATATTTGAATTGAAAAAAAAAAAAAAAAAGTAATACGGGTTATAAACATTTATAGATAGATAGAAAACACTTTATTGCACAACCAGGTGAAAGATATTACAAATAGTTTCATTTATAAAGGGGGTTCAAAGGTACCTTAAAATAAAGGAGTCCTACTATAAGTATATACCTAAGTTATGACTTAATTTGTTTTCAATAGATTGTTTGCTCAAAGTATAATTTTTCGGGTAGAAACAGAAACTATGAATAAGTCCTTTAAAATTGCTACTTTCAAGTTAAAAAACTCATTTATTAACTTTAAAATGAACAAACCCCGATACTCCGTATCAGGATCTTCGGTGAAATGAAACAAAACTTTTTAAGGCCACTTTCGCTTCATAAAATTTAGAAAGCCCGATTGGACATTGAACCTTTATTTTATGGTGGAAACCATCTGTTAAAAAACTGCTCATTAATTTAGGTATGAATTATAAATTCATCTGTATAAATTTAAAGCGACGGAAATGATTTTATTGCCGTGTAAGATTTTTTCATAGTGCGAAGTATTATATAATAATTTTGTATTTTTACAGTGATTTTAGTATAAAAGGCTTGAATGGGTCACATTATAAAGCTCCATTTTCGTTAAACATGCACTCAGGTAGGTAATTGAAGAGTCATTCGACAACATTGACTTCGAAAGTAGAGCAGGCGCAATAAGTTAGCTCATTACGTTACACTATTTGTTAGATAATTATTGTAAAATCTTACCAAAACCTTGGGGTGAGAGACTACGACCCTCAGATCGAAGTAAATGGGAGTGATTCTTCCGACTTTGGCTTCGATATCGCCCAGTCTGACAGCCCCAACGTCGAATAAGGCCAAGGCTAGGTCTTCTAGGCCCTTTGAGTACTTTACACACATTGCAGAAGTCTTACAAAAATCACTTAAGCCGGCGAATAAGTTTTTTTTTTCAAAGAAAGTAATTTTTAGGCGGGAAATTTTGTTTTTAATGGCACCGGGAATTACAAAATTTTTTTTTAGAAAAAAGTTCTTTCAACAAAACTCACTAAAAAGAAATAAAAAATCTTTTTTTAAAACACTAGGCTGCTGCTTAACAGCCTGGAGTCCGCTAGCCAAATGGTAGTTTCCGTTGTTTTTAAGTATTTATTTAGACCTGATTTAAACTGAGTAAACATACAGAATGGGTGGAAAGAGCGGACACAAGTATTGGATACGATCACACGACATATCAATGATTCATCACGACGAGAAGTAAGGTATCTGGTTATGTAGCGACAGTATGTTAGTGTTCTGTGATGTTGAGTAGGTATAATGAAGTAAATAGAGTGGTTATTTAAATAGATACTTTTTACGAGGACAGAAAACATAATAATAAGGTCATGGTGAGGCAAGCAAGGTAGGTACTTATTAAAATATATTCCGTGGTATACTATTCAAAATGCTCCCGCTCCCAGAAAATACCGGAAATCCCGGGAAACTATGCAAAATTTCGATATCAAAATTTGCGCTTTTCTTTACAGATTATCAACGAAAATAATTATAAGAGATAATTTCAAATCCTAGCATGTCTATAAATAGCAAAATTAGCAAAATGGTCTAGAGATCAGTAGGTGGGCATTTATAGTTTACTGTACTTAGGTCCTAAATAGTAGGTAATAATTAACAGACTTCAAAAAAGGAGGTTATCAATTCGACGCGTATATATATATAGACAGAACGTAGCCAAAAAAAATAAAAAAAAATGTTGACGGAGTTATGGAGGAACGTAAAATATATATTTTTGGCTACGTTCCTCCATAACTTCGTCAAATCTAAGCGATTTTACAATTCTTTTTTTGTTCGAACAGGTGTAACGTCTCATTGGTCCCATTTTAATTTGGTGAAGATCTGTTGGAGACTTTCAGAGATGGAGAACGGAACTCTTCAATGGACAGCAGTAAATAATCCCTAATGGGGCCATCCTTTAGTAATATCCGTATGTTTCATAAAATAGCGTAAAAATAGTCCCAAGTTAATTTGGTGATGTTCTGGTGAAGACTTTCGGAGATGGAAATTTAGAACATCAAATTTTAAAGTAACGAATTAAGTAGGGTAAATTATGGTTATAAGGGACTTATTTATTTTTCTCCTGCTCCCCCACTGAAAATTGAAAAACAAAAATTTTTAAATAAAAAATAAAAACTGACTTCGAAACACTGCATCACTAAAAAGTTAGAAATAATTTAAATAATTAGAAGTATTTATACATGTAGGTATTGTAGAAGTATAATTTGTAGTCGGTGGCCAGTTTCATGACCAGCACATATATTTTGGGCACCGGCTCCAACAATACCTACATGTATAAATACTTCTAATTATTTAAATTATTTCTGACTTTTTAGTGCTGTAGTGTTTCGAAGTCGGTTTTTATTTTATATTTAATATATTAGACGGGTCTAACCACGATCATTTATTAGGTAAAATTTGATTACCTCGAAAATTTGATTTGATTAAAAAATACTTACGTCTCCTAAACACAGAACATTATTTATTTATTTTTATTTTATTTCTTTTTATTAACAGACAACATGATCCAAGTTTTGTTAGTAGCAATAAATAAAGAACTTAGCCTATTGTTAGTAGGTATTTAATGTCTAGCAGTGATTTGGTACATCTCATTAAGACCCAAATCAGTGGATTATCCAGCCGTGATGTAATCGCGCTCAGAATGCTATTGCCGCGTCCACACATTCTGCTTAGTAATGACGCTGATGTTTTTTTCGCCTCATTTTTTTTTGGTCTCATTTTATTACTGATCTGTTTCCTACTCAGTTATATAACGAAGTGGCTCACCTCGCATCGGTACAGTCGCCGCAGCGTTAACCTTTGAATTTTCGTTACTAATGCCCGGCTCCTATATCTGAGGAATCGTTGTAACTTGAATAGCTGGTTGATTTTTAAAAAAATTATAGGAACTTTACAAATTGTTATTTCAATACATTTATCGTACGGTACGTTATTCGAAACCGTTTTTAAGAGGAATACCTGAGTAGACATTTTAACCATCCGTAAGCAAAACGAGTCGTTCTTGAATATAGGAACCGGGCATTAGTCGACCGTAACTTAATTACGTACAGTCGACAACATATCAACCTTCACAAAGTCGCAAAGTCGCCCGTAAAATATAACTGAGTAAAGTGCACGGGTGTAAATGTAGATAATAATATGCTGTCTACTGTGTGTCTGTAGGTAAATATTAGGGATGCACCGACTGGTCGGCCATATTTGCAGTCGGCGACTGGTCGGCGAACAGTCGGCCAAAACTGCCGACGGATTAGGGTAACTGAAATACGTATTTATTTTAACTGTTATGTACTTAATCGTTTATTAGTTTGTACCATATTAAAGATATTCCACTTCTAAGATACTCTTCTTACGAGATCAGATCAGTCATAAAATTATATACGTATAAAAGTAATCAACAGTCAAACCCTAGATCTAAGCTGGCCTCTATGCTCTCAGGCTTAATCATAACGAATTTAATCAGTCTTATTTATAAGTCTCGATTAGGAATCTGAAAGATCTTATCTACTAAAACATTATATATAAACAAAAAATCATGTCGCGACGTGATCACGAGCGTTGCCGAGGTCACCCGAACTCCCCCGAAAACAATGTCGGCCCGGCCGACATATCGGCCGACATGTCGGCTAATTTGTAGCCGACTGGTCGGCCTGTCGGCCAGTCGGCCAAAGTCACAGTCGGCCCATCTCTAGTAAATATCTTTATCTTAATGGAGTTGAGTCTCATTCCAATGAATAGAGGTTCCTGTTTTATACTGTTTATGGGCACGTTTGAAGGAGCTTTTTGAAGACGGTCATTTGCATAGACATTTCACTCAGGAATCCCGCCCGGCTCTGTATAATTATTTTGGCCTTTGCATCTGATGTAATGTTTGAGATGAGATGAGATGTTTTATACAGCATCCAGAGGCACCTTCACTCACACTAGAAGGGCCAAGGGCCAACTCGAACGCTGCAGTGCTCCAGGCACTGGGACATTGTTTTTAGATGGAGTAGGCTTGCCCAGCACCTATACCATCCTGACAGCTTAGTCGGTCTAGCCCACAGGAAAGACAAGTCAATACGTGCGGAGCCAACCGACCAGGCTTGCCTAGCACTACAGCCCACAGCAGTCTTCAATTTTGCCTCTGGTCGGACATTTCCATCTGACCCTGTGGGTCGACTGGGAACAGTATTCTGAACAACATTAGTTAGGAGGAAGAGTTTCCATTGTCAATAGTTGAGCAGCAAAATAAATTCAACGTTTGTGTTTTCAGGGACTCTGGGGTATCTATTTGAAATTTATGATATCTAGGTTTTTTATTTTTTGCTTTATTTCTTTGCAAAAAAGGTACGCTTTACGCTTGTCGGAGTTTCGCTGTGCGGTCCATAGTTTAAGAAAAAAAAAATACATTTCAGTTATAATTTTCTAACTTCCACTAGCTTCGTAATTAATATATTTATGGTGCATGTATAGAGGGCATGTCAACGCATACTTCGAAATAAAATGTTGTTGCAGGATCGATAGTTTACTAGAAAAAAAAAATTAAAACTGAAATGTATATATATATATATATATATTTTCTCTTAAACTATGGGCTGCAGTGAAACTCCGAAAAGTGTAAAATGTGTCTATTTCATATAAAAATAAATCTAAAAACAAAAAAACGTAGATATCAGAAAGCTCAAACAGATATATGACTTTTTCGTTTTTGGAAGCCCTGAAAACACAAAATTTGAATTTATTTTTGAGCTAAACTATTGATAATGCATACTCTTCCTCCTCACTAATCTTGTTTAAAATACTCCTCCCCATCGACCCACAGGGTCAGATGGAAATGTCCGACCCAGAGGAAAAATTGATCACTGTGCACAGGAAAGACAAGGCAATACGTGCGGAGCCAACAAAGCTGCGGCAGATGTACGTAACTTTCTAAATAAGCAGTCATATGCACATGCTCGCACTGGGAATCGAACTTGGGTCTCTCGCTTCCGAGTCCGTTGTTCTACCCACTGGGCTACCTCTACCATCGCTTTAATAAATTCATCATCATCATCATCATCACCCATTTGACGCCCACTGCAGGACATAGGCCTCCTTCGTGGTTTTCGTAACCATGAGGGGTTTTGCCTTAATTGCCACGCTTGGCAGGCGGGTTGGCGATCGCTGTATGCGGTTGGAAACTCAGGAAGACGCTGCTGCCCGTCTCCTGGTAATTGATTTCCTAAATTGATTTAATAAATTATTAATTATTAACAATTATTAATTATTAAATTATTAATTAATAAATTATTAAATTATTAATTATTATGTTATTGAAAAAACTGTGTACACCGAAGGATTGTTATCAATTATACTGTCTAGTATGGTAGGTTGTTGTTTGTAAACAATCATGTAGTTTTGTAGGTACCCATACACTTCCTTAGATAGGTATATAGCTATTTACTTCAATAGTCAGATATCAACTGAGAAAATACTACACTTATAGAACAGTCAATATATAGTATTGAGTACAGCCCCTGTTTGTGGACATCAGCACATGTAGCACAGAACACTTTCTTATTTTCTCTGTTCTGTGACATGTAGCATAACGGCTCTAATCACGCGTGTTGTTTTCCTGAATTACAACTATAAACCCCTGAACTGCCCTCGCGGAATGGAACATACAGGTGGCCCATACTAAGTTGGACACAGATCTGTGTCGCGGCAGACCAGTGGTAAATCTACTATGCTGCGTTGATATTCATACGGTAGTGTATTAGAATACAAAATTCCTACTAAGCTCGCTGGACGAACATGATGACTGCCTTGTTCTACATGCTTGAGTTAGGGTTCTTGGGTTTGATTCCCGCCACGATCCATTTCTCGCTGTGATTTGCCGTCTGCAACTGCACCGATTAGCGGTACGTACGGTGTAGCAGCGGCGCCGGCGGGCGGCAGACCACACATAGTGGTACCAGTCTGGATTGGCTGCTTGGTGACGAAAATGATCTCTAAAAGCACTGCATGAAAATTTTGAAGCACGTTCAATTCTCTTACAGAGATAAGCTCGCCTTTGTACATGTACTTTCTTTTGTTAACTTTCCTAGTATGGGGACACGGCCACCACTACCTAATAGTATCTAAATATTATTGTTAATTATGTTTTAAATTGAAACTAAGATTAATAATAATTAATCCACATGCATGTAACATAATTGAATCGTGTGATTTTAAAACAACACAAGTCACATGTGTTTTTAAAATAACACTTGCCCATTTTTTTTTATTAAATTATTTACACCTACCTATTGATATACATTAGAAAAAAAAATGTAGTTTATTCATACAGAAATCAATATAATATGCTAAAATATTGCTGTTGTAGATATTAGTATTCGAATAAAACAGTTTTTTCTATTTCCTGCAAAGTTGTAATGAAAGGACATGTGTCGTTTTAAAATCACACGATTCAATTCATTTGGTAATAAATATTTTTTTACTTTTACTTTAACTTTACTATACTCTATTCTTGTGTGTGCAATAAAGTATAATAATTTCAATTCATTATACTATCCACAAATACATAAATGTCTTACATTCAAGATACAGCTTTGAAGACCCTGTCGGGCACGCAAAACAAATATTATATGCAAGATATTTGTAACTGTGAACATAAAATAGCGTTAAGCATCGTCAAAGTTTTTGTCTTCAGTACTTATTTCCTTAAAAAATTCGTCGTAAAGAAACATGTAATACATTCATAAACTTGCGCATGCTGTGTTTTGGAGAGGAAGGCAGAGACCATAACCACTTGCCACAATCTTTACCAACTTTCGCTTTACTTGCATGCACGCTCGGTTTCAGATTCTTTTTAGGGTTCTGTAGTCGACAAGGAACCCTTATAGTTTCGCCATGTCCGTCCGTCCGTCTGTCTGTCTGTCTCTCTGTCTATCCGTCCATCTGTCTATCCACGGCCTAGCTCAAAGACGATTAGTACGAGAAAGCTAAAATTTGGCATAGACATACATGTAATTAATACGTATATTAATCACATGGACAAAACGATAAAATAAAATCTTTAAGGCTTTTTTTATTGTGTATGGGGCTACACCTAAATTAGTGATACAATTTTTTTTTCTCGCCTACACCATAATGAGATGAGATTGGATTGGTCGTTTTAAAATATTGTTAGTGTACAAAGAAATTTTTTTGATTTAGGATTCTGTTTGCGAAATATTATTGGCCTGACATGCACTTGGCCAGGTTTTCTTTTATTCGGACAATACGTTTTCGGATTGTCGTAGCAGAGCCCTACATCCCACGAAGTTTATTGTGGCAATAGTTTGACTTTAATGGAATATTTTCAGATATTATAGAATACTAGCTGACTCGGCAAATGTTGTTTTACCATATTAATTACCCTACGACCTATTCATAGACATACCGAATATACGCAAAAATTTTAATAAAAATCGATGAAGCCGTTTCGGAGAAGTTCGATAACAAACACTGAAACAGGAGATTTTTACTAGAAAATACGAAAATATGGTAGTCTGAAAGTTCTATTGTCGCTTCATGCTATGATCGGTATCAAATTTACTTTCACATCCATTTGTTTGGCGAGCGTTGTGGACGCATGTTATTAGTATAAGTAACAGAATGTAAAACTAAAACTAAGTCTTTAAGAATGCGATGTACTTTATACAGTTTGTGTCCCTTACAAATAAAATAAAAAATAAAAAAACAAAACTATGGAGCCTTCAACTTTCTAAAAAACGGCGTGGCCATATAAGATCAAACGTATTATTTTTATTGTTTTGAAAATTTCATTGCCAGAGTATTAAATTAATGAAACAAAAACTTTTTGTGACAAAAAGAAAAGTTGTACACTAATGTAACTCACGTCAATAAACTTTCTGCTGTGAAAGCCTGGTCTTCAGGGACTCGAGGAATTGTGCCAGGTCACGGTCACGCACATCACGTTTGACGACGCCAATCCTCAGCGGGTTTACTGTAGCATCAAAATTCGAGAGTGGGTTGCGTGATAATTCAGAGAAATTATTAGATTTAGAGGACCGGATAATGCGCATTTTTTTAGAAATAGACATGTGGAGGGCGTGGCACCAACTTCTAATAAGCAAAAGTTCTTCCAGTCTTTTTGTTACGTTGTTATTTATAAAAATTCGACTCTTCTAAAACACTCCTCAAATGCAGATTAAATAGTCTGTAGTAAAAGAAAAGACAAACTATTTAAACACATTTGAACAGCGTTTTAAGGAATCGCGTTTTCAGGGGTCCGTAGTCGACAAGGAACCCTTATAGTTTCGCCATGTCGTGTCGTCCGTCCGTCCGTCTGTCTGTCCTGTCTCTCCGGCTGTCTATCCGCGGCCTAGCTCAGAGACGACTGGTACAAGAAAGCTGAAATATAGCACAGATATACATACACGTTAATACGCCGATAAAACGGTGAAATAAATTCTTAAAAAAAATATTGTTAGGGTACACCTGCATCTAAATTAGGGATGCGATTGTTTTTCTCGCCTACACCATATTGTGGGGTATCGTTGGATGGGTCGTTTAAAAATATTATAGCTGCATAAAGATCATAGCTTGATTTAGGGTTCCGTTTGCGAAATATTAAGAGCAACTTTTTGTCAAAGTAGGATGTCCCCCCTCCCCCCTCCTCTCCTGACTAAACGGTTGATTGTAGAAACGTGAAAAATTTCAGGGTAGTAGCACATAATGAACTTAAAAGGAAAACTATCACGGCCAAGTAGGCTTTGCAAATTAGCGAGTAATTTATAAAAGGAAAATTTCGTACAAAATCCATTGAAAATTACGTTGATGAAGTTGCTAATTCTCTAAAGTAGATAAAACTTTACTACGGAACCCTACACTGAGCGTGGCCTGACACGCACTTGGCTGGTACCTATTTATAAAACAAGGTTAATATTACGAATTGACCGCGTCAAGTTTCAAGATAGTGTGTCTTGTTGGCATAATAAATGTCTTTCTTCTTCTTCTTCAAAATACAATTAAAATATATTCATATGGAATCATAGGAAAACGCAGGAAAAATCAGTTCTTTGCGCTGGACCTAGACCATATATATATTGTATAAGCTTTTTAAGGTTAAAAAATGTAGGTCCAGCCAGGCTGTTTATGTCCCAGGCTGCGGTGACGAACAAAGAGCTCAGTGCACCGTTAGCCAAAACCGACAGACAATGGCCGAAAATTGCACTAATCTCACAGGCAATTTGATGCAGATCCGTCCATAATGGCTGATCTTTGTGCGATAAAATCACCAGCTATATTACGCGCACCAAATCCTGAACGATTCCAATCGTTTAACCTGTCAAATTCCATGGGGAGCTTTTTGACAGCTAATTAAAAAAAAAGTTCTAAAAGCTGGGACAGATGGCGTTGTTAAGACAAGTTTGATACTAGGATTTGACACAGAATAGCTTAATTACTCCGTGATCGTAAGTATCATATTATTAATTACTGAGTACCGTACTAAAAAAAAACATTAAAAGGACAGACAGCATTAATAAATAGAGAAATGAGACAGCATTAATAAATAGTAACTGAAGCCTACAACTGGGAGCCTATCGAGGCACTATCGCGTCACATACTCAGGTGCTTCGCCTTAACTCACCTGAATGAATTTTGTCAACAAGATACAAACACGCTGCTTGTCTGTGTCTTGATTGCCAAGGGTGAAGATCCACATTTAAAATTATGTTTTTTTTAACTGGAAACTGGCATCAAAAAACCAAAAACACCTATATTGCCAGCGACATCTAGTTACTGGAAATTCAACTCATGAGCTGTCAGAAAATCGCCCATTGCTATCGCAATCGCAAACGTCAGGATTCTGACAGGACTTGATGCGCATGATTAGGCCTCTGTACAATTAACAGCAGCTTATTTTAGCTGCAATAGAGTGCGCGGGTGGAAAGGTTGATGTGCTTTCGACTGCACCTTTTAGGGAACAGTCGCGTGCTGGTCAACACAAAAGTGGTCTGTATGAGTTAACTGTGCAGTAGACAGCACGGGAACTACAATGCATAGAATAAATGTGTAGATTTCTCAAAAAAACCAAGTGCGAGTCAGACTCGCGCACGAAGGGTTCCGTGCCATAATCCAACACTAGACACAAAGATCGAGAAAAAAACGGCAAAAAATCACGTTTGTTGTGTGGGAGCTCCCCGTTGAATATTTATTATATTTCAATTTAATTATTTATTTTTGAAGCAAATATAGAACTAAACATTATGTTAATATTATATTATTTTTGTTGCACTAACCCGCTGAGGACAAGCCTCTAAATAGGTTTTTAAAATTCTGTGAATAGGTATTTCAAGCGTCTACCTGTTGCCGTTATTAATATCGAGCAAGAAACGGCAAAAAATATCATGTTTGTTGTATGGGACCCCCCCCTTAAATATTTATTTTATTCTGTTTTAACTATTTGTTGTTATAGCGGCAACAAAAATTTCAAGTGCCTATCTATAACTTTTCATGAGACAGACAGCCAGACAGACGGACAGTGAAGTCTTAGTTAAAAGAGCGATACAGAGTGATAAATTCAATGGTGATACTTATGTATTTACTAAAATTCTCAATTCGGAGACCAACTCACATGTAAATTAAAACAATTTTTTTTTTTTAATAAAGATTGACAATTAGTTTTAGATAGACAGGAAATACTTTATTGCACTACCAGACAAAATATTACAAATGCCTAGCTTGGTTTTAAGAAATTAATGTAGGCTAAAAGTTCCAATACTAGACCAGAAGTAACTTGGTATAGTTACATAATAAAATTAAGTTGCTAATATTTTAATGATAAATTCTTGCTGACAGGCTCTTCTTTTATTATGTAAAACTATATTATAGTATAGTATAATATGTAAAACTATACTATACTATACCTAATGTTAGACAAGGACAGTAATAATAAAAAAATAGTAGTTATTATAGTGTAACTAGGTACACAGTTTTTTCTCAAGCTATAAATAATATTCTTATCATGTCTCTTTCCTGCTCCAGTTTCTCTGGAATCAAAATACGAGAAAGTAAAGAAAAAAAACATTAAGTTCTGTCAAGAATACAAAACCGCTGGGAAAAATACAAGTGGGTAGACCAAGAGGGGAGACCGCCTACCCTCACTGACAATAGACTATACTCGCCACTTCAGTCTACCCTCTACCTGTGACCACGGCAACTGCAACGTTGCCGAAACGTCAGGAATTAAGTTTACCTAAATGCATACTAAAGCATCCAGAGTCAATAAGAGACTGTCGAGAATATACACCTAGATCATTTTCTTAGAACACAGTGTCCGTTCACCCAAGTCATCCGTTCCCCAGACTTCCAGTCTATCACGAAGTTATTCACTTCCCTTGTGCCGGCCGGGCGGCTCATTGCTTCCAAGTTACAATATTATTTTCTCCTCATTCAGTCAGTTGGTGCGAGCGTTGAAAGTGGACGCGCGCACTCTAACTGTCAAATAATATCTTTTTAAGTTTTTAGTTTTTAAGTTTTTTTAAACACACAAAATGAGGGAAATTGTGCACCTGCAAGCCGGCCAGTGTGGAAACCAGATTGGGGCCAAGGTGAGACATTTTCTGTTTTTGGCATTTTAATTATTAAAGGGTTAATTATTTTCGTGGTTGGGGTCAGTCAACTTGAAGCGGGGTATTGTAGGGTCGGTTATAACTTTTTAATTTTGTTAATAAAATAATTGCAATTAAAAATATATTGAGATTGATAATTCTGTTTATATTTTAGATAAATTTTGTTTTTTTAAATTATATACGTTTAATGTTATTCTTATTAAGATTTATCTTTGTAGTTTATCTTGATTACTTATAATTATGTATTATTTTCATAAAAGTAGTGTTGCTAAAATAGCAAAAAACATCGTAAAAATTCGAAAAAAAAAATAGTTCTCTGTAGCTTACAAACGGCAAACGGATAATAGTTATTAAAGTCGAGGACAGTAATGACTTAATGATACAAGATTGATGATGAAGGGTCATAATTAAACAACAAAGTGAGGCAAGTTTAAACTGTACTATGCAGACCCGAATATACGCCGAATTAAATTCAATACCTACGGGACTGTTAAATTAAACACCTACAGGACTGTTCACTGTAATTTAGGTAATTAAAAAGTCGATGACAGTGATGAGGTGATGATGAAGGTTCATAGAACAAAGGCAGTGAGACGGGTTTCAACTTAATTCCGCAGAGCGAAAACCACTCAAAGTAGTCAATCGGAGGGCTAAATGCATTTTTGTTTCTTTTTAGCACTTCTTTCTTTTGCTGGCCACGGTTGTTTTGTGAGCCAACTTTCTCGTCCAGTACCTAAGTGTAACGGTGGCGAATGTAGTTTCACACTTTTTTATTTATTGGAGCAAATCAAAACGTTGCGGTATGCTTTCTACGATGTACTAATGCACCGACTCTGCGGCGTCGCTGACCGAGTCTAACATTTTTGTCTGATATTGTATCTTTCGCTCCACGAATTGTGCGATTTAGATTGAACAATTCTCTGCTTTCTTTAGTTTCAATCGCTTTCTTTTTTTTAATTACTCTTGAAATGTAAGTAATTATCTGTTGACAATTAACTCGATTATCTATTGGTCTACAGTATGAAGCTGGTTCGCAGTTCCTGAAAGATAACTATAATAAGTTTTAAAAGCGTTATGAACACAATAATTATTAATTTCCAAACAAAACTATTTGATAGGCCTCTCAATTTTCAAATATAGAATGTCAGTATACATTCAATCGCAAATGGTAATGATAAAATTAGGCCTATTTGCAGCAGTACGAGTACGGATGTTTGATGTATTGATGATGAGGCATTTAAAATATGATGACGGTTATTCTAGGTCAATGTTTTGCCCCCAAGCAGGAAATGAACCTAATATTAACGAGATTGCACACGTTTGTTTGATTATGATTACTAAGACGGTTAGTCACAATTTAAACAAACAATCTTCATCTGATAATAAATGAAGAAAGCTGTTTAATAATAACGTCATTTGCTGGTTATCAGCTCCGGTCTGATTTCAGTCTCAATGTTTCCCAGCGTAATTTTTCCATCGCCACCTGGTCTGTTCTCCATTTATTACAGGTACCTACCTAGGATTCTCCCTAATCATTTTCAGTTTTTTAATTCAGATAATTTTCTGATAATTCAAACTACCTACCTTACCAGACTACCAAGACTAGACTGGTGTTTTTATTCTAATCATCAAGAAATTAGCCATCATTAAATTTATGATGTGGTAACAAGTAAAATTTTGAGTTAAAAATGTATGTAACATATTTTTTTCTTCCATTTTAAAATTCAAATTGCCACCATATTTTTTATTCCACGCAGCTTTGGCGTGATTCATGCGGTGGGAAGTTAGTCAGTGCGTGTGCCGAATGACCGATGTATGGTCAAATGTGGACACAATGGCTTCTTTGCGCCTTTACTGGACTCTATTGTTCCTTATTATGTACAATTGACGAGTATCCTGCTTTTATCTGGCTGGTGACTCTTATATAGATGAAAAATACCATTAAGTCTGTAGACAACGCAGATTTGATTGTTTTGCAAATTTGGTGACTTAATCTTAGATGAATGAATTATGATAAGAAAGCTTATTTTGATTTAGTTTTATTACGACTACAGCATTTTACGCCAACATTAAAAGGCCGGTCAGCTACTCAGAATCACGTAAAATACATACTATTAAATATATATTAATATTAAATATTTAAAAAATATTAATAAAAGCAAGTATGTACTTAAAAATTTAATTCAGCTAAGCCTAGGTATTACTTATTCTTCTATTTTCAAATAGAGAAAGAAATATAAAGAGATTCAGAATGAAACTTATTCATTTTACTTTTATTTATTCATTCTACCACAAAAACTGAAAGTCACCAATGATGGCAATATTTCAAGATCTAGAAGAAATATAGACAAAAAACTGAACGAGAAGTCTCGTACGTCCGCTAAAACGTGGCAGTTTTATTTGCACCGTGGCCTCTTCCACTAGACCCCACGGGGCCAGGAGACCATAATTACTCCTTAATTATCCACCCTATCATCACCAACCGCAGCAGACAAGGTCAATGGCCGTGCCGACGTGCAATGCAAGCTTTTAGCGAACAAAAAGGAATGACTCATTTACATCGCAAAAAGCTAAAAGAAACTGCAATATATTTTTAGATATACTTACCTACTTAGTTATATTTTAGACTATAATAGGTACTACCGTTCTTGGTACTACTGTATAGGTACATGATGTAGAAAAAATTTGTAAACATCCGACAACGAAGGGTTCTTCTCGAACGAACTACTTTTCTATGGGCATTGAATTTGCTATGGGGAAAAGTTATTAGCTGATCCAGTAGGGTTACAACATGCGCTGTTAAAATCTATTAAACAGCTGATATTTTTCCCGATTTACAAGCACACCCTGAATTGGTATATCCTATGGAAGAATAACATAATTATTATGTATATGTTCTAGAAACTTAAAATTTAAGAAACAATATTTTGATGAAAATGTTCATTTCGAGATTCTTCCTGATAAAACTATATTTTTTTATTGTCCGAGTACATCATGATTTATTTATAACACTAATATTTATTTTAGTACAAACGATGTGGACTTGTGTTAAAACGAAAACAGGTATGTGCCTAATTAATGAAATAAAAAAAATAAATTTTGGTAGATTTCATTTCTTTCATAAATTTCTTTCTGCACTGCATGGTTTTGGTCAGGATAGCTAACTGAGCATACATTTTCAATATAAAAACACCCCTTTGTGTGTCACTGATGAATTTTGTTCAGTAAATGACATGACTTTTTGAGGCAATCACTTTTCCATATTCAGATGGCAGCAAAAAAATTACAAAGCTTCAGCTGCAGGTTAGTCAGACAACTAGCGCCAACTTCACGCTTCAGCAATTTCATTTGTGTAAGATAGGTATAGGTAATTAGTTTCTGCCGAACTTTTCGTGACTTGGCTAATACAGTCCAGTCATACACTCATTTTAAGGTATTTTTAATAGGTACTTATTTGTAATACTTACATTTAGAGGTAACATTTTTTTCTCACAACATCCTAAGGAATAATAAACTTTCAATAATTCAAGATATGAAAGCCCGGTTTCTCGTACGAGTTAGTGTACACGAAACGGGGGGTGAAGGTTGGCAAAGAAGTAGCAACATAAGAATAATATTTTGTTAATACTGTTCTACAGCCTATTATTTTTTTTATACTGACATGAGATATTTTATGCAAACGACCAAAAGGTAGATAAAAATAAAAAATATGATTGACAAAATTTATCTGAAGCCTTGTTGTGGGAAGCAACTACCTATATTGTGAAAGAACAAACACTATTGGCAAGCTCAGACGATTTAAAAAAATATATTATTCGACATTCGCTCCAAGGGTCGGTTATTGGGAAGTTTACCTACCTAGGATACCTAATGTAACCGTTAAAAGTACTGGTGTTATCGTGACTTTGTGGGTTTATGTAGGTATGTCTATGTGGGTTTCTCATCCAAATACTGGCCAATGTGCATGACGACACTATCTGAACGGTACCACCCATTTGTCCAATTCACCCAAGGATGTGGGTAAAACGTTCTCGAATTCACCCCATGGTAGCGGGCGTTACGTAGTACTTTCCTCTGTGGTAGTACCTATTGAGTCAATAGTATTGACGTGTGTGTGCCAGTCTAGGTAGCGAGCGTGGGGATGAACGGTGTTGTTTACGATTCCTCTCTAAAACTCTCCACAAATGCAGTTTAAGTAGTCGGTGGTGAAATCTGCCCCTTAAGGGGGTCCAGGTCTAGCGCCACCGAGGTAAAAAATCATATCTTTTTTACAGGTAAAATTTGCAAAAAGTGTCAATCATGTTGACAGTACCTAGGATCACGAACCTGGGACTAGATAGCATTGATACCAACAACGGCCGTTTCTGGCGTTAATGCTATCTAGTCCTAGGTTTTGTGCCTTAGGTTCAGGGCCATTGGTCCTATCAGTATTAACATGATTGACAGATTGATTTTTTGATGACAGAAAGATATGATTTTTTTCTTCGGTGGGGCTAGTGTTACTCCCTGGACCCCCTTAACCATAGACTATTTAAACTGCATTTGAGGAGTGTTTCGTATTGTACAATGCGTAGTAAGCAAGGAATTGCACATTAAACTAGGAATTGCAGTTTTATGAAACGTAGCCCTACGTATCCATTCACATGCAAGCGCATCTTCAAATCAACTGTCGCAAAATGTCCCGTTTGCAAAACGCTCCACTCGCAAGAGGAACCGTTTTCAAAATACCTTTTTGCACCAACTCAACCAGTACCACAATAATGCCAGTATACGCAGATGTACAAAAGGCCTCAGACTGGGTGTATTTCCATGTTTGTGATGTCCTTGCCCGGATATCATAGCATAGAATGGAAGTTATTTATTACGATTATTATTTGGAAATGAAAAAAAAAATCGCATCTAACCAGAATCTTTGAGAAAAAAAACAAAAAACCTAAATTACTGGAATTCTGAGGATGATACGAAGATTCTATTTGCACGTCAAAATGAGGTTTTGTATGCACTTTAGGAACACAAATTTTGCCAACTAACGTACCAAATTCCTAGCAAGGAATAATTGTTTTGTTTTACCGGAAGAAACAGTCCGATTTTTAAGAATTGATATCTTCTTAACTAAACATATTTAGCACTCGGGTGTCTCGTCTACTATTTGAAATGATATGTAAGGTCTTTCGGTTTATGCAATAAAAATGGGCACTTCCAAAAATCAGGTATACAAACACACTGGCGAATGGCGATGGCGCGGCACCCCGCCGCGGCCGGTCAACTGGCTGGCCGGTCGGATCGTGTGACGTCAAAAGTAGCGTTCAAGACTCGCCGGGCGCGTTTTACAACAGTCAACGTTTAAACTTTTAGAGAAGTTTTGTAATTTCTTGATGGAAAAAGTAACATGCTTTTTTTGTACTTCAACCTCATTCGCCAGATCCTCATTCTCAAGTCAGTTGTTAGGGTTAGCTAGTGAAATGCTCTCAGCACAAGTGTCACTCTGTTTTTGTTGCACGGAACAGAAAGCGCTGATTTTTACCTCGAAAAGAATAAAAAGGCACATCGCCATACAATGATGTGTGTTAAACAACCCGTTAAGCCTACAAAAGAAAACATAAAATCGCCCAAGAGATCTTAAAAGGCAGTAAACATCAGGGCGGTCTTTAATCGTTTTCAGTGGTTTAAGTTTTAATTTGTAAAAATTTTCAAAATGGCCGCCACGTGACTTCCCGTCTTTATAGCGCGCTACTTTCCACGGTTCTATTTATGATGTATAATAAATTTTTGGTGATATGGTAAGTTTAAAACAATGTAAAAATCAACTATTTAAACGCTAAGTGACGGGAGAAACACAACTTTATTGATGGTACTTTTTTTCCGGCGGCCATGTATTGAGCGATTTACCTATAAATAGTACGCGTAAGTCATGTTTATAACAGCTGCCGGTGTTCAAACCACGTTCAAAGATGGGTCTGTTTGTTTTTCGGTGCTGGATGGTTTAAGCAGGTATAATGTATGCATTGTATTATTTATTATTACTACATACACACACAAACTCACACCCTGTATCACGGAGGGGTAAGCAAAGACCAGGGCCGAGTTTTATAAAACCAAAATTCGTAGTTTCGAGGTACATTTCGTAGCAGAGTCGTTTTGCTAAATGTGTGGGTTAATCGAATTCGCAATGTAAATCAAATTGTCATAGTAAACCATGAATTGTAGTTGTATGACACAGGCCCCAGGGTATTGCAACCCACTTGCAACTATTCTGACAAACCTCTTCAACATTGATTAGTCGTGTGCGTGCATGGTTTCTAGTGCTATTTTATATTTACATTTACCCGTAATTATGACACGTTTTAGCATAGCAAGATTAATTTTAATTCTACTTATAGTTTGTATACCAATTTTTTTATTCTTAACTAAATAAATAAATATTCAGCCGAAAGAAGCAGGCAAGTTCGGTTATTTGTTTAAGCATTAATATTTTTACTTTACAGTAAAACATGAGTTTACTTTTATGGCCGTGATATGCATGACAGCATGGATCCAAGCCATTACCATAAACGTGGTTGCATATATCCGTTTTCAATTCTCCATTTATGTTCAGGAATAAACCCTCTTGGCCCGTCCTCGCTTCGACTCATCTCGAGTTACCCATATTCCATTCCAGATACGCTTTCTCTCGATGCAAACAGACATTTGAGGAACGTATCTTTGAAATACGGAAAACACATTGTCTAGTACGTCATTGATCTGTTTGATTCAAGAAATATCAATCTCTGATTTCTTGATTTTTGTCGCATTACAAAGAATAGTTTGTTGATATCCACGGACCACGTGTCTGGAATGGAATATTTGTACGATGTGTCGTCCGTCCCTGATATTTCTACTCCGATATGGCTAGTCTCCCAGACTGGACGAGAATAAAGATGCACCGATGTCAACGGCCGGCGGCCACCAAACGATGCAATAAGAAAAGAAACTTCCCGTTCTATTTCCAAATTGCACTCGTCGCGGTGGGCAGTTCGCTTTTCAAGATGGCGGATCTGGCGTCAATTTGAACATTGAAAAATTACCGGAATATACCATATTTCAGTGAAAAAAGTGATGAATTTTATAATATATTTCAATACTTAAAGCATTTTAAACTCTGAATTTCTAGAAAGTCCACCGATTTGTCTAAATATGTATAATTTTTTTTAATTTTCAAATCTTGTGAATGCATCATTCAGCGTTCCAGTCAAATGGTAGCTGATAGGCAAAAGTTGTGTTCCGTGATATAAACCCTGGTTAGCACCATGACGGCCACTTTTTCGAAATGGAAAGGGACATCATCGATTTGAATAAATCTAATTAGAAAACTAAAAAGTTAAAATTAAATTAGTTTTAATTTTCATAATTCTTTTGTTTGTTTCTTCAATAAAGTTCTAAGGGGCTTAGCTAAAGGTTGGCTCCCCTTTTTGTGGCAACTAACCAAATTAATGCTATCAATAAGTACTTATTACGAATAATAAAAATTAAAAAATTAATGAACACAAAAATAGTATAAGCACCTTCCCAAGCAAAATCTTACGGTGTTATTAGTAAAAGCACGATTTCACTAACACACTCCTCAAATTCAGTTTAAATAGTCTGTGGTTAAGTCTGTCCCTTTACCGCAAACTTCAGTTCAAGAGTAATTTAAGGAATTGATTTTTATAATTAAGATTTTACTTTCTGCTCTTGCCAGCTGTGGAAAGTAATCAATGCATAATATAATACCCATTCCGTGTTTACCGGGAATTTGAGTTACAATATGCACTTGGTGGCAACGCGGTGGTAGCCTAGTGGGTAGAACATTGGATTCGGAAGCGGGAGACCCAGATTCGATTCCCAGTGCGGGCATGTACCTATGACTTTGTTTTCTAAGTTATGTACCTTTGTGAAGTTATAGTAGCAATACCACTCGCTAACTGTGAAGGAAAACATCGTGAGGAAACCTGAGTGTCTGAGCTATTCATATACCTCAGCGCTTGAAATCGCCAATCCGCGGTGGGCACGCGTGGTGATTAAGCCCATACTCTCTCCCTGAGAGAAGGCCTGTGCCCTACAGTGGGACGGATTATAGGCTGCTTATGCTATGCACGTAGGGTTTTATAAAAGGGGAATGGTATTTTAAAAGTCGTAGAACAAAAGTTGTAGCAAAGAACGTAGACATAAGCATAAAAAATCGATTACTTTTCCATTCAGGCCAGTACCGTATCTTAGTTGGCCATCGGAAAATTTTCTGTACAACATTATAATGTAGGTAATTTGTGAGTAAAACTTTTTCTATTCTATTCTAATTGAAAGCGGTATGGTACAGTCGACAGCAGGTCAATATTTACATTGTACATTCCTAACGGAACTGTTTAGAGAGCACGTCTGGAAAGGCTGATGTACTTTCGACTGTACATTCAGCTTTTTCTGGGTGTAGTATTTCTTTTTAGGGTTCCGTACCCGAAGGGTGCCAAACGGGACCCTATTGCTAAGACTTCACTGTCTGTCTGTCTCATGAACCGTGATAGCTAGGCAGTTGAAATTTTCACAGATGATGCATTTCTGTTGCTGCTATGACAACAAATACTAAAACAGAATTAAATAAATATTTAAGGGCGGCTACCATACAACATTAATATCGAGCAAAAAATCACGTTTGTTGTATGGGAGCCCCCCTTATATATTAATTTTATTCTGTTTTTAGTATTTGTTGTTACAGCGGCAACGGAAAAGCAGACTGTATAAAAAAGGCTAACAAAGCACCAAATTGCGGAGTATGTACCTATGATGAATATCGACGGTTAAAAGGTAATAGGGGATAAGCGACATTTTGGCCTAAAATGAGTTTTGAATGCCATCTTACTTAAAAAAAAATTCTGCGTCGAATGCGCTTACTCTCACGGCTCTACAATGACTTTATTGTCGCTTGATCCCAAGTAAAAAACTGCGTTTTTAAAGGTCGTTTTGGTGTAACCTACCGAGTTTTAGGCTTTTTTTTACTTAAAAGCGCTTGTACCCCTGTAAAAATGGCATCATTTTTGGCCTCTAGTCGGTAAGGTATTTTTACTTCCTACTGGTGTAGAGCTTCTGGGCGCTTACGGTTCTTTACCATAAGTACCTATTTTGAAAGTTGGAACTAATGTCTCTTTACCTTTGTCGTCAAAAAAATTAAGCATCGGTTATATCTTACTACCATTTACAAGTTTACAATACAGCTGTCGCTTATAGGCAACTACTAAAACCTAATTAATATTGAACTGTCGGTTATACCCTACTACCATTAACAAGTTTACCATACAGTGGTCGCTTATACGCAATTACTAAAACCTAGCTAATATTTAACTCTCGGTTATTCCCTACTACCATTTACAAATATAATACAACTCTGTTACTTATGCCGTATTACTTTACAACGACAATTTATTAATTGTAGCGTAAGCCATTTTGTATTACCTATTCAGGTCTTTATTGTACTCAGTTACCTGTTTAGCGAGTCGCTTATCCCAAAATCTGTCTATTTTAAATCTAGGCTATTTTTTATCCCGGAAAAATACACATAAAAATTACCACGCGAACAAAGTTGCGGAAAACAGCCAGTGCGATCATAAAAAGAATAAAATATTACAATCACCAAATAAAATTAAGACAACTTGGACAATAATAAATAGAGAAACGGGTAAGAGATATTTTGCTTAATATAGGTGACAAAATAATAACGACAAATGAAGACATCGCTGCAGCATTCGAACAGTTCTTCACTAATGTTCCAATCGTAACTATAGCTCCGTTAGAATCCTCACCTGATCGTGCAGCAACATTATTAAAAGACCATGTCTCGTACGAACACGATTTCTCATTTAATTACATTGAGCCCCATAACGTTGCTAAAAAATTTAAATTATTGAATTAAAAAAAAAAACGGGTACCTATATCAGTAAACATTGTTAGTTAAGTGATACATATCCTAGCTTTGCCGTTAGCAAAAATTTTCAATAAATGTGTAGATGAGGGAGTATTTTCGGACCTCATGAAATATAGTAGACTAGTACCCTTATTTAAAAGAGGTGATAAACACGATCCAACCAATTCTAGATCCGTCTCAGTACTACCAGTATTAAGTAAAATATTTGAGAAGATCATCTTCATCATTAAGAATACGGTCACTCCATTACCTTCCGTGGATGTTGTAGAAGGCGACTAAGGAATTAAATTACCAGGAGACGGGCAGCAGCGTCTTTTTATTCCAACCGCATACTGCGATCGCCAACCCGCCTGCCAGGCGTGGCGATTATAGCAAAACCCCTCATGGTTATGTTTGAAGCTTGAAAAACCATGAGGGAGGCCTATGTTCTGCAGTGGGCGTCAAGTGGCTGATGATGATGATGATCTTAGATCAATTACTTACGCATTTCAATAGTTACCAACTCCTTCATAGTCAGCACATAGACAGACTCCGGAGTCATGTTACTTAAGCATATTTTCAGCAAGTAGGAGGATCACAAGGATGCTGTAGGCATATTTTGTGATTTATCAAAAACATTTGATTGTGTAGACCACAAAACGCTACTCTTAAAGTTAAACAACTACGGAATAAAGGGTGTAGGTTTAAATCTTTTAAGATCGTATTTAGCAGGAAGGGTTCAAAAAGCACACGTAAATCGTATTAAATCCTCGGGTTCACTTGTTAAAATAAGAGTCCCACAGTGATCTATCTTAGGGGAGTTCCTTTTCCTAGTCTACGTAAGTGATTTACCGTTTATGGTACAAAAAATGTCTAAAATTTTTGAAATAAGGAGACAAGAAAATAATCTTGACGATGCAAATAATGCTCTCTCGCAAGTTCTAAATGGTTCACAACAAATAATCTGCTGCTAAATTCCAAAAAGACAAAATTTATAAAGTTTACCTTACCTAACGTAAGATTATTTGAGAACAACATAGTAATTGTAAATGATAAACTAGAATTTGTAGAGGATACTGTATTTCTGCGCATCATAATCGATGCAAAACTACAATGGGGTCCACATCGCTCTGCAGCATATGCAGTGAAAAGAATTAGGGAACTCACTGACGTTGCAACTGCTAGGCTTGTTTATTTTAGTTACTTCCATAGTATTATGACCTACGGTATCCTACTATGGGACCGGGCAGCAGACATTGAGACTATCTTCATCTTGCAGAAGAGAGCCATCTGATTTATTTACAAGTTAGGTAGTAGGGATTCGCTAAGAGATTTCTTTAAAGAAACCAATATCTTAACAGTTGCATGTCAATATATTTATGAAATTTATTATGTACGTTAGAAAAAATATCAAAGACTTCGAAAAATGTTGGCGCCCATCATAGTGTTAATGCTGGAAGTAAACACAAATTGTCATTTCCATGATTTAGACTTGCAAAAAATTAATACTTAATACTTCTTAACACTCAAAAAAGCTTGCTATAACATCAAGGATTATCTAGAAGACGAAGATGTTTGGCATTAAACAATAATATTTAATACAATATTTAATAATATTCATTGTGACTAGTGTTCAACACATTCATGACTAATATTTTAAATTGAAAACTCTGTTAATTGAGTTGAAACGTGTTTTGAAATGAATACATGTGGAGTTTCTATGTTGGTTTCTTCTTTACATAATTTATCGGTTGTGAAACTAACAACTTTAACAATAACAACTCTGTCGTTCAATGAGTGAACATTCTGTTTTTATAATGAATAAAAATATTTGAATTGAATTGAATTGAGTAAATACTACAAAATACTTTTTTTATTGTTTTTTTGAAGGCTTTTATTGTTATGTTAAAGTTTCTAAGTACGAAGTGCTATGTTGTACTAATTATGTTTAGAAAAACTTTTATTTTTAAGGTACCTTTTACAGTATTTTTATAAGTAGTAGTAATTAATACCTAACTTCTCACTTCACACTTGGGTATATTATGTTATTGTCATTAAGTTAAGTTACGACTTTCTTTCTGTTACTACGTAGAGGAGTACATTATGAAAAATACTTTTTTCTTTTATAATTGTGTTTTTTTTATATAAACAGTGAAAAAAAAAACTAATCTAACTTTTAATTTGATCGCTCAATTGACCTTATTAGGTCAGATAATAATTACAAAATCATACCTAATGTAGGTAAGTAATCTGGTACGAACTATGATGATGAAACTGACATCCTCTAACGTATGCAGTTACTTGAGTCTCATTTTAAAGGACAATCATGTTGGTTGTGAATCTATTATTTGTAGGACGTGACGTTTAATCCACATTACTAATCTCCCAGGTAATGTCATGTGTTGGATGTTCTTGTTTTCCTCTTGGCCTAAAAATCTTGATGTGTGGAAGCACCATATTACCTTTTATTCAACTCACTTTCGGTGTCACTAATGTCTGACATCCTCACGATGTTTTTGCTAAGCACCGTTTCTTGTGCTTCATTACCTTTTGTCACAATGGTTTGAATCGTCATATATCCTTCTTTACCTATTTTAATTATTCAACAGGCATGTGACTTATGCTCTATTAACTCTTGGTATACGGAAACCAAATGTAGCTTAGTCTTCTATACTCTTCGTTTTTTTATTTGTAGATGTAACATATGCCGAATTACCTCATATAAAAAATACGTTCAATTGAGTTAAGCGACATATAAAGTACATAAAACAACGTCGAATGAAAAAAAACAAAATGTTAATTAATGCTCGTATTTTTTTTGAGTTTAGAGCTGTTTCCATCCTTACATTATGATAATAAATAAAAAAGTTATGTCCATTTTTCTGAAATTTCAAACTTTAAATTGCTCTCCTGAACAATTTGGTTTTTGTCGCTTATACCCTATATCCTTTTAACCGTCGATATGTAGTATGTAGAGTCGACAGCACATTAACCTTTCCATAAGTACCCTGTATTCAGTTGTGTTAAGGGTGTCCTTGCAACTTAAATGTGAAGTTCGAGCTGTTGGCGGTACTCACTCTTTTCTACCGATTTATACTACGTTCCAGAGAGATATTCCCCTTTCTTAAACAAATAGAAAACATCCTTATTTCTTTTCTTTAATGAATTAGATGAATGCTCTTGACGTAGACATGTTTGCTTATTTCAACTATTATGTCCCACTGCAGGGCACATGCCTTCTCTCAGAGAGAGAGTATTGGTTTAATCACTGCTGAGGTATGTGAACACCTCAGGCTGCCATCCGACGGACTGCATCCATGGCAGCGACCGCGCGCGGTCGGTGTATTTAACTGCATGCAGTTGTACGTTCGACTTCTTGCAGTCATGATATCAACTGCACGCGGTCGGCTGCAGTCGTGTGAAGTCAATATTAACTGCATGCAGCCGTGCCTTCACTTCAACTTCGCGCGGTCGGCTAAAGTCGTGTAGTGTCGACGCATGCTGTCCATCGCCAACCGCATACAGTTAGTGTGCAGTTAGTCAAGGAGCCGTCGGTTGCGTCGAACGGTTTAAAAAATGGATTTCGACACCGACATTCTAAAGTAGTTGTAAAATTTACGTTCATCTTGTCTTAATTTCTGATACAGTATGAAAAAATCACCTTCTGTACGGGAAAATAATAGCAAAGGATCAATCCACATCCGCGTTGCATGTTGGTGTTTTTCAATTCGATTAAATCGCTGCCGGCGGCGGCAGCCAAGTAATAATATTAAGAAAAGTAACGTCTGTGCTTCCATTTAGTCGTCAAACCTTACACTGAGTTCCTGGCCTAATGCTTGGCGTCAACTGCGTGAAGTCAGATCCGACTGCACACAACAGCATGCAGTTGAATATGGCGACTGCGCGCGGTTGCTGATGCGATTTCGAGCGGTTGTTGTGGTGCAGTCCGTCTGATGTCAGCCTCAGACACTCAGGTTTCCTCACGATGTTTTCCTTCGCAGTTAGCGAGTGGTATTGCTACTAAAACTTCACAAATGTCCGTAACTTAGAAAACCAAAGTCATTAGTACGTGCCGGGATTCGAACCCACGACCTCCCGAACGAGAAACCGGCATTCTACCGCTCCGCTCTCAGAGTGATTCAACTATTATAATTACTTATATCGTAACATATTAAACGGGTCTAACCGCGAGTATTTATTAGGTAAAATTTAATTACCTTTGATTCCCGACGTTTCGGGAACGTTGCAGCTAGACCCTAGCTAGATCGCGGTTAGACCCGTTTAATATGTTACTATGTATGAGCATCGCGAGTCATTAAAAATATAATTATATCAATATAACTTTACTAATAATAACCGGTGTGCGAGCTTGCAGCTTTGATGCAAAAAGACGCCGTCACCTCAGTCTACCGAGACCACGGGACTTGCAGAAGTACTGAAACGTCGGAAAAATGTACAATAAAAAAATTAAGGAGTAAATATCCGTGCTAATTTAGTTTTTATTGTGTCTAGTGCTCGTGTTAACCTTAGAAAATACAATGTAAATAATAACAGTATTGTTTGTTTACATAAGTCCTGTTTGGCTCAAAGTTCACACGCACATCATAATTTCGGGCGTTGGCGATCGTTGAAACGATAAGCCACTTACACGCGAATACCAAGAGCCTTCGCCTACCCCACAGATCACCTACCCAAACGTTTCAGTTGTATGCCGTTAAAAGTATGTGGGTGAAAGTTGACAAAGCACCTAGGTATATTTTTGAGAGTTGCCTGTGAAAACATGGTTGAGGGGCAAGGTTTGTGAGACAACTTAGTTTTGAGTAGTTTTGAACAAAAGAAGTCAGAGGATAGATAGATGGATAGAATATTCTTTATTGTACACAGAAATTACATTAACAGAAATGTAATAAAACAAATTATAATAAAAATACTTCTTTAAACTTACTTGGTCTTACTGCGGGACTAAAAAAACAATATGCGTGTTTTATCCACTTTCAATTCGAAGTTTTTGGCATAGTTCTGTTGCACGACTGAAATATTTCAGGAAGATCTCATCTACGATAATGTACGGCGGCCCCGAGTGGGAATCGAACCCACGACCTCCGGCATAGTAATCAGACGTGATACCGCTAGACCAACGAGGCACTCGCGGCGTAATGCACCAAAATGTGGAGTTGTACGGGTCAATACGAACAACTTTTACTTTGTGCGAACTTCAGAATCGGGAGAAAACACATCAGGGGCCTAATGGGGAACTTGCTTCTAACTTAGATTGGAGTGACATTGCTTTTATACCATAGAAATCATATAAAAACCTACGAAAAATAAAAAAATAAAACAATAAAATTATTTGTTTCGGGGTCACAAAATATGCAAAAAATAAAGTTACTAATAACATAAAACTTATTAGATTTCATGTCATGAAAAATTATATATATTATATCTGTAATCCACTGTCCACCGTTGCATGGTTTAGCAGGCAAAGGTTTGTAATTTCGTTAGAGACCTGATACTACCCTGCCGTGATACAGTTTATACTTACCTACTAGTACGGAGGGTGGTGGACCGTTTCTTACATGTAAATGTAACCATTACTTACAGCTAATCCTACTTACTGTACCATGTAAATGCTGAACAAGTGAAAATAAAATTTCATTTCATAACATCTACTTTTGTGTACAGGGCCTAATAATGCGCACCAAATGCTGTCGCAATCCTGACGTTTGCGGTAGAAATTTGATAGAGCACTTTACTGCCTCTACGATTGGAATCGTAGAGGCAGTAAAGTGCATAAACTCACGCCTGTGTCCCAGAGGGGTAGGCAGAGACCAGAGGCTGCCACTTGCCCCCTTCTTACCCACGGTCCACCTCTTGAGACCACCTGAGCGAACCATGGGTTCTTTTTTCAAAGGACTACCTTTGTTCACCTGGGCGTTCCTTGGGAAATGTTTTTTTCCACCGTACACGATCCGTTGTAAAAAAATTCCCACGGTTCACCCAGGTGGTCTCAGGAGGTGGACCGTGGGTAAGAAGCGCACTTGCCATATATCAATTTATGTATTTTATAAATGACCAGGGTGGCTAACCTCCAGTTTCCCTCGCCAACAGTTCTGGGAGGTGATCTCTGAGGAGCACGGCATCGACTCGGCCGGCGTCTACCGCGGCACCAGCGATCTGCAGTTGGAGCGCATCGACGTCTACTATAACGAGGCCTCCGGTGAGTACCTACCAGGGCCATTTCGTAAGCAGCCTTTAAGCGTTCCACCTACGAATAAAAGAACCATAGAAGTATTTCTCCCTACAAAATTCACACTGGAAAACGGTCCCAGTCCTCTGAAATCAGACATCAATAATTTATTTCAACGTAAAGAATTTACATTCTGTTTGCTGAATTTCAATGTACTATGTTACTATTTTAGCCGCTGCCTTCGGGCCGTATTTGTAGTGGAGAAAAAGGCAGCGGGAAAAAAAACTCCACTCTGCTCATCTTTTCTCAAATCATCTCAAACTTATATATCAAAGCCTATTATGATAGGTATGATTCCGTGATAGCCACCAATAACTTTTAAAAGCCAAAATAACACTTCTTACAAAGGTAGGAAAACATTAATGCTGCGGCCAGACACACGAACAGCACCCGTTCACGAGCATAACGCAGGGGTCAGTCATTACCAGTCTCAAATAGTCTTCTTCACCTCTCGATTAGTCTTCTTCACCAATAAAATGAGCGCGAGATGTGCTGTAGAGTAAGTCACTCTGTGATTGGTTCATTCTGCGCCATGCGTGACGTGAACGTTGACTGGGCGATAGTAAGTGACAGCTTAGCTGTTTTGCCGGGTAATACTGAACTCGCTCTGATTGGTAACACAATCCCGCCATCCCACAATTGAACGTGGTGTCATTTTTTAGCGCTAGTTAGACATACCTATATTATGCTTTTAACTATCCCTGTGTCCCACTGCAGGCCTTCTCTCAGAGAAAGAGAGTGTGGACTTAATAGACTGGGCTGAGATTCATAAAACTACAATCGTAGTTTATTACATTGCGTAGCGGTCTTCATTCTTGTTAGTCGGCTTTGCAATATACATCGAATTCTCATAATAAGCTACGAATGTAGTTTTATGGAACAGGCCCAGGCATGCTCTAAGGCGTGCGCTGAGGTATCTCAGACACACTGGTTTCTTCACGATGTTTTCCTTCAAGTTAGCCAGTAAGAGTACTGCTACTACACAATCACTAATGTACGATGCCCGCTGGTTATATATCTTATTACTATTATTATTTGAGTTCTTTATTTCATTTTATTTAGCTTTGGCGGACTGCACCTTTGATAGAAATCGTCAAAATATGTCGAGCAATAATGTCTATCAAGTTATTTGCTCATCCTCTCAGCTATTTCATTGCAATCAATTTGTTGTCATTGATACCTAGGGCAAGATAAAAAGTACCCGAAACCGGCGTGCGTGCATGCAACGACTAAGGAATGTTGAGGAAGCGAAACTGATCTGTCAGGATCGTGGCAAGTTGCAGTCCCTGCTCTTGGCCTACCCCTCTGGGATACAGGCCTGAGTTCATATATGTATGATACCTACCCCCAGTTTCTCGTAAACTAACACGCTGTTAATCTACTGTTAACAGCTGTCAATTGACCAAAGTAAATAGAAAAAAAAACCACTGACAGCTGTTAACAGTAGATTAACAACTTGTTAGTGTACGAGAAATCGGGGGCTAGTAATGCAAAAAATTGTTTATTTAAACCCCGAGAAAAACAGAATTAAATGAAGCTATATATAGATATATATATAGACTTTGCCAAAAAAATACCTATGTAGCCAGAGAAACGATAAGGTTGGCACAGAAGCGAAAGAATTAATTAAACAAAGAAAAGCATTGTTCTCCGACAGGAAAAATAAGGCCAAAGAAATCACTCAAATCAGTAAAGACATCACACGTAAAATACGAAACCATAGAAAACAGACCCAACTAGAAACTATAAGAAACGAAATAAGAGAAACAGGAGGAATAAAGAAAGCTTTCAAAATCCTACGAGAAAAAACAACATGGATAGCAAACATCAAACATACCAATAGAGAAAGTAAGAAAATTATATCATCAAGATCAGCAATAAGAGCAAGCGCGACGGAGTTTTACAGTAAACTATATGAAGATACAGAGGAAAATGGCGAAGAAAGAAACACACTGGACGAAGACGAAGCACAAGAACACGTACCACCGATCCTAGATAGTGAAATAAGACACGCAATACTATCGCAGAAAGCGGGTAAAGCCCCAGGAGAAGACAAGATTAGTAATGACATAATAAAAGGATCTGTAGAGGTGCTACTCCCACAATTAACAAAACTGTTCAACAAAATCATGTACCGCGAAGAAATACCGAAGCAATGGACCACCTCAACCATCATGCTACTTCATAAGAAAGGGGACAAAAGCGAAATAGGAAACTACAGGCCCATAAGTCTAATGACCAATCTTTATAAAATCTTTTCAAAAGTAATCCTGGGACGCATGTCAGCCGAACTAGAAAGAAACCAACTACAAGAGCAAGCTGGATTTCGCAAAAACTATTCGACTATAGACCATATTCACGTTGTACGCCAAGTAATAGAAAAATGCAATGAATATGGGTGCACATACTATATAGCTTTCATTGACTATAACAAAGCATTCGATTCTATAAGACACAAAAACTTATGGAAAGCACTAGACGAACAAGGGATAGACTCACAATATATCAGAAACGTTAAAGAAATTTATAAAAACAGCAATGCCAAAATAAAGCTAGAAATAGAAGGAGAAATATTCAAAATTCTCAGAGGAGTGAGACAAGGAGATCCAATGTCTCCCAAACTTTTTACAGCAATCCTGGAAGGTATATTTAGGAAGTTAAACTGGGAAAACCATGGCCTAGTCATTAATGGAACCCATCTAAATCACTTAAGATTCGCGGACGATATAGTCATCTTTGCAAATAACCCCACATCACTGAAAACAATGATACAGGAACTGGCAAATGAAAGCAGGGAAACTGGACTAACAATGAACACTGCAAAAACTAAGGTAATGACAAATAGCAACCAGGAAAAAATCATAACAGATGGGAAAGAGATAGAATATGTAACAGAATACATTTATCTGGGACAACTCATATCCCCCGTAGACTCAATGAAAAAAGAGATCTTGCGAAGAACAAACAATGCTTGGAAGAAATTTTGGTCGATGAAGAATATAGTGAAAAACAAAAAAGTGCCCATAGCAGAAAAAAGTAAACTCTACAACACATGCATCCTACCCGCCCTAACTTATGGCTGCGAAACATGGTATCTCACTAAAGAAATGGAGACTAAACTAAAGGTATGCCAGAACTCAATGCAGAGAAGCATGCTTCACATAAAACTTAAAGATAAACAACGAATAAGAGATATCCAGAGTAGAACAAAAGTTCTTGATGTGATTACAAAAATAAGACAGTTAAAATGGCGATGGTCTGGCCACATGATGAGAGACACAACAGACAAATAGAGCAAGAGAATCACAGAATGGTACCCAAGAGACAGGAAAAGGAAACGTGGCAGGCCACAGAAAAGGTGGGATGACGACTTGCCGGTCGGGTGGAGAAGGCTAGCTCAGGACAGAGCCACTTGGAAAAGCTTGGAGGAGGCCTATGTCCTAGGACAGCCCAAATAAATAAATATTAAAATGAAATAAAACAAAACTAATCAAATTTAAAATTAATGTAATTTAATTCATTGTAGCTAATTTCATTTAATACCAAGGTAATGTCTTGAATTTATGAATAATATATATAATGAATTAAATAAATGTAATGAATTTTTTATGCAAACTATTTAAGTTGTGTAAAGAAAACTAATCTTAATGCATGAAAACGTTACCATAAATGATTGTAAATGTAATATTTGGGGAATAAAGGCTAATTTGAAATTTGATATATAAGTAAGTTAATTTCGAAAACAAATTCACTGGTAAATCCGGGCATTCAAACCCAAGTCTTCACGAATGTGAAACAACTTTATTCACTGCCCGCAAAATTTGAAGCCAAGTTTTTCTTTTGGATTATCACTGTAGCTAAGGAGTTAATTGCGCTTCCTGAGATGGACAGTCAGACGGACAATTGGTTTAAGTGTTTTATAGGCACAACGACCTCTCCAGCTTGATTAGATCAGTTGAGGAAGCTTGGGATTAACAGAGAAGGTAAATGGCCTAGGTAGGTACTTACTTACCTAGGTATCTATATTTACTTAAGTAGATTGGCGGTGTTCAGTCGACAGCACATCCACCTTTACATTTGTGCACTCTAATTAGTTCCAAATATAAAGGTTGACCTGCTGTAAACAATAATGAATTTGATATCAATCTCATAATTTTCAAATTGCGAAAAAAATATCCGTCAAACTTAAGACATAAAATTTTTTGGTAATTTCCTTGATATGGTTTTCGAAGTTTTTAACAAGGCCGTTTTTGGCATAAATTCTATCTAGTCCCAGGTTTGCGATCCTAGGTTCTTCGTCGTGGGTCCTAATAATCACTCACTGTTAACTGATTGAGAGATTGTACAGACAGTTTTTTCAAATACGATCTATCAAAGATAATTTTTAGGGTTCTGAACCCAGAGGGTAAGGTACCCATACAACAAACGTGATTTTTTGCGCTATATTAATAACGGCAACAGGTAGACGCTTGAAATATTCAAATGTTGTATAGATAATGGTACGGAACCAAGTGCGCGAGTCCTCGCACTTGGCCAGTTTTTTTTAATTGGTGCCGCTAGTTAGACAAGACCTCAATTTATTGGCAACTCTTTTGTATGCGCTATAGGATCCTTAAGCCGCCGTCCATTCCCAAGAGTCTCACGTGCCGCATGTTAGGAACCACTGGTCGAACTGGTGAACAACAAGTCGAACATTTTAATTTTTGTTGCAAAGACGCACGTCACGTAACTGACTGCACGCGTGTAAGGTTCTACGTGCTCGCGTGTTCTTAGTTCATTTCACAAAGCATGTTTTAGCCTTTGGAAATGCAGCGATCGCAGCGTTTTAGGAAACTAGGTAATAATAATGGCGAATCAAATGTTACTAACGCATAACATGTCCCATAACATGTTACCGTGTGGCGCCGGATTAAGAATAGCGTCACTCCATTTCATTCCGTGGATGTCGTAGAAGGCGACTAAGGAAATAAATTACCAGGAAGCTGGCAGCAGCGTCTTCCTGAGATTCCAACCGCATACTGCGATCGCCAACCCGCCTGCCAAGCGTGGCGTTTATGGCAAAACCCTTCATGGTTGGAAAACCATAAGTGAGGCCTGTGTCCTGCAGTGGGCGTCAAATGGCTGATGATGCTGATGATGAACATGTCCCAGCAGCCATACCTACTTCAGAATTTTTTCATCAATAAATTACACTATCCAAAGCGGCGACCTCAACGCCGCGCCGCCTCTCCAGTCGCCACTCGCCACGGTCTGGGCAGCCGCTGGCTAACTGTCCCGATACAGTTACATTAAAGCTATTACTATTCATATTGACCGCTGCCAGAGCTCGGCAGTGCAGGTGTGCCCGCACTCTAGTTCACTTGACTGAGGCACATTATTGAGAGGGACTTCCTTGTGTTTGTGCCCAAAAGTTGCCGTCGAAGTCAAACGGTCTTATTTATAGGAACTCGATTCCTTAAAACACTTCAAAAACGAAAATTAAAATAGACTGTGGTGGAGATTTTGCAGGGAAAAGATGTAGCCACAGATTAAATAAACAGAGTTTTAGATTGGTTTTAGAGGAATTGTGTTTTTATTAGGCCGAAAAGGTTTTGTTCAAAGTAGCGCAGACGCTGCGATTTAATGAACGTTGCAAGTTAAACATAAGCTTCCATTTGAAGCAAGATCTCTATAGTTTTGGGGAAAGATTTGGAAAATATGGAGAAAAACAATTTACCTCTTTTCACGTTTCGTTCAGATCACACTCCAGACTAAGTCTTTTCAAATCAATAGGGAACATGCGTCAAACTTAAAATTGTAGTCGCATTGCTTTTATACCTACCATAACTAAAAAAACCAAAACAAAAAATGCGAAATGCCAAAATAATGTATGTATGCTTCATACATAACAGTTACGTGCAAGTTGTGACGTCATATTTTAAGTCCGATTTGTGTGGCGCGTTTTTGTACCGCGTGACTAGAATGACTTTGCGACAGGTCATATTATGAAAAGTATTAGTCGCAGAGAAAAATATTAACCGTATAATATTTTATTTATCTGTGAACTTGGCTTCTCCGATTATATTAAAACATTTTTGTGAACGTTCTCCATTCCTAATGAGCAAATACTACTTTGTCCGATAGAAAGCCTGTACTGTACCTCCACTGCAATGCTGTAAAAAATATATTTGGCCTTTGCATAAACATGAACATTTACATACAGGCACATACATTGCTTCTGGCCCCACACTAGGATACCCTGTGTCGTGGGAACCAGAAACAACATGTAAACATCCAAGACCTGGGGTTTTTTGTCCCCAGCCGGCTTTCGAACCCGGGACCTCTCGCATGGTATGCAGATGCACTACCGCTGCGCCACGAGGTCATCTACGTAATGAGATGATTTATGCAGCGTCCAGTGGCACCTTCACTCCCACTAGATGGGTGAAGGGACCACTCGGACGCGGACGCTGCAGTGCCTGGGACATTGTTTTTAGATGGAGTAGGCTTGCCCAGCACCTATACCATCCTGACAGCTTAGTCGGCCTAGCCCACAGGAAAGACGAGTCAATACATGCGGAGCCAACCAGGCCGCGGGTTTCCTCACGATGTTTTTCTTCAAGTTAGCGTGTGGTATTGCTACTATCTACTACTGTTGAAGTGGCAGTAGGCGGGGCACATAGCACGCAGAACTGATGGCAGATGGGGCCGAAAAGTTCTTGAATGGAGACCACATATCGGCAAGCGCAGCGTAGGACGACCAGCCACAAGGTGGACAGATGACCTCATCCAAGTGGCAGGAACACGCTGGATGCAAGCCGCTTCCAACCGGTCTTTTTGGAAATCCATGGAGGAGGCCTATGTCCAGCAGTGGACTTCTTGAGGCTGAATGATGATGATGATTGCTACTACAAATTCGCAGATGTACGTAACTTTGAAAATAAACAAAAGGTACATGCCCGCGCTGGGAATGGAACCTGGGTCCCCTGCTCCGAGTTCTTCGTTCCACCCACCGGGCTACCACCGCTACTGCAAGGCTATACAGCTCCAGTTTCTACATGTTTTCTCAATATGCGTCCTATGTTAAGGCTGATGAAGATAAACACCTTTTTTGCCCGTGGTAGGTACTACTACTGCGTAGTCCTACTGGTAGAACCAAGGGCAATGTTTTGTGACCGTGGTTCTAACCACATCTCATAACAAAACCCGTTGTTCTGATAAGAATAGAAGAGACATTCTGCGGATTTCGGACGAGATCCCTTTGGACTTGGCCAACAGCTGGTCTACTTTTACATTTTTGTTCGAAAGTCGCCCGTAACGTAACTGAATAATGTGCACGCGTGTAAAGGTAGACGTGCTGTGTCGATTGTAGGAGAAAGGCCGATACGTACAGCAGGATCCAAGTCAATGTTAAGTAGTACCTACCTAGGTACGGATTGATAATTCTGAACGTCAGAAGTAGAACAATGTAATGTAACCCCTGGTACCTACTTATAACCCGTTTATGTAGTGTCGCGAAGATTTTCGATCAACAAAAACGAACATGGCTAACACAAGTTCTGAAAAAAAAACACCGGCCAAGTGCAAGTTGAAGTCGCGTGGAGAGGGTTCCGTACAATGCCAAAGGCAAATGTTTTTATTCAAGACGCGAATTAACTACTACTGGCGCTATCTAGTAGTGTTTTAGTGAACTGTTTTCTGTAAGTGAACGTATAATATTGAGTTCACCACTTTATTTTCAATTGGTAGAATTGTTATTGGTTGTCCTGTAATCTACAGGCAATGAACTATATTTTGTATTTTTTTTTAAATTTTCGGCTCAGTAGTTTTGGAGATCAGGGGGGATGGTCAATTTTCGTCTTCTTTCGTGAATAAAATCAAAACTATTTATTTTACAATAATAACAAAAATATATTTGAGATCTCATACATGACATATTAGGTAAGGTTTGCAAAACTTTTTTTAATTCCTAATTTGTCTGCCAAAATATCCTTATTTAAAAATAAAATTATTAACTTTGCACATCTGTGTTTGGGTCGTAGGATTACACCATCCTACCAAATTTGGTAGGTTGGTAAACCTGATTTGGTCCAGTAGATTCGGAGCAAATTGGCGACGGACAGACTGACGCACGAGTGATCCTATAAGGGTTCCGTTTTTCTTTTACGGTGTACGGAACCCTAAAAAATAAGAAGAGTCAAAGCTGCACGTGGACACAGTCTCACTCTCGAATAACAAAACTCGATTCAAAAACATCTGCTGGCCATCAACATCGGAATAGTTGTTTACTTTATCTGGAATAACAATTTAACTCGTGGCGGGCGTTTGTTAAACACTAAAGTAGGAACGTATACATCACAAGAATAATGTTAAGAGTTCTTTAGACTAGGTCCTATTACGTCTTTTGAAAACTCTCATTTATAGGTACATACTTTACAGAGCTTCTAGTGACATATTTTACCATCCAGATGTGACCTTTCAGTTGTGCCTGGGTGGGACTGCATAACGATAGACAGTGCCGCGCATGCCGCGAGCACTATTGGCGCCCCTGGGCGAGAATAATGCGGCGGCGCCCCCTCAATTTTTTTTCTGGCGTGAGGCCGGCTTATTTTATCTGTAATCGGGGATTTTCGGGAAAATACACTGCGTTATTAGTGCTTGTTCATCGATGGTAAACTATGCACTTAGTGTCTGGCTCCCTAAAAGTATGTAACGGGCTTTTAAGTACGCTTTTGCACGAGCGCCCCTGGACGGTCTCCCAACCGCGTCCTAACTTTTCACTGCCACTGAAGATATTATTGAGTGGTACCCGTCCATGTGGAAAGGCAACCTCTGTGGAGACATCGGAATTACAAAGTTTGACAGTATCTTTACCACTTTGCCAACAGGTGCTACAAAGGAGAATGGCGGCAAATACGTGCCTCGTGCAATCCTCGTCGACCTGGAGCCCGGCACTATGGACTCGGTGCGTTCCGGACCCTACGGACAGATCTTCCGTCCGGACAACTTCGTTTTCGGACAGTCCGGCGCCGGCAACATCTGGGCCAAGGGACACTACACCGAGGGCGCTGAGCTCGTCGATTCAGTCCTAGATGTCGTCCGCAAGGAAGCAGAGAATTGTGACTGTCTTCAAGGTTTCCAGCTCACACACTCCCTCGGCGGCGGTACTGGCTCCGGAATGGGAACACTCCTTATATCCAAAATCAGAGAAGAATACCCCGACAGAATCATGAACACATACTCCGTAGTACCCTCGCCTAAGGTGTCAGATACAGTGGTAGAACCTTACAATGCCGTCCTCTCCATCCATCAGCTAGTCGAAAACACAGACGAGACCTACTGCATAGACAACGAAGCCCTCTACGACATCTGCTACAGGACCCTGAAGGTACCCAACCCAACTTACGGCGACCTGAACCATCTCGTGTCGCTCACAATGTCTGGCGTCACCACCTGCCTGCGTTTCCCTGGTCAACTGAACGCCGATCTCCGCAAGCTGGCTGTCAACATGGTGCCCTTCCCGCGTCTGCACTTCTTCATGCCCGGTTTCGCTCCCCTCACATCCCGCGGCAGCCAGCAATACCGCGCACTGACCGTGCCCGAGCTCACACAACAGATGTTCGACGCCAAGAACATGATGGCGGCTTGCGACCCGCGCCACGGCCGCTACCTCACCGTCGCCGCCATCTTCCGTGGCCGCATGTCCATGAAGGAGGTGGACGAGCAGATGCTCAACATCCAGAACAAGAACAGCAGCTTCTTCGTGGAATGGATCCCCAATAACGTGAAGACGGCCGTCTGCGATATTCCTCCTAAAGGTTTGAAGATGTCTTCGACGTTCATCGGTAACACGACGGCCATTCAGGAGTTATTCAAGCGTATTTCGGAGCAGTTCACGGCTATGTTCAGGCGCAAGGCTTTCTTGCATTGGTTTACGGGCGAGGGTATGGACGAGATGGAGTTCAATGAGGCCGAGAGTAACGTCAACGACCTGGTTTCGGAGTACCAGCAGTACCAAGACGCGACCACTGAAGAGGACACGGAGTTCGATCAGGACGACATGGAGGAGCTGCAGAACGATGAACACCACGACTAAACGCTGAGACTGCCGACGCCATCTTGAAATTTTTGATAGATTGAGAACTGTTCTCAAAATGGCGTCAACTGCAGTATCCTTAGCATTTCTTATTATAGCAATAAACCTATGTATTTCTCAATGAAAACTTAGAGGCTAAGAGGAACGTGTCTTACTACAATTTAATACCAAAGTGTGATTACGAACAAAATGTTTTTTGAATGAAATATTGCGATTCTGTCGCTCTGTGATTCGTCAAATTAATGTGACGACTCAACAAAGTGCAAATATGGGCCATAGTATTATATCAGGCCCTATTTTAAAGATTTTTTGTATTTTATTGTACAGCGAGTCAAAAAGCAATAACGTACCAATCTGTGCATTTCTTAGCATAAGTTATTGTAATGTCTTGTATGCTTTTTATATTATTATATTTATTTATATTAAATGAATTCAAAATGAAACTCCTTTTTACTGACGAATGGGAGCTAGGGCAGTCTCGAAACACATAATATTTTTTATACACAAATATTTATTTTTCCTTATTAAATCCTACGTTTTATACCTTACTCATCACACTATAATTAACATTACAATGTCTATTTACAATTTAATCTGAACACAATACTTTGTCTCAAGAGACCTTTTCTGTCATGTCGTAACAACAAAAACTAATTTAATAAAAATTGTCTTTCTTATGAGGTTACTTTGACGCTTCTGCTACGCATATTACTCCATAGTTGTATCTCTCTTTTACCACAATTGTATCTTTTTCTTTACCAAGGATAATTGCAAGTAGCTGATACAATTTCCCAATTCAAGTTTTCTGTAACAGTATTTTTGGGAACTGATCCTGTCTTTTGAAAAGTTTTGAGTAAATCTATTTTCTTGTTTACCTTTAATCAGTTGAGGAACCAACGTAAATGCATGGCAGTGGCACACATTAAATAAAAACTAAATAATAACCGGTCCCGGGTTTCGTGTGTCAAAAATAATCAAAAGCAAATACTTATATTTTTTATGTAGTCTATATACGTCCCACTGCAGGGCACAGGCCTTCTCTCAGAGAGAGAGTATGGGCTTGATCACCACGTGTGCCCACCGCGGATTGGCAATTTCAAGCGCTGAGGCATGTGAACACCTCAGACACTCAGGTTTCTTCACGACGTTTTCCTTCACGGTTAGCGAGTGCTATTGCTACTATAACTGCATAAATGTACGTAACATAGAAGACAAAGTCATTGGTACATGCCGGGATTAGAATCCACGACCTCCCGAATGAGAAGCCGGCGTTCTACCGCTCCGCTACCACCGCATACTGCGTAATAGTTTCATTACGAGAGTAAAAAACCAAACTGATTTGCAGAGTATCGAACCTATGGCCAAACCGTTTTACGTCACATTGGAGAAAACACAGAGTCATACAACACAATCCATCTAAATACACGTAACTATATAACATAACTACACAGTTAAAGTTAGCCTTAATAACTAATTAGTCTAAACTATCTAAAATAGCTTCTATATAGTGTAAGACATCAACAAGTGTTAAGTTGTAATGTTGGACTAATAACAGCATGAGAGATTCTTACAAATGTGTAAATCAACATATTAAGGGGTTCCCGTTGGATAACTAGCGCCACCAGTGAAAAAAAAATCATATATTTTACAGATCGTATTTGCAAAAAATGTCTGTACAATCTCTCAATCATGTTAATAGTGATTTCTAGGACTCACGACAAACAACCTAGGATCACGAACCTGGGACTAGATGGCATTTAATAGTTATTTGTTATGCAAGGCTGCAAAGTTAATTTCTGGCGCGAGTACCTTGTATTGAAACCTGAGCAAGCGAAGGATTCTAGGATTGAGCCACGAGCGAAGCGAGTAAAATTCTTTATTGAATAAAAATATTCGAATTTTAAAAACACTGTCCACGCTAGCGGATAAAGTGCGATTTTCCACGCAGATTTCGAATGATAAACAGAGCTTTTACGAGCTAGTGAGGTGAAAATGCTATTTAGTTCCAGGTATATTGCCTCAGGTTCACGGCCATGGGTCATAAAAATTGACTATTGACATGATTGAGAGATTGTACAGACACTTTTTGCAAATACGATCTGTACAAAAAGATATGGTTTTTTTTCCTCGGTAGAGCTAGTGTTAGTCTCTGGAGCCCATTAATAATGAAACAAAACTAAGGCAGACTTGTACCATTTCCGAAATGCCATTTAAGTCGAATTTTGCATGAAGAGTTATAGTTCAATGCTGCTTAAGGCTGTTCTTACGTGGAGCACGCTGTCTCGCTCGCACAATTTAATAATTTTAGTGATTGTAACAAAATGAGTACACTTTTGATAAATGTGGTCCGAGGGTTTGATAGACAATAAAATTGCGAACATTCAAGGCATCCGTTTCTTATCCTGTACTAAGTTTATGATTGAGAAAAACTGATACTAAAATTAATATTTTTTTTAAACAACTTCACTTAATCAAAACCTAATTACATGCACGTAATTTAATTATCTATAAAACCTTTGGACCACATTCATCGAAAGTCTACTCATATTATTACAATTCCTTAAAATGTTAGATTGAGCGAGCGAGACAGCATGAACGTAACAGCAGCCTTAAATAGTCATCTAAATAGAATTTTGTATGAAGAATTTTAGTTAGTTCATTTAAGTAAATGGTGCAATTCAGCCTAAATGGACATCTAAATTCCTGATTGTACAAATAAAACTGTATGCAGGGACAATAAAAACACATTTCTAAAGTTCAACTTATGAATGTAAATAAAAAAATAATTTTCAATAAAATCATATGGCAACATATTTATACCTACAGGCTAGATAACTATTTTGGGCCGACGATTGACATTTGCAATGGTTCCAATCATTGGGTAAGACCGTGAGAATGTTTTATTTATACCGTATATAGGTTGAAGAGTACCTTATGAATGTAAACATAGGAGAGAAAAGATACTGATATCCCAAATATCTGGGCCTTATTTCATAGTACTACAACTTAAGGTTTACTATGAGACTTCGATGTACATTGCAGTCTATTATTTATCCCACAGATTAATAAGTGGAACACTCGGCTACGCAATGTACATCGAATTGTCATAATAAATCTTTACCGGCAAGGACACCACAAACACAGGCTTCTTTTTGTTTATGCTAGAGGGTGAGGGAGCGATCGAAGATGGTTGGCAAAAAAGTTATCGACTTATTCAAATAAAACTCGGATGGGTATTCGATTAACAACTAATCGAATGGTTCAATAAACAATCAATGACAATCGACTAAAGTCTTGCGCTGCTTCAATAGGTCATAGTGCTCGCAATCGAAGTTTCAGTGTGTGCAGTGCACGCGATTAAAATTGAGGGAATTTTGGCAGTAAATATTAGGCACAATTATCATGTGTGTGTAGTTAAGAATTTCGACCTCGCAATTCTTTCGATAATTATTAAGATTTGTTTGATTATAATTCTTCCCGAATTCCCGAAAGAGCGAACTCTTTATAAAGCGCAACGGCCTGCTACGATCGATTGTTTAATTGATATGAAACAAACGCAACATTCGAATAATTCGATTGTTTTTAGCAACTACCGCTCAAATCTAGACCGGAGAAAAAATTTTACAGCGGGGATCGAACTAACTACCTTGACGTTGGGTAGGCTTCACTGCTATGCAGGTACAATATTGGCGTCACTTTTGTGTTTAAATACATAGTTTTTTGTGTAATACTTTTTGATACTATATAAATTGATCTCTCGGCGGCCCAAGTGTAGTTGTAGAATGATGAAGGTCGTAAGGAGTTTCCAGTTTTTGCAGTAACAGGAACATTTGCCATTTGACTGTTCCAACCTTCATCGAGCACTTATCACGCATTACTCTAAAATTATACAATACTTTTCGGCACTTCGATTCCTCCCTGGCGCATCAGCTTACACATGTGATGCAAAGCTGATGAGTCAGAGCGTTAAGGATACGTTCATACACAGATGTTCACTTTACGCACAGCGCGTCCGTTCCGCGATGTGTCCTAAACATGCTGTAGTTTCAGCGACAGATTCAACGACTCATTCCAATCTGTATTCGATCAACATTCAATCGATTTTAACGACCAACAATTCGAATAACAATCGACTGCAATTGTGCGCTGCGTTAAAAGCGCAAACGCAACTATTGAAAATGTGAAAACACGCACGCGATTGATTGAGCGGATACGCAAAAAATGATAAAGATGACGCGCACTAGGGCACTTTGTTTCTATGCGTTTGTGTATACGGAACACAAGGGAAATGTACGGAGTGCAAGGTAACCTACTAATCAATTGCAGAGCTCGCGTTGCAGTCCGCTAGACGCATTGTCGATTGCTATAGTATAGACTAAACGCAATATTCGAGTGATTCGATTATTTTTAGTAATAATTGCCCATCGCTAAGCCATGCCAGCTCAGCAGAGCGTGTCACGCTTTACCTTCTCGAAGTGGAGCGAACGCGCGGCGTGACGCGTGACAATCTGTGTCTAAATGCTACTTAAGAGCGTCCATGACCTCGACAAATCCACTCGTTCGCGCATTCGAACATTTTTAATGAATGAAAATAATTAGTATACTCATAATAAATATGGTTCGCAACGGGACCATGGAAAAAAAATGGGCATTTCAGATATTTTAATTTTGAACTACCGAATATTTGGTACAGTAACGAAAAAGTAAGAAATTTGTAATATTTTTCGTCAGTTTTCGTAACCAAAAACTATGTGTACAAAAATGAAAATATTTAAGAAAAAAAAAACTGAAATAAACAATAACCAACATCCTGACTGCTGAGCATGTATCTACTAAGCAGGCGGGACCAACCCAGGTACCTCACATTCAGAATGGGTCCCGTCTGCTTAGTAATTAATGCTCGGCAGTTGGGTTGTTGGTTGGGTTCGTAGTGATTTTTTTCATATTTATGCTGATTTCATATAGCCTATGACACTCGCGCAGATACGACTAATCGATTGAGATCTCATTTGTCAAAATCTGATCATTGGTTCACCCTTCAGGCCTAGCAATTTTCACTTGCACACTTTGGTGAACCGTTATACTATTTGAAACTGTCACGAATTTCCAGCGTTATTTGGGAAAAATACTATAAAATCAACAAAAAGTGACAGATTTTCAATCTGTAAACAGCCGTTGACTGACTCGGGACTGAATTATCTATCAGTTTATGGCATAGACAAGCTGATTATTTCCGCCCATTTTTTTTCCTTTAAGCTGTGGACATATTCCGCTTGGAACAAATCTCCGGTCGAAAAAATTTAGGGATGAACGAAACTCGGAATAAAAGTTAAATGTACCAAATAGAACAACCGCAGCATACATAATTAACAAAAACAACACATTGAGTATTTTATTATAAAAAAAACAACTTGTAAATGAAGGTGTAGTTCGTGGCATCATTGTCAGACTGCATTTTTGTTACTTATTCACAGAGTAGGTAATATTTGTAATTTATCACAGATTTCGAAGAACACTCGTAAAACATGCTCATACAACTGTGGTCTTTATTATCGTCAAAATTCTATTCAAAGTACCGTTGCAAGACCGATCCGCCCGCGGGTCTGCGGGGCCTGACGGCGAATGCGCCGTAGTTTGTACCTGACCCGCGGGCGGGTCTCCGGGCCTGAAATGAGTTAAGCCCAAACACATTACCCTCCTTCTGTGCTCCGCCACAGTCGGGTCAACTCCGTAATTTTACCTTCTGGGCCGCGTTTCATAAAACTACAATTCATAGTTTAATATGACAATTTTTTGTACACTACGTAGCTGAGTCTACTCCATAATCTGTGGGTTGACCAATTTCGAAATGTACATCGATTAATTGCCATAGTAAACCGTGAATTGCAGTTATATGAAACAGGCCCGTGGTTTAGTTTTGGACCAGATTTGTCAAGAGTATGATCAGTCTTACGACACATTTAACATACAATACAATTACGGCTTTAGTAATGGCGATTATCCCGATACATAGCTATGTTAGAATGTGCCATCGGGAGGAAATGCCGAGGTCAGAAACAGAAAATATTTTAAGTAACGTACGCATTCTCGCCTTACACAACTAGCGTAACAAAATAGCTACATACACTTTCTAATGCCTAATCTACACCTGATGTATTCATTGTATAATTAAGGCAACTTGAGTATTTCCCAACCGTTTCATACTTAAACTTAAGGCGGTACCGGACGATACACTCGGACGAATGTTCACTTGTGTGAACGTTCATTGAACCAGCTATGGAAGTTGTAGTACTGTGCTATCGATTTTTTGTTTTGTAACTGCGACTTTAGAAGCGACGACCCGATGCTAAATATGTTTTTGCGAAAAAGAGGGTCAGCATGGTCTTTTTGCGCGACAAAAACCCAACCTAACAATAGTGCCACCACATTTGTGGAGTCAACTTTCACACAGCGTCCCCACACCCAAAAATCTTACAAGTGACTCCGCGACCCTCAGACGGAGACCTCGATGTCGCCATCCAGATAGGGTCTCTTTGACGCGACAAAAATCACAACCGGACACCTCAATAGTGTCACATACAGGAGTCAACTTTGCACCCACAAGCCTCACACGTGACGCCACCAATTCGCGCCTCACGACCCCCAGACGGAGACTACGTTATCATCTTCTTGACGCGACAAAAACACAACTTTCGTGAAGCCAACTTTCACACAGCGTCCCCACACCCAAAAAATGTTACAAGCGACTCCGCGACCCTCAGACGGAGACCTCGTTATCGTCATCCAGGTGTATGGAGTTGTCGTGCCGCGCCAGCTTGAGCAAGGTCTTCTTGACGCGGAGCGCCGGCAGCCGCACGGCCGGCGAGCCGTGCCAGCACTCGCCGATGACACGCGCCAGCCCCACCGTCGTCTGTCGGGTAACTTGCAGTGAGACGTTGTATACTCCGCACAGATCTCTTTGGCGGCAACGTGAACGTAGTCGCGGATCGTTTGCACATCGCTTACTTGCTTTACAGTGTACGTGTCAGTAATGGACTACTTAAGTAATTGACTAATAGTAGGTAATTTACTACGCATCACACTACGTCAATTACTCACACGTACACTGTAAAGACAGTAAGCGACGTGCAAACGATCTGTGACTACGTTCAAGTTACCGCCAAAGAGATCTGTGCGGACTATACGTAGCATTGTATATTATTAGCATGGTTACCGCCTCACCGCGACGAACACTGTTAAGTTTGCAAAATAAGTTGTACCATGTAAACAGCAAATGCACTCTCTGCCGGACTACACAAGAATAAACATGTAAACTTATCCTGCGTTTTGACCAACAAGAGCCCTCAAATCTCATCATACTTCAACAGTTTAACGGTGTTAGACGTGAAGAAGAAGATAAAGACGTGACTCCTCTAAAACCCTCTGCGGTAAGGGGCAGATTGTTCAAATGAGAAAAAGAAACACAAGTCGCCCTCACCGGATGCGTGTCCGTGGGCAGCGGCGGCCGCGCGCCGTCCACGCAGACAATCTTGCGCATCTCGTCGAAGGAGGGGTCGGCGCCCACCAGCTCGCCGTACGGCGGCCGGTACTCGCGGGCGCCGGCGCCGGTCCTCCACACCACTTCCCACAGCACTAGCGCCAGCGCATACATGTCGCACTTGCGGTAGGACTCGAAGCACTGGAGGTTCATGCTGGAACGGTAAATGATAGATCTAACATATAAAAATCTCGTGTGACAGACTTTGTTATCCACTCTTCCAAAGGATTTGGTAACTTTCAGCTAAAACTTAAATATATAGATAACACTTTATTGCACACCAGTAATTTACAGAGATATAAGGAATATCTAGTTCTTAATAGTACACCATTGGCAGTCTTATCGTTAAAAGCGATCTCTTCCAGAGAACCTTAAGATGGACAGGACAAGATAGATATCGGGGGCATAATTTCACTTACCAAATCCAGTCGGAATCCTGACATTTGCCATATAAATTTGTAGGGGATTTGGTAGTTACACGATTGAAATCTTTGGAGATTTGATGCACGTAATATAGGAACAAATTGGTATCTATTGTAAAAAGAAAAAGCTTTAGCTTTCACAAGATTTACTGTATTTCTTTGGTATTGGTTTCTAACGTCATAAATAAATTACGTAAATTTAACATCTAAGTCACCTTGTTAATTAGTCATAATTTTACAATTATACCGATATTTGTTTCTCAACAAATATCTTTATCGAACTCCTCCGAAACGGCTTCACTTATTTTTATGATTTATTTGTGTATATTTGGTAGGTTTGAGAATAGAAGAAGAAGAAGAAGAAGAAAAAAGACATTTATTATACCAACAAAACTATTTAAAAAACTTAGAATGTTGACATTACCATGTATGTATATAAAACAGATAAGCATGTTGGTTAGACAGCAGAATAATCTTTTTCCAAAGCATGGGCAGGCTATACAGGGCAGTAGGAGACACAAGGACAAACTTTTTCTTCCAACAATCAGATTGTGTTTATATAAAAATAACGCTTACTGTATGGCTATACGAATTTATAATACATTGCCAAATGAAATAAGGGACTGCTTACATATTGTCGAATTTAAGAACAAATTAACAGAGTGGCTTTTAGAAAAATGCTTTTACTCCATAAACGATATTTTTAACGAAAAAAGGAAGCTATGACGATTCATTTGATTTATATGAATTAGAATAAGTGACTTTACTTTGTGTATGTCTATAAATGTTGCATGTCAAGACTGACAGAATGTGCGTTCTATAATATGTTTTATGATCTGTACCTATATTTATGTATGTACTTCCACATTCTAGCAAATAAATGAATTGAATTGAAAAAAAAAATTGAATTGAAAATACATAACAGAAACAAAATAAGCAGATAAGTAACATAATATGCACAACAACAGAAAGAAAACTAAATACACAACAGACAAAACGAATAAATAAAACAGGACTCTAGATGTGGCCTGTTGTGTGTCTAGTGAAGAATAATTGAATCGTGTGATTTTAAAACGACACATGTCCTTTCATTACGACTTTGCAGGAAATAGAAAAAACTGTTTTATTCAAATACTAATATCTACAACAGCAATATTTTAGCATATTATATTGATTTCTGTATGAATAAACTACAATTTTTTTTTCTAAAGTAAATCAATAGGTAGGTGTAAATAATTTAATAAAAAAAAATTGACAAGTGTTATTTTAAAAACACATGTGACTTGTGTTGTTTTAAAATCACACGATTCAATTAATATGGCAAACATTTGCTAAGACAGCGATGGTTATGAAAACTATGTCCTGCAGTGGGCGTTAAATGGCTGATGATGAAGAATGCTATGTCTCAATTTAGGTCTTTGTCTATCTGTCCGCCAAGTTTCACGTAAATCCGTTGAGCCGTTATTGCGTGATTGAGTAAGAAACATCCAAACCTCTAAACATCTTTACAAACTTTAAAATATTAGTAAGATAATAAGATAATACCATTGAGAAACTTTACTATGAGAGTAGGGCTAGGGCTGTGTGGGGTCACTTGGGGTCACTCACGTCTGATCAAGCAGCTCGGGGCTCATGTACCGCTTAGTGCCCTGCCTCGGCGGCTGCGGCGGGCACGCCGCCACATGTGCCCGGGTCACCGCCAGGCCGAAGTCCGCGATACAGCACTCGCCGGAGCTCTTTACTAGGATGTTCTTGGACTTGATGTCGCGGTGCGCTATGGCCGGCTTGCCCTGCGAATGGAGATAGTCAGTTAGTTAAACATACAGATAGAGAATACACAAGAAAAGATCACACAAAAAAATAAAAACCGACTTCGAAACACAAAGAAGTATAATTTGGAGTCTGTGCCCAAAATACATGTGCTGGTCGAGGAACTGCTAATACTGTAATTTTTTAAATGATTTTTAACTTTTTAGTGTTTCGAAATCGGTTTTCATAAAAAAAAAATATTTATAAATTTTTAGTAGGGGAGCGGGAGAAAAATAAACAAGACCATAACCATAATTTATCCTACTTAATTCGTTGCTTTCAAATTTGACGTTCTCAATTTCCATCTCTGAAAGTCTTCACCAGAACATCACCAAATTACCTTGGGACTACCTTTACGCTATTTTATGAAACACAAGGATATTACTAAAGGATGGAGTCCATTAGGCCTTATTTACTGCTGTCCATTGAAGTCCCGTTCTCCATCTCTGAAAGTCTTCATCAGATCTTCGCCAAATTAAAATGGGACCAATAGCACGTTATATCCGTTCGAACAAAAAAAAAATTGTCGAAATCGGTTAAGATTTGACAGAGTTACGCGATAGCATAGCAAAAAAAATATATACGCGTCGAATTGATAACCTCCTCCTTTTTTGAAGTCGGTTAAAAAGAAAAAACATCCGGGCCGAAAGAGTATCCAAAATACTTCGTACTAAGCCTTTTGGACATCGCCACAACTCTGCACTTGCGAGTTTTTCTATAATATTAATGTTAATACGAATTGCACATAAGTAAAAAGTACAATGGCAATGTGGCGGACTTAATGTTATAAGCATTTTCTACCGGTCAGCCACAGGTGATTATATTGTTTCATAAAACAACTGCCACATTGCCATTAACATACAATAAAAAAAAACCGGCCAAGTGCGAGTGGGACACGCGCACCTAGGTTTCCGTAAAAATTTGTAGGTAGGTACTTACATATTAAAAATAGTTCAGGAATCGAGTCTCGCAGTTTTTTCCGAGCTTTTCCCGAACTTCACGCATTTTTTTTAATGATTTAATCACAACATACATAAACTCACGCCTGCATCCCAAAGAGGAGACGTATCATTCATTCAAAGTAACACCAGACATATTTTTCAAAGATTTTATTACAAATGTACAGTTTTCAGATTTTTTCCGGTATAGGTATGTAGTATAAGACAATGTTACTCGCCAAATTTTATAGTTCTAAGTCAAAGGAAAGTACCCTATAAATTACGATTCCCTTGAGAGTGTATACCCTATATACGTTTTTTGCTGTATAAATGGCCGTAACTTTTTTTACGTCAATTTAGAAGTTTGATGTTTTCACAGCTTCAAGGGACTGTAGACTTGAGTATATGGTTTTAATTTCAACTCGATACCTCCACGCGTTCCCGAGAAAAAGGGCCTTGACAGACTGGCGGACGGACGGTCGGACAACAAAGTGATCCTACAAGGGTTCCGTTTTTCCTTTTAGTTACGGAACCCTAAAAATGCATTTATATCACTTTGCAAGACCCATGTTAACAAAATATTAGGGGTTAAAGTATGAAATTGCCGTTTTATTGCAATAGGTTCTTTGAATTGACATAGAATCTTCATGGTTTGAGGTTTTCGAATGAAACTTTTTTCAAATGGTTTCTATGATGTTCTTTTTTTAAAAAATGTGAAACATTTGAATATCGACTCCCCCTTCGAGTACTTTCGGCCCCATCGGCCATCAGTTCTGCGTGCTATGTGCCCCGCCCACTGCCACTGTCTAATATACCTCAATCGCTCAAGACAAAATTATACAAACAGTGTGTGTTACCAGTGATGACTTATGGCACTGAAACATGGTCTCTCACTATGGGCCTCATAAGAAAGCTCAAGGTCACGCAACGAGCTATGGAAAGGGCTATGCACGGAATTTCTCTACGAGATCGAATCAGAAATTATGAGATCCGTAGACGAACGAAAGTCGTCGACGAAGCCCAGCGGACTAAAAACATCATAATACAATTAATATTTAAGGTGGGCTCCAAATATTCAAATGTTGTATAGATAATGGTACGGAACCCTTCGGCCGGTTTTTTTATCACTGTGGTGCTGTTGCAAATACCCGAGTGCCGTGCATCAAAAACCTTCTTACCACAATGGTGCTTTGCCAATACCTGAGTGCCGTGTATCTCGGTGTGCAGATGCAGCAACCCATTCACGACGGAGAGGCAGACGCGCATCATTTGTTGGCGCGAGAGTGGCGCCCGCGACAAGTGCTCGTAGAGAGAGCCCAGCGGGTGGTAGTGTGTTATCAACCACAGCTGGCGACAAGACGTCGAGAGAGTATTAAATTAACATACATATTTTAAAAACCTATTTAGAGGTGCAACAAAAAGAATATAATCATGTAGGTACAGCGATATCATTCCGATGTAAAAAACCTAACTGCAAAGTGGGTCACTCGGGGCTGCAAGTGATGTAAATTGCTTCGGCCAGATGTCGCTGCCATCAACTCACGCCTGTATCCCGGAGGGGTAGGCGGAGACCAGGGACTGTCACTTGCCACGATCCTGGCTGATCACTTTTGCTTCCTCAACATTCATTAGTCGTTGCATGCACGCACGCCGGTCTCGGGTACTTTTTATGTAAGTATTAAAATAAATAAATAATTTGCACACAACACAATCACTCGACCTGGTCCCAAACTAGGACACCCTGTGCTGTGGTAACCGGGCAAGGACCTTACAGACATGGAAATACACACAGACTGAGAACAGATATAGTATTTATTTATCTTCAAAATCATAATATCGTATCTCACCCTTTCCGCGTAATAAAATGATGATGGACTATTAATTATTATTTTAGTAAGTTTATTGTACGTGTTTGTTAGGTATACATGTGTATCTATGTATTTATTGACCATTTATATAATTATAAGCTTACGAATAGCTTAGCTAGCCGCTTTTTTTATTAAAAAAAAAATACGTAATTTACATTTTTTTTTATACCTATATAGCCATTTGACGACCACTGCAGGACAAAGGCCTCCCTCGTGGTTTTCGTAATCATGAGGGGTTTTGCCATAATGCAATGCGTGTCCTGCGGTGGTCGTCAAATGGCTGATGATGATGATATGGCCGCTCTCGGAAACCTATTTGGTTTACCTGAATGCGGCGAATAAGCTATTCAGAACAAGTACCTGTACTTGACAATTTTCACCACTCTAATGTAATCCAATTTGTCCTTTGTAATAATGCCAAAATTCCTATTTTAACAGCTAAAATTATATTTGTAGCAGCGAAATTATTTACCGGTCAAAATATGTATAAATAAGGCAATGTTGTATTGACAAATGAGATTCGCGGAACCCACTTTAGGAATAGTTTAACTAGTGAATCTCGTGGATGGCAAGGGCCGTGAGATATGGCTGACGATGATGATATAATAAAGAATACCTGAGACGGCAGCATTATCGAACCAGAAAAGTTCACATTCATATTAGTTTATTGCATTCATGATGGACTTAGGAGCTTTTTGTCAGTTTTTCCTCCAAAATGATCTAGATTTTGAAATGAACACCTAGTTCATTAAGTCACAGTTTCTGTGTTACAATAGCAGCCAATATACGTCCCACTGTACGGCACAGGCCTTCTCTCAGGGAGAGAGTATAGGGTTAATCACCACGCGAGCCCACCGCGTATTGGCGATATCAAGCGCTGAGGAATGTGAATAGCTCAGACACTCAAGTTTCCTCAGGGTATTTCCCTTCACCAGTTAGCGAGTTGTATTGCTAATATAACTTCACAAATGTACATAACTTAGAAAATAAAGTCATAGGTACATGCCCGCACCAGGGTCTTTCGCTTCTCGTCTATGTGTTAGCTGGAATAAAAACACCTTGATTCGGACCCACCTGCGTGCAGCTGTTCCGTGACGTCATATCGCTGCCGACGTAGGCCAGGATGTTGTCGTGACGCAGCAGGACCGTGCTGTAGATCTCGGTCTCGCGGCGCCAGGAGGCCTCGTCGCGCGAGAAGAATATCTTGACGGCCACGTGGTCGGCGTACCACAGCCCGCGCCACACCTCGCCGAAGCGGCCCTGGGGAACGCGACACGCAATGTAATCTATCTAATCTAATACGTTTGAACGATTAATTCTTGTATATAGAAAGAAAGAAAGAAAGAAACCATTTATTTTACATTGCCACAGAAGCACGCACATAAAGAATAACTGAATATAATATACCTAAATAGAACAACAATAATTTTTTTTTAAACCGCGTTGGAGGTAACTCTAATATATCTTGAGGAATTTTGTTGTAGAACCTTATACAGTGCCCCATAAAGGATGTGTCAGCTTTAGCAAGTCTAAATCGTGGAAATGACAATTTATGTTTATTTCTAGTATTAACATTGTGGTGGCCACCAACATTTTCGAAGTCTTTGATATTTTTTCTAACATACATAATATTTTCATAAATGTATTGATGTATTTAAGTTTCTTTTTCTTTGTTTGTGCCGTAAATGGTAACCACTGAAAACCAGCGTCGTGGTCGCTACCGGCCACGGCATGATGCTGAGTGGAGACCAATTTGGTGCCAAATCTAACCCAACTGTGATCTGAATTTGTATTGTTATAGATATTAAGATTTGAGTATCAAATAAATAATTTACTTACTTACTAATAAAAAAAAAACAATAATCTAATAAAAAAACGGACATTGTGCATTGGGACAGCATGCATTGCTGGCGTGTGCTGTAAACAACACATACGGCTCCGACGATTTTCATGAAATTTAGTATCATGAAAATCGTCGGGGGCGATAAATCGATCTAGCTAGGTTTCATTTTTACTAAACGTCGCTTTATCCGCGTTTTCAGACAGTGAACAACTGCTACAACATCATTAAAATACGAAGGTAAATTCGTCACCATCTACAAGGTTGTGATAGCTCAGCTGGGAAATGGGGCTGTCCCGAAACCAGAAGACCCCGGTTCGAGTCCAGATGTCTCGAGTTCGATTGTTTTATTCCCTTTTTTTCATCGTATCTAAGTATAATTAAAAAAAAAAAAAACCACTAATAACCAAAAACAATCACTCGACATACATACATAAACTCACGCCTATATCCCAGAGGGGGAGGCAGAGAGCGGGGACTGCCACTTGCAACAATCCTAACAGCTTTTTTATCTTGCCCACTTGACCTGCCCCTATATTACGCGCACGCGCCCAAGCCCTTCGTCCCAAACTAGGATACCCTGTGCTATGGTAAACAGGCAAGGGCGTCACAAACGTGAAAATACACCCATACTGAGGCCGTTTGTACAAATGTACAGTAGGGTGGTCCTTATTTTTCAACTTTCGAATTATCCTCCGGGCACTTTCTTATTTAATTATATACCTCTAAATACGAAATAAATGTTTTTTTGTTTTTGATTTTGTTAAGATTTAGAGGTCGCTACCAGCTGTCAATTTTTTACAAAAAGTGTTCAAATACAGCTTAAATGGTGATTCCATTAATTTAAAATTTAGGTACATAACATGTTACGTGCGAGTGAAACTAGCATAGACTATACCTTCTAATCCCCCTCCCCCCTCTCCGTTCCTCGACCCCCTCATTTGTACTACGATCGCCCCGCACTTCAGTTCTGTTAAGCAACAAGAGCGCACGTGTTGTTTTTGTAAAAGTTACAGTGAAGTGTTTCAATTTGCAATGGCGTCTACTAGTAGCGGATTCAGTATAACTACTAGAAATCAAAGTGAGATTTGGCTTATCGGTCAATTATTATCTGAATTAAGCCAATCAACCTTACCATCCATTGGCGAAGTGTTGCGATATTTTTTCTACTACAAAAATGAAGAAAAGAAAAGTATTCGTGAATCTGCGACTTTGACGGCTTGTGGGGTTATTAATTTGTGGGAAAAAGCTGGCATACCTATTCAATTAAAAAAACATGTCATCAGCAAAATTGAAAAGCTGTTCAAAGAATGGCAGAATCTAAAAAAAAATAAAGAAAACAAGAAAAAACGTTCAGAAGCATTGAAAACAAAAGAACAAAACTGGCAACAAAAGTTAGAAGATTTATTTGACATCGCTCATCGTGATGCTTTAAATATTATGACTTTAGAAGAAGATAAACAGTTTTTGTTAGCAGTGCGGCAAAATCGACGCCAATTTTTGATTGGTTCAGTCGACAGAAAAAGTTTAAACAAATGTAAGAAAATAAAAGAGAGAAAAGAACGGCTTGATAAATTGCGCGAGCGTGAAAACAAAGATATCTCGTCTATAACAGAAAAATGCTCATTGTCTTCATTATCATTTATTTCGTCATCGTCTGCCACAATAAGTGGGGAAGAAACTCCATCTGACTCCGAATTTATATCAAAATTGACGAAGATGCAACCACCTCAAAAACGAGCTCGAAAAGATATTATTAACAGTCAATTAGCTTCCAGTCTTGATGTTTCTAAATTGAGTGACAGAAAAGCAACTATGGTCGTGACATCTACTTTGAAAAGCGCAGGCTGTGATCCATCAGAATTTAATGTCAATAGATCTTCTATTCGTCGGCAGCGTGTCAAAAATCGCAAAGCTGTTGCAGAGTCGCTCAAAAGCGAGTTTAAACCTAGTTCGTCTTTAACAATTCATTGGGACGGTAAACTTATAGAAGATATTACTGGACACAAAACTGTAGATCGGCTGCCAATTTTGGTATCAGGACATGGAGTCGATCAATTACTCGCCGTCCCAAAATTAGAACGTGGAACAAGCGAAGCTTGTGCGTCGGCTGTCTACGACGCTATAAATTCATGGAATTTGAGCGATAAAGTAAAATGTTTGTGTTTTGACACTACTGCTGTAAATACCGGCTTAAGAAGTGGAGTATGCGTTCTCTTGGAGCGCAAAATGGATAAAAATATGCTTTGGTTTGCTTGTCGTCACCACATAATGGAAATTATGTTGTCAGGTATAGTGGATCAATCGCTTGCCCCATCTAGTGGTCCTGATATACAATTATTCAAAAGATTTAAGAACAGTTGGGACTCTATTGACCAAAGCGACTTCAAAACAATAACAGATGACGCTGAGGCAAATATTCTTGCAGAAGTGGCCGCAGACAGGATTTCTTTTGCCAAAAAGCAACTTCAAGTACATCAACCTCGAGATGACTACAAAGAAATGTTAAATCTTACAATCATATTCTTAGGAGGTGTTCCTGAAAAAGGCGTTTTATTTCGGAGACCTGCTGGTCTACATCGAGCTAGATGGATGGCAAGAGCCTTGTACTGTTTAAAAATTTATTTATTTAAGCATCAGTTAAAGCTAACGAAAAAGGACGAAAAGGCTGTGAGAGAAATATGTATTTTCACGGTGATGATTTATATCAAATATTGGTTTCAAGCCTCTACCAGTCAGTCAGCACCAAGAAACGACTTACAATTATTAAAAGACCTTAAAGCTTTTGAAAGTGTTAACAAAAATCTAGCTACTATTGCGCTGAAAAAGATTTTAAATCACTTGTGGTATTTGTCGGAAGAGCTGGTTTCGCTTGCATTTTTCGATGACGAACTTTCAGTCCAAGAGAAGAAAAAAATGGTAGAAGCACTCAAAATTGAAGGCACACATGATTGCTTAAAACGAATAAACCTTGACATGGCGACCATCCACGAAAAAAATATAGAAAACTTTGTGAGCAGTAATTCTTTAAAATTCTTCCAGGTCCTAGGTATCTCATCAGATTTTTTTTATAAAGACGTTGAAACCTGGAACGAAGACCCTGATTATATAGCTGCCAAAAATATTGTTCATTCATTGCGTGTAGTGAATGATATAGCTGAGCGTGGTGTTGCTTTAATGGAAGAATACAATAAATTAATTACCACAAATGAAGAACAAAAGCAATATTTGCTTTTGTTGGTAAAAGAGTATAGAAAAAAGTATCCCAATACTAACAAGTCAACCCTTGCATCTTAAAAGTAAATCATTCAGATTATTTTATTTCATAGCATCAACAAAAATTGTGTAATATTTTTAAGACCTGGTTAAAAAAAATAAAGGATTCTGAGAAAAACAAATTTTGGCTTTTTATTTAAAATTTAAACCTTGGTAGCGACCTCTAAATGTTATTAAAAAAATTCAAAAAAATTACTGTAATATTTTCTTAAGGTATATAACCAAATTACGTGGTGCCCCCCGAAATTAAAGAAAAAAAATATTTTCCTTAAGAATAAGGACCACCCTAATATATATATATATAAAAATCAATTGCTGTTCGTTAGTCTCACTAAAACTCGAGAACGGCTGAACGGATTTATCTTATCTTAGTCTTGAAATGTTCGTGGAGGTCTAGGGAAGGTTAAAAAGGCGAGAAAAAATCGAATAATTTCCGGGAAAACCCTAAAAACAGCCCCTTTTCTATTTCCCATACAAACGTTTTCTGTGGCGTTACGAAGTTCGCCGGGACAGCTAGTAGGTATTACATATTTCAATGAAAGAATATTTAATAATGTTTAATTAAAAACATTAAAAACGCCGAGACGTCCACATCTCGGTATTCTGTAAAAAAAAAGCTCCTCTACTTTTGCCCCACTTTGCACAGATTAGGTTTCTTTTTAGTTCTGTTTATTAATTGAGTCTATGGCAAAAGTAAAATTAGAATAGTTGTGTTGTTTGTATCAGTACTGACACGATTACAATTACATGGAGGGCATGATCTCATGTCTGCAATGTGGAAGAACCTTTGCAAAGGTTGGTTTTGCGGGCCATATACCGTACCTTGATCCACGCAGTGTACGAGCAGATAACTTTTAGTGATGAGACCGCCATCTGTACTTTTAGCTTAAGAAATACTTGTGTCATTTCTTGTTTAGGGTTCCGTACCCAAATAGTACCCTATTGCTAAGACTCCGCTGTCCGTCCCCCCGTCTGTCACAAGGCCGTATCTCATGAACCGTGTTAATTAGACAGTAGAAATAATCACAGATGATGTATTTCTGTTGCCGCTACAATTATTTGGCCTTTCCTCCCCGTACCTTGCCCACGGAATGTCACCTGTTTGGCGAGAGTCCGCTACACCATGGGTGACCCGTCTGTCTCTCTCTAGTAACATTCTAACACCGGCAACCCTCTAGCGACAATCTCTCAAGCTACAGTTACATACACTGGTGCATGAAGAATATTTATATAAACTCTGTTAATTAAGGACTCGAAAAGACTAAGTTTGGAGATTTATTGTCAATTTTTTCTCCAAAATGATCTTGATTTCGAAATGGACACCTAGTTTAACTTGTAACGTTCATTAAGTCGCAGTTTCTGTGCTGCTTTAAATATATATTTTTTTATTTGAAGCCATAATTAGCCAGCCAGTACCTTGCCGACGCAGTGTATGAGCGCCACCTGCTTGGCCAGCGTCCGCTGCACCATGAGCGGGAGGCCGGAGCCGGAGCCCGAGGTGGCGGAGCACTCGAGGTACTCCCGGAGAGTGGAGTCTCCGGCCGCCGTGGCGCGGAGCCCCGCTGTCTGGGAGCCCTCCTGTGCCGCTGGAATGGTGATTGATTTAATTAGATCGCCAATTCGACGTTTCAACTGCGTTTCGTTAATGCATTGCACGCACAATAGGCACAATTGCACTTAAAACTTACATCACAATTAAATACTTATTTTTTATTAGAACAATGTTACACTTATATTGGCTTTTGTTTTGTTACAATAATTGTGTTTTATTTTAATATTTCAATTTCTAAGTTAAAACGATAGATCGATAAAATAAAAACTTAGGAATAACAAAACGTTTTAAAGTGAACGACGAGCGCCGATTTCATTCGGTAAGATGATCGGTAATGCGACTCTCAAACTTAGACAAGTCGCTATCACGGTCATGATGCCAATGCCTTTGAAGGGGATCGCGATAGATTCGCAAGATAGACAATGCCCCTGGACAAGTGATTGTGGTGTGTGGAAATTATTATTATTTGTACCTACCCTCATAGAACGGACTGACGACGTGTTGGCTGAACATGTTGTTGCTGGGGAAGTAGTTAGAATCCATGCCCAGTTTGTGCAGCGCCGCCCGCGACACTCGCAGTCTGAAATACAAATTTAACAAGCTGTTAGAGAAAGAAACGTAACGAAAATTGAGACAATCAAGGTAGAACCACACCGACACCGCATACGCTGCGCACGCAATGCGACGTGGGGAGGCCGGTGTACACACTTGAGAGTGAGTTTGAGAATAACTTGAGTTGGTAATTTTTCGATGAATATGCATGTATCCTGAAAACAAAAATAAAACAATGGAAGGGTGTTGTATCACTATGATATTTAATGCATTTTATTTACTCTAAGACTAGACGCTTCAACGCCGTAACTTCAGCGCATGACGAAGTTCGCGCATGCGACCACGGTTACTGCTTATATTGCATTAAATTTGGGTGGTTTGAAAGACATAGCAAAATGAAGGAGGAGTTTTTTTGTCCTTGGAGATTTTTGTCCATTTTTTCTCCAAAATGATCTAGATTTTGAAATGGACACCTAGTTTAACTTGTAACGTTCATTAAGTCGCAGTTTCTGTGCTACTGTGAATAAAAAATTTAGATTTTGATTGATTTTGAACGTGCTAAAACGATCGAGCTATCGGATACGCTAGTTTATTTAAAAAAAAAACGCACTTTTCATAAATATCTCGTAACAAACTCGAATCTATTAGAACCATTAATAACCATCCAGAGCGGTGCGTGACTCATGGTTCTGTTAAACGGAGAGGCGGTACAAATTATTCGCGCATTTTACTAAACAAGATTTCTCAACTATTTTTTTTTAATACGTCTTATAATACGTTAATAGATACTTAAAAGTAATAGTGTAAATAGAGGCCATTTTTATTTACTAATTACATAACCACGCAGAAAACAGCGTGCACAGCCACAGACGCATCTAGGCATCAAACGGACAAGACTAGAGGCTCCGAGGCTGACCTGTGCGTCCGACGCAAGACGAAGACGGCGCATGCGGCGAGCGCCGCCACGGTGACGGCGGACGCCGCCACGGACGCCCACAGCCGCCACACGGACGACTCTAGAGGCTCCATCGCTGTAATACGCATGAGAGATCAATGAGGATATTAATAGGGGGGGGGGGCTACACTGGAGCCACCAATGGGACCAAATCATATCTTCTTAGGGTTCCGTACCTAAAGTGCAAGGGACCCTATTACTAAGACTCCGCTGTCCGTCCATCCGTCCGTTCCGTCTGTCACCAGGCAGTATCTCATGAACCGTGATAGCTAGACAGTTGAAATTTTCACAGATGATGTATTTCTGTTGCCGCTATAACAACAAGTACTAAAAGCAGAATAAAATTAATATTTAAGTTGGGCTCCCATACAACAAACGTGATTTTTTTGCCGTTTTTTTGCTCGATATTAATAACGGCAACAGGTAGAGACGCTTGAAATATTCAAATGTTGTATAGAGTACCGAACCTTTCGTGCGCAAGTCCGACTCGCACTTGGCCGGTTTTTACAGATCGCTTTGGCAAAGTGTGAGTACAATATCTCGACTATGTTAATAGTGATTTTTTTGGGCCGCTGTCTCGCTCGCACAATCTAAAATTTTTAGTGTTTGTCATAAAATTAGTATACATTTGATAGTTTTAATAAATGTGATCTGACGGTTTGATAGGTAACACAAATTAGGCATGTACCAATGACTTAGTAGCAATACCTCGCTAAATGTGAAGGAAAACATCGTGAGGAAACCTGAGTGTCTGAGGTGTTCACATGCCTCAGCACTTGAAATGGCGAATCCGCGGTGGGCACGCGTGGTGATTAAGCCCATACTTTCTCTCTGAGAGAAGGCCCGTGCCCTAGAGTGGGACGTACGTAGGTTACATTAGGTTACTTCCACACAATACAATCACTTGACCTGGTCCCAAACTAGGATGCACACGTCACAAACATGAAAATACACCCAGTCTGAGGCCATTTGTAAATATGTAAGGCGGCCCCCAGTGGGAATCGAACCCACGACCGACCCCTGTTTTCATAGCTAAGCGCCTTAACGGCTAGACCAACGAGGCGGTCATGTTACGTGCGGAGCTCACCCATGTCGGCGACGGGCGGCAGCTCGGGAAACTGCCCGTCGTTGCACATATCGCCGCGGCAGCACGAGACGTTGAGCTGGCCGGCGTGCCGCTTATTGGGCCTGCGGGCACGTGGGCATACACAGGTCAACGGGCGGGGTTCACGCCACAAAGCGAGCGGTGGTAACGCAGCGGTAGAACGCCGGCCTCACATTCGGGAGGTCGCGGGATCGAATCCCGGAATCATATCTAATCGAATCTAATCGAATTGTCGCCAATTCAGCATTTTTCTCGACAAGCACAGTTCTCAGTACAACAGAAATGTAGTAAAGATACAGTTATTGTTGTTACAATATATAAAAGTGTCAATCAAATCCAATACAGAAAATAATTAAATATTAACACAATATTTTTACGTTGACAACGATGAATTGCGACAATTACGAGGATAATGACGGCGACAATTTCGAGTAGATTCACCCACCAATGACTTCGTTTTCTAAGTTACGTACATTTGTAGCAATACCATTCGCTAACCGTGAAGGAAAACATCGTGAGGAAACCTGAGCATCTGAGGTGTTCGCACACCTCAGCGCTTGAAATTACTAATTACTTGACGTATATAGGCTACGGGTCGTCGTGTGGCGGGTAACGGGTTACACGGCCGTTGGTTTGACGTGAAACGTAAGTGTTAATTTTTAGATCAAACAGCGCAATGTGTTACGCGGCACTGGCGCCATCTAGCGGCACGAGTCCAGAGGATCTGAGTAATGGCTACTTTGCTCTACTCAACGATATATGAATGAGGTGCACACGACACGTAGTTACAGAGTAACAGCCCTCGTCGAGGCGACAGTGTCCGGTGCACGCGGTTTTAGCGAGTGACCTCCGAACTGAAAGACGTTTCACGTCAAAAAAGATGAGTGGCAGAGAATGATAATTGACACAAATCTCGGCTGCTATGCTTCTTCCAGGCAGACTCACCGGCTGCAGGTGAATTGGTAGTGTTCATGGCGGTCGGTGCAGCCTCTCGCGTGCCGCACGCCGCCGTCCGCATCCCGCGTCGACGACTGGCAACAGAGATGTAATCATACATACACAGATCACACTGACATGAGTCTTGGCAAGGAACTTACAAGCAGATACACCTTTAAAGGCAAAACTTAACGGTTATGTGTGACGTACCCAGAAAACCTAAGCCTTCATTTCCTTTCCAGCATCGGATGCTACTCATTCTGTGTCTATCCTGCCACTACACAACTAGACATCGCTTTGTATATTGTATACCTATGTACTTTTTGTATTGTATAGCATTGTGTTGTATTGTATCGTATTATATATCATATCGCATTTTATAGGGACTATTAATGAAAGAAACTGAAATTCTTTATTTCAGACCGAGATCCATAGTTTCATAAGTCAATCAGCCCCTATATTACGCGCACCAAATCCTCAGCGATTCCAATCGTCTAACTGTCAAATTAGCATGGAATTTGACAGTTAAGCGATTGGAATCCCTCAGGATTTGGTGCGCGTAATCGGGCCACTGATCATACATTAAAAGTCGATTATATTGCTCTAGCAGGTGACAAGGCAAGGATGAATATTTCGTCTGTCTCGATGGTCTATTCCGTGAGTCACTAGACCAGGCCCTGGCAGAAAATCAGTGCTGTGGGCAATAAACCTGTAGCAAATACTGAGCCTAAGTCCGTTTTACCGCCTGTGTCCCTTTCTTTCATAAGCGGCCTATATACCTACGCCCCACTGTAGGGCACAGGCCTTTTCTCAGTTCTTTTATTTCTCTTGAAATAAGTCCGCCCTTGCTCATAGTCTGAGACATTCATGTTTTTTTAAGTGCTAAATTTTGTATTTTGTGCAATAAAGTCTAACAAACAAACAAACAAACAAACAAACAAACAAACAAACAAAGTATGGGCTTAATCACCGCGCGTGCCCACCGCGGATTGGCGATTTCAAGCGCTGAGGAATGTGAATAGCTCAGACACTCAGGTTTCCTCGCGATGTTTCCCTTCACCGTTAGCGAGTAGTATTGCTACTACAACTTCACAAATGTACATAGCTTAGAAAAGCAAGTCACAGGTACATGCCCGCAGTGGGAATCGAACCTGGGTCTCTCGCTTCCGAGTCCAATGTTCTACCCACTAGGCTACCACCGCTTTTCCCTTTCTTAATTGTTTCTTATTTTTTGCCTTGTTAGCTAGACAACCCAAGCACCAACTATGTCTTACTACCTACTACGACGGAAAGTGCTACAAGGACTTTTGTTATAATGTTACAGTTTATCACTACGCCTGTGCCCATCAGTGACAAGCACCTATATATCTAATCGTAAACAGAGCCCACTGTTGGGCATAGGACTCTTCTCTTTCACGCCAACCCGTCCGGTCCTGTGCCAGTCCCGTCCAATGTTTCCCAGCCGCTTTCGCAATGCCGTCGGTCCACCGGGCTGGTGGTCTGCCCGCCGACCGTCGACCCCTTCTTGGCCACCTTAGTCCACCGACCGTCTTCCCGCCTAACCAAATGCCCCGCCCATCTCCATTTTAGCTTTATGATGCCATTTGTGTGCCAAGTATCCAATAATCACCGATACATCCGAAAGTGGGGGGGTGCCATTGCCATTACATTGGGTGTCGATACGAAAAACTTTAGGGGTACATATAGGAAAAACTTTAAATATCAGGAAAAAATATCAGGTTGCAATTTATACATTTTAAAGCGGCACTTTAGCTTTAGTATGGAATAGCTAATATATTTTTGTCCGATAAATGGAGAAACTATTGCAACCTGTAATAGGCTGATTTATTTATTTCCTTATACCAAAGTACTATGTTCATGTGCACTCACAGCTACTTGGTTAGCACTGTTGACATTAACTTTGTTATTATCACTAAGCAATTATTTTTTAATGCCTCGCGGGCTCATACAAACTCGATCGTGTTCAGCCCACTTAACCATGTGTGTAGAAATAATTTACCTTGTAGCAGTAGAGTGCGCCGGCGCAGGGCTCGCCGCGCCCGCTGGTCGCCGGGCAGTCCGGCGGCTCGCACTGGTGGCATTTGTATCTGGCGGCGTTAGGGAACGCGTGTCAAGCTTGTCATATATAACTAGCAGACCGGGCAAACGTCGTTTTGGCATATTAATTATCCTACGACCTATTCTCAGACCTACTAAATGCACACAAAAAATTTCATAAAAATCGAGATTTTTATATATTAGATAAAAAGAAGAAAGAGCCTTTTCAATATAATTCCGCACCGAAGCGAGATTCGAATCCGCGCCGGTAGCATATCGTGCCAGCGCTCTTACCAACTAAGCCCACCGGCCAGCACAGACTCTCTCCTCTTTCAGGATCATCATCATCATCAGCCATTTGACGCCCACTGCAGGACATAGGCCTCCCTCAAGGTTTTCCAACCTTCCCGGTCTTGTGCCGCTCGCATCCAGCGACTCCCCGCCACCGTAACCAGGTCGTGAGACCACTGGCGGGGGGGCTGCCCACGCTGCGTTGTCTCTTTCAGCAAGTTTTTTTATTTTAATTCTTCATCATCATCATCATCATCAGCTATTTGACGCCCGCTGCAGGACATAGGCCTCCTTCGTGGTTCTCATAACCATGAAGGGTTTTGCCATAATCGCCACGCTTGGCAGGCAGGTTGGCGATCGCAGTATGCGGTTGGAATCTCACACGCTGCTGCCCGTCTCCTAGTAATTGATTTCCTTAGTCGCCTTCTACGACATCCACGGTTGGAAATGGCGTGACGCTATTCTTAATCCGGCGCCACACGGAACTTATTTTAATTAATATATCAATATTACTTTACTGACACCACCCTGTCAGTGTCAGGATGGGTCGTGTCAGTAAAGTAATTTTTGAATCATGAATTAAAATAAAATACCAAATACTTTTACACGATACAATCACTGTCAAAACAGTATATTTAATGATAAATAAAAGTATAATTAGATAAAGCTCCAAAGCATACCCACCTTTTGTGAAATTTCTTCCGTCTGTTACCAAGGCAGCACAAAACATAAAATAAAATTTAATCAAGCCTTTCCTAATTTTGTGTTCAACACATTTTTGAGACAAGGCAATAGGCCGCGACTATTAGTTTTACAATAAAATATGCATTTCTTTTGTAAAATAGTTTTGAGTCTTGTGCGTAATAAATAAATGGCTATCATTTAATCTCAGTACCTTTAATTGAGCATGGTTAATTAAGGACAGTAATTGTACAGGAAGATCACATAATATCACATTAGGGGCATATTATTATTTCCTGTGCCTGCAACCCCTTCACAAAATCCTGGTTTTACACCCATAGTGACAAAAATAATGTCATATGTTATAAAATCTCACCTCGGCTCCTGTACCATCATCTTTTCGATTGGTATACGCTCACTGAGTAGTTCGTTGTCTGCCCGGCTGCTGGGGACGGAGTTCCCATTGTCCAATAGACCTGGTAAGCCTGCTAAAGAACCAAAGAGGGACCAAAATCAGTGTGGCGAAAAAGTAGGTGTCCATTTCAAAATCTAGATGATATTCGAGAAAAAAAAAAAGTATAATGCCCGACAAATAACGTTAACTTTGCATGGATGTACTTCAGGTCTCATTGGTGGGGGATGCGAAACTTAAATTATTAAGTTTACTCAAATGAACGGATAATCCAAAATTTCGGTAAGACCTTAAATTTTTTATTTTTGACAAAATTGGGTCCAATACAAGCTCATTTCGACTGCGCCATCAAGTTATTTGCAGGGCATTATACCTCACTCGAACTATAAAATAAATTAATACTTTTTTAAAAACCTATTTAGAGGCTATAATTTTACCCATGCCGGGACTTGAACCCGCGACCTCTGGCTAACCATGCCAGCGCTCTCCCAACTGAGCTAATGGGCATGTGCAGGCATCGGCGAAATTTCGAGCCTCTTTACAAACTTCTCTGTATGTGGAGATAATATAATAATTTTGATTGCACGTCTCTGCTCGCAATGGGAGTAGAATAGTGATTCTCAGTTTTTCAGCATCAACATTCAAGGTCTCTGAGGTTAGATACTATAATCTATGCCAAACATGAGTCATTATAATTTTAGTACTGAAATTGAGAATAGATCTAATCCAGTGTGAGCAAAGCTCGAGCAAAGGCTAAAAAAATTAATAACTTGTTACTATAAAGACCTTGGCCTTGGGTGTCTCTGGTTACCTCTCTTGGACAAATATAGATCAGTTAATGTATTTGTTATAATAGTAATAACTTTCACACAACAAAATCACTTCACTTGGTCCCAAACAAAGATACCTTGTGAAATGGTAAGTAGACCAGGACTTCACAAACATGGAATTTATTGTTTAAATTGTATGGCGGCCCACAGTGGAAATTGAACCCACGATGTCTGACTTGGTAATCCAACGTTTCATCGCTAGACAAATGAGGCAGTCACATTCCAGAGACTTGACAAAGAGTTCGTTATATTTGACCTATATTTCCACAAATTTTGCATGTAAAGGTTTGGAAGCAAAACTTGACGATTGAGTGGTGGCAACTTGAGAATTATAAGTTGCATTGAGCCAGATAAGGACACGCCAATGAGGCCTCAAAATGCATTCATAAAAAAACAGAAGGGACTGAATGCAACAAATGAAAAACAAGAGATTTTTTGTAAAGGCAAGGTACAGAAAGAGTTACTGTAATTTCATTCAGAATACTGTTTGAAGTGTAAAAAACATAATTATGACCATTTGCCTTAGTAAAATTAATAAAAAATAGAATAAAACAAGGAGCAAACATGCTAACACTTCGGATCACGAATTTGTGTAGACCTACAGAAATAAAACTATAATTCACTTATGTGGACATGACAAAGGTCACGTAAATTTATAATTGTTAAAAAAACTCACCATTACACGTGTGTGAAAGCAATAAGGTGAACAAACAACCCACAGAAATACGGTCCGCCATTCTTTATCCATTCATCATCAACAACGCACTGCTGAATCCATGTCACACACCATTAATGTCAGTTTTTTTTTCATATAGAAGGACGAAATATTAAAGAATAAAAAATAATTCTAAATTATTTAAATTAAGATATTTAAAGGTCTATAAAATATTGAAATTAGACATTTAAATAATAAAACAATTTTATAACTTTTGTGCATCTATCCATGTCTGGTACAACGTTTCGTTATTCCCCAATTGACAACATTTCATTTTTTTAGCATACGTATTTTATTGTCTTAAAGGAAACTAGATACAAAATAAAACGACCCATATTTTTTTATTTTCTGAAACACGCATGTTTTCTTATATTTTTTATATTTTAAAGTTTAAAATATTTTTACCGGAAGTGACGAAACAACGAGGCTCACAATAATATGTTTTCTTTTGCCTAACATCCTAAAACAACATAGTTACGACTTACGAATGTCATTTTAGTATTGCCAGGGCCATGTTAAAAAACAGTTTCTGTATTTTTTTAACATCTGCAAATATGTTTTTCTTTTATACAATTATATCAGCTTAGTTTAATTCATCATCCCTTATGTATGTAGTTGTTCCTTTTTTTAAATGCACTTTGTGTTGGCAAAGTCTTTATCTGCGTTCGGAGTGTTTTTGCTGCCAGTTTGTTACTTTTGTAGCTACTTTTTCAAGGTTATTTATAATGGTAAGTATGGTAACCCTGATACTTATGTTGTGTGGCTTGCTAGTTTTTTTTTTTATCGTGGCACAGGCATGTTGACTGAGAGCCATGGTGTGACGTCATCAGCGTATTTTTGTGTTTTTACCGTTTTCTCGGAAATGCAACCACAGAAAAAACAGAAATAAATTTTTACGTGCTTTACAAAGCCAAATCTCGAAATGGTTTTCGAATTAGAGCTCCATACAATTTTGAAATGTTGTCAATTAAATTAGTTGTCACTTTCATAACTAAATATTTTGAGTTGCCATTAATATAAAAAAAAAAAAAAAAACTAAATATTTTGTAATGTCAAGTCCAGTGCTGCCAGTGCTACGGTAATAACCGTCTTTTGCGGCTTTCAGGCCCAAAAACGCAATATTCATGGGCGGCACGCCTACACGCTGTGGGACTGTAACTTTTAGCTTTTCAAAAATATTGCGTTAATTACGCTCTTGCTCGAAGAAAGGAAGGAATAAAGATATTCATTAATAACAACTCGATACATCACAAAAACAATCTATCTAATAAGGTCCTAGGCGTAATAAGAGTTAGGTGGGTGGTGGTGGTGTGTGTAGATGGTTTCACTTCCTATTTCTACTCTTTTTTGAAAAACTGTACGGACTTTACTTTGAGCTACGACGCCCGATCGATCGCCTGATTTGCATACAAAAACGGGGTTTCTACTGAACGCTGAACGTGCACGGCTACCTAAAAAAATTTGTTTGCCACACTAGTCCGAAAACGACCACAGGCTAGATAAATTAACGAATGACATATTATTTATATAGTCTGTGGCCGTTTACGGTTTGTTTTGTCGGACTTTTTGGCGGGCATTTGAAAAGAAAGGGCGCGTTTTTACAAATTAATTTTTCAATAATTAATTTTTCAACTTCTTTTGCTCATTCTTTTACTTTAAGTCTCCAAAAGCACTGCGAATAAGATCATCAATATGAGTAATGCCCCGGGGGCTTTGCCCCCTGGGAATATTACCGACCCATCTCCTCGGAGCAAGAAGAGAACCAGATTAGCTTCCGGTTCGGAGGGTGAGAAAGAAAACACCAGTTTCAAGGATATGTACAAACCCTACACTAAACCAGGGTACAAGAGAGTATATCCAGATAACATGGTGAGTGCAGAATACATGGTTTTTGTTGAATCTGAGAAAGACGGTGAACGACTAGGGAATAAAAACCCGGACTTCATCAACAACTTATTTAAAAAGGCAGTGAAGGGCGTGGTGGGCATTAAGCGCATCAATGCCAATAAGATTGGAGTTTGTTTCGGTCAGTCCATCAATGCAAACAACTTCTTGATGAACGCGGATTTTCTGCAGAGTCACTTCTTTAAGGCACACATACCAGCAAGGTCGGTGGAGACAATCGGGGTTCTTCGTTTTGTCCCTACCACAATCAGCAACGAAGATCTGTTCAAGCAACTCTCGGCTGAATGCGAAATCATCACCGTGCGTCGCTTCACACGCAAAGTAAACGGCGAGGTGGTTCCATACAGTTCCGTCTCGGTGACATTTATGTCGCAGAACTTACCTGACTATGTCTACCTAGACTTGTATAGATTTAGGGTGAACGAATACAGAGCTCCGCTCTTACAATGCTTCAAATGCTTCAGGTTTAACCATGGAGCCAAGTTTTGCAAATCTACACAAAAGTGCTCGATCTGCTCTGAAGAGCACCACTTCTCGGAGTGCAAGAAAGATGGAGAAATTAAATGCATCAATTGTCATGGACCTCATTTAGCAATTTCCCGTGACTGTCCAATTAAAAAAACCAAAATGGAAGAAAATAATAATAAACAAAATTATGCAAAAATTGCTGCATCTTTCTCTCACAGAAACCAAGACAAAAATATTGTGAGAAATTACAATACAAATTTTCCCCCATTAAAACAAGCACGAACACACAATAAAGCTATAACACTGCCATTAGACAAGGACGTTTCAAAAGACATTCCCAAACCCAATCCCAAATCGATTCCAAATGCAACACTAATTGATGAAGTATTAAAGAGCAACTTTGTTCTAAATGGCATGGTTGGAGCCTTGGTGACATTAGCTAACGGTAATATGGGCAAGATCAATGCTTCTGTTGTCCAAGAAGTATTAATTAAATCACTGCAACAAAATGGATAAAGTTTTTATTAGAATTTCACAATTTAATGTTGAAGGAGCTGTTAACAAAAAGCCTTTGCTTATTAATTATTTAAAAGATAATGATATTGACATTTGTCTCTTAAATGAGACTTGGTTAAGAGAGAGAAGTACATTTAAAATTACCAATTACGACTTTATATTTCAAAATGGAAAAGATGGACGAGGAGGAGTAGGAATTCTAATAAAATCACATTTGAAATATTCAGTAATTCCTACACCCTTTTATGATTATTTGCAGTCAACAGCTATAGTTTTGTCCACCAATGTTGGCAATTTATCGATACTCTGTACATATGCTCATCCTCCGGATACTAATCGTCACAGATTTCAATGTAGGAGGCTCAAACAAATATTAAATATGCTGCCAAGTCCAATACTATTGTCAGGTGATCTCAATGCACATCATGTTGCTTTTGGATGCCTTAGATCCAATTCAAGAGGTAATGACATTTATAACTTATTAGATGAATATGACTTATGCATTTTGAATTCAGGTTCCTCTACTACAGTAGGTAGTCCTACAAAAAGACCTTCTGCAATTGACATTTCCTGTATAAGTCCTTCTGTAGCTCCCCTCTGTGAATGGAGAGTACACAATGATGCCATGGGTAGTTATCATTTCCCAACTATTCTTGATATCCACACCACAGTAGAGAAATATGACACTGGTATCCAAGCAGAGCGTTATCTTTACAGAAAAGCCGACTGGCCCACCTTTGAATCTGAAACAGAAAAGATCTTAGGTCAACTTAGCCTAGATTATTCTAACCCAATTAAAAGTTACGATGTTTTTTGTGAAAAATTGACGGAAATTAAGGATTTAACCATACCAAAGTTTAAGAAAGTTAATCAAAATATTTTAAGGAAACCTGTTCCCTGGTGGGACAGTGAGTGTTCAGACGCTGTTAGAAAAAGCAAAGAAGCTTTAAATGCATATAGATCTGATTCCACAACAACGAGTTACATTGAATTTAAAAAGTTAGATGCATTTAAAAAGAGATTATTGAAGGAAAAAAAGAAAAATGGCTGGGTTAAATTAGTAGAATCTTTCAACAGATATACACCTATTAGTACTATTTGGAATTATATTAAAAGATTTAAGCGTATTCGATTACCTAAGACTCCAAAGAATGATGAATGGATTCCCGCTTTTATTGATAAGTATGCACCATCGTCCCCTTCTGTAAATGCAATAGACATTGATTCATTAAATAACTTCTTTAGTCAAAATGGAAATGAAAATTGTACTTTTCTCTCCTGTGCCTTTACTATGCAAGAATTTACTATTGCAATTAGGTCTAGAAAAGACACTGCACCCGGATTAGACGATATTCCTTATAAACTTATTAAGAACATGCACATAGATGCACAAAGAACCCTGTTAGACATTTTTAACTTGTTATGGGAAACTCAGACTATACCAGATTCTTGGAAAACACAATGTGTCATACCAATTTTAAAATTAAATAAACCAAGTGACGACTGCAATTCTTACAGACCAATCTCTTTGTCTTCATGTGTGGGAAAAATATTTGAATTTATGCTTAAAACGAGACTTGATCATTTTGTAGAATCAAAGAGAATCTTACCTGACCAACAATTCGGTTTTAGGAAAGGTCGCAGCGCCACTGAGAGTTTCACTTCTCTCATATCAGACATAAAGAATTCATTTCATAGCCAATCGGTCACTGTTTGTGCATTCTTGGATGTGCAAGGTGCTTTTGATAATGTTGATCCATCCATATTAGTAAGCATCTTGTCAGAGATTGGTATCCCAGGCTGTGTCTGTAAATGGATATTTAAATTCTTGTACAATAGAACAATGTATGTAAAGTTTAATAATATTTTACACGGACCAGGTCAAGTCTTTAAAGGAACTATGCAAGGAGCCACTATATCTCCTTTGCTATACAACATTTATACATGTCAAATTAATAATTATCTGACACATAGGGGTGTTCAATTTCTGCAATTTGCAGATGACTTATTAATATATTCTGTACATAAAGATGTAAATATAGCTGTAAATAATCTGAACCAAGCTCTTGTACAGATAAACAACTATTATTCTAATAAACTTAAATTAGACATTAGCCCTAGTAAGAGTGGAGCAATGGTTTTTTCAAAGAAAAATACTGCTAGTGACAACTTTGTAACATATAATAATAACCCCTTACCCTGGTTAAATGAAAAGAAATTCCTTGGTATATTGCTAGATCAAAGGCTAACATTTGAAAGTCATATAAATTATATCATTAAAAATGCATCTAAAGCACTGAATTTACTTCGGTCTCTGGCCGGAGTGCATTGGGGATCAGATCCCAAAATTCTGTCTATGTTGTACAAAAGTATCATGAGGAGTCACTTTGATTATAGTTGTATTGCTTACATGGATGCAAGCCTCGTATCATTAAGAAAACTAGATGTTATTCAGAATAAAGCACTCAGAATTATTACTGGAGCTATGTGTTCAACACCAATTAATGCTATGCAATGCGAGGCCTGCATTCTTCCACTACATTTCAGACGTTTGCAACTAGCTGAGAGATTTTGTTTAAAACTTATTGCTCAGAACAATAGATGTGTCTTAGACCACATTGTGCCACACCAAGCAATTGATATCTTACACCACTCAGTTGGCCCATATGCAAATATTACACAAATATTAAATGGTAACACTCCAACTCTGCTACGAATTATAATTCATCTAAATAGTATATCTGTAAATATGCATAAAGAAAGTTTATGGCCTCTATATAAGACTGATTTCAAGATACTCTTAGAAAACGATTTTATACAGCAACATTCAATAACTAACCAAAACAGTCTGCTGGAATTTTTGGAGGATAAACATCTTTATTCATTGTATACTGATGGTTCTAAGTCAGGAAGTAGAGTAAGCTCAGCTTTTTATGATCCACAGTTAAAAAGAACAAAATGCTTTAAAATTGATGGTAATTGTAGTATTTTCACAGCTGAAGCTTATGCTATTTACCAAGCTCTTGTTCATGTGCAAGATATTAATGTCTCTGAGATTATTATATTATCTGACTCATTAAGTGTTCTATCAGCTCTGGAAGGTAACTGTTTCAGATATAGTGTAAATTATTTAGTGTATGAAATTAGGAATATTTTGTACAGTTTAGATGTTAGAGGTAAAAAGGTTAAGTTTTTATGGGTACCTTCGCACCGAGGTATCACAGGGAACGAAGTTGTTGATCGAGCCGCAAACATGGAACCCGACGAGGACCATTCCACCGACCTGAAGACGCCGTTTACTGATCTGCACGCACCTTTGAATGAGCATCTGAAATCATTATGGTGCGATTATTGGAAAAAAACCAGCAAAGATAAAGGGAGCTGGTATGCAGATATTCAAGGAAGCCCGCCCGCCCAACCTTGGTATCACAAAAACAAGGAAGTTAACTGCCGTAAATATATAACCATTGTGAACCGAATGAGATTTGGACACTGTCAAACTCGCACTCACCTCCATAGACTCAATCTGGCTGAAGACGCTAAATGTTTACATTGTGGCACGGATAACGCTGACCTTTCTCACCATATCTTGAGTTGTCAAAAATTTGGCCTGCACAGATTAACTCTAATAACCGAACTCGAATCAATCTATGGAAATAATATTCCAACGCGGCTTCAAGAACTTCTTGCTGATCCAAGATCCTTCACACCACTTTGTAAATACATAGTGAATACGATTAATACCTTGTAAATAGTGAATAGTGAAAGTGTTAAAGTAACTTATAAACTAAACGAAAAGGCTCAAAAGGACTAGTATCCAGAGCCGTTAAACCTATTATAAAAAAAAAAAAAAAAAGTTTGTTTTGTCACGTTCAGTGTTGCCAATTTGGCATATTTTATGCTAAATTTGGCATATTTTCGCTATGTTTAGCATATTTATTTAGCTTTTAGCATATAGCATAATTTTTTAGCATTTTTTATCCTACACAAATAACGTGAGCGATAACATGTTTCCGAACGTAACTGTACGGCCCATCACTAATATTTTCATTCGGCGAATATTGTTCTAAGTGGGATTCCCTAGTGCCGCGTCATAGACAATCGAAGCAGTTTATTTTGTTTTGATTGTCTATGTAATGGAAAGTACATTGTGGATTCGTTTCGTCGTCTATTCGTTCGTTACCGACTCACTTACGTCTGATATTCCGTGCGATTTACCAATTTCTTTTTCATTTTGAGTTTTATCACAAAAAAATAATACCGCCTAAGTATAATCAACATTGATTGGAAGCAAATAAAAGATTTTAAAGATGGTTGCAACCCGTTGAAAACGAAATTGTGACAGATTTATGAGATCAGGAGAACAGTCTCTTACTTAATGATCTCTTACAAAATAGTGTTGAGCGTTTTCACTGTCAATCGATTTCTGAGCTTTGTTTTAACCAAACTAATTTGATTTTGTATATAAGATTTGGACTCAAGAGAGTAGGGAAGTGCTGTTATTCCTACGAAGTGCCAGACAGTGTTCTGAGCTGTATTGGTAGCAAAGACACTTACGATAGATCTCAACCTTTAACAGCAGCTGCAACTGTTGATGTTACTGATGATGACAAGAACATTGATATTTTGTTTGACTGATATCCTATTATTCCGCATAACATTATATGGGAATTAGATTATGAAACATTTAAATGAATAAACATTTTAATTCATACGTTGGCATTTTAATTTAGCATATTTAACAGAGAGTTGGCATATTTTTGGCTTATTTTCGACGTTGATCTAGCATATTTTGTAGTTACTGAGTTGGCAACACTGGTCACGTTTGAATTTTGGTTCGGTGTACCTATTTGATTGAGTTGAGAATAATTCTTCTAAAATTCAAGAACTTGAATTTCTATTTAACTGCTTATGATACCAAAGTTATAGTGGTTTAGTGCCAGAAATAAAATAAAATAAGAATGCCGAGGACCAAGCGGCCAGTTAACAAGAAAGAGAAACCGAGGGAAGTTGAGGATGCCTTGAAAAAACTGGATCGTCTCGGTTAGTTTTCTCATCTATTCGAGCAATTAACTTAAGAAATGAGTCCCTAAGAATGTAGCCCGTACCTTTATCTTACTCTTAATTCTACTGTAAGGACTTTCTGTATACCTACACAAGTTACGAAATAAGGGCCCTGTTTCGTAAAGCTACAATGGGTAGTGGACGAATGTCAGGCATTTTCGTCCAACTCAGCGTCACGATGGGCCAGTGGGGTGAAAATAACTGATAAAATTGTAAGTTTATTTCTGTTTGTAGCTTTATGAAACCTAAATGCATTTTTTTACCAACAGTGGCCGATCAGAAGAGGGAAACAGATTTGAAGTGTCAAATGAAGTGCCGTGACATCGAACTGGCATTCAAGATCCTGCTCGGCTCAATCAGCCCTAATATTCTGCAGAAAACAGTCGGGGAACTGGTCTGTAATGGTTTTTATTTGCACAAGAATGAATAGAATCAAATCCCCTCTTTCCTAAGCCTGCTTATGGGATGGCTATAGATGTTGGACTCATGATAATAATGGAGAACTTGCACTAAAAATTGTTTTTATCTACTCTGATACTATAATACAAAGATTATAAAACTGAAAACAAAAAAACTCTTATGACAAACATTACGCATAGGCCAAAAATAAAAAGATAATAGTTTTATTACGATACAGGTCTTGTATGGACACCTGTATCATAATATAACTTTTTAATCATAACGATACACCTATGCAACCTCCAGCTGGACCAAGAAGGTTGAACATTTTATTAAAAAACATAAAAAAGGTTTCAATGAACGAGTCCGCGACGACGCAAAACGCATGCGCAATCGATGTTTGCGCCAAGGCGCCAACATTTTACATTTAAAAAAACTTTTCAATATTTAAACAAAGTTTGGTTCTGTTTGAAAAATAAATTAGTTAACAGTATGTATTGAAATAACAGAAATGAGGTCAACATTAACATACCCTCTCAGAGTACCTCCAATAACGCTTCCTGTCCGGTTCAAATTCAATTTCATAATTGTAATATTCTGAACATCAATAATTATTATATTCTTTTTGTTGCACTAACCCGCGCTGAGAACAATTTTAAAAACCTAGGTATTTAGAGGCTAAAAATTTCATTTCAAAAGACATTTTTAGCCTCTAAATAGGTTTTTATCAAGAATTATTACAAGTAAAAATAAATTTGTTGATATTCAGCGTTTTATTTGCAATATTATTTTATGTATTATAGTATGAGAGTAGATAAAGTAGTGTTTACATAACCTACGGCTCGTTTTTTTAAAACACATTTGTGTTATAAGAACCCTTATTATGCAACAGTATCATAAACTACTATAATAGAATAGGAGAGGACAGGTTAAAAGATATAAATGTGGTATTTTTTTTTCTCTGTTCCTAATACTTTTGATAATATAACAACTCGAAAAGTCAATATAGACACGTGGTACTAAAACGCGCCATACAAATCGACCTGTAGACTATGACGTCACTCCCCAATGTTACACTTATAATGTATGAAGCTTTCATCAATATTTCAGTTATCTTGTATAATAATGTTTTTATGCATGTACGGCTTCTGTGTGGCGCCGGATTAAGAATAGCGTCACTCCATTTCCTTCCGTGGATGTCGTAGAAGGCGACTAAGGAAATCAATTACCAGGAGACGGGCAGCAGCGTCTTACTGGGATTCCAACCGCACACTGCGATCGCCAACCCGCCTGCCAAGCGTGGCGATTATGGCAAAACCCCTCATGGTTATGGAAGGAGGCCCTGCAGTGGGCGTCAAATGGCTGATGGTGATGATGATGATGCATGTACAATTGTACACCCTTATAAGAATACGTTCAGAGTCCAATGACAAAACGAAATTTTTCCTAGGACTTTGTATGATTTCTATGGTATAAAAGCAAAATCACTCCAATCTAAGTTAGATGCAAATTCCCCTTGAAACATGATTCCTTAAAACACTCCTCATCATGTTTTTCATGAGTAATCATGTTTTTGTTAATATTGCACTGTTAGTACTGCATGTTATTAAGTTATTTAAGTTGTTTATGTGCTAACGTCCCACTGCAGGGCATAGGCCTTCTCTGTGTATGGGCTTAATTACCACGCCTGCCCACGGCGGATCGGCAATTTCCAGAGATGAGGTATGTGAACACCTCAGACTCTCAGATTTCCTTACTATGTTTTCCTTCACCGTTAGCGAGTGGTATTGCTACTACAACTTCACAAATGTATAAAACTTAGCAAACAAAGCCATTGTTACATCCCAGGATTCGAGCCCACAACCTCCCGAATGTGTGACCAGCGTTATACCAGTGCGCTATCATCACTCAGTCTCTATTTATTTTAATGTTTTTTTTATTGTCAAATAAATTCTTCAATTGTTACTCGATTGTTATCAAATAAATAAATGCAACAATCACATTATTCGACTGTTTTCACTCCTCCAGCAAGTACTATTTATAGTATGTGTCATAATAATTTTGCAGAGATACGAGTTGGCCCTGAAAGAGGTGCCAAGTACAAGACGAACAACGCGCAATTCCAGTCACTCGGCTTCACATGATGATGGTATGGTTTTTGTTGTATATTGTCCACTGTTTACTAAACAGCTACCACCCTTTCGGCCGCTTAGGTAACTGGTGCGTAACGAATATTTTGTCATCCAGGATATTTCGTTATTTTATGTATTTCGTTACCTACCTAGGCCGCAGAAAGGGCCAAAACTTATTAAAGTTTTTAGTGTGCACTTCTAAGTCAGCAGTATTGCAGTAGTATTGTGGATGTTATTCCGGATTCACTAATTTGTAATTTTGTTTTGTTTTCCTCTTCGGACCATGTTATAAGTGAGTGTATCTGGAAAAAACATTAATGTGTAGTGCCTGGGCGAATCTACTCGTATTGTCGTCAATTCATAATTTTTCTCAACAAGCTCTCACAGTTCCCTTGGTACAATATATTAAAGTCTCGATCAAATCCAACTAATATAGAAAAAAAAACATTTTAGCTTCAATTCAATTCTTAACTATGGCATAATTCAATGATTATGGCTAATTATATTCTCTGTGGGCTACCCTAAGGATTCTGCCAAACATTTTAGCTTACAACGATGAATTTTGACAATTACGAGGATAATGACGGCGACAATTTATTGGGTATTTGACAAAATATCAAATGAGTTACTTTTAAAACGGAATTTTGTATGAAAATACTTGCTTATGACGTCACATTTCAGAGCACTCTTTTTATGTTTAATCTATTTAAAAATTATAATAACTAGTAGTTGACTAAAAGAGATACATTGTCCGAGATATTTTGTAATTTTTGTTTAATCGAGCATATGAAATAATTTATTTTTGATCGTGTCAAATACCGTATTTCGAGTAGATTCACCCGTCTGTAAAAGTTCTAGTTAGAAACATCATTTTCATCTGTTCTATTTCCGACCATATTTTCCTCTATGTAAAAAGGGTTCTTCTTGTAAATACCTTATCATTCATATCAATCAAAGTTTTATTCAGAATGAATGTTACAAGTTAAACATAGGTGTCAATTTCACACAAGACCTAGATCGTTCGGAGAAAACTTTCACTCTTCCACAACCTATCTCGTCACCCAACTAACCCCCATCTCACTGTGTACTTCCATTAACTGGGCGCTTATGGGCAGGCTACCTCACGGAGAATTCGTCGCAGGGTAGCGGGGACCGCGCCCAGAAACGAATGGGTAAGTCTCTCCTGAGCAGCGTTTCATAAAAGCGCAACTCAAAGTTTACTATGACAATTCGATGTGCATAGCGTATAAATAGTTCAGGAATCGAGTCTCGCAGTTTTCTCCCAACTTTTCCCGAACTTCAAAAGATAACGGTCCTTTTTATTTAAACTAGATTCCATAAAAAACTTCAAAAACGCCGATTAAAACAGTCTGTGGTGAGGATTTTACAAGGAAAAGATCAGATGTAGCCACAGATTAAATAAACAGAGTTTTAGATTGGTTGTAGTGTAGAGGAATCGTGTTTTTATAAATAAGACCGTAGTTTTTTTTTTACGATTTAATTAAAGATTTTTTCCTGTACTTGTAGTATACAACGATATTACTTGCCAGATTTCATAGTTCTTCTAGGTCAACGAAAATACGTTTTTGCGGCATAAGTGGCTGTATCTTTTTCTAGAAGTTTTATTTTTTTACAGCTTCAAGGGACTGTAGACTCGAGTATTTGGTTTTAATTTCAACTCGATACCTCCACGCGATCCCGAGATAAAGGGTCTTGACAGCGAAGTGATCCTATAAGGGCTCTGTTTTTCCTTTTCAGTTACGGAATCCTAATAACACGATTCTTTAAAACACTACATAAACATCATGTAAACAGTCTGTGGTAGAGACTTTACAAGGGAATCACTGGCACAGACTTATCATACTGCTTTTATGGGCTGTTTTAAGGTAATCGCGTTTATACAAATAACATTCTACCTTCTTGTTAATCTGTAGGTTAATCCGCTAAACAATGTAGATCGAATTGTCATTGCAAACCATGAATTGTAGTTCCATGAAATGGGATGCATTTCACGCATGGTGTGCTGGTAGATTCGTGTTGCATGATCATTGCTTTCTTCCGAAGGCTAACTCTAACTAAATGTATTCCTTATGAAACACTGTAACAGTTTTACGAGATTGTACAAATATCTTTATTAATATGAATTTACACAACATGGATCACAGAAGTAACCAAACTAGGATGAATCTGTGGTATGGTTACTATTGTAATAGTCATATTGGATTACAATGTGGTGGACGGCTACTAAGTAGGTACATAGATTATACACTAAGTAGATTAATAACAGCGCAATTAGACTTAATTTATGTCACGAAATATAACGTCTGAGTAAACGTTTTATTCATACTTATTGGAACTTTAGAGCGCATCGGAACTAAGGGCATACATAAGCAGCCTATTACGTCCCACTGTAGGGTACGGGCCTTCTCTCAAGGAAGGCGTAAAAAGGGCGTATCTAAAGGCGTACTTAAAGGCATATTTTGGCTAAATTAGGAATATAAGCTCACTCGTCTAGAGTCCGGGGGCTGATTAACAACGTACAACTTGTCCGTGATAAATATCCGGGGTAGGCGATTCACGCCATTATCCTCCGGTTTCTCGTAATCTGTTAATCTCACATTGTTATGTGACTGTTTAAACAGACTATTTAAACCGCGACCGATTCCTCTAACGGATCGTGTTTTTTTTATAAATAACACGGTAAGGGTTTATTTTGGTTTATATTGTTGCGCCTGCCCGCCGCCGGCCCGTTGCGATGCGGATAGGCTTTCAAAGAGCCTTCCCGTCCACCGGGCGCCCCACTGGCCGCCGCTCGCGCTACGCGGACGCATCGGCCTTTTGGTCACAGACTATTTAGACTGCAACTGATCCCCTGAAGCGTGGGCCACACAGAAAGGGCGTGGGGGGAAGGCGCGGAAAAGACGCGACGCGTTGTGGCCACAGCCCTTGCTCTGTGGTCTGGGACTCGTCGCACACTTCGCCGATAGACCTTTAAGCCTCGCCTTCAGAGAGCCTCCCCGTCCCCAGCGCCCCCGTCCGTCGGGCGCTCCACGGGCCGGCGCTCGCGCTCCGCGGACCCCTCGGCCCGCAAGCCCGCCGCCGCCGCCTGCAAGACCGTGCAGCGCCGGCGCAGCAAGTCCGTCTACCGGACGCCGATGTACAACAAGAACGCGCAGGTCAACTACCCCGCCATCACGCCCAAGGTGAGATAAAAAGATTGACTGTCTTGTGGGTCTAGTTAACACGCTCTCCTACCAAACTGAGGTCTCGGGTGCTATTCCCACGGATGGCCGCCATATTTGATTTGTACAAATGCCACTTTCTGTCCTCGGCATCCCCATCCAGCCGCCAAGAGCGTAGGACGTTCAACAGCTCGTTGGACTGACAATCTAAGACAGACAGGGGCTGAATGAAGACATCCGAGGACGGAAAGAAGCGGCGGCGTGCCTTAGTAGGCCAATGCTCAGCAGTTGACGAATAAGGCCTGATTGTAGCGCGAGGGTGTGATAGACACTCATTCTTTATTAATCTAGTGACTTGTGCCGGGGAACGGCGCGAGACGAGAGTGTAATTGAGCTATTAGTATATGCGAGCGAGGAGACCCGCGGCACATCTGTCACGTCTTCCCTTTGACACGTTACAACTTTACTGAACGCACCACGAGAGTATGAACAGAGAGTGTAATGGAGATATTAGTGTGTGCAAGTGTGGAGGCCCGAGACAGCTTAGTCACCTCTCTATGTCGCGTTGCAGGTGACGCCGCACACTCCGCTGACAGTGCTCCGGCAGCCGCGGCAGGGCGAGATGGTGGTCTCCATGTCGGGCTCGCCCGTCATGGTGCCCACTTATAACAAGTGAGTCCACTTCTCTTACTGATTTTACGGTTGACTAGGTGTCGGACATTGTAATTCGGGTTTGGTATCATGGGCATTGTCCTAAAAGCAAAAGTTGTATTTTTTTTTCGAGAAAGTAGGTAATTTTGCATTGATTGATTTTTAAAGCGAAAAAAAACTGAGGCTACGAAACTGGAAGTACGTCATCAAAACAAACCATCCTGAGTTGTGCCAACATAGAAGAACAGAGTACCGATAATTATGTCAACATCTTGATGTTTTTGTAGAAAAAATCTTAAAGCATTTTTATTATTTTTATTATACTTTATTGCATACGAAACATTGAACAGGACTTTCTTTCATTTACGTGTGGCGAACCTTAGAAGGTCGAATGGAAGTCATACACGATACAAGATAGTCATACAAGATATCCGTGAATATAATGTATTTATGATTGTAATTATAATTGAAATTAAAACCATATACTCAGGTCTACAGTCCCATGAAGCTGTGAAAGAATCAAACTTCTATGCTAGCGTCAAAAAAGATACGGTCGTTTATGTCGCAAAAAAACTTTTATTTCGGCACTCAAGGGAATCAAAATTTATAGGGTACTTTCCATTGGGGCATACAATTATTGTGCATTGCTTCGTTATCACGAAGCAAGACACTTAAATATTATGCTACATTTATTACGACATTTATTTGATTACAATCCAATCTATGTATTTACTCAATATAATATCATACAATGTACTATAATAATATAATGCAATAATAATTTAATTTATGCTTATTTTGACATTGAAATACCAAATTACTGCCAATTTATTCGTTTTTCCGAGTGCTGCACGTCGGTACACTACCGGGTACTGACGGAAGACCAGCGCTGGAGTGGTCTGCCTCTCCAGCATATGCTGAGTCAGAGCCAAGGGGCTTTTACCACACCCACAAAATGCTCTCTCGTATTGTCTGTTGATTTGTGTTTGCTTATTTCTGTTACTCTTTTTGTGTGCTTACTTGCTGTACGATTTTGCTTTGTGATTTTCTTTATATGTTCTGTATCTATGTGTGTGGGGAAATGCAAATAAATGGTTTTGTCTATCTATCTATCTATAATTGACCTAGAACTATGAAATTTGGCAAGTAATATCGTCTTATACTATACTACAAGTACAGGGCAAAATATTCATTTGTAATTAAATCTTAAATATCTTTGAAGTTCGGGGAAAGCTCGGAAGAAACTGCGGGTATCGATTCCTGAACTATTTATAATATGTAAGTACCTACAAATTTGTACGGAACCCTCGGTGGGCGAGTCCAACTCGCACTTGTCCGGTTTTTTTTATCTATTATATCTATCTATTTTTCTTTTTATTTATTTTATATCTGCCAATGACTCGTCGTCTTTATCACATATAGGTTCTAATCATAAAAATAAGAAATTCTAAGCTAATCTAATCCTCCCCCCAGCATGCAGCCTAATGAGAAGGCGAACTGCAACATAATGCTGCAAGACGGCACGATGCTCTCGCTGCAGCCGCGACAGCTGCGTCAGTCGCAGGCCTTCATACCGTTCACGCTGATGGAGCCAGGAGTGCTGCAGCAGCTCAAGACTTTGAAGGAGAACCTGGCCACCGTGGTCAAGCTGGGAGAGCGGGCCATGAAGTAGGCGCTTTGGAAAACTTGGGGCCCCAAATCCTGATGGAATCCTGACATTTGCGATATTAGTATGGAATTTGACAGAGGATTGGAATCGTTCAGGATTTGGTGCGCGTAATATAGGGGCTGGTCCGGCTCGGAAAGTTTATCAACTAGATGTTAGAAAAACATGGCCACCGGTGTCTGGTTTGGAAATAAGTGTTTAGGAAATTAAGGCTATAGTTATACGGTCTTTCATGTGTAAGTTAACCGCGTGTGCTATGTGAGCTAGAGGCGGTCAGTTTTCCATTACTATCTATCAGCAATCGTTTTAAACGAGATAGCGGGGTGTAGAGTTGTTTTCTGCCCCAGTAGGAATAAACTCAACATAAAAATTAAACCAAGTGCCATCATGGAAGTAATGGAGCTTTTTAGTTCAAAAAAGGAAGTTCTCAATTTGTCCATATATAATTTTTTATGTGTGTTCAACGATACGTAATACGGTGTCCGACTTTATTCTTTGTTTAGAAAGAGAACCTCAAGGTAGTCCCTTATAAATTTGGCTCGCTTAACCCGTATTAGGGCGCTTATACACGGGCGGCACGTTGCGAACTATTATGCAGCGCAGGGCTCGGGGGTTCAATAATCAAAGGACATCGGTCCCCTGATCGGTACACTGTTGCAGTTTATTGATGGAAATAGAAACACACTGATAATAATTTTGGAACAGTTACTAAAATAGACTACATGTAATGACTGCTTATGACTGCTCATGACTGCTAATGACTGTAGTGCTGACAGGGACAACATCTAGGTGAGGCGGGGAACCGGACATTACAGAACAGAACTGTAGCCGTCGACGCGGATATTCGACGCGTCGACAGCAGTCGCCGACATGTCAGCGTCGAATATCCGCGTCGACGGCTACAGTTGGCGCTATCGTTCGCCTCGTGCCCCCCGTATATAAGCGCCCTTTGCGTCGACGCCTGCCGTCGACGAGCGTCGACGGCTGCAGTTGGCACTGTCGTTCGCACCGTGCGTGCCGCCCGTGTATTAGCGCCTTTAAGGATTTTGACAGTTATTTCGTTTAACCATCTGTGATGGCACTAATAAATGACACCATGTTAGGGTGCCTGGTGAGAAGAGATATCCCTAAATAGTAGATGTGTACTAAGTGGTCCATTTTGATAAGTTTCTTCTGCATGACAACCAAAATTGTATTAAGGATGTGTGTTTGGATTTTTGGATAATATTCGTAGTATGATCGTGTTGATGTTATGGCCGAATTATGTGCGAATGTCCCGTTTTATTATAATTATTATTTATGGATTAAATATCTGATAAGAAAAAGAAAATAGTTTTTGGAATTTCTTGTATTGTTCAGACCAAAATAGATTATGAATGACAAATAGCATTGAACATGATAATTAAAATCAGTCATATCAGTTTTGATTATTATATAAATGAGGTTATGACGTTTTGATACCATCAATAGTAAGTGAGCCTACTCCACAAATACAGGGTGACTTTGAATGTGACTGACAAATTTTAAGGGGACATTCTAACCATAATTTAGATGGCGCTAGTTTCGAAAAAAATGGGATGTCAATATTACACATAAGCATAGACAAACAATATCAGGACGAAAAGTTATAAAAATCTAAAAAAAACTATGGGTAGAGCGTCTTATGGTCGGTGCCGGCCAACTAAATTGTTAACATATTAGAAAACATTTTTCAACGTCACGATACTTCCTAGCACTTTGAATTTGGATTCACAGTTTCGAGCAAAAAGGTTTGAAATCACTAATGTTTACAAATAAAAGTTTACCGATAAATAATTAATAATACTGTTTTTCACAATGAAAAGAACATTCTCTCAAAATATACCAATTTCAAAATCACCCTGTAGTAAGCCTACTTATAAATTGTCAATAACCTGAGACAAAGTTGTCCTTGCATACTAAATATCAAAGCACAATATCATTATTATTAAGAGAAAGTAGGTAAGAAGGAAATCAACAAGCCTTGGTAAAGTGGTAAAGTACCATTCCGGAACTAACATATGTCTATAATTAACGAAAGATCCGCAATGTTCCGGAAAAAGCCATACAATTCGGTTCTTGGCCATTCTCATCCAGCCGCTACCGGCATGGGTTGTACGATGGCGCGAATGACGCGTCAAAATATCAAAATTTGTCAATCAATACAATGGAAAGTCGCGACTTTTGAGGCTTAACACGCGCGACTAGCGTTGTTTGTGCCACCTGGCCAGCAATGTGCCTCAGATCGTCAGTCCAGTGAGTTGGTGGGAGTCTTACGCTGCGTTTGGCAAAACACCGCAAACAGATCAGAATGACAAATCACTATTATATTGAGCATTCTATTCCACCTGAAATGAGTTTGAGCGGGCGACAAGCTGCGTTGACGGGAGACGGCGTGGTGAGGTAGAATAATACAATTTTATTCTGGACTTACGCACGCAAGAGACGCAAACATTATTACAATATTTGAAGACGTAGGTAGTGTCGTTTTGGTAGTATTTGACTGTGCCTCACGCTTTAAGAGTCTTAGATTAATGAATACATAATTTGGTCAGTTAGAGGAGTCAGGAGTCGCTTTGTGGGTCATTCATAAGGGAAGTTACGTAAGTCCAGCGCCGTCTGCGCTGATTCCGATAGACAATGCCATTAGTGCAGGGCACCTTTACTCACACTAGATGGGTCGCAGTAAACGTGTTAATAATAGGCACAAGACTCCTTTCAACATTGCTGATTGCCAGCGTGACCGATCAGTAATCAGTACCCATAGTGGCTCAGCGTTTGCTCCACTTCGGCTACGTATTTCTCTGGTATCTTCTGCTGCCGCATCTCCGCCACCTGAAACATTGGTATTGATCAGATTACTTCGTCTGTCTGTACTTGCCAATTACTGTACTTAGGTACTGGCCGCCGATTGTATCTTTTCTTGGCATTGCTGTTTTTGTAACATTTTTTCCGGTATACAATAAAGAATATTCTTATCTTGTCTTATCTTACTCTAGTCCGTACTTGCATTTGATGCAAAACCTGTACGATTGATTGTGTAATAACACCATATTAAAGTTAAATAATACATACATAATGTACATAAACTCACGCCTGTATCCGAGACTATCTCCATACCAAATTTTAGGATAGGATAGTTATAAATGATACTTAATTTAAAAGGTATAACGTCAGTGAATATAATGCTACCATTATCCTACTAATATTATAAATGTGAAAGTTTGTGAAGACGTTTGGAGGTTTGTATGTTTGTTACTCAATCACGCAATAACGGCGGAACGGATTTACATGAAACTTGGCGTAATAGATAGAATTGAGACGTACCATACTTCCTATCCCGGTAATGCGTTCCCGTGGGACAATATTCATTTTAAGTTTAAAATAAATGGCGTTGTGCCAGCGAACGTTGTGTTTTAAAAATAGATGGCGTTGTGCAAGAATCGTTTAAACGGACTGGCGGTACGAAGTACGAGCCCCGCGCTGGCTTAATCCGGCACTGGGTGCACTGCGCCTACCTTCTGCTTGATGACGGCCCTTTCGTAGAGCTCCTGCTGATCTTGCTCCAAGCGGATGGCCACGCCCTGGTTGCGCGTCATCTCGCGCAGCTCGGCCCTGCGTTGGGACAGCGTTGTGTGCATACAGTGATGACTTATGGATGTGAGACCTGGTCGCTGACTATGGGCCTCACAAGAAGGCTCAAGGTCGCCCAACGAGCAGTGGAGAGAGCTATGTTAGGAGTTTCACTGCGTGATCGAATCAGGAATGAGGAAGTCCGCAGAAGAACCCGAGTTACTGATATAGCTCGAAGAATTGCTTAGTTGAAGTGGCAGTGGGCGGGGCACATAGCTCGGAGAACTGATGGCCGTTGGGGCGAAAAAGTTCTGACCTGGCGACTGCGCACCGAAAGACGTAGCGTGGGTAGGCCCCCCACCAGATGGTCTGAAGACCTGGTTACGCTGGCGGGGAGTCGCTGGATGCGGGCGGCACAACACCGGGAAGCTTGGAAAACCATAAGGGAGGCCTATGTCCTGCAGTGGGCGTCAAATGGCTGATGATGATGATAATTGATGATGATGAAAATGATGATGTTTGCATACAATGAGGATCATTCACGTTTTGAACTAAGTATGCAGTTTTATAGAGACATCAAAAACAATATATACACCGCATCTCAGGTGATCTCGATCTGTCTCCGTGACTTGATGTGTGCGCGTCTCGTCTACTATTTAAGATCATAATGTCTTTCGGTTAAGGCAATATAAATGGGCACTTCCAAAAGTCGGGTATCAAAACACACTGCCGGCCGGTCGGATCCTGTGACGTCACAATAGCGCTCAAGCCTCGCCGGGCGCGGTTTAAAACAGCCAAAGTTTAAACTCTTCTCTAACTTTGTTGTTTCTTGATGGATTTGAATTCAAAAGGTAATATGCTTTAACTGTTGTACTCCAACCGCCTTAGTACTTAGAAATCCAATATTTGGAGTGTGAATGGGCCTCATTATAAATCTAATATATAAAAATCTCGTGACAAACTAGGATACCCTGTGCTTTGGTAATCAGGCAAGGACATCACAAACATGATAAAGAAATATAATAGGTAAACTACTCTCTCGGAGAGAAGGTCTATGCCCTCCAGTGGGACATATTATATAGGCTGCATAAAAAAAACACTTCCGCCCAACACAAGTACCTACATTTGACAGCACATAATGTGCACACTTACCGGTTACATTACCGGTTTTCACCATGTTTAAAAATAAGGGTTAGGTAGGTCACCTGGCGCGTTCCTTGTCATTGATCTGCTTCATGATGGCCTGACGATGCTTCTCGGTGCGAACCTTGCGTTGTTCATCCAACTGGAATTAACAAAGTTTCATAAGTCCACTATGTCATTGGCAACCGTTTTTCTGTTTTTTAATCTGTAGAATGCTAAGGGCGCTCAACACGGGCGGGCGGCATGTGTGCCAAATGCAGCCGTCGACGCGCTGACGCGGATATTCAACGCCGACATGTCGACGATGGCCGTCGGCGCGTCGACGATTGTCGACGGCCTGCAGTTGGCACACGTGCCGCCCTGAATGACCCGATCGGACCGCCAATAACAATGGGTTTTAATGGTTCTTTTCAAGATCATAAACTAACGGAGACGGGGTCCGATGGTGTGTTCCGGGTGTGATCCGGGGTGTATTCCGCGGACCCCACTACTTTTTCACGGAATCCACCTAGTGAATCGCGGCGCTAAAGAATTAGCCCCAACCTTTTCAACCCGGCCCTGTTTAAGGCACCCCCGCTCGTCACGTACCTCCTTCGCCTTGCGCAGGTACTCCTCGTTCTGTCGCGCGGCGTTGTTGAAGGCCTGCTCGTCTTTGGCGATCTCGCGCGCGATCATGCGGTGGATGTCCTTGATCTGAGGACAACGGTGCTAAGCTCAGCCGAAGCTAATAAATCACACCGGAGTGCTGGAATCTGTCTCTCAAATGTCGGAAGTGGGAATCTGTGGTCGAGATCTGGTTAGAGCGTTCCACGGATCCAGCAGTGCATGTCAGTGAGTCACCTGGTTAGAGCGTTCCATGCATCCAGCAGTGCATCATGTCTCCAGACATATTCTGTTGGATGTTCATCATCTCTCCAGACATTCATCTCAGTGCATGTCACGTTTGAACACGGGTGATCATCACAACGTAATCGTAAGTCAGTCACTTGGTTGGAACGCGCCTCGAGCAAGTTCTGGAGCGCATGTCACGTCATCTTCAGTCTATCACCTGGTTGGAGCGCGCCTCGAGCAAGTTCTGGAGCGCATGTCACGTCATCTTCAGTCTATCACCTGGTTGGAGCGCGCCTCGTGCAAGTTCTGGAGCTCCTTCTTCCGCTTGACGGCCGCATCGCGCTCCTTGCGGCGGAAGTCCCGCTCCACGTCCTCCTGGATCTTCAGGTTGCGGATCCGCTCCAGCTCATCCTTCAGTTCCTGCTCCGCCTGCCGGGTTAACGTTGTTAAATTGTAATATTTTGCGTCAGCAAACCTAAATGAAGTTTCTCTATGTAAACTCTATGTGTACCTAATTGGCATCTGTAACTTTCGATGTCTCTCTCTCTGATTACAATTTGCCTTTGCTTGGTGAAAATTTTCATCCGTCTTAATCTATCAATCAATCAATACATGTATTGTGCTTACATTACAGTGTAGCCAGATCTTAATTTTATACAATTTGGCCTCTACGCTTTACCAGTCAGTTTAATCTTACCCTTATTGGGTTATTGATAGCGATATTATCTGAGGTAACAAACGGTGTCAATAATCAAGCACCTTTTTCATTGCGCTGCGACAACAATGACGCCTGAGGTCATCCAAGTTATCGTCCACGGCTATACCTCTGGTAGACAATTTCTACAAACGTCACACGCTTACGGGACTTCGACGGATGGGTGGGCCTGACCGTTGTGAGTTATTCCACACAACTTATGTCTTATACTACGACTGCCTCGTTGGACTCGCAGTTAAGGCGCTTAACCATCAAGACAGAGGTCATGGGTTCGATTCCCACTGGGGGTCACCTTACATTTGTACAAATGTCCTCAGTCTGGGTGTATTTCCATGTTTGTGATGTCATTGCCTGGTTACCATAGCACAGGGTATCCTAGTTTGGGACCAGATCAAGTGATTGTGTTGTTTGGAAGTTATTTATTTATTTATTTATTAATGTCCGAAGGACAGATCTATTGACAGATTGAACATAGGGAACGGCCATTAGAAGTGCACATAGTTCTACATTTAATTGCTCTGAGGTTCTACTGCTAACTAGATGCCGAATACCATAACTTGTAATTGTTCAGCCCGGTCGAACTCTTAGGACCAAATTGGTGAAACTAAACTTAAACTGAATTCAACTAATAATGTACCTGCTTACGAAAGTTTTAATTGCCTAATCATATTGCTATGGGCTTTCGAACCCAACCTTAGATATACCTACTATGTACCTTCATAACTTCTTGACCAATGGTCAGATTTTGACAAATAAGATCTCAATCGGTTCGTCGCGTTTGCGCGAGTGTCATAGGCTATAAAATATGAAATTAGCATAAATCAAACAAAAAAAATAAAAAAAAAAACTGGCCAAGTACGAGTCGGTCTCGCGCACGAAGGGTTCCGAATCATTATCTACACAAAATTTGAATATTTCAAGCGTCTACCTGTTGTCGTTATTATTATCGATCTGTGAAAATTTCAACTGTCTAACTAGGTACCGCGGTTCATGAGATACAGCCTGGTGACAGACGGACGGACGGACAGCGAAGCCTTTGGGTACGGAATGTTAAAAATCGCTAAAAAGCCAAAAATTCAAAAAAACTAAATTAAAAAATTATCAGCAAACCGACTGCTAGGTAAGCATTAATTTTTAAGCAGGCGGGACCCTTATTCAAAATCGTAACTCATTGCGAGCTGTCTAGGATGGTCAGAGTGGAGTTTTTTTCCCCGCTGCCTTTTTCTCCACTACATAAGGCCCGAAGGTAGCGGCTAACATAGTACATTGACGTTCAGCAAACAGAACATAACTATACTTTAGAAATTATCTTGTGCCGTAGGTTTTGTATGAAAATAAAATAAAATAAAAAAAAAAAGAAAAGAAGAAAAAGAATTTCTGATTTTCTGATTTCCTACCTGCTTAGTAGTTAACTTAACTTAACAGTCGGGTTAAGCGTTGGTTATCTTTTTCATTTGTGTGCACTAAAGTGTTCTCCTCCGGCTGGTCCACCCACCTTCTGAGCGTCAGCGATGTGCGCGATCCCCTTCAACTTGGCATCCCTCACGGCGTCCAGCTCTGCTCGCTGCCGCGCCTCGCGCTCCCGCTTTTGGCGCAGGAAGTGCGCCACGCGGAGCTCCGCTATGCGCTCCTCTTCGTTCTGGAGCTGCTTGAAGTACAGGATCTCGGAGGTGCCTGTGAGACGGGAGCTCTGGGAGGGCGGGGATGGGCATGGGCATTTCCCCACTTTTTAGGGTTCCGTATACCGTATAAAAAAAACCGCAACCCCTATAGGATCACTCGTGCCTCTGTCTGTGCGTCCGTCTGTCTGCCACAGCTAATTTGCTCCGAATCTACTGGACCAAATCGGGTGCTTGGTGGGATGCTGTAATCATGTGACCCAAACACAGATGTACAAAATATATTTTTTTTTAAATAAGGGCCATTTTCGGGCGACAAATTAGGAAATTAAAAAGAAAGTTTTGCAAACCTTAGAATGTTTTTTTATGCGTTTATTTATTCAAAATAAAAAAAACCTTAATATTAGTACACAATTTCGCCAAATTGCAAAGCAGCCAAAGTGTCATAATATAAGAAATGAAAAATGCTCGTTATGAAGATCTCAAATTTATTTTTGTTATTATTGTAAAATAAATAGTTTTGATTTTATTTATTAAAGAAGACGAAAATTGACCATTCCTCCACTCATCTCCGAAACTACTGAGCCTAAAATTTTGAAAAATATACAAAATATAGTTCATTGCTCGTAGACTACAGGAAAACCTATATAAGAATTCTATCAATTGAAAGTAAACTGGTAAACTCAATATAAAACGGAAAATAGTTCGTTAAAACACCACTAGATGGCGCTATAGCGAGTTAACTCGCGTCTTACTGTGAGAATTTCAAATTTTATACAACAATTGAATAAAAACATTTGACTTTGGCATTGTACGGAACCCTCTCCACGCGAGTTCAACTCGCACTTGGCCGGTTTTTCTCCTCGAGATTCTGACCTGTTTTAACCAAGTCCTTGCCCACGATCGCTCTTTTTCGTGGGCGTCAACAGAAATGACAGGAGTGAAACGAATGAAGTCAGGGTGGGATGGGACTACAGTCGCTTTCACGCCTACTCCTTTACTAGCATAAAATTGATCTGGGTCTAGCTAGTTCTAAGAGCAGAAGAGCTGCATATATAGCGCGTTATTTATACGGCACTTTCAGCTTAATACTGTGTTAGTTGGGTAAAAGTAAAAAAAAACGCAACACAATTTTGTTGGTGTCATCTCCTATCGGCGGTTGCGTTTTTTTCCACGTTTTGAATAGCCATGGCCTGCCACACCGTATCACAACGCATGTACCCATGCCATAATCCAACATCTACGCCATTGATTATGGCAAGTGACCTGTGTTTTTTTTTTAATGGCAACTCGAATCGGTCCTGTTTCTGCCAATGACGAGTCAGTCATGAGAGTGACACAATTACTGTTGACCGGTTATTTGAACTGTAGCCGCAGGCCGGTGGGGAACCCAAAACTAAAGAACAAACATATACCAGTGTTGTTGCAGCGCATAACAAGGCGATGGTGCCAATCTGAAATCATTCTGCTAGATTTTGTCGTCAATGAAGAATTTTGAAGTCAAGGGTTCTTCTACGGGACTCCACATGCTTAAGACCTGTGTGGTCTGTATACATTTAATGAAGGTAAGAATCAAAGCTTGGTCGACGCACCTTGGTCCAGAGTCTCCTTGAGTTTGCGCTGACGCGTCCACTTCTCCTGCAGCTTCTGAGCCTCCTCGATCTGCATCGCGATGTTGGCCTGGTTCAGCCGGATGCTCTCCTCTTCGATGCGTTCGGCCTCCATTATCTGCGACCGTATGGGTGGGTGTTAAATGCTTAAGAGCCTGTCAAAGCATGGCAGAAATATCTAAGAAACGAGGATCCGCTCCGCACGTGTCCCGTAGCATGAGAGGAATAGTTTGCTGCGGAGCTTCTGCAAACCCTTTTGTGGTCGAAAAGCTGGGCGACAGAGCCAGATGTGAAGTAGTCATGTGTACCTATGTCTTATCCGCCATCGAGGTGGAAACATTGAAACGAATAGAAATTAATTAATAGACACCGGTATTGCACGTTTTTTAATTTGGAACCAGCTTTGTTTCTGACTAAAACTGGACAAAAGCGGTTTTCTCACTTTAACTGTGTCGTACGCGACCTTCTCCTTTAAAGATGCATGCTTGTATCTATTGTATGGAGTGTCGCGCTTAAGAATTGGACATACTTCTCAAATCAGCTACCCCGAACCGCCTGATTGCGACTCAAACCAGATAGAACCAGTTCCCCCACCTTGGCGGTATCGTGCGCAGCGATCTGCTCCTTCAGTGCTGCCAAGTTGTGGAGATTGAGCTCGTGTCGCCGCTTCTCTTCAGCTTCGGCCCGCTTCTCAGCAGCTTTGCGATTCTCCTCCATTATCGCGTCCAAGCTGGACCAACAGAATCAGCACTACTCACTTGTACATTTATCGTTATCCTCTAAAGAGCACAGGCATATTCTCAAAAAGAGCCATGTAAACCACCCCCAACACTCAGTTTTCATTATAACATATTCTTTGTCTAGGCCATGACAGTAAAATAATGCGACTGCTGGGAATATATTATCTCTTCCCTTGCACACTCCTCTATCGGATGTGCTGCAAGGGAAGAAATATATAAATGTCGCCTATATTCGATGACAGTTTTTCCAGATACCTAGATGGGACTTTCAGACCTAACTCTATGGCACTCGAACCTTTGATGGTTGCACAAAGCGACGTACGTCTACATCGCAAGTTTGAACTGGACTCAATGGACTGGGCTATGATGGCGGAGCGGATGCGCTGAAGGTCTCGATCCGGACGGGATTTATGTCTCTGTATGTAACAGGGGCCGCGGAAGTTGGGGTAGAGGGTGCCTCCCAAAACAAACGGGGCGCCCTCTCCACCTAAACGGGGCCGGAGATTGGAGAAAGGGAAGAAGTTTGCCGCCCCTCTCGTCATGGAGTACATCCGTGGACCCAGTTCTGTAATCACTAATCACAACATCACTGACCGTCTCTCTTCCTCCGTCATCTCCTTCTTGATAATCTCCTTCTCCACGAGCTGTGCGTCGCGGATGGCGTGGCATTTGGACGCGAGAATAACGCCGGCCGCCAACCGCGGGCCCGGCATGTTCTCCGCTAGCAGCACTGTCGAACAAGTTAGATAAAGTTGGGGATACCTACCTGAGAAAATATAGCCGTTTTAGTGACTGCTATAATACTCGCTTGCCAATGGACCGATGATCTGAGGCAGATTGCTGAAAGCGGCTGTATGAGGATGGCCGAGGACAGACAGAATGGCGTGCCTCGGGGGAGGCCTATGCAAGAAACGAAGAAGAATATGGAGAGTTGACGACCATTATCCATTAGCGGAGAGCATACTAGGAAGAAAAAGGTATACTCACTCTGCGCCCTGGAGAGAGTGTGGGCAGTCTGATCCGGCCCCTGAAGCTCGGGGTCCACCTCGCCAGCCACCGCTTCCGCGCCTGGCTGCGGCTTCTGGTTTTCCTTGAGCATGCGCTTGCGCAGCTCTGAGGCCTTCACCTCCTTGCGTGTGGCCTCCTCCTGCTCCTCGATCATGCGGATGTGCTCCTCCGGGGAGACTTTCTGTTGACGTGTGGTAATAATTAGATGGAAGTAGCTTCCTAGAGGTTTGAAGGGAATTGGTGAGACCAAAGTTTTGGCGTGTGCCTGTAAAGCTATGAACTTAATCGGATGTGTGACGTCGTGACCGACAGTTGTGTGCGACAGAACGGGACCTTCTTGACTGCCTTGTTGGTCTAGAGGTATCACGTCTGATTATCATGCCGGAGATCGTGGGTGTGATTCCCACTGGGGGTCGTCGTACATTTGTACAAACGGTCTCAGCTAGTCTGGGTGTATTTCCATGACTGTGATGTCCTTTGCCTGCTTATCACAGCACAGGGTATCCTTGTTTGGGACCAGGGGCAAGTGATTGTGTTGTGTGGAAGTTATTAAGTATTATTATTTTTGATCGGGACAAAAATCACGCTTAAGATCTTAATAAATCATTATTTATACATAATTTAAGGCATCCTTTATTTCAATTTCAAGTAGGTACCTATTATCGGAAGAACTATACCTACAGTGAATCCATTTGCAATTTATTGCTCTAAACTAGTTTAAGGCGCTCACCTTAGCTTGCTGCTTCAGTCGTTCATAGTCCGATTTCGGCAACACGGTGGGGTAGAAGTTGGGCTCTGTGCTGGGAATGAGAAGCTCTCGGAGTGTCCCGCCATTTTCGATCAAGTTCGTCTTCTGCTTTTTCGGCACCTCACATAGGTGGATAGGGCGGTTCGTGACTGGGAATTTTAGGCGGCATTTCGATGGCCTAGAAGTATGAACATCGGTTGATGTAGTTCGGTATTCGACGTTAATCCTTAAACCAAAATAATGGCGAGACTTACCGATGCAATTGGTAACAACCGGGTGCATCACCCTTCCTGATATTGTGGTAGGGGATACCCTCGTGGTAGTCCTTTATTTTTTGCGGCATTGTAAGTAAATGCAATGAAAAGCCGAACAAAAAATTATAATTTTGGCAAACAGTCAAATCATACAATAGTAATAAACAAGCGTTGCTAAGCAACGAGGCATTATATTTTTACAAGGAAAACGGCTTTTCAAGTAATGATTTCAGCCAGTACGTAATCGGTAAAGCTATTTTCAAATCACCCACTTTCGACATATAAAACATAATCGACAATCGAGATCTCAAGAACTCGTGTTCTGTGTATGGTACAATTGCTACTTCACTAACTGTCAAAGTCACATTTTCCGCGTGAAAATTTTGCGGCGCGCTATTTGATTTTTCCGGCTACTTTCAGCTAAATCAAGATACATTCTGTTAAAAATATCATTCTTTATATCATTAGTGCAGTATAAATGATATGTTCGAGATAGTATCGCTGAATTTTGAGTAAATTACGGTTATGTAAGGGTTTACCAGCATCACCTGCTGTTAGGTTATAAAATTATTTGGCAAGAATTTCATCACTGTTTGTTTAGTTATCTTTAGTGAAAATAAGTTGCATTTGCCATGGAGACCACGGACGAACCCAAAACTAAACATTCCATGTACCTAGCACCGCTTTTGGTAAGTTTTATCCATAACTCGATGGTTTTACCATGTTTTTTATCACAGTATTTGATTGGTTTTCATTAAGCTATTCGAATGTATCAAAACAAACTTTTATAGTAACCAATTTTACTGATCGCTTTGCTATTATTCATACTTTGCACTTGCAGTACTGTAAAAGGTGTTCTTAATGCAAGGTGCATCTCCTCGAATAATGTTTTTAGTTTTGTTCATGATCCGAGGATAGTAGAAATTACATCTAAAAATGTATTTATTGCCTCATGACAATTCATTGTAAAGACATGGGATGTGAATGTCTTGTCATTGATGAGAAGCTGGGATCGCTTCAGAAGGCCTGCAGCAGGCTGGCTGGAGAAGTCTCACAGCATTGCTACATATTAAACCCCAACAATTAGAGTAAGTGCAGAAATCTCAGACCTGCCTATCATGTATTTATTGCAGGCAGGAGCGGTGGCTGGCATATCAGTGGATGTGACCCTCTACCCTCTAGACACACTGAAGACTCGCCTGCAGAGTGCCCAGGGCTTCCACAAGGCTGGAGGCTTCAAGGGGGTGTATAAAGGTCTGTTTGGAATTATTTGTAAGGAAACCATTAAAAACTATAGACAATAAAGTCTGTTAATTTTCAAAACCCTTTGCAGATCCATTAAAAAGTAAATAATATGGTTACAAATTATTGTTCACACATTGGAGCTATGAAGTGTTTGATAGTCAGTTTTTAGGGTTCCGTACCAGAAGGGTGCTAAACGAGACCCTATTACTAATACTTCACTGTCCGTCTGTCTCGTCTGTCCAGGCTGTACATCATGGACCGTGATAGCTAGGCAGTTGAAATTTTCACAGATGATGTATTTCTGTTGCCGCTATAACAACCAATATTATAAACAGAATAAATTAAATATTTAAGGGGGGCTCGCTCACAACAAATGTGCTCTAACGACAGCGCTCGCCATCTACGTAACCTTTACAGCGCCGATTCATGTCGTTAAACGTCAATGTTAAACGCTTCTTGTTGGTTTCTATAGATGGCGCCGTTCTCAAATTCGATCTTTGTCTAATTTTGTATAGATAATGGTACGGAGACCTTCGTGCGCGAGTCCGACTTGCACTTGGCCGGTTTTCTTTAAGCACCATGCCAGCTGCGAACTTATACACAGTCACATTATTTTACTTTTTCTCAAGTACAGGTCTCAGCGCAGTAGCAGCGACCTCCATGCCCACCACGGCCTTATTCTTCGTATCGTATGAGACAACGAAGACACTCGCCGCCCCTTACTTAACCGGCAACTACACTCCACTCGGCCACATGTTTGCAGCCAGTGTTGGTGAAGTGGTGAGTTGAGTTTTCTATCTATTTACTTCTGATCGAAGTCCTTTCCATCCTAAGATTGTCTAGATGAGATCGCTTTTAGCGGTAAGACCGCCAATTGTACACAATTAAGAACTAGATATTAAGTACCTTATATGTATATAAATTACTGGTGTGCAATAAAGTGTTATCTATCTATAAGTTGTTGCTCTCAAATTCAAAATATAACATAACACAAACTCACGCCTGTATCCCGGAGGGGTAGGCAGAGACCGGGAGGTCTCTGCCACTTGCCACGATCCTGACAGACCTCTTTCGCTCCGTCGACATTTTTTAAATTTCCTATTTGTTTTATTGTGCTTTTCAGCTAGCGTGCCTCATCCGAGTACCGACGGAGATAGCCAAACAACGCAAGCAAACATACGTCGGTACCAAAGCTAGGAGCAACATGTCCATACTCATTAGCGTAAGTTGCTCAAATCTAAGTGGTTTGTTGAGGCTTGCCTATTAAATATTGTCATACAAAAGCCGTACATACCTACCTTAGGCTGAAAATTAACGTCACACTAATAATGCACAGGAAATCACAATTTAAAAGATGATTTACATCGGTTAGTGGGCGACTGATAGGATTGAATTGCGTAAAGATAAAGGAGAAGTCATTGTGATAGCTAGATTTGTGGAGGTTCGTTGTAATTTTTTCTTCCACTAATGTAGGTAATTCAAGTTTCTGAAACTGATATCTGTGATTTGATAATGACCACCGCATATTGACTATTACAAAGTTGAAATCCAATGAGGCTCCAATGTTAGAACCCGTGCAACTTAACTTGGCGCCTCGCGTGTTTATATCTTCTTCGCGAGATATGCCTATTTAATTTGCCTGGGTTATTTGAATGTCACTGTACTGCTATTGCTTAGTAGACTCCAAAGTAGAGGCAATAACAGCGATCTTCGTGCTGATATCATTCTATTGAACAACCATGTGTGTATTAGACTGTAGGCTCAGAACTAACTACAATTTTAGTGGTATCTTGTCCGTCAGGCGTATAAATCGGAGGGGCTGCGGCGCGGCGTATACCGTGGCTTCCTGTCGACCGTCGCGCGCGACCTTCCCTTCAGCTTCATAGAGCTCCCCGTCTGGGAACTGCTCAAGACCGCAGTCAAGGCGCACAATGACGACCAGATCACTAGCTTACAGGTGTCTTGAGTAACAAACCACCACGAGGAAACCCGTGGATGTCTGCCGAACGTGGCCTTCCCTTCAGCTTCATAGAGCTCCCCGTCTGGGAACTGCTCAAGACTGCATTCAAGGCGCATAATGACGACCAGCCCCTATATTACGCGCGCCAAATCCCGAGCGATTCCAACCGTCCAACTGTCTTTGTATGGAATTTGACAGTTAGACGATTGGAATCGCTCAGGATTTGGTGCGTGTAATTAGGCCCCTGATCGCCAGCTTACTATACAAAACCAACAACCCGACTGCTGAGCATTAATTACTAAGCAGACGGGACCGAAATTCAGCAATGTAACTCCTTAGGTTGGTCCCGCCTGCTTAGTAATTAATGCTCAGCAGTCGCGTTGCTGGTTATTTTTTATTTTCTAGTGTTTTTATTTTCTACATTTTGACGTGAAACGTCTTTCAGTTCGTTAGTAGTCACTTGCTGCATGAAACCGCATGCAACGAAAGTATATCGCCTCGGCGAGGGCTGTTACTCTGTAACTACGTGTCGTGTGCAATTCATTTATATATCGTTGAGTAGAGCAAAGTAGCCATTACTTAAATTCTCGTGCCGGTATATAAGCAGCCTATATACGTCCCACTATAGGGCACAGGCCTTCTCTCGGAGAGAGAGAGTATGGTCTTAATCACCACGCGTGCCCACCGCGGATTGGCGGTTTCAAGCGCTGAGGTATGTGAATAGCTCAGGTTTCCTCACGATGTTTTCCTTCACCGTTAGCGAGTGGTATTGCTACTATAACTTTACAAATGTACATAACTTAGAAAACAAAGTCATAGGTACATGCCCGCACTGGGTTCGAACCTGGGTCTCCCGTTTCCGAGTCCAATGTTCTACCCACTAGGCTACCACGGCTCGTGCCGGTAGATGTGTCGTTGTGTAGATGTGCCGCGCAACACATGGCGCAGTTAGAGCTAAAAATTAACGCACACTTATGTTGTCTTATAGTTTCACATTAAACATGGCCGTGTTACCCGACACCCCACCGGACGCCCCACCCCGGTTTTTCAAAAGTATACCATCCTTATACAATCAATGAAAATTATACAGTCCCGAGGGGTTCACGCGTTATACTCCCGTATGAATGAATTTAATGTTCTAAAACATGGATTACATAAAGCGGTTGCTTATAATTATACAGATCACCAAGTCATACACATTTGGTTACTTATAGCTAGCGTAGGGTTTGTCGCGTGACTGAAAGCTAAAATCTTAAACCTACCATCACAGGTTTATTGGGATGTTATTTTTATGTAATTTTCTGTCTCCCAGAGCGCGTGCTGCGGCTCAGTAGCGGGCGGGTTCGCGGCTGCCGTCACCACTCCACTAGACCTGGCCAAGACACGAATCATGCTGGCTGAGGACTACGCCGTGACCAGAAAGCTCCGGATCCGGCCGGTGCTAACCAGTATCTATGGGGAGTCCGGATTCAGGTAAGTTTTTAGAGTTAAGAGCTCGTATGACGCTGGAATTCTGAATATTACACTAGACCTGGCCAAGGATTGCTGACCAGGTGACCAGTAAGCTCAGTATCCGGCCGGTGCTAACCAGTATCTATGGGGAGTCCAGATTCAGGTACGTTTTCAGACTAGTCCACTAGACCTGGCAAGAGGCTCGCGTCATGCTGACTGAGGGCTACGCGTGACCAGAATGCTCAGAATCCGGCCGGTGCTAACCAGTATCTATGCGGTGTCCGGATTCTGAAAACCTATTTTCGGATTTAAGGCTGCTGTTACTTCTGAAAACGCGGGTATTTAGATAATAGACAAAAAAAGAACACGGATGTTTTAGTCGGGGCTATTAAATTTATAAAATGCGCAATACTTGAAACTTGTTGGTTAGGGTTTGAAACTTTTGAAACTTATAATTTTGAAAACATACTGCTAACAGAATAATAATACTACTGCAGTAGATGACCGCCGCCGCCACCGCGACCGCCACCGCTTTGGTTTGTGAGTAGCCTAAAAGGACTCAACGTCTATATCCATTCTTTGCAGGGGCCTGTTCGCAGGCGTGACGCCCCGGCTAGCGGCATTCATGGTCGGCGGGTTCGTATTCTTCGGCGCCTACGACGACGCCAAAGCCTTCTTCGAGAAACGCTTCGACGGCAGCTAGAACTGCCACGTGCCTAGGAAAAAATATGTCTAGACCAGACTACCTGTGAGTAGACAGGCAGGAACGCAGACTAAGACAAAACTGACTCTGGAGCCTTAACGGACTAGCTGGGTATAGAAATATTTAGGACAGCGGGACCACAGAGCAAGGAATGTGGTCTGTGTCTCTATACAACGCGTCGCGTCTTTTCAGCGCTCTCGCCCAACGTCCTTTCTGTGTGTCTCACGCCTAAGAAAACGACCCTCCTCATCCAATTTCCTTCCTCAAAAAAACCTACGAGTCGAATTGATAAACAGTAAGAGTCTGTTAAAAGTACCTACTCCCTACAGGGTTAATTAAATATTTATATTATAGTGTAGTGTCAACCAAAGATACATTCATGCTAATTTTTTATTAGAGTTGTTAGTAAGTTTTATAAGAAATTATGTTTACAAAGTACAAAAGTACATTTTGCTGTTTTTAAACTTTGTTAAGTTTATAAAATAAAAAAGTCACTTTACAAGAATTTTATTAAGTTTAATTTTCATCACGATACGTACAATTGATTTTTTAACTATTTATTGCTAGAATAATATTTTATTAATACAATAGTTTCTTTACATTCATTTACAATTCATAAAACTATTTAAATTCATTATTAAACCTCACACTTTCAAAAATAAGTACATAAAATTACTTACTATTTTGGTTGTGATCAAGAAGCTATGTTTTGTATAAAATCTCCCCGAAAAATATCTTTTAAAAATCGATCGCAACCAAAATAAGCCAAAATAGCAACTAAAATACTGTGCCGCTTCTAACGCAGTTATACCTTATCTAAATTAGTAAAATAAATCGAATTTAACATTAAAAACAATTTGATATGTTCATTTTTAATCTAAATAAATTGACAATAAATTTTTATATTAAAAACGAATTAAATTATTATTCAAAGAAGACCAATAACTGTACACTTCTTAATACTGAAGTAAAGACGTGTCAGTTCACATTTTCCAAAGAATAGATGACAAATATATAATAATTGAAAACATGCAACAATTTAACTGAATTGAATATAAAATTTTATTAAGTAAGATACCAATTGCCTGGGACAGTTGGTCATTGCAAAGGCAATACCTTACTAAGCTGTATAAATGAAAAGAAGTGAAGAATAAAACATTGCACAGTTAAAAGTGAGATATTGCCCACGCCCATGACGTGATTGCCCGGGCAATCAAGATTACATTTTAATTTAAAATATCCGCTGAGCAGAATGGACAGACGAGAAACGGGGAAATAGACAATAATACACAGAATAAGTTTGGGAATAAAATACAGATGACTTAAAGCTTTACAACAATAAACAATGAAAAGAAAAACAATCACTTTGGAGCTTCATAGCCTATTATTAAGATCCCGAGTATCCTAATTATATATTTAGGAAGCTAAATATATAAATAGCTGCTAATGCCTTTTTCAGTGCCTTCAACAACTTTTTGGAGTGGCTTCCACTTTTTATATTTTTGTAAATATTCCACCCCCTTTAAGGCCCGTTTACTCTAAACACCCTGTAGCACTTTAAAAAAAAGTAAACTAATGTTAGTATGTACACAATCTTCTACCCATGGGACGGAACAAAAATTAACAAATTTTTAGCAATTCAATTGGCAAACTTCCTTCTATTAGATGGCGCCATTTGCTTTAAAAATGGAACAACAGATGTCGCTAAAAGCTTTGGCGGTTCAATGACAATTGGGATATTATCGATTTTTTTATCGACTTTGACACATGCTTAACTACCCTAAGACGCACTGCGTCAGAACGAAAGTGATAGCTTCGTAAAGAACCATGTACAGCCAACTCTATTGTGATAACAATTCAATTGTCGTAGTCAGTGCACTATTGCACCGAGAAATAAATAACTCCATCGTGCTATATTAAGTGTGCCTTACATTTTGATTTATCCACATACATTATGACTTCATACATTTTAACGCAGTACAATCGCTAACTAAAAGATGGCGCCACTAACTTCCTTCAAAAGAAAGTCGTATAAAATCCCATGCGTGAATGTTATCTATGAACGTTTGGCGCCGGAAGGGATTCCAAGGTAGCGCCCACCTTACCGAGGAGTGCAGCATTGCACTGAAAAATAGAAAGCCATCGTGCTATCTTATATTAACAACAAAAATCGAAATGATTTAAACTTTGACGCATTACAATCGCTGACTAAAAGACGGCGCCTCTAACCACCTTCCAAAGGAGACTCATCTAAAAATAACGTTGCTCGTATGCGATCCTCTGTGAGAGCTGTTATCCCTGGCCGTGTGGCGCCGGAAGGGGTTCCAAGATGGCGCCCGCCGCGCCGACGAGCGAGCCGTGGCTGTGGTGGACCCGCTCGACGCGGTGGAGGCAGCTGACACTGAGCCCTGGTTTGAGTTCGATAAGCGCGCCGTCTCCGGAGATGACTGGAAGATGAACGACAGGAATCCTTTAGGATTTTATTGAGCATTTAAATTTAAATGAGGCTGCGGTCCTCGCCCTTGTCGGCATAGAGTGACATTGTTTTTTCACGACGCAGCGGTCTGCTATTCTGGGACCGAAGTCATCAAGAAATCAATAATTTATTTCAACGTACAGAATTTACATTCTGTTTGCTGAATGTCAATGTAATATGTTAGCCGCTGCCTTCGGGCCGTATTTGTAGTGGAGAAAAAGCCAGTGGAAAAAAAAAACTCCACTCTGACCATATTTTCTCAAATCATGTTAATATTAATACATCAGAGCCTTATGATATGATTCCGTGATTGCCATCAATAACTTAAGAAGCCAAAACAATACTTCTTACAAAAGTCGAAAAAGTGAAGTCACACATTTTTGCACCCTTTTTTCTCTGGTTCAGGGCCACCATCAGTCATATTGCTCAAAAACCTCACTTTGACGTATCTAAGCCTCACCTACCTTTGCACACTGTCCATGGACTTCACCCGCCCAACTTCCGTCACTCCCACTCCAAATCCGATGCCGACCATTAGTTTCACCTTGACGAATGACCTGACCATTGTACATGGTAGTGACCAATCTGATCGTTAGCCTCACCTTTACAGACGTCCTGTCCATAGACTTGACCAGTCCAACTTTCGTCACTCCCACTCCAAGTCCTGTCCATGATAGTGACCAGCAAGATCATTAGCCTCACCTTGACGAATGATCTGACCCTGGTCACTACCAGCCTGATCACTAGCCTCACCTTGACGAATGTCCTGTCCATGGGCGTGACCAGCCTGAGGGTGAGCGTGTCCCCTGCGCGCTGCATCAGCCGGACCACCTCCTCATGCGAGCTCCACTTGACGTCCGTCGCCCCAATGGACACGATGAAATCCCCTTCTCGCATGCCGCCGATCTGGAAGAAGGGACCCAGTTTCTTGCTATACCGACACATAATAAACCTTAAGAATCGGGGTCTTTTCTGAGAGATAATAGACCCCATGTTCGTGCCTACCTCGTATGTGAACGACGTATGTGACCACGTTAGGTCCTTACGTTTGAATCCGATGTTTTCCTTCACAGTTAGCGAGTGGCGTTGCTACTAAAAATGCACAAATGTAAAACCAAATGATTGGTAAATGCCGAGAACTGAACCCAGAATACAGAAAGAAGTGACGTGCCTTAGGTGAGGCGTTCATTGTGTAACCACTGACTTTGACAAATAATGTATTACCTACATTGCGACTCAATGATTTCCTGTTTATGAAAACTAACTCACAGCTAAATATGTTTATTTATTATTACTTACATCAGCCAGGGAGTTGGGTTCAACGCCCGCAATGATGACCGGTGCATCGCCTCTGACAGAAAATCCAAAGCCCTCCTCGTCAGATTTCTGCACCGTCGAGACATTATAGTCACTGGCCACCCTTCTAATCGCCTCACCGTTTTTGGAGCCCCTCCGGTCTCGACCGTTTCTCTCTTTGAGTTTTCCGTTGCCGTAAATGTCTGTTCGCTCGAGCTTGTTGAAGCCGTTCTCCGTGTTGGACCTTATGAAGCTCTCGTTGCTGACTTTGTGTCTGTAGTCGCTGTATTTCGATTCGAAACTGTCGATGACCTTCGGATGGTAGTCCAGGTTGTTATTGTTGAAACTGTTTATGTAGACGCCGTTTTGTTTTGTCACTCTGTGGAGTTTCTTCTTCTCGTAATCGTCGGTGTATTTCTCGTCGTTTCTGATTATGCTGTTGTAATATGTGCTGTTGTCTTCGGAGCGGTCTCTCTTCTCACTCATCCTCAAGTTCTTGATGCCGTTTCTTATGATCTCGCATGGTTTCAGGTGCTCCGTCTCGCCGTTGTATGTGTCTAGGCCGTTTTTGTTTCTCTTAGCAGAATCTCTTCTTTTGTCGGAGTGTTTCTGCAGTTGGACCAGGCGAGGCGCGCTCCAGTGTCGCTTGGCGGAGAATATCGCTATGGGGCCGAGTGACTTGAATAGATCCTCTACTCTGTGCTGTGCGAAGTCTGGCGGGGTTAGCGTGAGCTGGAACTTCGAGGAAGCTGTGGACAGACGAGGAGATCAGTAGTGGCCTCTGCCCGTTTGTCCGCTAGCGTATTATTCGAGGAAGGAGCCTGTGGCATAATCTTTTGAATGCAGAGATTATTTTATGGAAGCGCTATTACATTTTGCAATTTGTTTGACAGATAGTGTTTTTCTTTCTTTTCATATTTCTTTTTTTTCGAGGGGCGCTTGCACAAATAGAAATAGCATAGACTCACGCATGATGGCCGGGGCCTCAACCAAGTCAGCGAAGTCAGGCTCTTCATCCAGCTGAGATCGTTCCTTGTTCGCTCTCTCCGCGTGTTGTTTCACCAGCCTGGCCAGGGCTTCCTTAGCTCGAAGTTCTCTGAAAGAATAAGGGTATACTCGTAACAATGATCACCAACAAGAAGTATTGTTCCCCTATTTTAGTTCCCAAAGTTCTAGGCTGCAACTGTTTCATAAAGACTAATAAAATTTGTTTTGCCATCGAAAAGCTAAGAAGAAGCTCGCGAAAATATTGGACGACCCTTTAAGACCCCCATCGATCTTGCTACTTCATTCAATAAATCGATCAAACAGCCTGTATTCGTCCACTGATGAAGGAAGGTCTACTTCTTCTTGACAGCACACCACTTCTTTTCTTGGACAACCTCATCCAGTGGTTACCTGCAACCTGCCTCAGATCGGCGATCCAGCGGGCTGGTGTGCGTCCTACGCTGTGTTTGTTTTTGCGCTTGTTCGTGGTCTCCAGCCGAGGAGATTGTACCTCAGTGGCCGATAGCCGGATATGGCTATCGGCCGATGGGGTACAATCTTCATCGGCTGATATGGCCAGCCCACTGCCTATTCAACATTGCTAATCTTATAGGCTATGTCAATCACCTTACTTATTTAGCGAATTGTCTCATGATGTGAGCCATCAAAGAGACTCCGAGCATATTCCGCTTCCATAGCACGCTGAGCACTTTGAATCGCGACTTTGAATCGGTGGACCAGTCCTACCGTCAGTGTCCACGTCTCCTGCTACTTATGAAGAACAAAAAACTGTGAAAGTTTACCGACCTGCACATTCTCTGTAATCTTAGCGCCTCTTCGTAAAGCATGAGCGCCTCTATCAGATGCGCTCGTCCCAACCCAGCCCGGTCAAGCTCGTCCGACTTGGTCACTGAGGATGTTACTGTAGAACCTGGAACAGATACTTCGCCAGTTACGCCCGAAGCTGGCTTTCTTTCTTTTGTCTAGCAATGGATCCCTATTACGAATCCTACGCGGTCTGTCCATCCATCTATCTATACAGCCCATGAACGACGTCCTGTTGGGCATAGGCGCCTCACCCAGTGGTGCCTCACCGACACATATCACACTTTGCTTCTTCGTTGGTCTAGCGGTATCACACTTGATTATCAAAACAGGGGTCGTGGGTTCGATTTCCGCTGGGGCCCGTCATACTTTGATTTGATCAAATGACCTCAGCCGGGATTTTTCCATTGGCATTATGAAGGGTTATTTTCTTGGGAGGGAGAGGGTAGCTCTGAAATGCGATGACCTGCCACACCGAATCCCAATGCATGTATTCAGTAACCCTACATTCTGGGGTGGACCTAGGCCATTGTGGGATGGGCACGTTCCACCCGGCTCCCTCCTATCTACGCTTACGCTAATGGTGTTTTCCCGTGTTTGTCATATCCTTGCCTGATTGCCACGGGGTATCCTAGTGTATCCCAGTTTGAGGTAATTTGATGCGTACCGTTATCCACACTCCTGTCTCTGCTGTCGGCGCCGTTGTAGAGCGTCTTGATCCGGTCAACCGCTCGGCTGCTGGGCGAAGACGCGTTCAGCAAGCCCGTCGCGCTGTAGTGGTGCGCCAGCGCTGCAACATTGGCACGATAAAGGATTATCTACATTGCATTCAATGTATATTGTGCAATAAGGCGTAACAAACAAAATTTGTTTGTTTAATAAACAACGGGCGACGACTTACGGGCGCATCGATACAAACTAAAATAAACCTTAGGCCCTGGCCACACAGAAGGGACGTGGGGAGCTAATGGGCAGGTGCACCGCTGGCACGGTTAGCCAGAGGTCGCGGGTTCAAGTCCCGGCATGGGTGGAATTTTTAGCCTCCAAATAGTTTTTTGAAAGTGGATTGGCAAGAAGACGCCCTCACCCCACGTCCTTTGGATGTGTCCAGTATTTTAGTTTGTAAGACCTTAAAGAGCTTCAACAACAATACGTCCGGCCCCGTACGGTCGACGGGCAATTTTGTACTGCTGATACTATAAGATTATTTTTGATTGAAATCGTGTCGCCCGCACGTCGTCACACGTTGTTCATCTTGTATCATTTCACCTACAACTCGTCAGCCGCTTATCTATACTAGAATTCATTGCATCAAATGACATTACATTGGTGGCTCATTTCATCTAAAATAAAAAAAAATCGATCGCTTATTTTGTCTAAGGTTGAAATAAAGACCTTTTGACTGACTTTACATTTCATTGAAGTATCATTTGATTCGCTTAAAATCTTATTAAAATGTTATTAAATCGATCGTATTCATAGATGAAACGTAACATCGAACAAACGAGATTCATAAAATCAAACATAGGGTTAATTGAAATATCGAACAAACTGTCGATGATGATGTTAGCTTTAAGTAAACAAATGCCTGAAAAGAACCTGGTGACCTTAATGTGAACAACTTCAACTTCTAAAAGTAACTCATGTTTTAACACAATAAACGCATTTAATTTAATTTCATTTCATGAAATGTAATTCGGTGAAAAGTGGCGCAGTGAACCCAGACCCATAACATGTCAGATCCACAAAGTGGTACAGCAAGGTCCCGTAATCATAATTAGACATATGTAAGAGTTGTCGGTACAGCATCCTCCACGAGCTCCGGCATCAGGCTAGTTCCTTCGCCGCCTTCACGACACCGAAACGGTGACATTGATGACAATCCTCTGATGATGGAAACGAGAAGGACGAGGATGCTGGGACACTCAGCATCTTAGGATATGTAACTGTCGTTTTATAAAGAACATCGTATAAGGAAAGAAAGGTAGACGAAAGCCACGGAGAAGCTATAATGACAAATTGAAGAAAAAATCCTGTACCTAGACCTTTCAAATAGTCTCGTAATAATAGTAGTTTATGCAACTGTCATATAATGAAGGGTATTAAAACACGAGTGTGAGTTTATGAAACGAGCGCAGCGAGTCTCATAATAGTAACGAGTGTTTTAATACCCGTGTTATATGCAGTTGCATACACTACTTTATCTTCACTAATGCAATTAAAAATTAAATTCACGCGTACGTGTATAATCACAGTGATTTTGCCGCCATTAAAATTTAACCAATGAGAGCGCAGCTGCGCGCTTCAATAAAACGCGACCAACCTGATTGGCCCTGCAATCAAGTTGGTCGCGTTTTATTGATGTTATAATGAGATTTTACGATATCGATGTGAATATTATACCATCATGTGAAATTGCTTAAATTGAGTGTTTTGTTGTCTGCGCTATAACAGTAGTAATTATAAGTCAAGTATTGAAAACATAAGTAGAATGTTACAACATTAGTGTAGATAAAAGTTTTTAAAGTAGCAATATTCGTAGAATAACTCGGTAGACCCTCTTGTTGTAGACTCTCCCGGCAAGTTGAATAAAAGTAACAGGGCTGTCTTTACCTTTATAAAACTCAGTCTTGACGTGGACCAGCGAGACCCACGAGTATGGCACGAAGTTGAAGACACCCTCCAATTGCATCTGCGGTAGAGAATACCATTTAATTTGAAGCAGTAAAAGTTTATGAAGATGCAACTTAAAAGAGAACTGTAGCTTTTAGGCGCGTCTATGGACCGCAAAGGCTTGCGCGAAGCGCTATCCTCGGTGGTTTAAACGGGGCTTTTAACTTTTTCTGTACGTTATTCCTCGAACCATGAGGGAGGCCTATGTCCTGCAGTGGGCGTCAAATGGCTGATGATGATTATGATGATTCCTTGTAATATCTTTCAACTGGTTGTGCAATAAAGTGTTCTCTATTTATCTATCTATCTAAAGTCATGGTCAAAATGTTTTCATTCAGTAGCGCAGAACGAACATACATACATAAACTCACGCCTGTTTCCCAGAGGGGTATATAGGCAGAGATCCGGAATTGCCACTGCCACGATTCTGACAGATCACCCACATTCGGTTGATAAATATATATCGACCGAATGTGGGTGGAAGGGCCGGTAATGGACGTCCCAGGCGGACATACTTCGACGAAATAGGGCATGTATTAGTAAAGGGCAAGATAAAAGTACTCGAAACCGGCGTGCGTGCATGCAACGGCTAATGAATGTTGAGGAAGCACAGAAAGAACGTTACAACCAAACATATCACATTATATAGAGACCCAATAACTGTTTAAATACTTCGTTATGTACTTAGGTACATAATGTGTCCACGAGAAGACGCCCTAACTACGAAATATTAAGTTTCTGGGGTTTCTAGAATTTGTACAAAAGGTCTCAGTCTGGGTGTATTTCTATATTTGTGATGTTCTGGTGGAATCGTAGTTGGGACCAGACCCAGTAGCATGAGTCTTTATTCCGGGGCGAGAATAGAGAAAAAAATGGTCCATCCCGCTCTCATCAGCTACGTGAGCGCAGGATGGACGATTCTATGTCAAATTCCCGCGCGCGGGTTCAGGGCTTGTGCTACCGTGGCTCGACTAGTTATTATTTTATGTGGAAGTTATTTCATCATCATCATCATCAGCCATTTGACGCCCACTGCAGGACATAGGCCTCCCTCATGGTTAGGAGAACCATGAGGGGTTTTGCCGTAATCGCCACGCTTGGCAGACGGGTTGGCGATCGCAGTATGCGGTTGGAATCTCAGGAAGACGCTGCTGCCCGTCTCCTGGTGATTGATTTCCTTGGTCGCCTTCTACGACATCCACGGAAGGAAATTGAGTGACGCTATTCATAATCCGGCGCCACACGGACGTGGAAGTTATTTATTTAAGCCTAATTAAACCATAGCGTCTAGAAACATTAACTAGATTCTGCTCAAAATTTAAGTGGTGGCGAACTTCCTAACACTAACAGGGTAGTGGCCCAGATAGATAGATAGGTACTTCTATGGGTCCATAAGACGAAAACCTTCCGTGTGACGCCGGATTAAGAATAGCGTCACTCCATTACCTTCCGTGGATGTCGTAGAAGGCGACTAAGAAAATAAATTACCAAGAGACGGGCAGCAGCGTCTTCCTGAGATTCCAACCGCATACTGCGATCGCCAACCCGCCTACCGAGCGTGGCGATTATGGCACAACCTCTCATGGTTATGAAAACCACGAAGGAGGCCTATGTCCTGCAGTGGGCGTCAAATGGCTGATGATGAATACCGAAAAAAGATTGCCAAAGTACCGTGGACTCTATTCACCTTAGTATAGAGCTGCTCATAGGTCTGCGCGAGCTGCGCGCTCTCCTGCGCCAGGTCCAGGCACATGTCCAGGTCATCCCGCAGCTCCAGTTCCTTCGAGGAGCACTCCTCCTTGGCTTGCAGCTGCAACTTCTCGAAGAGGCACTCGCGGGCTTGCGCCTGGAAGACGTTTGTGAACGGTTATGCCTCATAAGTGCCAGTGGCTGGATCAGGATGGCCGAGGACAGAAGGTAGTGGCGTACCTCGGGGGAGGCCTATGTAGGTACAGCAGCGGTCAAGTAAGAGCTGGTTGATTTATTGATGTCCCAAAGGTTGCATTTACCTATTGGGAAGATGTGGTCTTCTGCGATAAAAGAGTAGGTACCTAGTTGGTAAGATACGCATAGGCTAACGTTGAAGGAACACATCGTGAGGCACGAAGGCACTGCAGCGTCCGAGTGGTCCCTTCACCCATCTAGTGTGAGTGAAGGTGCCGGCGCCACTAGACGCTGTATAAATCATCTCATTACGTAGATGCAAAGGCACAATAAAATCTAGCCTGAGACATCGGCAAGGGACTTGTGTGGGAAAGGAAGAGTGAGGAGTTAGAAAAAAGCGATATCTGTCTCACCGAATCCTTAAGCTTGTATGCGGTAACCCAACATCCTTGGTGGGCACTAGACATGCTAGGGTGGTCACACAAAAAAATATGGGAGGGGTGGGGGGAGATGGGGTAGATTCTAGGTATCAATATTTAGGTCCGAGGAGAAGACTTGGAAAAGATGAAAAAAATAAATTATCGTGTTCGAAAGCTGGTGGAAACCACATCATATTCATACGTGATGTCATCTTCATATAACAAATGAATGTTCAGAATGCTTGAGAAAAAAAAGTTTAACAATTAATATTAGATCAGATAGCACTGAAAACTGAAAGGCGCCAGACAGACGATACAGGGCGACGGGACAGACCAAAGATGGGGCGTTTTGTTTCATTTTGTAGATATGAAAGAGAATTGAACGGGGGCCGTGACGTCTTCGCCTCGTCCTCAAGCAACGTCTGTTCTGTCTAGTCCGCACCTGATGTCATAGAAAAAAAAAACTTACCGTCATCAGAGCTCCCAGCACCAGCAGCGTGTCCGCGGCCAGGTCGACGGAGGGCGCGTTGGTAAAGTTTTCGTGGATATAGCGCAGAGTGCCGGCGGCGCGCAGCAGGGCGTCCACTGCGCCATCCAGTCCTTGGGCTGTATTGCGCTCCTGTGGAGGAGAGAGTTTATCTTAAGTAGCCTGTTACGTCCCTGCAGGGTACAGGCTTACTTTCAGAGAGAGAGAGAGAGAGCCAACTGCAGCAATCCACGGCTGATTTGGCCCCACAAAAAGTACTTTTGGCTGGGAGCGCGTTGTACAGTGCTCCTGCGGGGGACAGATGTTATTATAAGTACTTAGATAATCTCGTAGGACAGAATAGCTTGTAAATGACAAACTGTACCTTGTAGAGATAGGTTCTTATATTTATATATCTCTGATTTGTACACATTTTAACTTATATATGTGTACAAAATGGTAAATTTACCTGCTTGGCACCGATCTGTGTGTAGATACCGGCCATGTTGAAGAGGACACACGCCTTTTCGAACGCTACGGTCCTCTGGCACGATGGGACTCCTGCAGCGATCAATCAAAACGATTATTTAGATAGATAGATAGAGAACACTTTATTGCACAACCAGGAGAAAGAATTACAAATAGTCAATAGTGAATAATAATATGTATTATTTAGTAAATAAGTGAGTGAAGGAGTAAGTGAGTGTGTAAGTACGTGTTCATCGAGTCGAACCACTCGAAGAAGATAATAAGCGATTGCTCCAGTGGAAAAAGCGACTGAGTCAGCGAACGAGAATGAATGAGTCTGTGATTCAGTCAGGTGTCGAACTAGTCGACGTATACGGTATACCCTAAGCGATCGATCCGGCGGAGTGAGTGAGTGGCTGAGTGATTGAGTGAAAGTGAGTGAGAGTAACTGGGTGCTTCCTCTCACCGGTTAACGAGTCGAACCACTCGAAGTAGACGCCAAGCGATCGGTCCGGCGGGAAGAAGCGCCGTTCTATGAAGTAGAGTTGGTTGTAGTACTTGAACAGCAGCGCCACGCCGGCGCTGGAGCGGACCGGGGTGCGCATCGCCTGCGGGGACGCGGGTTGTGAGTATAGATTAGATTATATTAGAACTCTTTATGGTACACACCAGAAAAAAGGTACTGGTATTGCGAGTCATGAATTTGGAAGTCCTCAGACGTGCTAATCGTTACCGAGAACTATAAAAAAAAAGTTGTTAATGTTGACTATAAAAAAGAAGAAAATCAGCTGCGACACGATAGGTACCGACTTCTTCAAGTTATTATGATGGCAAGATTTTCAGTCAATCAAGGGTGCGTTGGAAGAAATAAAGAACCTGGACATTGACCAGACATGTTTCGCTTGGCAAGAAAAGAAATAAATAACAGTGTGAGGAGCTGACGGCCAACCTCCATTAGTGGAGAGGCACAGGAAGAAGAAGTATAGTCGACAGCACATCAACCGTTACGCACGTGCGTTACATGCGAGTCTGCGATCTAAATGTTAAGGTCGACTACTGACCCCAGACATGCGTCTGAGGTCTACTGAGGCCGAGGTACTGGTGAGGGTGTAGGTAAATGATAGGCTGTTATAAATTATATACACCCTTCAAAGTTCAATATTGTGTTTTATTTGATGAATACTAGAAAACTTTGATTAAAAACAGAATAAAAGATAATTTCTAGTATCGTATCTAGTAAAGTAAAGATTTATTCAATTACCAAAATAAGGACAATACATTTGTTACATCTCCTACTATAACACCATTTTGCAAAACGGTTTCACCCGGAAATTATTGAGATTTCTGCCTAGGATCTTGGATGTAGTACCTAGAACCTAGGGATAACAGCCTAGTACAAAATTGCATTTCCGCTAAAAACAGATTTTTTGGGCACAAACTTGTAGTTCTCCGCGGCACAGCAACAACTAAAGACCACGGTAAACCAGTGTGCCGCGGCACACATTTTGCGGAACACCGTTCCAGGGCTCTAGTATCTACCTGTCGCATGTCCATGAAGTCGGAGACGGCATCTTCGTACTGCGCGGGACTCTCGCTGTAGTGCTCCATGATGAAGTCGCGGAACGGCTCGCGGAAGTCCACCTCCTTGGTCTCCTTCAGCCCCAGCGGCACCATCGGCATCACGCAGTCCTTGCTGCGGGCGGAAAACTAGCGTCAGGTAACCCGGGAAACGTACCGAAAATCTTCACTTCACGAAATTTTTTTGTCTTCTGCTGGACATTGGACGCCACTCGTTCTGTCCTTTGCTATCTTTATCCAGCCGCTGCTAGCGACCTTAGGTCGTCGGTCCAGCGAGCTGGTGGGCATCCTAAGCTGCGTTTGCCAGCTCGTGGTCACCACCAATAAGAACATATTCAATGATTATAATATCCACGCCGTTGGGGCTCTGTACCAAGTCGAAACCTGTATTACAGATAACCCGCTCTCGCCTCTTAAATTTCTAAGCTTGACGAGGAAATAACAGCGTAAATTTGGTATGAATTCTTAGTTTTACATGCACGCAGGCTGATTGATAACAATCAACAACAACATAAGTCAGTGGCTCTTGTCACAGCACGCCATGCACGTAGCCTATTTACGCCCACTGTAGGGCACAGGCCTTCTCTCAGAGAAACATAGCACGGCATAGCTTCCATAAAAATCCAGATGTCTATTACACACGGGCGCTATTATACGCCTTGAATGGGTTAAAATAAAGTTAAAATACGTCAGGGAGATTTGAAATTTGAGAGGGAAATAAACTTTAGCCATAAATAATAGTTACTGTAGCATGTATCCCTAATAAGTTATGAGGTCATCATCAACACGACTCAAAATACGTGAGAGAGAATTGAAATTTAATTTGAGAGGGGAATAGAAGAACACACTTTAGCGACTGCAGCTCTGTCAGTAGCGCACAAAGATTCAAACATAACTTCCTGCACTTTGTAAAATTAGAGAATTGTATAGCAAACCAGAAAAAAACTCAGGCATAACTTTTGGTGAAAACTAACACACTTTCAAGAACCTATCGCGGTAAGAGAACAACGTTCCCAGATCAAGAGCCCATTCACGACTTGTAACAATTGCACAGGAAATCTTATCAATTAAACCTAAAATTAATTAAAGCTGGCGGCGGGAACTTATGAATTAATTATTAAATCGCCGAGCAAAAACTGCTTGATACCCGGTAGAGGGGAATGGGCCGATCTCTTCCTATTGTGTCACTACCGTAGGTCTTGTGTTTAAAGTAGGTTCGGGGAATTTTGGACAAGACACGAGGGATGAAAAGCGAGAGTGAAGTTGAACTTAAAATCCGGTCACGTGCGTGTCGGGCAGTGTAGGGTTCTGTAGTTGGCAGTCAAAATATACCGACGAGAAGAAGGGATTTTTTTTTATTGCCATTGTGAACATATTAATAGATTTCACGGTTTAACTAATAACCACCGCTCTTTTTACGATAATGGGATAAAAAAGCAAGTAAGTATCAAAAGTAAGTAGTTAATTCACTGAGACATGGAGAGAAAGGCATTTATTATCTACCATATGAGTTTCAAAAGGATTCTCAATAAATTGACTAAATATAAAAAAACTACATAATTTTCTTTACTATGTGGCATTTGAGACCCGTGCCCCTCGGTGGGGACATAATGGGTTGATGATGATGATGATGATGTGGCATTTATTGTTACAATTTTACTAAATTCTCAGTTAGAGCCATCGCCCAAGACGACTTTAAAACGTGACACAAACGCGATTCATGCGCGTATGCATAGCTTTCGTAAAAACGGAAGTAAAACATTATGCTATGTTGTAGGGCGTTTGCAACAGTTTTCAAAAAAATTGGACAAGTGCGAGTCGGCCTTGACCACCGAGCATTCCGAACAAATTTTTAGGTACTTACGTATCACATATACTTAGTTCAGGAATCGAGTCTCGCAGTTTTTCCGAGTTTTTTCCGAACTTCAAGGACTATTTTTTTTTTATTTAATTACAAATGTATAGTTAAATAGGTTTTTAAAAATGTATAGTTTCCAGATTTTTCCCTATACTTGGAGTAGAAGACAATATTATTTAAAATTTCAAAGTTCTAGGTCAACGGAAAGTACCCTATACATTTTGTTTCCCTTGAGTTTCCGTCGTATCTTTTTTTTACGTTAAATTAAAGTCTAATAAATAAATAAATAAATTAGAAGTTTGATTTTTTCACAGCTTCAAGCATTGAATTTTAAGTTGAATGCTTCAAGGAACTGTAGACCTGAGTATATGGTTTTAATTTTAACTCGATACCTACACGCGTTACCGAGATAAAGGGTCTTGACAGACAGACGAACGGACCGGACGGACGGAACAACAAAGTGATCCTATAAGGGTTCTGTTTTTTTCCTTTTTAGGTACGGAACCCTAAAAATGTTGTGGGCGATGGCCCTAATTGCAAACAGATGCGTTTGAAAATCAAAGCGTAGACAGTAAATTCCTCTCTCTTCATAATATTATAACTAGATTTAATTAAATTTTAACAATTTGCGATTCATCGCATTATTCACCGGCGCCGATGGCAATACTGTTTATTTTTTTTATAAAAGGAAATTGCACACATAATTCTGTTATTATTATCCAAGATACAATTTGCGCATGTGTAAACACGAATTGAAGAATACCCTGTCTTTCTCAGACCGGGCGTTAGACTTATTTCATTTCCGCCATTGTTGTCATTTTCCCGCGCTTTGAGGCCGCCATATTGCATTGCGCCGGAGCGAAAACGCTTGGGTCTAGCTACTTGGAATGATTGGAGTACTTATGCCTTTTGCATCTACGTTAGATGATTTATGCAGCATCAAGTGGCAAGTCTATAAAGAGTAGATAAGTGACCACGCAGTGGCTTAAGTGCCGTAGAAAAGTCAGTCTGTGGGTTCCCTAGAAAAGTCACTCGGGTTCGGCGCATCACATTTGGCACTGAATCGTTGTATTATTTTGCCAGTCGAAGAATTCCTCAGCAACAAATGTGATCTTGGATTGATGTAATGGGACAGTGGCGACACTTTCAGAAGCTTGAGGTGAATTTAAATCTTAAATCTGATATGGGGTTCCGTAAAATTGATTGTTTGATTGAAGATTTTCATTCAAATAAATACAGAAAAATACATAAGTTGTATGTAAAGTATGTAAGACAAAGGTGCACTAGGAACAAGTGCAATAAATAATTAAAATAATAAATAATAATGCTTAGGTTCGGTCAGTTTAGTTCAACATCCTTTATTTGTGTGGCCCTGCCTATTTATCTAAATAAATAAAATAAAAACCGGCCAAGTGCGAGTCTGACTGGCGCACGAAGGGCTCCGCACCATTATCTATTCAGGTGATGTGAAGGTTACATAGATGACCGCTAGATGGCGAGCGCTGTCTTTAGACAACCTTTGTTGTATGGGAGCCCCCCTTGAATATTTATTTTATTCTAGTATTTGTAGTTATAGCGGCAACAGAAATACATCATCTGTGAAAACTTCAACTGCCTAGCTATCACGGTTCATGAAATACAGCCTGGTGACAGACAGACAGACAGACGGACAGACAGACAGACGGACAGTGAAGTCTTAGTAATAGGGTCCCGTTTGGCACCCTTTGGGTACGGACCCTAAAAATGATCATACCTAGCAACTACAACTGACTTAGCAGAAATCCTGTAACATAACTTTTTTCTTATAGGTAACTTTACAGATCCTAAAGGAACAGGAAGTTCATTTTATATTTTCGGAATGAGATTAAAGACGTTTTTTGTGATCCATAGCCTTAAAAGCATAGGAACCGCAGTCCTACGGTATTAGCGAATAGAGGGATAATAGACAACTATTATTTAACTTATTTCTCTATCGTCCTAGGATCTTAGCCAAGATACGAGTTCGTTTTGGAATGTTTCAAATCTGGACTACTGATTGGCATATTTAAGCGTCCGTTCATTGCTTTGTTCTGATTTGTAAATGGCATTAAGTTCTCATAATGTCTTAGATTTCTTTACAGATTGTTAGTCTTCTATGCTTTCTTCTTTTGACTTAAATGCTTTTACGCGTAAAGGAGTTCTTATTTAGACTACATTCATAACTTTACAGAATTAGGATCTAGAATGAACCCAAACTGGCAGGCGACTACAACTTGCTCACCTCCCCCATACTCAGCCACGCCAAGCCTGCGGGCTATGCCTATTATGTAAGCAGTAATGGGCTGCATTACAAATTATGTATAGCAGAAGGTTGTACAATATACATTTAGCACCTAGTCAAAAACTTTGAACTAATTCAAATTATTTATTGCCACCAAGTTTATGTACAAAAGGTCTTTGTTCAAAACAAACTTATCGCTTTTATAGTAAAGCTGAAAAATCTGTCACATGTAAATTAAAGTAAAGTAAAGTAAAAAATTGTTTATTGCACTAAGAGTATAAGCAGTAAGCAGTAAGATGGGTTCAAAAAAGACTTTCCACCAAGGCTCCAATAACATTAGAAGATTTTATTTTATATCTTACAAGTTATTTGAATACATAACTTAGACTTAAATTTGATATGCCAAATGTCGATTAGGACAAAGAAATTGGCTTTAAAAAATTTATAAGGTAAGAATATGGTGTAATTATATTAGGAAAAGTGATAATTATGTCAAATTCAATTTGATCAAATTCAAATCAAGAGCATCAATTTTATAAAAGCAAATATGGACCCCTAGTATCAAGTATGATAGTTTTGTACTTAATTAATTGCTTGAAATATCAAACATAATTACATTCCTGAGAATTAGAAATATTCCGAACGGCATATCAGTACTCGCAATATTAGTTAGATAGGAACACTTTATGGTGCATAAAAAAGGCAAATACACAGATATTTCATAATCTAAGTGGCTTATCACCAAAAGCCATCTCGTCGAGACAACCTTTGGATAGACTGGACCGAATATAGAATTCAGTTATAAAAGTTTTATCATGTACGCGTGCTTGGTGTAAAAGCTAATAAATAAAAAAAAACACAGAAAAATATTACGATGGCATTGAGTTAACCCTCTGCAATGCCCAGTTCTTCAGACCACTTGTACATGTTTTCATGGCATTACGCGTTATTATGGGTCATTCATGACTTTTTGTCCCCGGACCGGCGGTCTCCTTTAAGGAGCAATGTTTTTTGCCCCATTAAAGTGCTGGGTAGTTAGTTAGAGCCTAGACGGACACGTCACAGGGCAAGGAAGGTTCGTAGACTTTATGTTACGTATAATTTCATGTGGCACACTTTATTTGTTCTACAATTTCTTGCTATTTCTTAACACTTTAGTGTAATAGGAAGTTTACCGGATAACTCTACATTATTATTTTAGTGTAACCACTACTCTTAATAATGTTACTTCTTGCCTGTGTTATTACATATCTGATTATTTGAATAAATATTTTTTATCTTCATCTTATCTTACTGGACAAATTGCAACCCATATTTTTTATATTCTTATTACTTGTTAGGCAATGCGCCATTTTGACGCATATTCTGTATTGTGGTTAAGGCTTGAGGTGCCCTCAAGGAGCAATTCAAACGCAAGCAAACCTTGATTTATGTACTTTAAACATATTGGTAAAGTGTCATTGAAATCCATGCGTTCGAATTAAAACCAAACTACGTTTGTATGGTAATTGCACCTTGAAGGGCAACCTTAAAGAGACAAAGCTCTTTAAAGATCAGAGAGACAGATAGACGCCGTAGGCTTATTAATAGGGTCACGTTTGGCACCCCTCGGGTACGGAACCCTAACAGATGAAAAAAAATGTGATTACCAGTCAGCCTATAACATACTTTTGACTTAGGATTGTAAGTCTTATTGGCAAATGGGGTCTGTCAAGAGAGATTAGACAGCAGTGCCCATTGTTCGATTTATAGTACGAAGTCCGGACGCCTAATTCGTGAAAAAAAACTGAAATAAAAAGTAACCAACAACCCTACTATCAAGCATTGACCACTAAGCAGGCGGGCCCAACGTAGGTACCTAACAATTTCGAATATGGGTCCCGACTGCTTAGCAGGTCAGATTGTTAGTTACTTTTTATTTCAGTTCTTTATTTTTGTCTGTTTAGTGATTTTTTATGGACTTATGCTCATTTCGTTGTTAGGAAAACCATGAGGGAGGCCTATGTCCTGCAGTGGGCGTCAAATGGCTGATGACGATGACGATGCTGATTTCGTGACGGTAGTATGAATCGATTGAGATCTTATTTGTCAAAATACAACCACTGATTTAAAAGTTACGAGGGTACATCGAATCGGGCATACTTATATACATACATACGAGCTAAATACATTACCCTCCTTTTGGGATTCGCAGTCGAGTAAAAAGTCTGAACAGCGGTGAATCGAAGATTTAAAGTTACGAGCATTCTGTAGTGAATTGGTAGTTTATTACTGGCGCGAAAAGGCACGTTTATATGCAATTGAATTATGACGGAGTGGTTGTGCTAGTTTCATCATTCAAACAAGGCTACAGTAAGCCGATTTATTTCATTTTTAAAGACCTGTGAAACTACGAAAAAATAAGAATATGGTTTGAATTATTTCTGTGCGTTTTTTTAAGTTCTCTATATTATAAAAACAATGTCACCGCAATCTAAGTTTGAGACTAGCACACGATTATTTTGGTGTACAGTAGAAATAAATGAATAAAATCAATTAGAAAAAGAAAAGGGGATCACTTTTCTGCTCATTTTTGTAGCTAATCAAATAGTTTTCAATTAATTAATTCAATTAGTTTTCAAAGAATATTGAGACACTTTATTCTGGCGGTACCAAAGAGTGTGACGTCAATTTGGTGTCTACAGTCATTGATTTGTTCTTATCACCGTCTGCCACAGGAAGAAATCAGTGATGATGACTCATCTCACTGTGATAACGAGTCTCTAAAATGCATACTTGTTCAATAGAGTCATTATATTAGTACGATATTGATGGTTTTATTGACACCATTGGTCGTCTAGGTCGTCACCAATCGCATTCCAATGGTATAGCAATAAAGAATTCATATTCATATAACCCGTGCAACGGCGCCTCGCGCGAATCAATCTTCTTTAAGAGAGATGACCATTTAATTCGCGTGGATTGAAAAACCTTATGTGTAGACTCTAGAGCCTGGTTCGATGACTGGAGTTTTCATTTTTACGATGCCTCCATTCCGCACGCACAAGTGCAAAAGGCATTGAGGCCTTTTAAAATGAGTGAGGTAATGTGGTCATCCTATGACGACGCACAGAGATAAACATATTCCAACGTCTGGTCACTTTCAACACTTTCTAGTTACGTGTTCTGTATTTATCCACCTACTCGGACTATAGCAGTTAAACCTAAACACCTACACTTGTAAACCATTAGTCTATGAAATAAAGTAACTATGAAATTAAAATTGTAAAGCTAACACAGGCAGACTCAAGAGGCAATTCCCATGCAAACGACGCGTCGGATTGCAATAGAACTTCACCAGTATGTTTAGCTTTATACCTAAAAATAAAGATGAAGGTTCATTGTTGTTTAGAATTGGAAATGATGAGGTCTTACAAAAAAGTTCATAAGGCCCTAATTTGTTAATTTTTGTTTTGACTATTATTTTGTATTGTTTAAGGCGTCAATAGGTGATAACCTACCCGTGTGGCGCCGGATTAAGAATAGCGTCACTCTATTTCCTTCCGTGGATGTCGTAGAAGGCGACTAAGGAAATCAATTACCAGGAGACGGGCAGCAGCGTCTTCCTGAGATTCCAACCGCATACTGCGATCGCCAACCCGCCTGCCAAACGTGGCGATTACTGCAAAATTACTCATGGTTATGAAAACCACGAAGGAGGCCTGTGTCCTGCAGTGGGCGTCGGGTGGCTGATGATGACGATTAATTTTTTAATTTATTCTCAATTCTAAACACGATCAAACTCGATTCGTGTCCAAACACATTGTAAAGTTTAATTGCAATCCGGTGCCGTTTGTAAATTAAAACCAAACAAAAATTTCGCAGACCTTACTCAGTCTCGGTATACAAGACGTTTTGTTGGCATAAACACAGAATGTCGCTGCATAAATTCATTAAATGAATGTTGATAAGGCGAAAGAGGTGTGTCAGGATCGTGGCAAGCGACCATCCCTGCCTAACCAGGGATACAGACGTGAATTTACGTACCTACATCTCAGGTAGATGAACAATACACAAACTGAAGAAGGGAACCAAGGCCTCACGAGATACATGGAAGAGTTGTGGACTAGTGATGTGAACCGGTATTTTCCAATTACTTTATCGAAAAAAAAAACGGTCTTTTTCGGTACTTTTCGGTTTTTTTTGTTTTCATCAAAAAATTATATGATATTCATGGAAAGTAATGAAAATGGATTGATAACATAAAGTAGAGTATATCAGTTATGTAATTAAAAACCTCATTTTAGAGCAAACACTACAAATTATGATACAAAAAGTAATCGATTACCTTCTGAAATAACCGATTATTATCGGTTTTTACCGGTTTTCTTACAACTGGTTCAAATTACTGCTATGGACGAGGCCAATATTCACGACTACTGTACCACCATAGGAAGTAAGAAGGAAGGACTCACCTATCGCTCTGGTAGAGTTCAACCGAGGAGTTAAGCTCTGCTAGCTGCTCCTTCAGCAGCTGGAGATTGGAGTTGACGAAGCTCAGTTCCAGGGCCACCGTCTCCCGTAGCTTTCTGTTCGTCGTGGCCTGCGAGAACAGTCTATGATTAGTGTTTTTTAATGATTCCCGTATTTTTTCAAACTAAAACTTTCGTTCCGTGTGACGCTGTTCTTACACTCTATTTCCTTCCGTGGATGTCGTAGAAGGCGACTAAGAAAATAAATTACCAGGAGACGGGCAGCAGCGTCTTCGTGAGGTTCCAACCGCATACTGCATACCATCCTGTCACTTGGAGAGGATGAAGGAGGAAAGATTATTGAAAGAAATATATCGAGCGATTTCGGGTGGAAGGTCCGGTAAAGAACATCCTGGGCAGACATATTTCAACCTAACTCCGGATTCACTTACTTGATTTTTTGTCGGAAGAGTCCGACCAGGTTTCGCTCTGATTCTACTCGCCATGATTAAGCTGTGCAAATCAGAGCGAAGCCTGCTCAGACTCTTCAAACAAATAATCAAGTAAGTGAACCCGGAGTTAGGTTGAAGTATGTCTGCCCAGGATGTTCTTTACCGGACCTTCCACCCGAAATCGCTCGATATATTTCTTTCAATAATCTTTCCTCCTTCATCCTCTCCAAGTGACAGGATGGTTTATCAGGATTGTGGCCAGTGGCAAACCCTGGTCTCTGCCCACACCTCCGGGATTTTCGCGTGAATTTATCTTATGTGTTTAATCATTCATGTCACACTTTTTTAAAATGAATCAAAACCACCAGATTACGAGAGGTCACCGTGGGAATCCGTTTTTGATGTCTTATTTTGATTTGATAGCTTTTTACATGTTCCTCTCTACTCTAGCGACTCACTAGCAAAAAGTAAAAACAAACTCTTGCTGCAAAGCACGCTATGACATACAACCCTTTTGCAACAGAAACGCCTTATGGAGGACGCTAACTCTTGTAGCTTGTAAAGTAGTATGTAATTGTTATGTTCGCAATTTTATAGTCTATCTTAAGTCTATAAAAAGGCGAATGTTTCTTATCCGGTACTAAGTTTTTGATTGTTCTCATAATAATTTATTTGTAGGAAAACAAAGATATATTCAAAACTAGCTGTGCCCGCGACTCCGTTCGCGTACATTTCGATTTTTACGAAGCATTTGTATGGGGGCCACGTCTTATCATAACTGGAGCTAAAATTTAAATAGCCTATCCTGTGTCCCAGATGTCTATATGTTTTTATACCAAATTTCATCAAATTCGGATAATTGGTTTAAGAGTTATGGAGGAACATACATACATACACACATACAGAAAAAAATTCTAAAAATCGTAAAATTAGTTTCAGTATCATATATTGAGCCTATAAACACAATATCTCTGAAAACAAACTAACTTACTCCATGACCGACCCTTACAGATTTATTATTAGTATATAGATAGATAGAATATAGAAGATATAGATAGATGTCCGTAATTAAATCAAACCCTCAGACCTATTTATCCAAAGTTTACCCATACTATTAGAATATAAATGAATGTTAAGTGGTGCGAGCGAGACAGCATCTTCCACATGAGAAAAGGCTTAAGAGAACAGTCTTTTGTGCTAGTTGAGTATCATCCACTCGATAACTCGGAACCCCAAAAACGATTAAAGTCGTAATATTTTCCGCGCAAAACTATCCCAGCAGGCAAAGACAATGTAAGCGACACACTTGAAAGTCTCAAACTGTATCTAACATCCGAAAAGCCAACAATGAAGACTTCTCAAGGTCAGAGGTCACAGACCGTGGACTACTGAACTTGGTTACACTTAGCTTGGTTACCTAGAGCTGCATAGCACGGGTTCCAGTGGACAGGTCACCAAAAAATACCTGTAATGAACTGTACACAGGGTATACAGGGTGCAGCAGCCACCTCTTCTGTTCTGTCTGATAATTTAACGGTCATAGGCGTACTACTCACCGTCAAAAGTACTATTTTGGGAATTCCATATGCTGAAAATAATATTAGACTGTTGGACTGTTTTTAGGGTTCGGTACCTACCCAAAGAGTAATACTCGTAAATGTTTTTCGTCACAGTTAGCGAGTGGTATTGCTACAACAAATATGTATACAAATTGTGTTCGCAGATTATCTTGTACTAAATCTCTTTTTAGGGTTCCGTACCCGAAGGGACCCCATTACTAAGACTCGGCTAGCTGTCCGTCCGTCCGTCTGTCACCAGGCTGTATCTCATGAACCGTGATAGACAGTTGAAATTTTCACAGATGATGTATTTTTGTTGCCGCTATAACAAATACTAAAAACAGAATAAAATGAGTATATTTAAGGGGAGCTCCCATACGACAAACGTGATTTTTTTGCAGGTAGACGCTTGATATATTCAAATGTTGTGTAGATAATGGTACAGAGCCCTTTGTGTGCGAGTCCGACTCGCACTTGGCCGGTAGTAAAACCAGCCAAGTACGTAAAGAAATATTTAATTTGAGGCTTAGAAAACTAAAAGACTTCTATTTTAAATTCAACTTCAAATGAACAGATGGAAACGCTGTCCACCATGATGGCAGGATTACCTCAGCCATACTGTCATAAGGCTGGGGAGTAATAATGGCGATTTGAATTTTATGTTGATTTTACTGTACAATTTTTTGTGGATGAGGTAATAACTGAGTTATTTTTATTTGTACTTTCATAATTATTCAAGTATTGTTGTAAACTAAGAATTGAAAAAGAAAATAACTAATAATTTATTATTTATTTATTATATAATATAATAATAAAAATAAATTGTACAATTATCCAAATTTTTACAACATTAAGAGCAAACAGACACCAGCAAAGCCTCCACTTATAACTTATGAACTTTACTAATCTCTGAGTTATTGGATAGGTACCTACAGTTGACAGCGCGTCAATCTTTATACTTTGTTACAAGGTCACACGTAACGAAACTGAATGAATAGTACATACTCGTATTTTATGATAATTGAGTGGCTGTCGATTGTATTACAGGTACCAATTGAATCGTGTGATTTTAAAACAACACAAGTCACATGTGTTTTTATAATAACACTTGCCCATTTTTTTTTTATTAAATTATTTACACCTACCTATTGATTTACATTACAAAAAAAAATTGTAGTTTATTCATACAGAAATCAATATAATATGCTAAAATATTGCTGTTGTAGATATTAGTCTTAGAATAAAACAGTTTTTTCTATTTCCTGCAAAGTTGTAATGAAAGGACATGTGTCGTTTTAAAATCACACGATTCAATTGTCTTTTTTCTGTTTGTGAGTAATTAATTTTTGGACTAGAAACAAATAAATTTTTATTTTCATTAATATTACAAAAACAGAGACAAGAAGTAAGGAAGTATTAATTACCTGACACAACAAAAAAACAACGACTCTCCAGTAGGTAACAGTAACGTGAATGGGCTTTCAAACAGAGTTGAGTTACATACATTTTTTTATCCTGCTTTGACTTAAGTAAACATTTTGTTTTTATAGTGAATAAAATTTTTGACTTTGACTTTATTTTTACTATTTTAGTGACGTCCCCACAAAGAGGCGGCGCGTGCCTTCATTTACATTAGTTTATTTAATCTGCTTGCAGCATAACTCGCATCAAACTCACGGCTGTGATTGAAGAAAAGCGTCTTGACCATCTAGGCAGTGAAAGACTTTCTTCGTAACCCCCTGTAGAGCGTCACAAGATAGGGTGACACGGTCCGGCGCACACGCTTCTTTTTACAACGCTTTTTGTCAGCGAAGCTGTTTTGTGTTATGTGGGAGATTCAACGGTCGATGGCCAAGGACGGGCCTCTTTCTAGTCACTTGTACCTTTTACATCTGACAGAGCCTATAAGCTTTTATATCTAACGGTGTCTATAAGGTAGTCATGTTAGGATCGTTTGATAGGGTCTAACCAACTAGCCTATATAAGTCCCACTGTAGGGCACAGACCTTCTCTCAGAGAGAGAGAGTATGGGCTTAATCACTCGCGCGCCCACCGCGGATTGGCAATTTCAAGCACTGATGAACGTATGAACACCTCAGACACTCAGGTTTGCTCACGATGTTTTCCTTCACAGTTAGCGAGTGGTATTGCTACAACAAATATAAAAATTATGCTGGCAGATTTATCTTGTGCTAAATCTCTATTTCAATTTTTTTTTCTTTACTGTGTTCAGTTATCGGAACCGAACAAACTCGGAACAAAGACTAAGTTTGGAGATTTTTTGTCCATTTTTTCTCCAAAATGATCTAGATTTTGAGATGGACACCTAGTTTAACTTGTAACGTTGTCACAGTTTCTGTGCTACTTTGAATAGAAGTTTTTTGATTTGATTTGAACTCCACACAACACAATCACTAGTCATGGTCCCAAACTAGGATACGCTGTGCTATAGTAACCAGGCAAGGACATCACAAACATGGAAATACACCCAGACTGAGGACATTTGTACAAATGTACGGCGGCCTCCAGTGGGAGAAGTTATAGTAGCAATACCACTCGCTAACGGTGAAGGAAAACATCGTGAGGAAACCTGAGCGTCTGACCTATTTACATACCTCACCGCTTGAAATCGCCAATCCGCGGTGGGCACGCGTGGTGATTAAGCCCATACTCTCTCTCTGAGAGAAGGCCTGTGCCCTACAGTGGGACCCGCAACCTCCACCATGGTAATCCGACGTGATACCGCTAGACCAATGAGGCAGTCAATAATAAAGCTTATACCTACTACTTGCACCATTTTCTTAAATGTGGCTTAAACAGCATTTAAATAAAATTCTTCATACTTCGACCAAATAGAGGATGTATTAGCAAAGGGCAAGATAAAAAGTACCCAAAACCGGCGTGCGTGCGTGCAACGACTAATGAATATTGAGAAAGCGATCAGGATCGTGGCAAGTGGCAGTCCCTGGTCTCTGCCTACCCCTCTGAGATACAAGCGTGAGTTTATGTATAAGTCTCCATGCAAAAGTCGATTTAAATGGCAACTTAAGTGACATTTAAGAAGTGATGCAAGTCGGCTTGACACTGGCAATGTGTTTTATCGATAAACACAAACTTCGGTTGCAGATAATATTATGTTTGCCACTGCCGCTTTTCACTGAGGAGAAATGTACCGCAAACGCGCGGTTATGCCTTATAAACGGCATTTTAGTTTTATTGTTCGGCTTACACTCTCAATATCCGGTCGAGGCCTATTTACTCAGCAATCAAATAAATCTATAGTCTGTACCAGTTACAAGTAGTTTAGATGTAAATAGATCGGCGACAAAAATGTTTGTACATACATACGATGGGCTCGTTGGTTAGCGGTATCACTTCTGATTATCATGCCGGAGGTCGTGGGTTCTATTCCCACTAGGGGGGCGCCGTACATTGTACACGTGGTCTCAGTGCACTTCCATGTTTTTGATGTTCCTGTCTGTTTTCTATGGCACAGGGTATCCCAGTTTGGAACCAGGACAAGTGATCATGTTGTGTGGAAGTTATTATGTTGTATAAAACAGTCTATTGTCGTCCTATCGCAGATCTTATCTCATAGAGAGAGAGAGAGAGAAAGAGAGAGAGAGAGAGTTTTGGGCTTAATATCACACGTGCCCACCGCTGATTAGCGATGTCAAGCGCTGAGGTATTTGAACATGAACAGCATTCGGGTTTACTCCCAGTTGGCGATTGGTATGGCTAGTATTACAACTACACGTGTACGTAACTTAAAAAACAAAATATTTTGTACATTTCGGAATCGAAACCAAGACCACTTGGATGTGATGTAAGCGTGCAAGAGATGCACCACAGCTACATTCGATTGTTTATATCAAGGGAAAGCTCATCTGATATAGAGTATAGGTACTTGTTGTTGCACGACTGCTTTCCAAATATTAACTTAAGAATAACTCTTTGTAACCGCATGCCAAATTACGACTTTATATGTCGGAAAGTACATTTTCTAAGTCCTGGATTTTTCCATCTCGAGCCTTGAGTCACAATTGGGTATTTGACAAAATATCAAATGAATTACTTTTAAAACGGAATTTTGTATGAAAATACTGGCTTATTATGACGTCACATTTCAGTGCACTCTTTTTATGTTTAATCTATTTAAAAATTGTAATAACTAGTAATTGACTAAAAGAGATACATTTTCCGAGATATTTTGTAATTCTTGTTTTAATCGAGCATATGAAATAATTTATTTTTGATCGTGTCAAATACCGTCTTAACACACAAATGCACTGAATCATATATGACAATAGTAAGACCTTTTATGTTGTATGTAGCTGGGATCAGTACTACCAATCAACTGAATTATTCTAGTTGATTTGTGAAGAATAATAGAAATGCAGTTTTATTGTCGGGGATCGTTTCAATTTCAAGTTATATGTATAAAGATAGCTCAGCATAGCTACCGAGTTAATAAAAGCGTCAGCATTTTGAATTTCCCGCCGCCACATTAACATTGAGCCTTATTACCGCCTCTTGTACGAAGCTCGCCTTTGTAGAAAATTGTTTTAGTGCAATAAAGAATTTTTAATTTTTTAACCTATGCACTGACTCACCTTGAACAAGTTCTCTGCGCCGGCCCGGAGCCGTAGCTCCTTGTTGATCTCTTGATTGAGCTGACATCGACGCGTCTGGAGTCGCCCGCGGCACGTAGCCACCCTCGGGTCCGAACCCTGGAACAAGCAGAGGCAATGGTTGCAGTACAGTAATTGTCACAGGGCCCAAGACAGTCATATGGGCCTAGAAGATTGGCGAAAATTGCCACTGGAAGTGTTCCACGCGACGGAGATTGCAGTCGTAACCGAACATTAACCGCATCATGTTATTTCGTTAGGCTCAAAAGCCAAATTTAATCAAATTAAGACAAATCTTAATGTAAACAATTAAGCGACTTGATCGACGGTGTTGCGTTCGTATATTCGCGATTTCTGTCAACGGTTTGTTTGCGTATGGACTGAAGCCGAATGAATTTAAATATACGTTGTTTATGTATAAGAATAATATAGGTATAATATAAGTAAACAAAGAGATAGATATAAATAAATAGAGATAGAGCGCTCCGCCAACAAACTGCTGTGCAGTTTGGCGAAATTGTGTACTACACTAAGGTTTTTTATTTTGAATAAATAAAAAAAAAACTAGATGGTGTGGCGGGACGATCTCAACCTCTTTACACGATTGGCAAAGGATGGTCCAGGATTTTGGCGAGGCGTTTGCCCAGCAGATGCATACAAACATGGCTGACAAAAAATTAATAATTATAATTTTCTCGTATTATCACAGGCATTTAGGGTCTAGTATCTAAGGACAGTCGACAGCGAGTCAACCAATACAAGCGTGCGTACACGGTAAAGAAAATTCCAATTCCAAGTGTACCATTTATTTACTCTCTCGCCATAAAATATGTCTTGGCACGTCGGTCGATTACAACCTAAATGATTTTTGGAAACTTCCTTTCTCAAAGATAAAAATTTCAGTGATGCAACAGCCAGTAGTAACTCTTAGCTATACGAAATTCTACGAAAGACTAGACATAATGTCGCTTCTCGGGAGTCTAATTTTAAAGACACTCCAGATTAGATCGCGTGACAACTTTCTACTTAAAACGATTACTTAGATTATAAATAGCCATATGAGCACTGAGCGCCACCAGAATCGTCTCCAGGTGCTGATTGACTGGATTAGATCAGAAGTATGCTATCGGGTGTGAGCCAGCGGTCATTTCTGTAGACGTACTGTTTACGCGTACCTTTCAGACGTCCACGGAGGTCAGGAGTGCTTACATACCTACAGGCTGTCCCAAAATGTATAGTCAAGCGAAAGCCTATGGGTAAAAGACCTCCGTGGCTATGAAAATCATTTATAGCTTGACTGTTTGCAACGATCCGTATAATAGTAAATACCATCCGTCGTTCAATGATGTTTATAGAATAGAGAAAAGATTAGACGTTTATTAGCTTTCTTGTTATACATGACGGTCTTAAGTAGGTATTTATAGGAATAAACAAGAACCCTGCAAGTTCGCTGCTAACTTAAGATTATAAAAATTATAACTTACGATCTACATTTTAACTTAAATTCTTACTTAATAGCTAGCTTAATTTAATATGCTTAGGAAATGGTATACAATTCCTTGGCACGTTTCGGAATCGAACCCAGAATCTCTCGAAAGTGAGGCTACCGTTCTATCGATACTCTACCACCGTCCACCGCCATCAACATTGACCTCATCACCGTAACGACATGATGATGTCACCGGGTACATAGGCTTCTTTACTTCTGGCCATCTTCGGTTGCCGAAAGGAGTAGCCAGTAGCTACAGTCCCTGCCAAAATGTTTGTAACCTCCTTGTTAGTTCTAGCTCTTGGAATTAATATTTTTATAAGGAAAAGAAACAAAACACGAATGACAGAAAAGGAAAAAAGTTCGAACTAACAAGGAGGTTAGAGACTTCTTAGTAGGCGCAAACACTCAGTTACAAATCACTCTCCCATGATGAGTAATCTTTATAACAGAAGCCGGTCGTCGATCGTGCCCCGTGCCACTGGAATGTCGCGCAATACATCTCTCGTTACATTATTCAGTCACTCACTCGCGTTTCGATTTCACTGCGCTAGCGTGTCGCAGCATATTGACCATGCATTGTGGACTTCAAGTGTATTTAGGGCTAACACTAGCACATTATTGGCAGTAACAAGGTAGACCACACGCATTTACATGTAAAGCTCGATGTGTTGTCCACTATCTATCTATCTAGCCCATAAACGGTCAGAAAACTCTTGTCACTAAAGCAGAGACACAGTTTTAGGTAGAGTAATCTTGCCCAGCACCTGTAAAATATCTCAACTTAACATAATCATCATCAGTGGCGTAACTACAGGGTGGCAGGGCTGGCCCCCGAGCTATGAGGCTATGAGGCCATATACACTGGAACTGGATTTACTGGATTTTTTTTATTTCTCTGGAACGGCCCTATCCAATGAATTTCCCACAGGCCTCAGACGGTATAATTACGCTACTGATCATCATCATCATCAACCGGTTGATATCCACAGCTGATATCACGCCACTTTTCACGTTTCTGTGTCTGTCTGTGTCAGACGCACCTAATGTTTGCTGGCTACTCATACCACTACGGTTGGACAATCTGTCTGGCGGTCTGCAGACCGATCGTTTCGTTTCCCCTCTGGAGGTGGCTATTCCTTTGCTGCCTTCGTCCAACTATCAGCAGTCTGCCCATCAAATCCCTGCCCATCCATTTTGAAGCTAACATGTCCCTAGTGTCTCATCATCATCATCAACCACTCGACACCCACAGCAGGACATAAGCCTCTTTCGTGGTTTTCATAACCATGAGGGGTTTTGCCATAATCGCCACGCTTGGCAGGCGGGTTGGCGATCGCAGTACACGCTTGGAATCTCAGGAAGACGCTGCTCCCCGTCTCCTGGTATTTGATTTCCTTAGTCGCCTTCTACGACATCCACGGAAGGAAATGGAGTGACGCTATTCTTAGTCCGGCGCCACGCGGAGCAGTGTTTCTAGTGTCTTGCCCCTAAGTTATTAAAAGGCTGGTTGAAAGGTGTGACGTGATGCAAATTAAAGAAAATCTAGCCCAAGGGTCTGCTTAATAAGCAAACACTGTTAACCACTGCTAAACACTGTTATGTCGACCACTGATATAATATACGCATTATTATAATTCAATTCGTCGCCATCGCCCCTACAAGGCGTTGTTGTGTCACCTAATGAGCGGTACTTTCATTTTATAACGTCTTATGCAAGAAAGGTATTTGCATTTAAATTCTTCACTTCTTGATGGATTAGTGATGGATGTGTTTTATTTAATTGGAAATATTTGGCTTTTTGTTGCGATAAAAGTAGATAAGAGGTATAATACGGTATTTGACACGATCAACAATAAATTATTTCATATGCTCGATTAAAACAAAAATTACAAAATATCTCGGAAAATGTATCTCTTTTAGTCAATTACTAGTTATTACAATTCTTAAATAGATTAAACATAAAAAGAGTGCTCTGAAATTTGACGTCATAAGCCAGCAGTATTTTCATACAAAATTCCGTTTTAAAAGTAACTCATTTGATATTTTGTCAAAATATACCCAATTACGTAGTCTTATTTATAAAATTAATTTCCGTGTGGCGCCAGATTAAGAATGACTCCTTTACCTCAGACTATTTAAACTCCGTTTGAGGAGTGCTTTAGAGAAATCATGTTTATAAATAACACCGTTTTTAGTATTCTTTAATTCAATCCAATACAATGTGTTTAATTCAGAACAATTCCATAGCGTTAGTAGTACAGATATTTCCAGAGTTAGGTTAGTAAACACATTTTAAAAACCCATTTAGAGGCCAAAAATTCCACCCATGCCGGGACTTGAACCCGCGACCTCTGGCTAGCCGTACCAGCGCTCTCCCAACTGAGCTAATAGGCAAGTGCAGGCTTCGGCGAAATTTCGAACCTCTTTATAAACTTCTCTGTATTACGTACAGGCAGCGACATCTGGCCGAAGTAATTTACATCACTTGCAGCCCCGAGCACCCACTTTGCAGTTAGGTTTTACATCGGAATGATATCGCTGTACCTACATGATTACATTGTTTTTTTTAGCCTCCAAATAGGTTTTTAAAATTGTTCTTAGCACGGATTAGTGCAACATAAAAAAAGGATATAAACATATTTTACTATTTTATTTTACTTTACATGGAATGAGATCTAGTGCATCAGCATAGGGCTGTCCGTCCTATTTGCAATGACATTAAGGTGACTCACGGTGTTCATACATAGTTATAATTATGATTAGGTAAACTTAATTACCTAAACAATCGCGATTAGACCCGTTCAGTCCTTGATGAATGGGAACATAGGCCTAACTATTCGGACGAAAACCTGTCCGAATCCTGTTAATTTGTATGGAAATTGACAGTTAGACTTAGAATTGTTTTGGATTTGGTGCTCGTAATATGAGAGCCGATCCAAGAATGGACGGTTTTCAGTGTTGCCACCTTAGAGGTTTTCCCACCAGAGCTGGTGCTTTTTCAAAGCTCCTAGTGGTATTTTTTTTATTATATAGCGTTTTAATTTTTAGTGGTATTTAGCGGGTTTTCAATACTAGCTTTTCTTTAGTCTGAGATTTTTAATTGCAATAATTTAGCGGAATTTGGTGTTTTTTTTAAATCCATATTTGATAAATCTGATGACATTTTAATTTAGAGGTAGCGCTTAAAAAAAATCCAAGGTGGCAACACCGACGGTCTTACATTGGACGATACCGGATGATTTTTACATAAAACGACCAGCCAAGGCCTTAGTACATGTATGGTACCTGGGCCCTAATCAAGGATAATCTTGGCCTTAATTCATAGAACCACAATTCATGGCGTTATATGACACTTCCATGCGTATTGGATAGCCGGTTAATCCATAGATTAACAAGCAAGGAGACTCAGCTACGCAATATGCATCGAATTGTCATAATATACTATGAATTGTAGTTTTATGAAACACGGTCCTGATATCGTGGAGTTACTGACAGAACCATGAACCAAAGAACAAAGTTTCGCTAAAGTGACCAATTCACCCGAATAATAACAAGAATACGAACTTTACCACTTCCTTAAAATTCCTTACACGTACTTCGATTCCTTACAACAAAGACACTGGCACAAGACACCGATGCACCATCCATCACGCAGTAGTTGCAGCCGCCAAAAGGTGTTTTTTCCACTGCCACTTTATATCCGAACCAATGGTATGAAACCAGGTGCCACCAGATGAGTCTGGTTTGCTTCCGACATTGACTGAACCGCTTAAAAACATCAGGTATTCCGATGACTATCTTCGCGTGTGATTTTGTTTTATTTATTTACGTTAAAATATTCTTATTTGTCTTTGTGTGTCTCACTTGGCCACTCGTATTTGAAAAATATTAACCATCCATTACCGGGTTTTCTGATAAATCTTTAGAACTAATTTTGTAAAACCTGCAATGTATTATAAAAAGTCAGCAAATACACGAATAAGAACAGCCAAGGCATTAAATTTTGGATGATTTGTCCATATTGAGAGATAAATTTAGATTATTAACGTAGAGATCAAAATGCGCTATTGGATTTGTTTAAGTATCATCTCATTGATTTATTGCGATCGAGGGAAGGACGTGTGTGGAAAGAAAAAAAGATTCGTGGCTCGGAAACACCACGAAATGGACGGATGTAGCCAGCGTTGAAGACCTGAAGAGCTGACGGCCAACCTCCATTAGCGGAGAGTCACAGTTAACGTACGGCAAATAGCTGTATAGTTTATTTCTGTTTCTTTGTTAACAATAAATTGTAATAAATGCGTATTCACTGGCTTTTAAGATACAGCTAGGAAAGCTTAAGATTCAGTCCTCTCTTTAAGTCTCTCTCTGCCGTTTCGGTGAGACAGACATATAACAGACAGAGACAACATTTACAGATTCAAGGTCAGGTGGTCCAGGAGTATAAATATATAGTATAGATAATTGTAAAATTAATGAAATAAATATATAATAATAACTATTTTATCACGTAACTAGTAACGTTGCAGATACACAAAGACCTTTAATAAAAGATCGGGCAATAGTGAGTCTGTGGTTCTTATGTCGTTGACACAAGCACTATAATTTAACTGAATTGTTGTACTTGATTGATGGATGTGCGAAGCTGTCGCCCGGTTACCTCATTGCTTTGTGATCAAAGTGTGAAGTCTCGCGGCTACCGCTGAATTGTTGGAGGTATAAAAAAATTAAATAAAAAATTAAAACCGACTTCACAATGTAATAATGATTTTTAATCGGTGCTCAAACTTTATGTTTTGTATGATGAAAGATTCCAATCGTCTTGGATTCGCTCGGGTTTTAGTGCGCATAATTAGGTATTCTGAAGGCTTTTTTTATCTCACGATATATTGTTCGTGCTACCTTTGGACTACCTTGATGACATATTTTATGAAACACACCAATTACTAAGGGATTGATCCCATTAGGATTAATTTGCTGCTGTCCATTGTTGTTTTTTTGAAGTCGGTTAAAAATTACTCGCAAACAACTATGAGAAATTGGATAAGTTCCAGTCTACTTTTGCTCCAATCTATGTACCTGTCACAATACCAAACACTCAAAAAGTTATTCCACGCTGAAGATAAATATTATATCTGGGGCCTGTTTCATAAAAATGCAATTCATGGTTTATTATGACAGTTCGATGTACATTGCGTAGCCGTGTCTTCCCACTTGTTATTCTCTGGGTTGATCTACTTTGCAATGTACATCGAATTGTCATAGTTTTACGGTAGTTCCTGGTCTCTGCCTACCCCTCTGGAATATAGGCATGAGTTTAAGTATGTATGTATGTAAGTATCAACTTTAGTTTTATGAAACATGCCCCTGGTGTGCAGTATACATGGTGTATCAGAATCTAATTATTTTTCTGAAATTTGGCTAGTTTAGATGATAAAATTATAACTAACTAGCTAACATTGCACATTTAACAAACAGAATGGAAATACGTTGAAATTAATTTTTGCTTTCTTAATTTCTAAAACCTCCCGTGTGGCGCCGGATTGAGAATAGCGTCACTCCATTTCCTTCCGTGGATGTCGTAGAAGGCGACTAAGGAAATAAATTACCAGGGGACGGGCAGCAGCGTCTTCCTGAGATTACAACCGCATACTGCGACCGCCAATCCGCCTGCCAAGGGTGGCGATTATGGCAAAAACCTTTATGGCTATGAAAACCACGAGGGAGGCCTATGTCCCACAGCGGGCGTCAAATGTCTGATGATGATGAAATATTTTCATACGCCCTGCATAGTGGAGCTAAAGCTTCCACGTAGCCACGCACGAGTAATATGAGTATAATAATAGGCTCGGGTTGGCATACAATCGGACTCTACTATGGGTTCCTCTACGGTTAGTTGCGCTCCATTTGACAGACTGAATGGTAACTTTCCTGACAATGTGAAGTCACGAATGTTACGTATGTATAACTAGATGTCTCGGCGAACTTCCTACCGTCACAAAATCCGTTTATACGATTCTTGTTTACGGCAACGCAATAAATAAATATCTTAGAGTTTGGCTTGAAAAAAGGTTACGGTAACAATAAAATATTATACCATGGGAATCAAGTCTATCTATCTAAGTCTCAAGTATCCTATGTCTCAATTCAGATCTTTGTCTATCATGTTTGTTTCATGTGACTCTGTTCAGCCGTCATTGCGTGATTGAGTAACAAACATCCAAACATTTTCACAAACTTTCACATTTATAATATAAGTAGGATGCTGCTAAAATAATAGTATAAGTACTTCGTTAACTTCCCACTGCAGGGCACAGGATTTTTCTCAAGGAGGTAGAAAGGGAGAGTAACAGCCTTATTTATAAGAACGCGATTCCTCTGAAGCACTCCTAAGAGGCAGTTTATTTAATCTGTGGTTACGTCTCTTCCTTGTAAAATCTCCACCACAGGCTTTTTAATTTAAGTCTAAGTTTTTAATGGATAAGTGTTTGGGCCTGCCAAAAAGTCTGTAACCTCCTTGTTGGTTCTAGCTTATTCTTTTTATTTGTCATTCGCCTTTTTTTTCTTGTAAAATATTTGCGCAAGCAACACGTTTTGTTTTTAAAGTCATTGTTTCCATCGAAATGTCGTATTTTTTATGCGAGGATTAACTCTCCTTACGGTGTTTTCCTGAATAATTGGCGAATGGTAATGTAAAAAAAATATTAAAAGATAAAAACGTCGAAAAACACAATTTAAACATTACGTGTCCACTTTAAAATCTAGATCGTTGTGAGAAGAAATGAAAAGAGCATTTACACACTCTTTGAAACTTTCGTATTTGAAATAAATTTAAACTTGATAGCTTCATAGTAGCAATACCGCTTGCTAACCGTGAAGGAAAAAATTGTGAGGAAAACTGAGTGTTTGAGGTGTTTACTTTACTAACTTTTTCATCATTAGCAGCCTATATACGTCCCACTGTAGGGCACAGGCCTTCTCTCAGAGAGAGTGAGTATGGGCTTAATCACAACTTTTTAGTAAAAAAACATACATACATAAACACACGCCTGTATCCCAGAGGGATAGGCAGAGACCAGGCACTGCCACTTGCTACGATCCTGACAGATCACTTTCGCTTCCTCAACATTCATAAAGAAAAAACAACTTCAACAAAAATATGCATAAAAGGAAAAGTTCGATGATTTTCTCAGGGACCTCATAAACAGATTCTTGACTAAATTTGTATGGGGCCACTCTTGAAATACCTCCTTTTTAACAAAACAAAGTATCAATGAAATCGGACCATGTGGTAAAGAATTACTGCTGAACATACATACAAAAATATAGATACAGGAAAATTGAGAACCTCTTCTTTTTTGAAGTCGGTTAAAAAGGCTCTTGACGGACGGACTGACAAACGATTAAGTGATCTTAAAAATAATAAAATAATTTTTAAAATTCCTGGAAGTCACGTCAATACTTTATTGCGCCCATTTCCAGATCTCGAATAACACGTAAGCTACAGGTAATTCTCATTTCAAATGAAGTCGAAAACAAAACTTAAGTAAATAGAACCTATAAGCTCTTTGTCTATATAAGTAACAATCTGTTTTAAGAACCTATTTAGGCGCTAAAAGTTCCACCCATGCCGGGACATGAACCCGCGATATCTGGCTAACCGTAACAGCGCTCTTCTAACTGAACTAATGGGCAAGTGCAGGCATCAGCGAAATTTCGAACCTCTTTACAAACTTCTCTGTATTACGTACAGGCAGCGACATCTGGCAGAAGTAATTTACGTCACTTGCAGCCCCGAGTAACCCACTTTGCAGTTAGGTTTTAAATCGGTTTTTAGCCAGATGTCGCGGGTTCAAGTCCCGGCATGGGTGGAATTTTTAGCCTCTAAATAGGTTCTTAAAACTGTTCTCAGCACGGGTTAGTGCAACAAAAAGAATATAACAATCTGTTTGTTTTTATTATTTCTGTTTGCATCATACAATAAATTTTATCTTGCTTGAGAACTCCATAACAGCACCGTATCCTGACTTAATGACTTCCTCAATCTCCCTATAAATTTCCATTATGAAGGCAATAACAAAACGCAAGCCATCTGCATCTGAGTGTAACAGCGCACAGTAATTAAACGCAGAGCTCAGCAGAATGGAATAAAACAAAAGTATCAATCTTCTCATGAATGCCCGCGAAAATAAAGTTCGGGCAACTATTAAAAAATATATTCTTTAAGGCTGTGTAATCCAACATTACTCCTAAATCAGGTGTTTTAAGATAACATTTGACTCTCTCATGGTTTGTATTTAAAATCTAAAAAAAAACTTTTCAATATACTATCTAGGGGCGTCGGTCATTATTTTTATGATTCTTTAAACTTTGTAGCGTAAAAAAATTCCGACCATGTCTAAATTATGGTTCTCTGCCTTTTTGCAGAAACATTTTTGGCCGATTTTCATTTGGCAACTAACGTTTCGAAGAATATTATTTTGCGGAATAATCATTTGCCAACTTTTCTTATTATTTTTTTTATTTCCCAACCTCGCAGTTGCCAACTGTTTGTTTGGTTTGCTTTTTATAATGACATTTTTTCAAAATGCCAACTTTTAAGTAGCGTATGTTTTACTTAGCGTAATATTCATTCAGTTGTTTATTGTATACCAAATGTTGCATTAAGTTTCGTTAAGTAACTTATGTGAGTTTGAGCTATTAATAACCTAAAGGTTAGGAAAACCTAGTAAAATGGATAAAATTTTCCTAACCTAACCTAACCTATAGGTTTGCAAAACCATCTATTTACGAAAAGGGAACTATTTCACAGACGAAACGTTATTCATCTAATAGTTGTTTGGCCTAGTAAAAGATTTGAAAAATAATAAATACCCAAAACGTTTTGTTTCATTATAATAATCAGCTTAACAACAATCCTACCAAATGAAACGTTGCCATAAAAAAATTTGTAAATCGTTTGTTGTCAAAGTGAAAAATAGGTGAAATGTTGGTTGGCAAGTGATAATCAACGTAACAATTTTCTGCGAAAAGGCAGGATCCCCTAAATTATCACTATACATGGTTTTATTTGAGCTGTGCTGAGTTTTAGGCAATAAAAAATATACCAAAACGACTATCACTGAATGTGTTAGTGACGTCGGTCGTCGAAATTCTATTAATAGAGTGTGTATTTGTGTAACTTCAAAAATGCATACTTTGCCCCCAACTTTTCGCTGACGCAGCGCAACAAGTCGTATGTAAATGCGGCCGCTCGGAGAACCCACCTTAATGGTAAATTTTTTGCAATATGTTTTTGTTTTGACTATTGTTTTGTTTTGTTTAAGGCGCTGATACAGCCAATTGATATATTTGAGTCCTATTTAAGGAGCTCTATGAGGTTCAGTAGCACCTCTTCTCTCGGTTGATGGTCCTGAAAATCACAATTTTGATTGAAAAAATAGATAGACAGTTTTTTTTATTAAAACAAATTCCCACTTCACTGAGCTCTACTAAATCTCATGGAACCCGTTCATTTTTTTTTAAGTTGGCGCTTTGTAGTTAAGAAAAATATCTTAATCTTCAGTCTCAGTATATCGAAGTCTCAGAGAAACGTTACTGAATAAAAAAATAAAACTTTTTTTAAAATTTTCTTATTAGTTACCTGCGCTGGTGCACCCTGTATTGAAGACAAGTAGGTAAATCTCTCCTAAAAATTAACCAAACATTGTCGATATCATCGAATCTAACTCAACTCCAAGTTCTTCTGTCACATTTGTTCAGTGGCCAGCAGGCATCGAACCCGCGTCCGAGTGCAGGGCAACGTAACGGTCGACCACTTCCAGGTTCACTCGAGTGCGGTGTAGGAACTAGATGCTAAATGCTGAGTGTATGCGACTCGCGTGCACAGAGATGAGTTCAAATACACAAGTATGCAGGACAGAAAGTTTCACTCATTGGATTTCTAATTCTATGTCTGGATAGCCGCTACACAGTGTGTTCTGAGACCCGATTTTCGGACGTGTTTTTATTGCATAATGGCTTTATCATTTCAAATAGTACACGAGAATATCCGAGTGCCAAATATGTTCAGTTAAGAAGATGTACTTGAAAATCGGACTTTTTTCTTTCCGGGAAACAAAAAATATATTTCTTGGTAAGTTGAAAAATTTATTTGTGTTCCTAGAGCACTCACAAAACCATATTTTTACGTGCAAATATAAACTTCATACCATCCCTAGAATTCCAGTGACTCAGGTTTTTAGTTTTGTATTTTTTTCTCGAAACCGCATCTTACTACTGTAGTGGTAGGATGCGGGTAAACACTTAAATATTACATATTCCTTCTAATAACGTCACGATTTTTTTCCCTCCCGAATACCGTGAGATCTACAAATTACGAGCAATTTAGTGCTTTTCTGTCGCTTTGTCAACCAACAGAAAAGCACTAACTGCGTGTTATTTGGCCAATAACACGCAGTTAGTGCGGTCGAGTTTAAGTAACTAGCTAGGTGGAGTTTCTTTGTTAGCTTCTTCTCCACATAATCCATTAATTGTGAAACTAACAACTTTGACGTTCATTAAGTAAACATTCTGTTTTTACAATGAATAAAAATATTTGAATTTGAATTTGAATTTGGTCAAATCGTATGTACCAAAACCCCCATAAGGTTCTACTTGTCAGTACGAAAAAGTTTTACTATTGGGAAATCTTTGAGATCGGACTCAAATATATTAACAGCAGTTCCATATATCTTGTTTAACTTCCACACAACACAATCACCAATCCTGGTCCCAAACTAGCATACTTTGTGCTGTGGTAACCCATCAACGAAAGTTTTTTTTTTTGCAACAGAAATTCCCTTTTGACAGAATCAACAACCTAAACGATGATGGGTACAGTTGGCAGCACATCAATCTTTACAATTCAGTTGCAAAGTCACGCGTAATGTAACCGAGTAGAGTGCACGGATGTGAAGCTTGAAGTGCTTTCGACATGCCGCATTACCATAAAACGCATACCGGACCGCCAATTACAAAATTATACGAAAAAGTGGTCAATTTCGCGTCGTAATAATATTGAGGACATTAAGGCAGCTGTCGGGATCCTGTAATCACTATCATCAAGCCTGCTTATGGGTTGGAGCCTCCGGGAGAGGGGAACGACGCATAAGTGTAGGAGAAGTGCTTGAATTTCAAATTTTGAGCGAATTTCTAGTCCGATAAAAGTTATTTCATACAGTACCAAATGTCGCTATTCGACGTCGGACAAAGGTCGATGCTATTGGTGACCGAATTAAGAGTTTCAATTGGTGATGGGCAGGACATCTGGCGAGGCAGGAAGGTGGCAGGTGGACCAGGGCGGTAACGGAGTGGCGGTCAGTGGGTAGACCAACAGCCCGATGGTCGGACGATGTGGGCAGGTCGGCAGAGGGCCCGTGGATACGAATGGCGATAGACCGCCAAAGATGGCGCGATGGGGAAATCTTATACCCAGTAGTGGGCAGATGATGATGATAATAATGAAATGTTATTCAGCTAGAGATGAGCCGGCGATAATACATTTACTTTATTCCATTCAGTTATTCACCGTAGTCAAAAAAAAAATCCCTGTCCATAAAAGAAGGATCTCTCGTAAACATAGCTTTTAATGATAAAGCCGCCGTATCTAATCTTGAGATCCATTTGAGTTTGTCTAATCTAATGAATTGGTTCGGAGAGCATTTATCTTAAATGATACTAAAAATATGCTTATTGTGCAATAAAGAATTTTCTTATCTAATATTCAGCAATGTCTAAAGCTGAATCAAGCGCTAAGCATCGCTACTTACCTGCCCACAAGTCCTTGACATTAATAGATCATCTGTTTATAATGTGACCACTTCAACGAGACCTATCCGTCTCCAGGACGTGACACTTTTTCGACTCGTCAAAGCTTCAATAAGGGGGTTGTCAGGGTTCTTGTAAAATTGGTCAGTATGTTCTAGCGGCGCTTAACGTAATGTCTTTGACATTAAAGCAGAAGATACCTGTTTGGTTTAGAGGGTGAATAAGGACTTAAAGTCTATGGAGATTAAATATTGGTAAAGCTAACGATCAGATTCTTGAAGTGGAGTCGAAGAGTAAAGAAACTAAATTGTTGTTTTGAACAAAAATATAAAATGATTGTGAGCCTGCTGAAGCTGATGTAACATTTATTAAAATTAAATCACAAAATCTTTCTCCAGTTTTTTGGGTACCGTAAAACGGATGATTAGAAACTGGAGTATTGTGGCGAGCACATGTCAACTCTGCACGCGCACTATAGACTCCAGCATTCCTGCATCGCGCAAGCAAAATGTTTCACATGACATACCATAAATACAACGTCCGACGAACATTAGTCGGACCGGCCGTCCCTAGGCATACGATCTGCCTGGCGGGAAATTTCCCTTTATAGTGGAAGAGCACGATCACCCGCTCATCCCTACAGTATGAATAGAACCAAAAAGTGGAAGAAGGTTTTTTTGTCACCGATTTCCTACTGAGCTTTCAACTAAAGCGATGTCTATTGTCAGATATGTCGATCAGATCCTGAGACGTTGCTGAACTGAACTTACAACTATAGCGGTGACAAAAAACCTTTTCCACTGTTTGTGTCTATTCATACTCCAGTTTCTAACCACCACTTTTCACTGTATTGGTAATACATACCTATATCTAATATATAATAATCTCATGTCTTTGTTATTGAACTCCTCCGAAACGTGGTCAGCGATTTTTATGATTTTTTTTGTGTCATTTGGCAGGTCTGTGAATAGGTTGTAGGCTAAGTAATATGGCAAAATAATGTTTGCCGAGTCACCTAGTAATTATATGGAATAAGTGGGTATATAAATCAAGACAGTCTCTAAGGATGTGTAAATGCCAGGGTAAAATAAATAAAAGAGGTTCACCTTGTCGTCTTGGCATTTTAAGCTTAAAATTATGAAGATGTCTAGAAACCTAGAAATCTAGAATGCAGAATAACACACCTATTATATTTCTGGTTGCCTAGCTTACAAAGTCACCGTACAAGACCGGGTATCATTAAAATTATAAGAGCATGAAATAGGTAGGAAAAATCCAAAGAGCTATTGAATAGGTCAGTAAGGTTATTAAAGCACTGGATTTACAAAGGTTGCTTAAAAATCAAGGTCTTCAAATTCCATAGGGTGAAATGAAACTAGTTAGCACATTTAACGTCTTCAACTTTAAATCATTGAATATAAACCACGAAAAAACACATAGACCGCAACTCCTCTCAGGTTTGAATTTTAACCAAAGTAAAGAGTGTCCCACGTCGCCGATAGAGGCGTGACAATCGCCCGGAAGGCTCCAGAGCGAGTATTCAGTTTAAATCACGGATCGCTAACAGGCAAGCGATGACCTTCGCAGGGCGGCTGGCAAGAGTTGGATGAGAGTAGCCGAGGACCGTGCTCAGTGGCGTGCTATAGGAGAGGCCTATGTCCAGCAGTGGACAAGCATAGGCTGATGATGATGATAACAGGCTGAATAAACTTTTATCGTCTAAAATACGCGAATCCTTCCAAGATGTGTTGTGTGGAAGAAAATAAATTTAAAGCGAATTTAAAACTCCTATTACAGTACGAAACATTCTGTCACGCTCTTTTCTGAGAAATTCGAAGAGACAGCACTACAGTTAAGTATGTACTTAACGAAATTTTCGATTCAGAAACTCGCCATTAATGAAAAAACTTAGACTTATATACCTACTTCTAAATAAACTGCAGGTACCAAATGAACCTAATATAATATACTGGGTCACCTATAATCATAAGCAGCCTATATGCGTCCCACTGTAGGGCACTGCAGGCCTTCTCTCAGAGTGAGAGTATGGACTTAATCGCCACGCGTGCCCACCGCGGATTGGCGATTTCAAGCGCTGAGGTATGCGAATGTCTCAGATACTCAGGTTTCCTCACGATGTTTTCCTTTAACGTTAGCGAGTGGTATTGCTACTATAACTTCACAAATCTACATAACTTAGATAACAAAGTCATAGGTACATGCCCGCACTGGGAATCGAACCTGGGGTCTCTCGCTTCCGAGTCAAATGTTCTACCCACTAGGCTACCACCGGTCTTTCAACTATATCAAGAACTCAAGTTTATTAAATAAAACAACTTTTGTTCTAGGACATCTGTTTTTTTTTTTTGTAAATTTATTCCATTTTCCAATAAACGAGTAAATATCCGTGCAAATTCAGTTTTTGTTCAATACATTTTGTTGTGTGGTTTTACGGTTTTTCTGCTGTGCTTCGATAGAATATAATGTTTAAAGCTAAATGTGTTGAATAGAACGATCATTCTTCTTTATAGAACGACTAGCTGACTTGGAAAATATTTTTTTGCCATATGAATTGGCGGCCTATTCTCAGACTTACCAAATATACACAAAAAAATTTTAACAAAAATCGGTGAAGCCCGTTTCGGAGGAGTTCGATAACAAACACTGTGACACGAGATTTTTATGTATTAGATATAGGCGCACAAAGTGAAAATTTAATAAAATTATGCAAACTCCGATATAAGAGAAAAAATTCATAGAAAAAGTGCTCTCGGAATTGCATTTATGAGTCAATCTCGTTTATTCTCAGCATCTGCTTACGCACTCCTCAGTTAATACGAGTACTTTATTTTGCCCTTCGCCGAAAAACCATTATTTTATCTTTTCTCTGATAGTTAATTTGTTAATGTTTGAATAATTGAAATAACGTTGATGTTGTGGAAATACCTTGCATTCTAATAGTAGTTTATGTGATTGTCACATAATGAGGGTTATTAAAACACGAGCGAGATTTTAAAAAACGAGCCTTGGCGAGTTTTTTAATAGCATTCGCGAGTGTTTTAATACCAAGTTATGTGCAGTCTCATACACTACTTTATCTAGACTCATGTCTTAATCTTCAAAGTAAGGAATCAAAGGAAAACACGTTTGACAAGCTTTGTACTATACATAAATCTACGGTTATTAACTAAACTTTCTTTTGATGCTTTTTCAAAAATATCGGGTGGAGTTAAGTTCTCAAAATTATTGCTGTCATTTTCAGATTCAGACATTTTTAATCCAATAAATGACATTTTTGAAACAAAATGGCGCAATTTCGACAAAAGTATCTTGACATTCAATAGTCTGCACTCAGTTTTGCGCGCGCAATTTTAGGTATTTTTAGTTGCACTTTTGGTACCACGAAAATGAAATTAGGTTTTTTATAGAGTCAACTTTTGACATTAAAAAAAAACTTAAGTTTTGTTCCGTGATCACAGCAACACTTAAAAAAAAATAACTGTAACATAAAGTGAAAAATCTGACCTTTAATGTAACTTTATATTACTTTTTTTTATTTTCTTCAAAGTTAGGTATTGTTTAAAGCCTGTCAATATGTGTTTACCTTTGAATTCTTAATTGGAAGTTTATGATATGAGTGTAGATAAAGTTTTTTTTTTACAAATCAGAAATAATCGGAATCGAACATCGATTTATAAATTCGATCCGATCCGATTCTGCTGCGTTACGCAAGTGAGCCACTAACATCCGCTAATCGATCTACTTACATTTGTAAGTCTATTATGCAACACTTATCTTGTTATCTTTTTGTACATTGAGTTCGTTTTTAACGGCATTTTTTTTTGTAAATATGAATTACGACGTTTTTTAATAAAAAAAATTTATATGTTGGCGGTTTTCACCAAATGCTATTTCTCACGGTCCTTTGCCATCCGCAACTACGGACCTTCCGTTAACTCAACAACCCAGCATTGGGCAGATATTGATTATGGTGAAAATTATATTACCCGTGAAATATTTTCTGGAAAATGAATAGGAAATATTTTTTTTGTTGAGGAAGCGAAAGTCACGATAATGGCAAGTGGCAGTCTCTGGCCTTTGCCTACCTCTGGGAGACAGGCGTGAGTTTATGTATGTATGTTTATGTTTCAGGGCAGTTTTGGCTTTGATAGACTACTTATCTGTCAAAAAGTTACATTCTTGTCACATGATCAGTGTGTTTTGATTAGATGCTAAAATTATCTCTAGGCAACCTTGTTTAACTAAACATGCACGTTAAATACATGACGAAGCACTTCGCTTGGAAAAATTGAAAGTGCGCGCGTTGATGTCTTTTGTACGAAGCTTTTTTGGGCTAAATTCGGTCAATAGTTAAGGAGCAAATTAAAGTTTATGATGCACTTAAAACAGTCTACATTTTTTATTAATGCCACTAGTATTCAAGTATAGTGTCGGTGGAATGGAAATATTTGGAACTGCATTATTCTTAGCTTGTACAAACCCGGACTTGAATATATAAATGGATGAAAACATAATATAAATGTGCAACATTTTCTTTCGTGTTGCGTTTGTACGTGGTTTTCAGTATTACGCCGTTAAATAATTATTGTATTATCTTCCTATCTATTTAATAAATGTTTATTACGGATATAGTTTTGGAATACTATATACTATACGTAGAACTACATAACAGCGGTGGTAGCCAAGTGCGTAGAACATCGGAAGCGAGAGACCCAGGTTCGATTTCCAGTGCGGACATGTACTTACAAGTATTTTGCCAAACGTGTTCTATGGTTTACCAACTTAATTATGAACCGATTGTTTGTAATTCTTTGTAAGGTTATTAACTTGATTATGTACCTACCGTATGTAGTTCTTTATAATGTTGTCAAATAAAGTTTATTCTTATTATTTTTCTTACTTCTTATTTGTCTTCTATGTTATGTACATTTGTGAAGTTATAGTAGCAATACCACTCGCTAACGGTGAAGGAAAAGATCGTGTCTGAGCTATTAGCGCTTGAAATCGCCCATCCGCGGTGGGCACGCGTGGTGATTAAGCCCATACTCTCTCCCTGAGAGAAGGCCTGTGCCCTACAGCGGGAAGTATATGGGCAGCTTATGTATAGAACTACATACTTCCTGAAAGGATCCGGTAAATTTAAAGAACAGTATTATTGCGTTGTCGTCGGCGAACTTGTATAACACAGTTTTGAAACAATACTGGTCTTTGAATAGAACCAATTTCCATTGAATGTTAACTCAATTGACCAAATCGTACCTCATTAAACGGCCCAAGTAAGCTTGAAGTTACCAAATTCACCGAAACCCAATGAGCAACGTTACCCGAACTGTAGACAGAGGAAATATTCTTTATTGTGTACCAAGTATTACGCGAACTTACATTACACTGTACTTCACAACATTACACACAAGCGTACATATATAAACTCACGCCTGTGCACCGGAGTGGCAGGCAAAGACCGGAGTGCCACTTTCGTCTTCCGCGTCATCAACATTTATTTATTTATTAATACCTTTATTGCACTTAAACTAAATGTACATTACGACGGACTTAATGCGATAAGCATTTTATACCAGTTAACCGCAGGAGGTGGAAAAACATTGGTATGGGTGCAAAAAAATCATTAGCCGCTGCACTCGCTGCATGCGAAAACAGCGGTTTCGGGTACTTTTTGTCTCGCCTTTCGCTAATACATCCACTATTTAACATTACATGAGGTATAAAAAAACCGGCCAAGTTCGAGTCGGACTTGCGCTCCGAGAGTTCCGTACTCGTGCTGGCCGGCTTTTATTATTTGTCATTAGAATATATAATTCCCACCATCACGCCAAGTTTGATGTCTGTATGTATTACCGTTTTTACGGTAGAGCATTAACAAAAAACCGGCAAAGTGCGAGTCGGACTCGCGCACGAAGGGTTCCCTACCATTATTTATACAAAATTAGACAAAGATCGAATTTGAGACCAGCGCAATCTATAGAAACCAACAAGAAGCGTTTGAACACACACACCATCTAAGCTTCAATAGCACAACAAAACATTTCACGTGATCCAACCATCAATCTGTATCCTTAATAATATTATAAACGCGAAAGTTTGTATGTATGGATGGATGTATGTACTATTTCACGCAAAAACGGCTGAACGGATCAGGATGAAATGTCGCATACAGATAGATTATAGTCTGGATTAGCACATAGGCTATTTTTTATACCGGAAAAATACATATCAAAATTACCACGCGAACAAAGTCGCGGGCAACAGCTAGTTGTACTATATTAATGAATACTATATATTCATTAATAGAATCGAAGCCCGAGAGACTTGGCGATACAGGAAAGAGGACCATGCCCAGCAGTGGGCTCTAATCACAAACTGGGTTATCATCAGGTTATAGGCCGTACTCCATCTTTCGCGGTCTGGCGCCATTCGTATTTATGAACAGATGTGAATGAGAAACCCGCGAAACTGAATCAGAAAGATCCGCAGCAGGCCCAAGGTTGAGAATAATCTCGCATACTTCCGATGACCCAAATATCGATGTACCGTTGCGTCCTTCGCACCAGCGCGGTGCCGACGTCTAGTAAGTAGCTGGCCGGTGGCCCTGAGAGGCGCGGCGCGCTCGGAATTCGAACTAACTTGAATGACATTATTTGACTCATGAATCGTGAAAAGATACGACGAGAAAGCTCTATTGATTTTTAACACGACTAATTTTCATCAGGGTGTCATCTGTAAACAAATTGAAGTGTCATTCACCTACATTTTTATAGTTTGTAAGCTAATTTTAGTGTCTTCCACCTACAAAGACATGACTTAGAGTTGGCTTTAAATAAGTTAGAGGTTTAAACAAACCTATTAGCTTTATATAGATAGATAATACTTTACTGTACATAAAAAAGGAAATTATTAAGAAAAACAAGAAGAAATATATTTTTCTCAAACATTCTTGGAAATTTGAGCATTATTTCGACAACCTTCTTCGAGATAAATCGAAATTGCTGTACTGGCCAATTACACGCGAGCAGCGGCCGGAAAAAGTTCTGTGAAAATTCATAACTGTCGTGTTTTGCGGCCAAATAAATTACATGCTAAATATCTGTCGTATTATTTAAAAATGGAAGACAACCAAAGAGGTAACTTATCACAGGTTTTATTTAAATTTCGAACTGGCTTGCGATAGAAAGCATGATATACCTATTGAAAAAAAAGAACACTTTAACGCGGCAAAAATTATTGTTGTTCGTTCGTGGTTCATTTGATTTTAAAAGTTTATTGAATTTTTCAAATAAAAACTTCTGCCTGTTTGAGAAAAATCATATACAAGCCTTGGCCACAACTAGGCATTGATGGACTCACGTATGTGTGCCTCGGCTTCGCCTCGGCCCACGTTACCACGTTCGTCCATCAATGCCTCTTTTGCTGGCTGCTGCAGTAAAGTACTATATTTGCTACAACAGTCATACAGACAAAGGTATACTGAAAAAAAAACGTATTGCTTCTAAAAAAATATAGACAGACATTAAAAGCAGTGTTTTATATATATCGTAGCAATTGGCAAACCTTGGTATATGCGTATGCGCGGATATGAGTTTATTTAATGTAATAGTATGTAGTTTTCCCTTCATGGTTAAGGAAAACAATGAGGGAGGCCTTTGTCCTGCAGTGGGCGTAAAATGGCTGATGATGATGATGATGATGATATGTAGTCTTCATCTCTTTACATCTACATCTATACTTCTACACTAAGATTATAAAGAGGAAAAGTTTGTGTGTAAAGGGTAATCTCCGGAAGTACTGATCTGATTTTAAAAACCTATTTAGAGGCTAAAATTGGACCATCAGGTTGGGCATAGGCTATAGGTTAACCCGTTTACCTCGCGAACGTAGTGCCCAAAAAATTCAAACAAAACTAACTGGTAAACTTAGAAAATTACAGGTAAGTAAATTCGGAACAATAATGTACAGTTTAGTGGCTAAGAAAATTTTCGTTCGGAAACAATATAGTAGACATGGCGTAGAATGCCAGTTAATTTCTGAACAGCTTTCGACTAACACTTGAAGAGTTCGGTACAATTTGTGACTCCGTTGATGTACAGTTAATGACCGGTTCTGACACTATTGCAGACCACTGAACTATGACCATCACTTTTGTAGAACTTGTTTCAAACAACAGACCATTCGGCACTGGTCTTAAAATCCGGTAGTTACTCGCCTTGTTTTTCTGGCCACTTTTGTTTCGGTACATTTTGGATGTCTTTTTAGGCCACCACAAGAGCTCGACCAATATTCCAGTGATATGATCTCTGATTAAATATGCATAAGTACAAGCGCAGAGGTCACGGGAACGTGGTTATTGCATTCAGTGGACGGTACAGTTAGCAAGAAACCGGATTGAATTAAAAACTGATTAACTTCCTCAATGCAATAGGTAGCTGTTTTTGTCGTAAAAAACGTGCTATTGAACGATATTTGGGGCAGCTGGTTTTTTGGGTTCCATTCCCGAACAGTCTAATGCCCGGCACATAACTTGAACAGAAATCCGCGCAGCCGGGATGAGCTGACACGTAAGAAATATTTTTTTTGTTAATTTTACTACACTAACCCCCGGTTTCTCGTTCACTAAGAAGCTGTTAATCTACTGTTAACAGCTGTCAGTGGTCTTTTTGTGGTTTGGTCAATTGACAGCTTTTAACAGTAGATTAACAGCGTGTTTGTGTACGAAAAACTGGGGGTAAAGTTCTTAAAATTCCCGCATCCCTCGTCAATGAGACCCGAAATACGTCCATACCAAATCAAAGTAATTTGATCAAGTTATTGGTCGGGCACTATACCAACGCTATTTCTGCAACAGCCTACGCTGTCCCTCTGAAGGTATATCTGTCTTCTTACGTTTGAAGGGCTGTATTATGAATAGTACTTAATATATTATTTTGAAGTTAAAGAAATGCATGTATTTTATGTTGTTAGCGTTATCGTGGCATATTTTTTTGTAATTATGAACTGCCTAATTGTGCAGATCTGTTATTGGCCTTGTGAACCGTATCTTTATTATTGTGTTCAAATTATTGGTTTCCGCTGTTGATGTCCGTAATAAAATAAATAAATAGGCAAACAGTTGAAATCAGTTCTGGTGTTATTGTGCCAGAGTAGCCAACAAATAATAAAATCAACGAAATTAGGAAGAGTTTCTCCCAATACAAGAAGCGTGATTTTTGAAATGGTGCCAATGGGACTCTCTGATTGCCGAATAAATAATTTCATTGTCTTTACTTGGTCTCTTTAGTGCCTTCCCTCCTGCTTCCCACAAAATAAAATATATATTTAAAGAGGGCTCCCATACAACAAACGTGATATTTTTGCCGTTTTTTGCTCGATATTAATAACGGCAACAGGTAGGCGCTGGAAATATTCAAATGTTGCATAGATAATTGTACGAAACCCTTTGTACGGAGTCCGACTCGCACTTGGCCGGTTTTTTCCTGCACAGTTAGCAAGTGATAACGCTTATATTATTGATTGTTTATATTTTTCTTCACTAGCAGCGAAGTGAAGATGAAACGAAAGAGTTCTGCCAGGATCATGGTAAGTGGCTAACCGTGGTCTCTGCCTACCCCTCCGGTATACAGGCGTGCGTTTATGCAATGTAATGTGAATAGCAGCAAGAATGTGTTGCTCATAGAAAACGGACAACCCCGTAGAATGTTTTTAGAAGGAGAAGCGACTTTACCTAAGCACGGCAGTACCGCTACTCGTTAGCGGAGAACCGAGTCTATTTATTTTGTCTACGTTTGTTTGAATGTCGGAGTGCGCTTCGGTGTAGCAGGGAAGTATGACGTGAGAAACACTGCTATACCGTTAAGCTCTGGCAGTGATTTGGGACAGAAGAAAATGGACTCGGATAGGAACATAAAAGTTTGCTGAAAATCACCCGAACTAGGGCGGTCTCTTACGGGTATCGAAGATACACGTCATAGATAAACACATAACATAAACTCACACCTGTATCCTAGAGGGTTAGGCAGAGACCAGGGACTGCCACTTGCCACGATCCTGACAGATCACTTTCGGTTCATCAACATTCATTAGTCGTTGCATGTACGCACGCCGGTTTCGGGTACTTTGGTAGATAAAGCGAAGGAGAAAAAGTTTTTATTAATAAGAAGGTTATCAAAAGCTAAAAATTTTCCCGATATAGGACTGGCAACGTTCACTCATATTTTGAATAACACAACCCTAACTTACTCACCTTGGTACCCTATGCTCTAGGGTCACCTACCCCTGGCCCACAGACTGTTCCTCCTAACACCTCATCGCCTACGGTTGAATGACCGTTCAACTCTAATCCGACGCCCATCAGTTTTATATCATAGAAGTATAATAAGTACTCCCAGATTGCGCTTTCACATGTAACCGAGCCTGCTTTCATCGTAGCTCAACCAAGTACCGGTGACTCTCGTGTCGGATTAAATGCTACGAATTCGAGGACCACCAGTGGCGGAATTAGCTAACTCAGGTAGTGGGAAGTCAATGGTTGTCATTCCACACGTGTTTGCCTTGACTGCTAATCGATGTCGGGGTAAGTGGTGTTATATAATAGAGCCTGGTTGCAGTTGTTATTAGTACCTAACGTTGATTTTTGGTCACGCCTAGCCTTGTTATCAAAATCTAGTAATAATAAATTAGAAGAAGAAAAAAACATTTTCAACACACTTGCTCATAAAATGGATCCAATTTCAACGCAATTAGGCACAAAATGGTACCTGTAATCAAACTGTGACTTTTTCATTGCTATTATTCAATTCACAAGTGAGTTATAGGGTTTTTTATTTTATTGGTTGAGTTGCCTTGTTTTTAAAAAAAGTTTCGATCCAAAAAAGATCGTCTTCAATTGTATAAATAAATTAACGTACGTACCTACCTATTGCTTGCTCATTTCATGCAACTTTTTAATAAATAAAACTTTGACTCAAATATAACTTTTGTTTTCTCTGTAATAAAGAAAACTTTGAATTTCCTATTTTGTACGTCGCTAAAACGCTATCCGTGAAAAGCCAAAAAAAGAAACCTCATTCTTTTAGTCTATGGCCGATCGCCATTGTTAGATGCGGGCACATAGGAAAACTGATTATTTTTTCCCGCCATTGCGAAAAATTTTTCACAAGAAATAGAAATAGAAATAGAAATAGAAATAGAAAATGTTTATTTGTCTTCAATATAACTCGTTTTCACTGTTGAAATTATAGTTATTTATTAATTAAAATGTCCTCGGCTACTCTCATCCAGCTCTTGCCAGCCGCCCTGCGGAGATCATCGCCCCACCGAGTCTGAGGACGTCTCACACTACGTTTACCGATCCACGGTCTCCACTCAAGAACTCGTCTACCCCATCGGTTATCAGTTCTTCGGGTGATGTGTGCTCAGTGCCGTGCAATAGGAGAGGCCTATGTTCAGCAGTGGACAAGCATAGGATGAATTAAAATGTCTACAAGTACTATTTATGAAGAAAATGATATTTAGTATTATTTTCTTCACAAGTGTGTTGAAAAACGTCGTATGATACACGTGTGTTTTGATAATTACCGTCTTCGGCTCTCTTAAGACCCTCACCTAACGGCTCGGGTCTCAATGGCGCCTCAGCGGTAATCACCAACATTAGACACTTGCACCATAATGTACTATTATTATAAAAAACAGCACATACACCACAGTAACAAAACAATCCAAAAAAATATTACTACCTACATAAAAATTATAAAAAAGAAAGGAAAACGAAAGGTCACGGCGTGTCACTGTTGCTATAAATGGCAACTGACTTAGCAGTATGCTGAGGGTCAAGCCTTCAGCGCTGATTTTGAGCATTAATCTCAGTAGTGGTGGGTTTGATTCTAGCGGGTAGCTACAGTACATTGTTTTGTAATGTTAAGTACACTTATATTAAAGACTTAAGACCGGCGTGTGCGCATGCAGCTACTGATGTATGTTGATGAAGCAAAAGAGGTTTATTAGGACCGTCGCCAAATACCAATGGTCAATGGTTTTTGCCTACCCCTCCGTGACACAAGCGTAATGTATTAGGACCGTGGCCGATGGTCACTGGTCTCTGCCTACCCCTCCTTGATACAAGCGTATTGTTTTAGGACCTTGGCCAATGGTCACTGGTCCCTGTCTACCCCTCCGTGATACAAGCGTGTTGTTTATGCATGTACCTATAAATTTTCCAGATTTACAGACATCTAACTTTTTCTGATAAGACTTTTGGACTAAGCAGGCCAGTACAAATAACTTCGCAACTAACGCAAGGTTCCAAATAGCGTCTATTAGGGCTTTAGCAGTTGCAGAAGAGCTGCATAGCGCGCTATGCAGCTACAAGTGTTAGCTTTCTCCTTTAGTGCCCATAAGGCGCTCTCTTAGGACCTTAGCAGTTAGAGAAGGGTGGCATAGAGCGATGTGCAGCTGCAGCCGGAGTAAGAATAGCGTCACTCCATTTCCTTCCGTGAATGTCGTAGAAGGTGACTAATTACCAGGAGACGGGCAACAACGTATTCCTGAGATTCCAACCCGTCTGCCAAGCGTGGCGATTATAGCGAAGACCATGTTCGAAGCTCGGAAAACCATGAGGGAGGCCTATGTGCTGCAGTGGGTGTCAAATGGCTGATGATGCTGATGATTATTATGGGCGAATTAAAAATGGAAATGTTAAGGTTGTCCAGATGTCCTATATACTCTGTTTCCACTTTCAAAGGTGGGCATAGTAGCCAAGGAATATTTATTTAAATTAAAGGAATTAAGAATCACTCTTATTAATAAATGTTCTTTTATTGCGAACCCATAAAGAAACACACATTAGTTTAATGAATGCAGCCTCATTTCTCCGAAATTACATGCCACTTAGCTTTAATGAAGAATGGGTAGGTACTTGATAATAACATTAATATAATTTAGGAAGCTGTAAGTAAAGCATGAATTCACAAACATTGCTTGCCATCAACTCTACTCTTCTGTCCGTGTACAGGGTGGCACGAAATCCCCATAAAAGTGCGAAAGAAGTTGCGCGATTACGTAGTATTTACTATGGTAAATACTACGAAATCGCGATAAGTTTAGAGTTCTTCCATACTAAATTTATGACATTAAAATGTATGTTTTCGCGATCTCAAAGTATTCCCATAACTTGGCATAACTTAATTAAATTTTTCCCAGTAGTTGTTCGTATACATAATACAATTTTAGAATGTATATGGAAATTGGTACACCATAATAATAGTGTAGCGAATCTATCATCACCAGAGCTGCGTGGTTCATTTTCACCAAATTTAAGATTACATTCTTGTAAATTGACAGTTTTTTATTTTTAATTTCATTGTCTGCAACATTCTAAATTTGGTTTACTATGACAATATTTATTCAAAGTTGGAAGGAAATTCAATGTTACCCAACTTGACTGTACAGAAAACGTCAATAGAATTCATGCCATAATTGGCAAAAAAATGTCAACAGTGTTTCAATTTTCAAAAATTACATTTAATAAAAAGTCAATCTAATTGATTGATTGACTTAATAAATTAAAGATGTTATTACGTAATTAATACAATACAATTAATACAATTTCGATTTCGTTAAACGCTCGGTTCGCTCCCGAAATACTTTTACATTAGAAACTTACAAAAACAATACCTCTTACTTCAATTCCATAACAAGAATGTGTCGCTCATGTAATGAAATAACAAAAATCAATAACAATATATACATATTTAATCCGCGTATAGGATTGTTAAAGTCGGAATTTCGGAAGAGTTTATCCAGCCCGAAAAAATAGCCGCCTCCTTCTTCTTATCTTCTTTTTAATAATTATTTTGTTTGTTTAGTTTCTGGCTCGATTGAGCTTGATCAAACCTTGATTGAATATAAAAATACACAATAGTATGTTAGCTGAGTAACTCGTCCAAGTTTGATTTCGTAAACTGTGATCATGCTGTGTACACATGTGTTGGAGATTAGTTTGGATCTTACATAGTAATTGAGGTTATTTTGATGATTTACTGGCTAATATCTGTTTTGTGTGGCTAATAAATAAATAAAATAAAAATTAGCTAACCTAACAACATCTTATAGTGACATATTCATATTAAAAAATCTTTTGTTTTAAATAAATAGATTGACTTTGCAATCGCACTAAACAATCCAATTTAATATAATATGTATTACTTGTGAGATACATTGTACTTTCATGCGATTGCCAAGTCAATTGTTGTTAGGTTAACTAATTACGTAATAACTTAAGACATGAGGACCCTTAAGTAAGGACTGAATAAATTAACCGACTTGGTATTACATGGATCTCACAACTTTTTACGGTTGAAGAACTGAGTTGCGAGACTTGGTTTAGTTGCTTTTTAGGGTTCCGTACCCGAAGGGTGCCAAATGGGACCCTATTACTAAGACTTCACTGTCCGTCTGTCTGTCTGTCACCGGGCTGTATCTTATGAACCGTGATAGCTAGGCAGTCGAAATTTTCACAGATGATGTATTTCTGTTGCCGCTATAACAAAAAATACTAAAAACAGAATAAAATAAACGTTTAAGGGGGGCTCCCATACAACAAACGTTGTCTAAAGTAAGCGCTCGCGATCTAGCGGCCATCTATGTAACCTTCATAGCGCTGATGTCATGTCGTTAAATGTCAATGTTAAACGCTTCTTGTTGGTTTCTATAGATGGCGTTGTTCTCAAATTCGATCTTTGTCTAATGTTGTATAGATAATACTACGGAACCCTTCTTGCGCGAGTCTGACTTGCACCCTTCGCCACCAATAGGTCACGACTTAGACAAGTAAGTACTACTTATCTTTAGTGACACTTTACCAAGTCTTTAAAAATGGGTAGTGACTTTGCCCTTCGGACTTCCACTAGCAAGGCATTCCGAAGTCGAATGGACTGAACGGTGAAGAATGAGCCATAGAAATTAATGCGGTGAGGTGGGACCAAGGATGTTTTTGGGTGGGACCTTACGGAGCAGTGTTTGGGATGAGCGTAACCTGCTGTCAGTTGTTTTTCTGTATACGCATTAGCCAGCTGACAGATGTTAACAGTAGATTAACATATCGCTAGCGTACGAGAAACCGGGACTATGCGGAAATCCCAGGTTGCCTAATAAGTACCCTATTCTTGCCATCACATCACTAACTTGAATCAAATCGTCTTCTGTGACCGACGTTTGCGAATTAAAAGAAACTCAGCGCGGCGGGCCGTGCTAATCGGACCGTGAAATAATACTACAAGCGCTTCGGATTCCGTGCATCTCTTACAAGATTTTACTTTCCTATTTTGTCTCTTTTGCTTGGCATAAAGCTAAACTATTTAATCTCAAGCAGTGATCGGAGTTCACGACAGGGGAGAATGCGCTTTAATTCACGAGGCAGACGAGCTATATCACGTTTGATATTCGACGGTATGTAAGATTTAAGATGCACTTCATTGTCTTCGATGTACATGGCTTAATTCGCGCACAAAAGTGCAGAAAGATTATTTGCCTATGTTGTGAGATTCTCATGTTTATCGGTTCTATCTATCCACGAATTGGTATCGAAACGATTTTCAGGTTTACATAAATAAACTCACGTGTGTATAAGGCTAGACAGAGGCAAGGAGGCCGAGTCTCTTATACATAGTTGTTGAACAGAGTGATAGTATGTCGGTAATAGTTGTTTTATTAAATTAACCGATCGCATTCCAATGCTATAATGCATGTATCTTAACTCGGCGGCTCACGCAATTCGATCTCCTTCGTGATATTTGGCTATTTGCGCGGGTTATACCATTGGAATGACATTGTAATGCTGCTTAGCAGACTACGAAACAGCCTCAAATAACATCTGTTGTCTAAAATAATTCTATTGAACAACTATGTTTGTATTCTAGGCGTAACCTCTACAGGTCAGATAGAGGTGAAAGGCAATCATGTCTTAACAAAAAAAAATCAGTTCAATTGATTAAGAACCCATCGGTTTGCCACTGGCTTACAACTTTGGGCTCCGTTTATCGCACCTTCCAAGTCACGTTTGGAAAACCAATCCATGCCAATTAGTTGCTTTAATTGTAAGATATTAAGGCATTCTATCGGCGCTTCGATTTCATAACCTCGACACGATTTCAGAACGTACCCGCGGCTGCACGCAACTTTACAATAATACGGATTTTTGGCTAAAATTTATGATGAACGCTGAACAGAAGTCCGGGTTGATAATGACAATACAGCAGAACATAGTCATTGGTACATGCCGGGATTCGAACCCACGACCTCACCACTGTGAGGCAAGCGTTCTACCGGCTGCTACTGCTGACCACCGCCGGTCGGATTACCTAGATTCGTGAAATTAATCAATCAATTAGGTTTGCTGGAATAAATCTCTCACAGAGATAAGCTCGCCTTCGTATTATCATATTTCCTGTACTGTTGTTCGTGTGCAATAAAGTATAATAATAAATAAATAAATTAATCTGAGACGTAGGCCTTCTCAGGGTATGCCACTTCATTCTTTCCTCGGCGATTTTCACCCAGCCGTTGCCAGCAATCTGCCTTAGACCGTCGGTCCAGCGAGCTAGTGGGGGTCCCACGCTGAGCTTGCCGGTTCATAATCTTCACACGAGAGTATTTGTACCCCATCGATTATCGGTTCTTCGGCAGATGTAACCAGTCCACTGCCACTCCAACCTGCTAATCTTCTAGGCTATGTTAGTCAGCTTAGTTATTTGGCAAATTGTCTCATTTTTGATGGCGATATGAGAAGGTAACTAATTAATTTTAAGAACACACCCCAGCAGTTATATAGCTGCGGCAAATTGTATACAAATATTAAAAGGATAAGTTTTTACACCAGTATACGTCTGCATCCTCGGCGTCTAACGGCCGTGATACGCATGCCAGTAGGTGGTATGCTAGGAGCTAGTATGCTAGGAGCTAGTACCTATAGCATTAGGTGCCGTACATACTAGTTACTAGAACAGAACAGTTTTGTTTTTTTATCAAAAACTATCCCCCAGTTTCTCGTACACTAACACGCTGTTAATCTACTGTTAACAGCTGTCAATCGACCAAAGTGCATACAAAAAAAACCACAGCTGTTAACAGTAGATTAACGGTTTCTTAGTGTACGAGAAACCGGGGGTAAGTCTACGAAAACAAAAATGCATATAAAGTTTACAAATTTTTGTACAAATACTAAAAATGCAGAAACGTTAACATCGGACCTTTTGGACCGTCTATAGGTATGTAATAATTGCGCAATTTGAAGTTATTTCTTCGCGTGCATAACTTTAAATAAAAAGAGATTAGTTAGAGTGAATTGGTAATCAACATTTTTTTTAAGCTCACGCTTGGCTCCTTTGGGTCAAACAGGGGCATCGATTCAGTTTCACTCATCTCTTCTTTCAAAGGCAGACGCTGGCTGACAATATTAGTTAAAAGAGATTGCTCCCAGCTTTAATACCGCCTTACTGAAAATTGTTAAAAAAAATATTTTCCTTACAAAATTAAACCGAACATTTTTTCCGAAAAGAAATCTTTGAAACGTTACACGTCAGGCTATATTTTTCACAGAATTGCTCCAGGCTTGTCATATAGTAAATTATGTTAATCTACTGTTAACAGCTGTATTAGTCGGCCAAAGTTCATAAAAACAATTACAACTTACAGCTGTTAACACCGGGTCCAACAGAAGAATTTATAAGTCTATGAGAAACTGGGGGCCAGTTAGCCATAGTCCACTATGGTCCAATACTTACTTCAGCGAAAAAGCGTTCAAAGCGAAAGCATTTAGATAGTAGTACGTGAGTAGTGGCAGTCTAGGGGGCAGAACATTGGACTCGGCAGCGAGAGATCCAGGTTCGATTCCGAGTGCGGGCATGTACCTATGACTTTGTTTTATAAGTTATGTACATTTGTGAAGTTATAGTAACAATGGAGTCTTGAGTGGAGACCGCGGATCGGTAAACGTAGTGTAGGACGTCCTCAGACTCGGTGGAGCGATAATCTCCACAGGGCGGCTGGCAAGAGCTGGATGAGAGTAGCCGAGGACCGTGCTAAGTGGCGTGCAATAGGAGAGGCCTATGTTCAGCAGTGGACAAGCAGAGGCTGATGATGATGATGATGGTGATGATGATGATAGTAACAATACCACTCGCTAACGGCGAAGGAAAACATCGTGACGAAACCTGAGTGTCTGAGCTATTCACATGCCTCAGCGTTTGGAATCGCCAATCGGCGGTGGGCAATCTGTGACAGAAAGTTACTCAAGTATTTACTTAGTGAAATTCTCAATTCAGAAACCGGCCCTAAGTCGGTTCAATACCTGCATTTAAATTATCATGCGGGATTGCATTCCCCAGAAATACTTATATAGGCTGCTTACTCTGTCCATAATGTACCGCGTACCTATGGTGGGCTCGTTTGACGGCTAACAAGACGGAACGACATTTGAGTTAATGAGGTTTACTTTATGGTGCAGTTCCGCCACTTTAAGACAATAATTATCGTTTTATTAACTAATCACTCACATAAGCAGCCTATATACGTCCCACTGCAGGGCACAGGCCTTCTCTCAGAAAGAGAGTATGGGCTTAATTACCACTCGTGCCCACCGCGGATTGGCAATTTCAAGCCTCACGATGTTTTCCTTCAAAGTTAGCGAGTGGCAGCTAGATGTGATTATGGCGCATTATTTCCTTGTTGTTTTTCAGCAACTTGATTAACATACGAACTTGAGGCCTATTTATGCGCACCAAATCTTGTCAGAATCCTGACATTTACGATAACAATAATGTAGTATATGGAATTTGTCAGCAAGACGATTGAAATCGCTCAAGATTTAGTGCGCTTAATTTAGTAACTGATATCTGTAAGACGAGACGGCTAGAGCTCCATGCAGGCATCGCGGCTGTTACGGCGTGGATGCATCACGGATGAAAAAATAATATAGGAAAAATACCAGTAACCTTAAAGCTGAAGGTAGCCCACAATGTAAATACTAGAAATAAACGTAAACTTTTGTTGCCACTATTTAGGCAGGCGCAGATTACACATCCTTTATGAGGCACTGCAGACGATTCTATAATAAGATTGCGGTTCAAAAGATATGTAAAGCATACTTTGTGCCAAAAGGGCTACTATAAAATAGATTACGTAGATGACAAAGATGTCTGGAATTAAAGCCAGTTCAATGCATTAGTACTAGGTTCTAGAATAATATGTAAACTCTGTTAATTAAGGAACATAATATTTATTTGAAAAGACTAAGTTTGGAGTTCTTTTATCGATTTTGTCTCCAAAATGAACTTTTGATATAATATTTTGAAATGGACAAGTTGTAACGTTCATTAAGTCACAGTTTCTGTGTTATTTTGAACAAAACACTTTGATTTGATTTGATGTGGATGTATCACTGAGCAAAAGGCATAAATCCGAAAGAGGATAGCTTAAAAATTACACAACAGCTTGTTAGAGTACGAGAAACGAGAGAACTCCTCGTTTGTTCTTAGAACGCTCATTTTGTTTATTGGGATAATACCTATAACACGTAACATAAACTCACGCCTGTATCCGGTAGGCAGAGATCAGGGTCTGCCACTTGCCACGATCTTGACAATCTCTTTCGCTTCATCAAAATTCATCATCATCATCAGCCATTTGACACCCACTGCAGGACATAGGCCTCCTTCTTGGTTTTTATAACCATGAGGGGTTTTGCCATAATCGCCACGCTTGGCAGGCGGGTTGGCGATCGCAGTATGCGGTTGGAATCTCAAAAAGACGCTGCTGCCCGTCTCCTGGTAATTGATCAAATCAACATTCATCATAAACATTGATTAGTTGGGATACTATACAACCATATTGAAAGAGTATCCACATATTTGGAAATAACCCAGCCCTAATTGCAGTTTTAATGAGCGGAAATGTAATTATAATTATATGTCAGGTGAAAGTTATCTTTATATCCGTACCGTACCCATAGATAAGAATATTGCATTACCTTCTAATTGAAGACGGACGAAGCCCAGTGTTCGGGTGAAAGTAAGAAAGCTGGATTCAAAACTGCAGGGCCATATTAAAATTCAATTCAAATTAAAAAATGTTTTATTAAATATAGCACAGTAAACTGCGGATTAATGAACGTTACAAGTTAAACTAGGTGTCAATTTCAAAATCTAGATCATTTTGGAGAAAAAAGTTGACAAAAAAGGCTCTCTTTAAGTCTACTCTACTGTATTGTAGCCTCAGATCATATATTGATGGAAGCTGATATCTATAATATTACAGAGCCAAGCTTAGATGCCAGCTATAACTTTTCTATTGAAACCTAAACTACATGACCAATTAAAGAAAATCTGTACAAAAGGTTTCTTTCTGCTAATAAATTTGCATTTCATTATAATTTTTTTCACCTTTAATAACAAGAAAATTAAAACCTAACCGAAAACTGAAAGACTACAACACGCTGGCAGCATTGCCCCGCTGCACCGCTAAAGTCCGACGAATTGTAAGTAACAACCCGAAACGGATGGGGACGGACCGTCCTTCGTCCGTCTGTCCGTCCCTACATTCCCGAAATACGTCCATGCGAAATCAAAGTTATTTGTCGGTTATTGTGACTCTTAGAAACCAAAATAGGAACAAGTGCGATAGAGCCACCGAAAGTGTTTTAGAGTGATCTAGTTTGAGATAAAGTCGAGAGCTGATAAAACTTTACATTTTTGTTGCAAAGTAGGTCATAATGTAATTGAGTAGAGTGCTTGCGTGCAAAGGTGATAGAACCTATGAATGAAACTAACTGGAACAGAAACACAAACTTTTATATTTTGAATTTTTTCTCTACGAAAGAAATCACCTCGATTCGTTGCTAAGATTTTGCCTGAAATCAATAAACCAACAAATTTTTTTGTTACATTTTAAATAATATTTATTTATGGTTTGTGGAGTGACAGTCTCCTCCGTTCATTTACTTACTAAGTTCTCGTACCTTAACAGTAAACACTTAACTCGTTGCAGAACTAGGACAACCTCTCACAAAGATCTCTCTAGCACTATCTTACATCCACAAATAAATGTCAGTGAGGTGTTGCCGCGAGCAGAGAGCTGAGCATTATAATATTTTTATGGAATACCACGCGAAGGAAGTCGCGAGCACAGCTAGTGTGCTCATAACTTGTGTAGTGGCACAAGTAGCTTAATAGTCAGGTGGCTTGCCGGCACAGTTTGATAAAACGATTACAATTTGCCGCTAAATGCCGGTCGTGCCGCGACATGTAACATTTGAGTTAACTACCATGTTTCTAAACGCCCGTAATTACTAGTGCCAATTTCTTTATTAAAAATAAACGCGGTTTGGCAGTAACCTGAGTTAGAATCGAAGTTCTACATGATGGGGTGTGTTTGAATCAAAGGTCTACATGTTGGGGCATAATTGAATCGAAGGTCCACATTTTGGGGCATATTTGAATCAAAGGTCCGCATGTTGGGGCGTGTTTGAATAGAAGGTACAAATTTTTGGGCGTGTTTGAAAAATGCCAAGTAAACAAATCCAACAAACATTGGATTCGTTTTCGTTTAGTGTACACAGCAATAAGTTAAAAATAAGTAAGTAATAATCTATGAACTATCAGGGACCGATGAAGTGACTAAAGATATGGTTTTGCAAAGAATAAACAAAAAAAGGCCGCTTCCAACCGGTCTTTTTGGAAATCCATGGAGGAGGCCTATGTCCAGCAGTGGACTTCTTGTGGCTGAATGATGATGATGATGATGAAACAAAAAAGTTGAGTTCTTAAAGGTCATAAAACGGAGAAAACTTCAACATCTATACTATATAAAAATCTCGTGTCTCAGTGTTTGTTATCAAACTCCTCCGAAACGGCTTCACCGATTTTAATGTTATTTTTGTGTATATTTGATAGGTCTGAGAATTGGCCGCAGCCTAATTAGGTAATATGGCAAAACTCCGTTTGCCGAGTCAGCTAGTAAGATAGATATAAAGATCTCAATAAAATTCACGAAAGGAAATAATATGGAGCGAAACAAAACATCAGACTTGTTTTCAACTTGTTTAAAAACAAGATAATCGTGGACAAAATTGAACCCGGACTGAGGCCAAATTTGGAATACTATTGACGAGTAGAACCCACATTTCACATTTACATGCGTATTTTTTTATTTTAAACGATTATGTTATATTATCTTATCTTGTGTTATCTTATCCCGATACACTGATTTACTCAAAGTAACATTAACCGTCTATTCCTAAATCGTCTATTCTTGACTCTGGGGAAAGACTAACCCCCGGTTTCTCGTACACTAACAAGCTATTAATGTACTGTTAACAGCTGTCAGTGTTTCTTTTTTCTATGCACTTTGGTCAATTGACAGCTCTTAACAGTAGATTAACGTCGTGTTAGTGTACGAGAAACCGGGGGTAAATATCACGTAGCATAACACTCCCAATCACAAAAGCGCCGATGAAGCCATCTTCGCTTTTATGAATGCGAATGGGACAGTAACATTGGCTATCTCATAAATCTAAGCAAGATATCCTTCAGCAATAGTCGTCCAAAGATAACGAAATAGGTACCGGCTTTGTGGCTAGAGGCGCTCGACACGCCTTCCCTGCATTCTTAACGACTTTCACAAGTTGGACAACACCTGTGGCCAGCGGGCGACTCTATGAAGTGCATAGTCGTTCAGTAGAGTGATATTAGTACGTCAATGGTTGTTTCATTGACGCTTTTGGTAGTCTACTAACCAATCGCATTCCGATGGCACAACCCGTGCAACTTAACTCGGCGCCTGGCGCGAGTCGATCTTCTTCGCGAGAGTTGCCTATGTGATTTGTGCTTATGAAATGACATTGTACTGCTATTGTTTAGTAGACTATCGAATAGAGGCAAATAACAGCAATTGTCGTGCTTCTATGCTTCTGTTGCACAACTGTGTAGGTAGTTATTAGACTCTAGACCCATCCTGGCTTTGGATCGCGTAAGGAGGTTCCTACCATAGCAAGGTATAATATTCTACATACATACATAAACTCACGCCTGTATCCCAGAGGGGTAGGCAGAGACCAGGGACTGCCACTTGCCACGAGCCTGACAGATCACTTTCGCTTCCTCAACATGCATTAGTCGTTGCACGCACGCACGCCGGTTTCGGGCATTTTTTTTCTTGCCCTTGGCTAATACATAGGGTCGTCCCAGGCGGACATATAATATTCTAGCTTAGAATATTTAAATTTGTTTGAAAGTACCCTACGTGGTTTCAATCTAAGAATCGTTGAATATATCGTGAGGTATGACAAATATTTGAACGCATCGATTTCTTTTCATTTCATCGGCGCATTAAGGCTACGCGCGCACGCCTATCAAATCATCTAGGCGTCAATGGAATAAAAAAATGTCACGTGATCCGACCGTAAATCTGTCGTTGTACTGTCTAACTAATACATAAAAATCTCGTGTCGCAGTGTTTGTTATCGAACTCTGGAGGAGGAGACGGCTTTACCGATTTCAATGATTTATTTTGTGTAAACTTGATAGGTCTGAGAATTGGCCGTAGGCTAATTAACATGGCAAAACTCCGTTTGCCGGGTCAGCTCGTAAGATATAAAGATCTGAATGAAATCCATGAAAGGAAATTATATGGAGTGAAACAAAAAATCAGGCTTGTTTTCAACTTGCCTAAAAACAAGAGGACCGTGGACATAAGTGGACCGTGAACGGCGGTGTTAGCCTAGTGGGTAGAACATTGGACTCGGAAGCGAGAGACCCAGGCTCGATTCCCAGTGCGGACATGTACCTATGACTTTGTTTTCTAAGTTACCTATGTACATTTGTGAAGTTATAGTAGTAATACTCGCTAACGGTGAAGGAAAACATCGTGAGGAAACCTGAGTGTCTGAGCTGTTTATATAACTCAGCGCTTGAAATCGCCAATCCGCGGTGGGCCCGCGTGGTGATTAAGCCCATACTCTCTTCCTCAGAGGAGGCCTGTGCCCTACAGTGGGACGTATATAGGCTGCTTATGTATGTATTTCTGTATGTGGACAAAAGAATCGTGCTTCTGCGCCGTGTCAACGTGACTATAAAAATACAATTGACAGTTTGTTGACAGTCACCGGCACGTGAGTCGACTAGGGAATGTTATGAATGGTCTTGGGTTCGACTGCGGGTAGGTCTTTGTCATTAGTTTTCGAACTTAAAAAAAATCGACAGTATATAAACATAAACATAAACATAAACATTTACATACAGGCACATACATTATATATTTTTAATTAGGACAGGATGACACTTGACCCCAGTCACGCCTGATGGTAAACGAAGACGGGGTCTAAAATGTTACGTGTTTACCTGTTAAATGCCGGTTGACAATAGTTTTAAAGACATTACGTCAAATTACGTAAGGGCACGCGTCGCAATTAAGCCCATAAACTCTCTCTGAGTGAAAGCCTATGCCCTACAGTTAGACCCATTAAGTCCGCCGCATTGTACGTTTTTTTTTAAAGTGCAATAAAAGTATCAATAAATAAATAAATAGCTTAGACACTTAGGTTTTCTCACTTGCTTTATATCATCATCATCATCATCAGCCATTTGACGCCCACTGCAGGACATAGGCCTCACTCATGGTTTTCATAACCATGAAGGGTTTTGCCATAATCGCCTAATTTAAATTATATGTACACAGAAAGCCTGTATACGTCCCACCAAAGGTCTTCTCTCAGAAAGAGAGCGTGGGAGTAATCAATACGCTTGCCCACGGCGCTAAATTCAAGAAAAAAACTCATGCCGGATTTCGAACCCACGAATGTGAGGTTAGCGTTCTTCCGATGAGCTCCAAGCCCCAAATCCAAATTATACGTGGATTGCTGACAGTTACCACGCTACTTTATTCCCGAATCACCGATTAATTGGCTTTAATTTGGTAAAAAATGCCGCGCTCAAGATTGATCAATCGATATTTAAATTCGATTCATTAAATCATAATAAAAAACTACTACCATATCGAGCGAATATGGTTTGAAGGGCCGGTAAGGGACGTCCCAGGTGGACATACTACAACCAAACAGGGGATGTATTAGCAAAGGGCAAGATAAAAAGTACCCGAAACCGGCGTGCGTGCATGAAACGACTAATGAATGTTGATGAAGCGAAAGCGGTCTGTCAGGATCGTGGCAAGTGGCCGTCCCTGGTCTCTGCCTACCCCTCTGAGAAACAGGCGTGAGTTTACTTTGTTATGTTTGTATGGTTGTTTGTTACTCAATGACGTCAGAACGGCTGAACGGACGGACGAAATTTGGCACAGTTATAATATTATAGTCTGGAATAGCACAAACAATAGCTACTTTTTGTCCCGGAAAAATACACATCGAAATTGCCACGCCAGCGATGATGCGGGCAAAAGATTTTTTAATAAAATGATTCTGTGAGCCAGTAGAGTCGCTTACAATGTAGTTCGAGCCTCTTGCATTAATCAACTCGACATCAGCATTCAAATAGAACCCGAACGGGGCGTTATAAAATTATAAACGGAGGATGTTATGCAACTGTGACCGGTCGCTAACTGTAAGGCTACGTGCAACGACCTGCTCCAGCGCAGGACAGGGACGTCCATAGAGACCCCTGTCTAGGAATCCGAACTTCGTCGAATAGGAGAGCGGTGGTAGCGCAGTAGTAGTACGGCGGCCTCACGTTCGGGTGGTTGTGGGTTGGAATCCTGGCATGTACATCTTTGTTTTCTAAGTTGCGTACATTTGTAAAGTTGTAGTGGCAATACTACTCGCTAACTGTGAAGGAAAACATCGTGAGGAAACCCTACCGTCTTCTCAAGTATTTACATACCTCAGCGCTTGCAACGTACAATGGCCCAAATATAAGGAGAAGTGCGGAAGTCTCAAGTCTAACTTACTACGTCTGGCATGCTGATTCTAGCGCAAAATGTAACATTTTTAGTGATTGAAAAAATAATTGTATACATTTGGTAAATGTAGTCTGAGGCTTCGTTAGATAATAAAATTACGGATATTTAATACACTACGAGTATTTCCTAGTTTAGCCTACGTACTTACTCTTACCGTTAAAATTCAGTTTTACTATGAAAACATCTTATCATGTCCTGCTAACTCTACCTCCATCTCCCACTCTAGCGAGACTTCTCTCTAAATGGTGTCCACGGGACTATTGCATGATATGACCTATCAAAATTTTGATAAAACTAGAGTCAGTAGAGTGTAGACAAACCGTCCTTACATTCTTCGCGTTGACTTGCCAACTGAATTATTTTTTATTAATAATCTTACGTACATATATCGTCGATCAAGGCCTTTGTGAAATAGATAAGAAATTTGCATTTAGCGTGGAGAGTAATGAATAACGCTACTTCTATCAGTGCAACCACTGTTTTTAAAACTGTTAACCTCACCTCTGTGCCATTCAAATAGTGTTTTTTAGGGTTCCGTACCCAAAGGTTAAGGGACCCTATTACTAAGACTCCGCTGTCCGTCCGTGTCTCATGAACCGTGGTAGTTAGACTGTTGAAATTTTCACAGATGATGTATTTCTGTTGCCGATGTAATAATAAATACTAAAAACAGAATAAAATAAATATTTAAGGGGAGCTCCCATACAACGAACGTGACCTTTTTGCCGTTTTTTGCTCGATATTAATAACGGCAGCAGGTAAACGCTTTAAATATTCAAATGTTGTATAGATAATGGTAGGGAACCCTTCGTGCGCGCGTCCGACTCGCACTTGGCCGGTTTTTTGGTGAATGTCAATGTACAGTGTAAGCCTTCAGGTTGAGGTTGTAATAGAGAAAGGGGTAGCAATAAGTCCATAAAACTAGGATGGCATCGGCTCTTTACTTCCTGACCCCCTTTCATAGTTCAGTATTTATGTATTCAAAGAAACATGGGAAGGTCGGAAATGTTCGGTAAGATTTTGACAGTTGTGGGTTGATGATTATGTTATGACTTTCCGCATAATTTGTAGGTTACACAGTAGCATACATTATCGTGCGATTTGGTCGATTCTTCCTTGCACCTGTCAGCACCACTAATGACTAGAAACAGAGACGTAGATCGTCACCGTTAGATATTATTATTGATAGAACAAGATGGGACAAAATAGAATGTGAAATACCTACATCTTATTTCGTACATACATACATAAACAGACATGTAAGCCTTTTAATGTATTTTGTTTTCTGGTGTGTACTCTAATCTAATCTAATCTAAACTCACGCCTGTATCTCAGAGGGGTAGGCAGAGACCAGGGAGTACCACTTCCTGACAGATCATTTTCTCTTCATCAACATTCATACTTCGACCAAATAGGGCATGTGTTAGCAAAGGGCAAGATGAAAAGTACTCGAAACCCGATGAGGCGAAAGTATTTTTCAGATCCTTTCCAAAATATTTTTTTTTAACGTAACCTCCATGATTTTGATGTCCCACTGCATTGGGAGGGGCCTCAGGGGGCACGGGTTCCGGACGAGGATTTTCAATCATACCACTCATACGCTACCTCAAACCATTTCGGCAAGAATCTATTATTTTTAACAACATAACATTACATGTACATTTATTTGTCATTGGCCTCGTATTCCTGAAGTTAGACCATTCGTGACGAACTCACAGGAAACCGGCTTCCTTGCTAATGTCTTCGAAGTATGAGCGTAGAGAGGTGGCCAAATAACGGAAACCGTTTATTTCACAACTACTACGTAAGTACCGGCCGAAAATAAAGAAGCTCGGATTCGGCTGACTGCCTTGCGGGGTTTTTAACAGTCTATAATTAACACAAAAATATGTTTAGCCTATATGCGCCCCACTGTAGGGCACAGGCCTTATTTCAGGGAGAGAGTACAGGCTTAATTACCACGCGGGCTCACCGCGGATTGGCAATTTCAAGCGCTGAGGTATGTGAATATTGGGTCATGCCGAGATTCGAACCCACGACCTCCCGATTGTGAGGCGTTCTACCGCTCCGCTACCACCGCTTTTTTATGTATGTTCAGCGATGATTTCTTACTACATCGTTCGATTTCATTAATTTTTTTTAAAAGGGTTACCTCTCAGTTGGTCTCATATAAATTTCGTCAAGATCTGTTGACGGGATTCGAGAAAAAAATCAACAAACTCTTCAATATAATTATAATTTGAAGCTGAATTTGGCTTTTGTTGGGTGGCTTCCTGATGCATAGAGCGGAAGTCTATACATAACTTTAAGGTCGGCTTCTCCGAGCGCACGGAGTGGCACGGGTTTGACGTCACTAGCATATACAGTGATAGATAATTTTTATTAAACAAAACTAAGTACAGCTCAAATAAAACCATATTTAGTCATAATTTAGACTCATGTTAGACATTTTTTTATGCAGTAAAGTTTGAAAAATTATATAAATAAACCGATGGCTTATTTATATGACAGGACATTGAAAAGTAATACATACATATTTTTTCAGATTTTAAATACTAACTATTGGGGAGTCAAATGAATTTTAAAACATCTAATTTTGGGGTAATGTCGGAGGACCCAGCCTTAAGTATGAAACAGAATTTTATTGAAATGTCAATAATTATGCAATATAGCGGTAGGAGGCGCTGGTCTTTAGAAATGATTGACACACAGTTACAGTTGATGGTTTCCCAATAAATAACTACTTAACTTACACTATTGTAAAGAAATACATAAGTAAATGAAATGGCAAAGTAATCCGCGTTTTGAAACGTAATCGTGATCTTGCAAAGTGCTGGGAAGTAATTTTGCTGACAAAGCTTAGAAACCTCTTTGGCAAGTCGCTGTCAAATTACACTTGTGACAGTGACATGATAGCCTAGTTAAGGCTTGCTGAATTTTTCTTCTCATTACTTTAAGTCATGCAACCATGCAACAACAAAAATAAACACGAGAAACGTTACTGTAGAGAAAAATGGAAAATGTAAGTAAATACGAAAGATAAGAAAAAGCAACTTATTTGAACGGCTTTCTAATTAAGAACATACCTTACGACATGTTAATAAGACCTTACATCGGTATTGTTGAAGAAAAGGTCTGTGCCTGCAGCAACAATTTTTTTGGAAATTAATATTAAAGAAAGAAAGAAAGAAAGAAAGAGGATATTTATTTAAATTGTCACAGAAACACAAAGTAAACAACATCGATTTGTCATTTGTCTTTATTGTTTGTAATTTTATATGAATGTGTAAATGTGTAAATATGCGAGTAGATAAATAGAATTATATTGTACTAGCTGTTGCCCGCGACTTCGTTCGTGTGGTAATTTTGATGTGTATTCTTCCAGGATAAAAGATAGCCTGTAATCCAGACTATAATCTATCTCTGTGCAAAATTTTATCCGGATCCGTTAAGCTTTTTTTGCGTGAAAGAGTAACAAACATCCATCCATACATACAAACTTTCGGGTTTATAATATTAGTAAGGATAAAAAACATTTTGCTTTCGGCAGCTCGCCACTTCGTCCAGATGAGGATGACCGAGGACAGAAAGAAGTGGACGAATATGGGCGGATGGATTGGACTGCATCCGACTTTTGGGTGTAGAGAACAGATTATAATTCTTAGATTATAATTCAATTCAATTCAATTCAATTCAAAATACTTTATTGCACAAGGGGTGTTTGTACAAAGGCGAGCTTAATACTAGTAAGTAACATAATTCGTGAACACCAGAAAATAATAAACACGAAAACGTTCCAATACATTTATTTATTTAGATTATAGTAATGTCTGGAATTAAAGCTAGTTCAATGCATGAGTTGTAGGTTTTAGAACAATTATGTAAACTCTGTTAATTGAGGACTTTGAAAAGACTAAGTTTTTTCGTCCAGTTTTTTTCCAAAATTATCTAGATTTTCAAATGGTTACCTAGTTTCACTTGTGACTTTCATTAAGTCGCAGTTTCTGTGCGATTTTGAATAAACATTTTTGAACATAATTTTTTTAATTCAATTTACACATTGTACCTACCTACGTAAAACTTTTCCCTTAAATTTCTAAGTTATAAATATTTCTCTGCTTTATATCATAGTTTTATGTCTATAATATCCTTGTCATTTCCTATTTGGTTTTTAATAAAGTATCTATCTATCGATTATCCAAATGAAGAAAGACAAAATTTTGCATTTTCTCTATCGCGGACTATAAAAATGAAATAGCTCCGCAGAAATAGAAATACGACAACGTAGGCGACTCGCTATATTCCCTGTCCGGTGGCAACAAGGAGCCACCACATTACTGCAGCAGGAAACGCGGGCTCGGAGACATCGCTCGCGACTCACGCGCAGCTTGATGAGGCATTTAATTGCAGTACGATTCAGAGCGTACTGGAAGCGGTCAAAAAGGGATAGCCTTTAACGTTGGGTGCAAAGACATGTGCCATAGGTTGCCTCATTGCCTGCCTAGCTGCAGTTTAGTTTTAAAATTATGTTTATCATTCTCCATTTCACTAAATGAGCTCCCAAAGAAAATCGCCTACGTGCTCCCATTGGTTAATGCGCCTGACCTTCAATGCATGTAAACCGACCATATGAAGCGGAGCGTCTTCGCTTATTGTTTCGCGCACATTGAACAATGAGATGCGAGTATTTTGTTCCCTAGGAGTTCGACTCGTGGAACGAAGTATAGTCGGTGAAACTAATGAACATGATTTGAAAAGAAAAGAAATTAAAATAAACATACAAAGACGATACATAGACAAAACATATACATAATATGAATAGTATGATACGGAAGATGGAAATAGTGAAATATATAAATATAAAACCTGCACGATATTTTTAGAATGAGAATTCAGAATTTAGATTTTGAACTTAAAAATATATTTTTTTACGAATATTTGTGCTCGGCAATTTATGTGAAGGCGGTGGTAGCCTAGTGGGTAGAACATCGGACTCGGAAGCGAGAGACCCAGGTTCGATCCCCAGTGCGGGCATATACCTATGACTTGGTTTTCTAAGTTCATGTTTGTGTTTTTCCTGGTACAATAAAGAATATTCTTATCTTATCTTATCTTACATTTGTGAAGTTATAGTAGCAATACCACTCGCTAACGGTGAAGGAAAACAAGGTGAGGAAACCTGAGTGTCTGAGCTATTCATATACCTCAGCGCTTGAAATCACCAATCCGCGGTAGGCATGCATGGTGATTAAGCCCACAATCTCCCCCTGAGAGAAGGCCTGTGCCCTACAGTGGGACGTATATAGGCTGCTTATGTATGGTCTAGGCAATTTAGGACGAGATAGATAGTCTGTCAAACGGTCCTAAAACGACTGGCTTATTCTTTTGACCTCAATACACTCATATAATAAAACGAACTTCCCGTATTTCAAAAGAAATGGTGAGTACTAAATGGTGGTACTAAATAACTGCTATGACTCAGTTTGGCGTGGACACGGTCAATCATAAAACATAGCGCAATAAGCGTATTATTTAGGTTACGGTAATAAAAAGTGTTATTTTATAACGCTGTCGTGGGAGTTTAGAGCAATACGCGGTATGCAGGCATGTTGCTTGATGATTTTTGCAATTTCAATTTGAAAAACATAGGGTTTGCCACTTATCACAAGAGTGACAATCATTTTTTATTAGTCTTCCGTACCCAAAGGGTAAGGAACCCTATTACTAAGACTCCATTGTCCGTCTTTCTGTCACCAGACTGTGTCTCATGAACCGTAATAACTAGACAGTTGAAATTTTCACAAATGTATTTCTGTTGTCGTTATAACAACAAATACTAAAAACGGAATAAAATAAATATTTAAGGGGGGCTCCCACACAACAAACGTGATTTTTTTGTGCCGTTTTTTGCTCGATATTAATAATGGCAACTGGTAGACGCTTGAAATATTCAATTGTTGTATAGATAATGGAACGTAACCCTTCGTGCGCGAGTCCGACACGCACTTTGCCGGTTTTTCGTCTACATACATTAATTAATTACGACGTACGACTGAAAACAAAAATTTTTCCTCCTATCTTAGGATCTACAAACGCATTTTAACTCAAAAAAGCACAATTTAAAAGGATGCTTAAGCGCTTTGTTTTAAGCAGTTTGTAAACACATCCTATGCTTCAGACTCAGAAAGAACTATCAATACTGTTGGTTGTGTAGATTGTGTAAGTTTATATATGTATAAAGTTTTGTTACCAAGAGCTTGCTGATAAGCAGTTTAGCAAAATGGTGTAAAAGTGTTTTTTCTTGTTTTCCTATGGATAAATATAAATGAATAAGTAAACTACTCTCTGACGCCATAAATGTCAGTTGTTTTTAACGTATTTAGTTCAGTTTACTCTCGCAAGATAAGAGCAGTTAATAACATCAATAAAATGCATCCACATGCACGTCTGTAAATAAATGCCATTAAGGTGCAACCGCAGAGATTGCATCCACATTGCATCCCAAGGGGAAGGGCGAATAGCGGCCCAGCACGCGAAGTCAAATAGCATTTTCTACCCTTCCAATGTGCTGTTTTTATAGCAGAGTGTCGAGAAAATAGAAGGCGGGAATAGGAAAAAGAACAGTTTATAAAACCGACTTCAAAACACGACAACACTAAAAACAGAGAAATAATTTAAACGAATATGACCTTCAAATTCGATGTGGTTTATGGTTTGGAGTATTATGGTTTGGAGCCAGTGCCAAGTTACAAAGCAGATACATTTGGGCACTGACTCCAAAATATATTTCTACTATACCTACTTCGAATTTAAAGGTCATATTCGTTTAAATTATTTCTCTTTTTTCACTATTGTAGTGTTTTGAAGTCGGATTGAATTTTTATTTTAAAAAAAATTTTTATGATTATTTGTAAATATCACTACGACTGCACCAAATTGTGTTTTCCGAAAGTAAATGCACGAGTCACAATAAAGAACACTCAAATCGCTTCAAGCGTACCTTTGAAATTTGAAGATTTCCCTCGATTTCTCCAGGATTACATCATCAGATCCTGACTTAGTGACTATGGGACCACCTGTGAAGTGTACCTTTTCAAACGAAAAAGAATTTTCCGTCTTCGAGTAATCGTGCAACATACATAAAAAAAGATCCCACGAACTGAGAACCTCCTCCTTTTTTTTGAAGTCGGTTAAAAATATACAACTTCGAAAAGAAGACCGGAGAGTATGGGACACTGTCATGGAAAAGTATTCGAGACTACCTCGATGGCCGGTATCACGTCTGATAACCATGCCGTGGGTTCGATTCCCACTGGGGACCGCCGTACATTTGTACAAATGGCCTCAGTCTGGGCGTGTTTCCATGATGTCCTTGCCTGGTTACAGGGTATCCTAATTTGGGACCATAACCAGTGATTGTGTTGTATGGAGGATATTTATTTATTTATTTCGAACTCTTAAAGCTGGTAGTTACTACACTAAGTAGTTTCAGCAGTTGGGTTTTCCGCCTATGGTCAAGGGGGCAATTCGTAAAATATGTTTTTTGTCAAAGGCTAAAAGTGCGATTCGTCAAAGTATCCTTTTTGTCAAAGGTGCCTTTGATTAAATTTTGTTTGTCAAAAGTGCGATTCGTCAAAAGACCCTTTTTGTCATATGTATAGGTGCCTTGGCAGTCTTGGCACGGTGATCCTGCCAAAGGACAAAGTTTTGACAAGTACCTATTCGGGGATAGGACCTCTTGACTTAATATACTAATATATTAGATTTACTAATATACGGATATATATATATATATATATATATATAAATTTTCGGTATTATTTATATAAAACACGATTCCTTAAAACGCCGATTAAAATAGTCTATAGTGGAGATTTTACAAGGAAAAGTCGTAACCACAGATTAAATAAACTGACTCTTAGGAGTGCTTTAGAGGAATCGGGTGTTTATAATTAAGGGCGTTTGTTTTTATAATAGGCAAGTATGATTTTATTTTTGATTTGATACCTGATTATATATAATAAATCAGAAACTCACCATCAATGCTGCCGCCATTTTCATCATCTTGTCGGCTTTTGTTGTATTCTTCTGTCGTTTCCAAGAACTTATTTTACATCCCGTCCAAAGGTAGGTAGTTTAACAAAACTCCTTGTTCCACGATCGAGTATCACTTGTCACTTGTTTGTCACATTTATTTACCGAATAAATAGAGGCAAATGCACTGTAGATAGGTAAGTTGTTATTTAAATAAAAAGGTCAGTAAATGTGTGGGAAAGTCGTGATACCAATGTGTAGTGTTTGCTTCGAGGATGCTGAGACTTAAAATTGGACCGTTTTTTGTTTTTTCAACACACTTGCTCATAAAATGACTCTTATTGCACTGAATTAAGGCACATAATGTGGCTTATTATCAAAGCGTGCGTTTTGCATTACCATTATAACCAAGTGCGATAATGTTATAAAACCTTTTTGTTCAACCTCGGAGAAGGTTTGATATAATTTTGATGTATAAAAAAAATGTTTAGAGTTATTTCGTTCAGTGGTTCAAATCAGTATCTACCTTGATAAATTCAAGCATTTCCGTACAATAAAATTAGATTTTTAGCATTTTTAAGCAAACACTTTACAATAATTAATGTAAACCTAATAATTAACATAAAATTTATGAATAGGTTAGCAACCTCATTATATCTAGATGGCCATGCATTGCAGCCATCTTTGATGGATGCGCGCGCACAAGAATACTGTTTTGAATTTTACCGCCATACATAACACGAATCACGCACGAAAAATATTGTTTTGATACAACACTCACTTTTTTTATTCACAAGTGTGTTGAAAAACGTCGTATGATACTCGTGAGATTTGGCCATTGCAGCACTCGGTTCCATAAAGCCCTCGCCTGCCGGCTCGGGCTTAGAAACCACCTCGACTGCAATGGCCAACTTATCACACATGTATCATAATGTACTATTACAACACGGTCACATTAACTAGAGACTTGACGTTCATACAATAATGTCCAAAACAAATACCAAAATGATAGAAAACTAAGCAAATTATCGACACACGTATTGGTTACAAAGATACTGACCATACTATCGATAATTTGCTTAGTTTTCTATCATTTTGGTATTTGTTTTGGACATTATTGTATCAACGTCAAGTCTCTAGTTAATGTGACCGTGTTGTATGTAGAAACATTCCAACCTACAATACGTAACTTGTGAGAAAAACGCTTTTTTATGAATTAGATTAGTTTCTTTTTCATGTTTTGTTCAGACGTGTTTAATGTTGTACTGATTACAAACGTAAAACTACTGAACGAAAACATATTCGTGTATTTCTGCGTAACTCGGTCCTAAGTAAATTATTTTAAATATTGAGCTAGTTAAGCCTTATGAAGAGCGGGGGTAGCCTAGTGGGTAGAACATTGGACTCGGAAGCGGGAGACCCAGGTTCGATTCCCAGTGCGGGCATGTACCTATGACTTTTCTTTCTAAGTTATGTAAATTTGTGAAGTTAAAGTAGCAGCCTATATACGTAAGCAGCCTATATACGTCCCACTGTAGGGCACAGGCCTTCTCTCAGGGAGAGAGTATGGGCTTAATCACCACGCGTGCCCACCGCGGATTGGCGATTTCAAGCGCTGAGGTATGTGAATAGCTCAGACACCCAGGTTTCCTCACGATGTTTTCCTTCGCCGTTAGCGAGTGGTATAGCTACTTTAACTTCACAAATGTACATAACTTAGAAAGAAAAGTCATAGGTACATGCCCGCATTGGGAACCGAACCTGGGTCTCCCGCTTCCGAGTCCAATGTTCTACCCACTAGGCTACCAACGCTTTTCAGTGGGACTTATAGGCTGCTTATGTATGTATGTATGGTTTTATTTATTAGTCAGCAACAGGCCACGCTCTGCTCTAGAGCACTTAGGGCTGTCGGCACTGACTCAAAATCAGCGCTGAGGGTTCCCACCCCTAGCACTATGCTGAGTCAGTTGCCATTATTTTTTATTGTCCATATATTGTCTTGTATTAAGTTTTAATTGATGTGTGTTGTCTGTTGCTGCAATAAATGTTTCTCTTTCTTTCTTTCCTTCTAATTTATAGTTAATTTATGGTAATTATGCTTATACTCTCTCTTTCTCTCTCTGAGAGAAGGCCTGTGCCCTGCAGTCAGAAGTTTAAATGATACATGAAAAAATAAGATTGATAATAAAAATAAACCTTGATTTGAAGGTTGCTCACATAATTGAAATGCAGTCATGCAAACGGATAATATGACTTCCTGTAGGATTCTGCGTTAAAAATACATATTACGATTGTTTGTTTCCTTAATTAGCTTAAGTGATTGATTGCATATTCATTGCATCCGAATTTTAATATCTGTTAATGTTATCTGTTAATTAAAAGAAGAAATCTATGCAAGACAGAATTCAAGGAACAATTTTGTTTTCCAAGACAGCCTTCATCAGCCCGATGGTCAGAAGATATAGTTGAGCCGGTAAAAGGTTAATGGATGCGGATGCCAAGGGACCGTGAGAGATGGGATTTGGGGAAAAAGGCCTATACCCAGCAGCGGGTAGCGGTGGGCAGCCCATCTTTAGAAGATGATTATGGACATAGCATTAAATTCAAGTCATGATAGGGTATTTATATGTAAAATCGACCGCACATGAACCTTTACGCCCGTGCACTCTACTCAGTTACATTACGGGCGACTTTGCAGCTGAAATATGAAATGGATGTGCTGTCGTCGATTGTCAACACTTTATTTATGTACAAATATAAACGTTGTTGAAACCGTAATAATTGTCAAGTAAGCCTGGGTTAAGCTGACGTACATTCTGTCTTGCTAGCACGTTCTAACATTTTCAATCATCTATATCTATCTATATTTCTATCTAAGATCTATATCTAAGATCTATATCTTATATCTTTAAACGAGCAATTCTTGTACATATATAATCTGAATCTCGGAAACTTCTCCAACGATTTTCACAAAATTTAGTATGCAGGGAGTTTCGGGGGTGATAAATGGATTTAGTTAGGTTTCACTTTTAGAAAACGTCGTTTTATCCGTGTTTTCAGGCAATGAAAAACTGGTACATTATAATTAGAATACGAAAGGAAATTTCGCCACTAACTGGTAAGGTTGTGACAGCTCAGGTGCGTGATCGGGCGGTCCCGAAACCAGAAGACCCCGATTCGGGTCTAGACCAGATGTCTCCAGTCCGATCACTTTTTTTATATATTGTTTCATCACGATTCAAATACGATTAACCAAAAACATTCACTTGACGTTGGGGTTTTACATTCCATTCCACATTCCATTATCCAGGTACTTGTAATAAAATTATCCTACTTTTGATTCCGTGTGGCGCCGGATTAAGAATAGCGTCACTCCATTTCCTTCCGTAGATGTCGTAGAAGGCGAATAAGGAAATATATTACCAGGAGACGGGCAGCAGCGTCTTCCTGAGATTCCAACCGCTTACTGCGATCGCCAATCCGCCTGCCAAGCGAGGCGATTATGGCAAAACCTTTCATGGTTAAGAAAACCACGGAGGAGGCCTGTGTCCTGCAGTGGGCGTCAAATGGCTGATGATGTATGACGTATGTATGACTTTTAATAAATGCTGACGTATTGCTGGATTCTAAAATTACGGACATTGCAAATCAATTTTTGTTTCCCTAGACTTAGTTTTCGATAAAGAAAAGTTGCTTCCCAAATAATTAATTTTAGCGTGAAATTTTATCAGTGAAACATTAAGGATTACTCAAATATGTCTAAAATGCCCATTATTTTATTACGAGAAGCAGCCCTAAACAGTCGGTAAAATCGGACTTAGACCCCCAGTTTCTCGTACACTAACACGCTGTTAATCTACTGTTAACAGCTGTCAATTGACCAAAGTGCATACAAAAAAAAACCACTGACAGCTGTTAACAGTAGATTAACAGCTTGTTAGTGTACGAGAAACCGGGGGAAAGTCTCAGTTCTGCGGTTCTAGTTTGCAGCTCCGTTACCGGAGGTCTACCTACCCCCACTTAGTACTTTCTAGGGCCAGCCGAAGGCGTGCCTGACCGGAATCGAAGCTGTTGCCGCCTTTCTTAGAACCGGCTCATATCTTCCGAGCGTACGAGTATGGTGCTGGATCTACGGTCGTGTTACGGGGTCGGTACTCGGATGAGGATGTGGAAGGCCCACTTACCTTGAAGATTTACGGTCTTATTTATAAAAAAAAACTTCTCAGAGGAAGTTTTAATAGTCTGTGTTAAAGTCTTTCTCTTTACCATGGACTATTTAAACAGGATTTGAGGAGTTTTAAGAAACCGTTTTAAAAATTCTTGAACGTAATCAGCCAATTATGTTTTATATTTTATTCGTACAAAACACAAGCCTTCTTTCAGAAAGAAATTAAACATTGATCAAGCCTGTTGTAGTAAGTACGCGCTTTCGCAGTTGGATAAAAAAAGAAAATGTTTTTTGAAGTGAAGACTCACGCAACTTTTAAGCACAATTCAGATGGTTAGACACAATAATGACCTATATTTACGAAACATAAACTCACGCCATTATCCCAGAGGGGTAGGCCGAGACCAGGGACTGCCACTTGCCACGATCCTGACAGATCACTTTCGCTTCCACAGCATTCATTAGTCGTTGAATGCAAGCACGCCAAACAATAATAATTTACGAAACAATAACAATTAATTAGGTATACATTTCACATGAAGACCATGAAGAAAATGCCATTAGCATTAAGTCCACCTTTTGTACACTGTCTTTGTGCAATAAAGAATTAATAATAATATATTATTATTAAGACCAGAAAGCCAATCCATAGGCTTGTAACTAATGAAAAGTACGGAGCCTGAACTTGGGTCCAAAGGGTACGAACGAGAGGGCGTCTCAATCACTCCCAAGAACTCACATTGACCATCAAAAGAGAGAAGGTAAGTTTCTTGAGACAAATGCTTCGAAGCGAACGGTACAGACTTCTTCAAGTTATCATGATGGACAAAATCGAGGGGAAGAGGCGCACTGGTAGAAAAAGAAAATCACGGCTCCATAACATCAAAGAACGTACTGGAGTTGCCAGCATCGATGATCTGTTTCGTTTGGCAAATAGAAGATACGAATATGTAGAGCTGACGGCTAACCTCCAGTAGCGGAGAGGCACTGAAAGGAGAACTAAGGTAAACCAGTGTGCAATTAGCAGGTACCTATTCTAATAATTTAAATCGACCTACAAATGACCGATTCTTCTTCACAGTTTGTGGCTAAAGAAAACCCTTAAACGATGACCCTTCTGGTTATCTAACGTCCATCAAGTTGTACGACCGGTAAGAAGGTCACCAGTGTGGAGTGCTTGGTGTTAAACTATAGTGATTCGCAATCGATTTGCCTCTGAGCTTTTCCTGTGACACGCGCAAGAGAAAATCTGTTATTGGCGTGCTATTATCTTAGTTGAATATTTGTGTAGCTTTTGTTTGTTATGATTTTCATTATTTTAGACCCTGAACGCGAATATTATCAACGAAACTTGATAAGAAGAAAATGGTGAGTAGCATTAAGTAGGTACATTATGCAGCGCATCAACTTTTATAGTTTAGTTGTAAATTCGCCCTTAAAGTAACTGAGTAGAGTGCACGGATGTAAAGGTTGAGGTGCTGTAAGTAGGACTTTGAAAAAATAATTCTGTGCATTTAAAGATAACAAAAATTAATCCTTAAATTTCCACACAAAATTTAGTACCATCGACACAACTATGACCTTTACACTCTATTCTATTATGTTACGGGCGATTTAGCAACGAAAAAGGTTCATGGGCTGTCCACCGTATGAACCTCGACGTTTACGTCGCACTAACTAATGACATTATTAGCTTGGTGAAAATTACCTGGAAAATTACAAAGAGGTAGTTGTAAATTGTAAGGGCTAGTTGTAAGTGGTAAGGGCTTGAAATATACAAAAGTTGCATCCAAGTACCTAGTTCAAGACCTGATGTTTTTTTTACACTAAAACCAATCACGATTCAGATCCTAATTTAAATCTTAAATTATTTTAAAACACGGCTTATGATTCCGCCCATTTCTTTAGACTCAACAGCGGGCAATAAACGCAACAACTTAACCCAGTAACGTCTTGAAAAGAAAATAAAAGAGCTACCTATCCGTCGGTCCAGAGCAACAGATCCACAACATTATATCACAACTTTCGACAATCACCTCGATTCCACTGACCGTTGTTCTGAACATTCCGCCGAGGAAATAGGAAAACCACTCACTTAATAAAAAAAAAGTAAACTGTCACATTTCACTGTCCGAAAATTCACAAACCGGAATTTTTTTACGAAAATGTTTTTGTAATTTTTTTTGTAAGCGTTCGAAGTTCGAAATTCGTTTTTGTTTGAAATGCTGCACGTGCGCTTGCCGCGGTCGTCGCGAGAGAGTGCGCGTCAGCCAGTGCGCATGGAAAATACTGTTGTTTTTGTTAAGGCGAAGGCGTTTCTGACATTCTTGTGATGTTTCGCTGCTGAGGCTTCTAGGAAAAACTGCTAAGGAGTGGTCGGAATGGTTATGCAGATGAATGAATACAGATGTCGTCTGGCTTTGCCACACCATTATTTATCTTTTTTATGTAGCCTATATAAGTAACGTATATGTATATAATACGTTCCACTAATATGCACCACAAGGGCGCAGGCCTTCTCTCAGAGAGAGAGAGAGAGAGCCAATAAGCGTTAGTAAAAAAAACGACCAAGTGCGGGTCGGACTCGCGCACGGAGGGTTCCGTATCATTATCTATACAACATTTGAATATTTCAAGCGTCTACCTGTTGCCGTTATTAAAATCGAGCGAAAAACGGCAAAAAAATCAAATCACATTTTTTGTATGGGAGCCCCCCTTAAATATTTCTTTTATTCTATTTTTAGTATTTGTTGTTATAGCAGCAACAGACATACATCATCAATGAAAATTTCAACTATATAGCTATCACGGTTCATGACATACAGCCCGGTGACAGACAGACGGACAGTGGAGTCTTTGGGTCATCATCATCATCATCATCAGCCATTTGACGCCCACTGCAGGACATAGGCCTCCTTCGTGGTTTTCATAACCATGAGGGGTTTTGCCATAATCCCCACGCTCGGCAGGCGGGTTGGCGATCGCAGTATGCGGTTGGAATCTCAGGAAGACGCTGCTGCCCGTCTCCTGGTAATTTATTTCCTTAGTCGCCTTCTACGACATCCACGGAAGGAAATGGAGTGACGCTATTCTTAATCCGGCGCCACGCGGAATAATCGCGGAGTCTTTGAGTACGGAACCATAAAAATAGTCAATTACTTAATTAGTTTTTTTGCTTACTGGAAAGTAGTGCTTATTGGAAGAAACTGTTTCGAAACCATTTTAGATATAAAAAAAGTAAATAGTATTAATTAAATGCTAGGAAATTACAGATTAGTTTGGTCGTTGGCTCCCAGACTAGGCTTAGCATGTATTGTGAGTACAGTTTAACTTAAGCATAGCTTACATAAATAATCTTAATAATATTGTTATCATTCGTTGTTGTTTGTTCTCTTATTACAGAAATTTATCTCTCGTGTTATCTTATAAATACCTTAAAAATAGTGATGGGGTATTATATTATGTCAGAGCTGCATACGAATACACTTTACGCGCAATATTTTTTCTTGTGGCAGTTAAAAGATTGCATACAATACTCTTTATTCTTTCTTAACTCATAATAACTGTTTTTTTTTAATGCTGCAAATAGTGATCACATATTCTCTGGAAATGGGTGCTGGCGGCGCAGACGTTACTCATCCAGCGATAACATCTTCATCACTAGTTCAGAAAAGTCAGGTTCTTTGTACGTTAGGTACTTATTTGGTGCATTTAAGAGTGTTGTCGCCAACTAAATACATTTTAATTATTTTTGTTTGAAAAATTAAAGAATAACAGGGGCTTTTCAAGTTTATTGTTGGAATAGGTGTGCGAATTACTAGGAATTTTGACAACGTCGTTATGTTAGAAGTATGTTTCCACGTAGTTATGTTTCCACGTTTTAGACTGGCAAAAGTTAATACATTCTTTACGGATCACTGTATACGTTTCTACAATCAAATTCCTCAAGAGATATTGGACTTACCACCGACGCGGTCTAAAAATGTGTTAAGCATGCATAAAAGCCTATTAAGGATTATTTAGAAGACAAAGATGTCTGGTGTTTAAATAATGTTAACGGGAACGATTGTATATAGTGCAGTGTAACTTTAAGTTGAAAACTCTGTTAATTAAGTAAACCTGTCTTGAAATTCTTCGTTAGCTTCTTCTCCGCATAATCTATTAATTGTGAAACTAATAGCTTTGACGTTCATTAAGTAAACATTTTGTTTTAGTGCGAATAGTATTTTCGACTCTGACTTTATTCTAAAAAAGTTAATTCAAATAATATTCTGCCAAACCTAACTGATTATGATGTGGCTTCGCCTTAACCTCGGATGCAATGACTGGTCAACCCCGACGCGGAAGCTTGCAACAATAGCGCTGCATTATGTCTAGCATAACACTATCACCTGCTTGAGTTATGGGGTGGGCCGAGCTGCGAAGAAAGACTAGATGACCTCGTGAACTTAGTATCACATTATTTTTTTGGTTCTCACCGTTTAAACCTTCCCTCCACTTCCGCAAATAATAAAGAGAAAAACAAAGCCAAATCCGTCCAGGCGTGCTGGAGTTTTAGCGAGACTAACGAACAGCAATTCATCATCTAATAAGTATATAAAAATCCGTGACACTGTGTTTGTTACCGAACTCCTCCAAAACGGCTCCACCGATTTTTATGAAATTTCTTGTGTATATTGGGTAGGTCTGAGAATGGGTCGTAGAATAATTCTAGGGTCGGTGGACTAAAGAACATAAGCCCAAAACACGTTTTGGACTTGTGTTGGACTTATAAATATGGCAAAACCTGTGGGCAAAACAACGTTTGCCGAGTCAGGTCTTTTTTATATATAAGAAGAACGTAGTTTGTTAGTGATTTGTATTGGATTTTATTCATAAGTGGTATTTCTAACAAATGTACATAACTTAGAAAACCAAGTCATATGCCTGCACTCGGGATCGAACCTGGGTCTCTCGCTTCCGAGTCCGATGTTCTACCCACTAGGCTACCAATGCCCTGTTTAATTCGTTCTAAATTGACCGCGACGTGTGCTTTGAGGGCCTATGAAGCGTGCGCGTCGGAGATGCATCAGCCTAGAGGTCCGGTCATTCTACACAGGTGTCAATGACAACCGTCGACAAACACATGTTAAGCCAAATCATCATCATCATCAGCCATTTGACGCCCACTGTTGGAACTAGGCCTCCCTCATGGTTTTCCAAGCTTCCCGGTGTTGTGCCGCCCGCATTCAGCGACTCGCCGCCACCGTAACCAGGTCGTCGACCATCTGGTTAAGCCAAATACGATTAGGAAAAAATATATATATTCCGTTTACACTGTAGACCGAGAAAACAGCGGTGGCGGCAGTCGTCCCGACTATGCAAACAATAATGATTTAATTTAAATATATTTTATTTTAGGTATGCAGGCTATATACGTCCCTCTGTATAGATAGAGCGCGGATTGGCAATTGCAAGCGCTTAGGTATGGGAACACCTCAGACCCGCAGGTTTCCTCACGATGTTTGCCTCCGCCGTTATAAAGTGGTATTGCTTATACAACCTCACAAATGTACGTAACTTAGAAAACAAAGTCATAGGTACCTACCTACATATTGGGATTCGAACCGACGACTTCCCAAATGTGAGGCCGGCGTCCTACCGCTCGGCTACCACAGCTCCAATTCCATACCTAGTCTTTTTTGTTTCTTAATTAACACAGTCTAAATTCTTATTCTGGAACCTAGAACTTATACATTGAACATGCTTACACCTAGGGTAAGTGACCGTGGATGAGGCTAAAGCAAATCAAGGCAATAGGGAAGCCGGAGAAATGGTATAATTAACTAACAACTCACTTATGCGTACAACATCGTGCCTATGCAATTGAGTATTCAACACATGCGCTGTATGCATGCGTATCTCAGTCCGAGTCTGGTTGCATTTACGATGATTTCCTGTATAAAAACACTTTTATTACCCTTAATACCTAACGTCTATTGCAGTGGAACCGGTGCGTTTTTAATTGGATTCCGAGAGGAGTATAATTTATGACTAAAACATGGTCTTCGGATTCTAAACCAGAAGATTTCTTAATGCGGAGCCGGTGCGTAGCATGTTTATGGGCGCTTTTACGTAGCGCCTGCGTAAAAAGTAAAAGCAACCATGTGGTGTATTGTCACTCGTTGCTAGTCTTTTTGAATCAGGCGTTCAGAAGTGTTGGCATCTTCTTTTTGTGTTCTGAGGTTGGCATTATTGTTAGTTCCTACTAAAACAGAGATGGCGAACCTTTACTGATCAACGTGATTTTTTTTCTAATGACGCGTTTGATGAGTGCCATCAAAGACTTAGAAATGACAATCAGGTTTCCTCATGTTTTCCTTCAAAGCTAGTGAGTGGTAGGTATTGCTATTGCAACTTCACAAATGTATCTACGTTACTTAGTACGTAACAAGGTCATTAGTACATGCCGGGTACCGAAATCACGACCTGCCTCAGGGAAGAGACCCGTGCCCGTCGGTGGGGACATAATGGGTTGATGATGATGATCCTATTTTTGCAACTTTTTTACTCTCTGGATCAGTGCGCGTGCCCAAAATATTTTCACGTATTTAGACCCGTTTTTTACCGCTGTCCCGACTCTCCAAGGTTTGCTGGAAGAAGTCTCTTACAGAGATAAGTTCGCCTTTGTACATAACACGCTTTTTCTTATGTAATGTCTTGTTCAATGACGAAACATTGCAATAAAGTATAATAATATTTTGTCGCGTGCCTCCTATGGCACGCGTGTCATTGGTTCGCCATCCCTGTCCTAGAATTTCTGGGCTAGAAGCTAGAAGAGACTCCCTGGGACGTGCCAGGCAGATATAAGTCGAGTGAAAGATAAACAGTAGCCGAAACCGGCGAGCGTGCATACAGCGACTAATGAATGTCGACGAAGCGAAAGAGGTCTGACAGGATCGTGGGAAGTGGCAAACCCTGGTGTCTGCCTACCCCTTCCAAGATACAGGCGTTTGTATGTAATAATCGTAGCTGGTCTTTACTGCACCTGTGTCTATGATTACAGTCAGTAGTCGGCCTTTGGTATTTGGCCTTTCGCCTCGCTGCGGTGGCCTTTGCCCTAAAGATGGGAGCCTGATGACCTTCTGATAGCGAGACGACATTGGTGCGGTACGTTGCAACTAAGTGCTACCACATAGGAATGTTACGATGATTAACAAAAGAATATTAGATGTGAGAATTAGTGTATACAGAACAGGGCACCTAAGTATACGAGTACATTTTAATTTTGCAGGTATGACAACTTTAGTGTGGTACTGCTAATTATTTCGGGATTTCTAAGTTGTCGCTATTATCACGCAACTTATTATTCATCATCATCATCAACCATTTGACGCCCATTGCAGGACATAGGCCTAGGACATAGGGGTTTTGCTATAATCACACTTGGCAGGCGGGTTGGCGATCGCAGTATGTGGTTGGAATCTCAGGAAGACGCTGCTGCCCGTCTTCTGGTAATTTATTTCCTTAGTCGCCTTCTACGACATCCACGGAAGGAAATAGAGTAACGCTATTCTTAATCCGGCGACACAACTTATTATTAAAATAACGCAACAGCTGAAAACATCTGAAAGTTCTTTATTATTAATCCCACCAAAATATAAATGGTAAAAAAATGGCCAACTACTCGTCTCGAAAAACAAACAACGTGATATTTGAGAAATTCTGAAGCTCCTTGTCTTCAGTGAATTAGCAATGCTTTGATAAGAATAAAATTGTTTGACTTTTATATTACAAACCCGTGAACTTGGCAAGTTTTCAGCGCATGTTGAATAGGTTTACGATAATGATCAATAGAGATCCGCCGGCATCCAAATTTCAATAAAATTCGTAGTTGGAACATAGCTACAGCATAGGCTGCATGAGACCCCCTTGCTAGAAGTGTGACTGTAGATTTAATTTTAATTTAGATAACTAATAATCAATATTATTGAGTTTATATAAAATAATTGTTTTGTAGATTGAATTTTAATTTCAATAACTAATAATCAGTATTTTTGAGTTTATATAAAATTATTGTAGTTCAATTTTAATTTAAAAATTTGCCAAACATTTTTGGAACGTCACTTAATAATTTTTTGCCGAGGGTAGTAAACCAACAGTTAATGCTTTTAAAAAAAACGCCTGTCACCTCAGACTACCGAGACCAAAAAATGCAAAAGTACGGAAACGTCGGGAAATTGTAAAATGAAAAAGTAAACGAGTAAATATTCGTTCAAATTCAGGTTTTATTATGTCCAGTGCTCGTGTTAACCTTAGAGAATACTACGATAAAAAATACCCATGCATGATCAGCTCCATACTTCGCGCATAAATCCAAAACGATTCCAATCGTCGAATTCCATACTAATTGCCATCGCAAACTTCAGGATTCCGACCGGATTTGGTGTGCATAATTAGGCCTCTGAACCCAACGATATGGAATTAATATGAATATCTCTATATTAACACGTTGTATTTGTACATTTCTAAGGAGGCAGTACAGTGGGACAGCATTGCCTTACTTGCCTAACTTACATTCAGTACTTCCACAAATAAAAAAAAAAAAATAACCAAATCGGACAAGACGTTCTCGAGTTTTAGCGAGACAAAAGAACAGCATTTGAAAACAAGAAAGAAATTACTAAGTACATTAGTAAAATAAGTATTCAAAAATACGAAAATTAAATATCCGGCTTTTCAATAAAAAAAAATTCCGGATAGTATGATCCGGATGATCCTACAGGTAGATATATAGATATTCCTTTTAATTTTATATTGTTGGTTTGAGAGACCAACAATATGAAATTAATATGAATATTTTATATATTAACACCTTGTATTTGTACATTTCTAAGAAGGCCGTACAGTGGGACTGGATTGGCTTATTATTATGAACACTTAAATTCTGCTTCTTATTATGACATCACCATTCATAGGATGGGCCATGGGAGTGTTGGGTGTAAGGTGTTTTGCATACAATAGGTAATGGATGGATAGCTTGTGACTAGGCCGGCTGTGAATGAGACAGTTGTAGTACGAAAGAGGCGGATATAATTGGTACAGTTGTCGGCACATCAGCCGTTAGAAGCGTGCATTGTATTCGGTTACGTTACGGGGGACTTTGCAACAAAAAAGTCGAGGTTAATCTGCTGTCGACTGTACGCGATAATTCTCGGTCCTCCGCGAATATACAGGGTTGCCTCGGAAATGCGCATTTTCTGAAACACCCGAATTAGAATTTGTGTTTTGCAACTACTTTTGTACAGATTAATATTTTTCGGATTTGAAACAGTTTGATTAAATTCGCGCTTTGCACTCTACAATACCGTCGCAGCCTTCGGCAAATCATTATCCTACATAGAAAAATGTTCTTTCTGTTTAAGAAAAAGTTGCATAAATTTAAAGTTTAAAAGACAAAGCTCTGACATGGTTCAAGAATCGCGTATTTTGTTTATTATGAAAACAAGAAAAAAACACTACATTGGTAAAATATCCTACAAATTGAATGATCCTACAGATGAAGTTTTTTTTTTAAATACTCTGTTGTGACTTGATTTAGGTAATATTAGGTGTATTTCCTTATGTTCTGAGATTTCCATGTTTGTAATTATGACCATGTTAGCACATTAGCACAAGAGAGTATCCTAGTTTGGGACCAGGACAAGTGATTGTGTTGTGTGGACGTTATTATTATTACTAATAATAAATCAGTAACTTTTCTATTCCATTTCAGTTAATGCATTTCAACTATCCTACATAACATAACATAAGTAGCCTATATACTTCCCACTGTTATGTAGGGCACAGGCCTTCTCTCAGGGAGAGAGTATGGGCTTAATCACCACGCGTGTCCACCGCGGATTGGCGATTTCAAGTGCTGAGGTATGTGAATAACTCAGACACTCAGGTTTCCTCACGACGTTTTCCTTTACCGTTAGCGAGTGGTTTTGCTACTGTTGTGAAGTTTCACAAATTTACATAACTTAGAAAACCAAATCATAGGTACATGCCCGCACTGGGGATCGAACCTGGGTCTCTCGCTTCCGAGTCCGATGTTCTACCCACTAGGCTACCACCGCTGTGGTAGCGGTGGTATCCTAGTGGGTACTGGCTACCGCCGCAACTATCCTACAAGAATATTAATTATAGAAAGAAAACGACTGAGCCAAGTTTTTTTTTAGGGATACCGCCGTTTAGCCAAAGTATTTTTCGCCAAATTTTACTTCCCAATAAACTTATGGCATCAGTTTCATTTCCCAAATGAAACTTTAGCAAGTTTTCATTTCGCATTTTATTCATTTGGTCAAATTATCATTTCGCATAATTTTACTGCGTCAAGTTTTATTAAGACAAACGTTTTACCAGAAAAGTGGGTTAGGTTAGGTTAGAACTGCGACCCCCACAGACACCTACTGTTACCAGAAAAGTGGGTTAGGTTAGGTTAGAACTGTGACCCCCCACAGACAAATACATATAATAAAAAAAAAAAGTAAAATGAAGTTTGACCAAGTATTTATTTGGTAAACAATAACTTGCCATAATAACTTTTGCTAACTGTTTATTTGCTTTAAGTTGTTTTGAGAAATGTTTTTTTGCCAAGTGATAATTTGCGGAAAATAGTTTGGGAAGTAATACTTTGGGAAACGATTTTTGGCAATACATTAGTAAACCTTTTTTTTAATGTTTGTATCAGGGTTGTGAAAAAAACAACTGTGATTTTTTTTAAACTTTCATCTTTAGTAATTTCATGTTTACGTTTCATGGACGTTTGAATCTTCATATAAGCCCGACAAATAACTTGACCAACTTACCTTTCACATGGACGTATTTCTGGACTCATTGGCAGGGGACGCGTGATGTGACTTACAATAATTAATTCTTCGGAGTTAGATTAGATTAGAACACTTTATTGTACACACCAGAAAACAAAATACTACATTAAAAGACTTAGATGTATGGAGTTTAGTTTAGTCAAGTTAAAAAATAATAAAAAAATGTTCTTAAGGTTCCATCGCAAAATTTATCCCCACTTCTCGGATTTTTGTTGAAGTTAACGGCCTTGAATTATACCTTGTTTGCCTCAGCGAAATATGGTTCGAATGCCTCGGAGCAGCTGAGGTCGCGTGCATAGATAAAATGTCACGTAGGCAAAGCACACTGGCATTCTTCGCTCGGAAGGTCATGGAGGCTGTGACCCCATTTCGATCAGTGAGGTGCTTGGCATTTCAATCAGCTAGTCTTACTTGTGGTGTTACTCGTTGTTGGCTCTTCTCTTATTTGTGATGTATGCTGGGTGTATATTTTTTATGAGATCTTTATCAGAACAAACCGGCCAAGTGCGAGTCAGACTCGCGCACGAAGGGTTCCGTACCATTATCTATACAACATTTGAATATTTCAAGCGTCTACCCGTTGCCGTGATTAATATCGAGCAAAAAACGGCTTAAATCACGTTTGTTGTATAAATATATATATTTTTTCTGTTTTTAGTATTTGTTGTTACAGCGGAAAAAGAAATATATCATCTGTGAAAATTTCAACTGTCTAACTATCACGGTTCATGAGATACAGTCTGGTGACAGACGGACGGACGGACGGACGGACAGCGGAGTGTTAGTAACAGGGTCCCTTACCCTTTGGGTACAGAACCCTAAAAAGCAAACATAATATCCTTAAGGGGATTTGCACCAAGTCTCTGTATAAGTAAGAAAATAAATTTCCGCACTTATCCTCATAGTTAGGCCATTGCGCGTAGCAAGTATGTAAATACCTCAGATACTAGGGTTTTCTCACGATATTTTCCTTCACAGTTAGCGAGTGATATTGCTACTACATATAACTTTCACATACGTAACATAGAAAATCAGGCAAGGACGTCACAAATATGAAAATACACCCAGGCTGAGGCCATTTGTACAAATGTACGGCAGCGGCTCCCAGTGGGGATCGAACCCACGACCTCTGTTTTGGTAGCTAAGCGCCTTAACGACTAGACCAACGAGGCGCTCAAAAAAATCTGTTCTCTTCACAGCACGGTTAAAACGAGAACCTTACGAATAAATCCTTTCCTCGAGCCGGCTGATAGATCAAAAGAACTTCAAGATTGATCACAACAATTTGTCATTCCGCAGTACAAGTTGCGCGTTCTCTCTTAACACATCCAAAACGACCCAACCTCCCAGCTTTAAACACGCTAATACCAACTCTTTTCACCTGGTAAAAGGGGCTAGAGTGCCCTGAAGGTGAGGCAAGGAATGTAGGTTTTTAAAGTCAAGTAATATCGTTGCGCAAAAAGATTCCGATTGGGGTCGCTAGAGATGGCGTGCAATTATTGGTTACTGCAATCTGACTCTTATAACATACGGGTTAAGCCTTACACTGGCGGCCCGAACAAATCGCAGCCAGATGTTTCATGTTTGGTACACACGGGCTGCGGCCGCCTCCGTGACCGCGCTAGTGTGTGGCAGGGCTTAAGTGTAATAATAAAAAAAATACTTTGTAATGATTCCGTGTGGCGCCGGGCTAACGCTAAAGAATAGCGTCACTCAATTTCCTCCCGCGGATGTCGTAGAAGGCGACTAAGGAAATAAATTACCAGGAGACGGGCAGCAGCGTCTTCCTGAGATTCTAACCGCATACTGCGATCGCCAACCCGCCTGCCAAGCGTGGCGATTATGGCAAAACCAAGTAGGCGTCAAAGGGCTGATGATGATGATGATGATTGTAATAATAAAAAAAAACGGCTAACCAGGTTTCTAGGGAAACTTAGTTTGGTATTAATTTACAAACGACTTGGGATCGCAATGAAATATGCAAGTACCATCTGGAAAGTCTGCCGCCCTCAACAGTATATAATAATAATAATAATATAATAAATCGTTTATTTACTTTACAAAAGGCTTATAGTGACATAATCGGGCAAGAACTTCCTTTTAAGTATGGAAATACCTGTATCAGGAAGCTCCGCTCCTCCACACTTGGACGCTATATCTAATGTTGGTCTAAATGCTAATCAACTTATTTTCTAGGTAGGTATTACCGTATCTATGTATGTATAGTGTATTATGATGAGTGTGTGTGTGTGTGTGAGGGTGTGTGTGGGTGTGTGTATGTGTGTGAGGTATATGAATGCAATCGTAACCTGCTGCGACGGAGGTAAGAAAGGCTACCTTATGTGGAGAGCTGAGGTTTCCACTGAGTTTACACCGACGTGGTTATGGCTCCAACCAACTACGGATTTTCCGGGCTTTTTTGCTGAAAATATATGAGGACGATACCCCTATTCTCGAATTACGTGATAAATGAAATTAGTGATGCCGCGTAACTGCGTCATATTACATTTTAGTAATGTGTAGTCACGCTTGAAGTCCAATGCCCTAGGCCTAAATATAAAGCAGCTTAAACGTCCTACTGTAAGGTACAGGCCTTCTCTTAGAGAGAGAGAGAGCGAGTATGATCTTGATCACATACATCTTTATTCATAATTATTTGTTATACGTCAATTATCATCAAGCGTGTCGTGAGTGTGATTGGCGATGTCAATCGCTGAGGATATGTAAACACCTCAGAGACTCAGGTCTATACGTCTCACTGTATAGCGCAGGGTGGCACAGGCCTTCTCTCAGAGGGAAAAGATGTGCTTAATCACCACGCGTGCCCACCGCGGATTGGCGATTTCAAGCGCTGAGATATGCTAACACCCTCGGCTTTTCTCACGACGTTTTCCTTCACTGTTAGCAAGTGGTATTGCGAGTACAGATTCACAAAGGTACGTAACTTAGAAAACCCGTCCGTCTCTAAATGAAAAACTGGTCTGCACATCGGACATCAGAAGTTATTATTTACAATACAATACAATTAATGAAAAGTTCAGTTTGAAGTTTTATGCTATTAATATTTTTTTTGCCTTCAAGTGATATTAGGTGCACTTTCGTTAAGAAACAAGCCTTCTCTCAGAGAGAGAATATGGGTTTTATCACTATCTGTGCCCACAGCGGTTTGGGGATTTCAAGTGTTTAGGTAGGTATGACTGCCTTGTAGGTCTAGAGGTTGTTTGGGTGTATTTCCATGTCTGTGATATCCCTGCCTGGTTGCAGCAAAGGCATCCTAGTTTGGGACCAGGTTAAGTGATTGTGTTGTATGGAAGTTATTCTTTTAATCACCTAAATGTGCTCAGGTTTCAGTGTTTCCGTAGAAAATGATTACTGCCCTGGATTTATAAACAATTTACACTGTACATTTCCCACCATAATCTCATCATCATAACTAACAAAACAACGGGCTATGTTATGACATATGGCACTCGAGATTGTCCCGTAAACTCCGAGTGAAAGCGCAGTTAATTAAAACGAAAGCTCTCTAAGCGAGAGATTTGGTCGAAGATAACCTAACACGTGTAGAATTTCTTATAATTGTGTATAAAAGATGGAAAATAATGAGACTTTGGACAGCAACGGTGTGATGGTCGGACGATGTGGTCAGGTCGGCAGAAAGCCCGAGAATGCGAACGGCGAGAGACCGCGAAGGCTGGCGTGACGGGGAAAAGGCCTATACCCAGCACTGGGCAGAGGTGGGCCGATAATGATGATGACTATGAACAGAGGAGATTTAATACATCCTTGATGGGGCATCGTATAAGGTTCTACAGCAAGATTCCTCAAGATATATTAGAGTTACCTCCGACGCGGTTTAAAAAATGTGTTCAGCACACACAGAAAAGCTTACATTAGGGATTATTTTGAAGACAAAGATGTCTGGTATTAAACAGTAGATTAATAAAGGGTATTTAGAGGACGATTGTGGATGTGTTCAACACATTCATGAGTAGTATTATTAAGTTGAATTAAGTTAACACTTTTTTGAAAAGGATGAATGTGGAGTTTCTTTGGTAGGTTCTACTCCACATAATCTATTAATTGTGAAAGTAACAACTTTGACGTTCATTGAATACTTTGTTTTTATAAATAATAAAGAATATTTGAATTGAATTGAATTGGAAAGTAGGTTTTAAAGAAAAATGCTCCAATTAGGTAACACTAAAGAGCTGTCACGAAGGCCATTTGCACTGATAGCGTCCGACGCCCTAAAGCAAGAAATGACTCTGTCGGAAAGAAGGACGGATAGGTGGACAACTCCGAGGCGCCCAACAGGGATATGGTGACTGATCCAAACTTAATCAACCACGAAGATACTGGACTCAACCAATAGATGCCGAACTTCACAGGGTAGATGCGCCTACCCTGTGAGGTGGAAGTTCGGTACAGACCCGGGATGTGGATGCGGAGAGGTGCAAACTATGTGCCACATTGCTGACCACTCACCGCTATGGTCCATGAAGGGAGGCATTCGGAAAATTCACGAAGCTGACGAGGAAGTGACCGAGTGGATAGATGGCCTCCCATTGGTATTTTAAACCGCTGCATACCATACGCAAAATAATAATAAAGAGCGGTGGAAGAACGGTTACCTTACATTCAAGAGGTCTTAGGTTAGAGCCTCGGTATGTGTTGACTCTTTTTTTCGTTGCTAAGTTGTTCTTTTTTGTTTCCAAGGTAACTCTGAGTTGAGTACACGCGTATAAAGGGTTATTTCTAAAATGTGCAATTCCTGAGGCCCGAGACACACAGAAAGGACGTGGGGCGAGGGCGCGGAAATGACCCGTCGTCTTTCCAATTCACCTTAATACAAAATGCACTGAAGGGACGGGAAGAAGCCCACACACAAGAGACGGGGCGAGGGCGCAAACTCTATGCAACGCGTCGCGTCTTTTCCGCGCCCTCGCCCCACGTCCCTTATATGTGACCAGGGCTGGGGCAGACCCCCTAATATTGTGTTGGCAACATCTTTTATTCTATGAGTTCCTTATCAGATGTTTATTTTTACAAATATTGGGTGTTCATATTTTTTTATTCACGCTACACGCGTGCTACCAATGTCGCAGCCTTCAGTAAATCAATGCGCAATGTGCTACATAGAAGAATATCCATTCTATTTAAGACATACGATTTTAAGCATCAGCTCTCGAACAGCAGCAGAAAACCTCAAAACGGCATAAATATTAAAAAAGCAAAATTAAACAAAAAAAATTCAGAGGTCGTAAACAAAAGTTGTTTTACAAGACAAACCAATCGGAATGTATCAGGAATTGCGCATTTTTTAAACAACCCTGTACATTTCGGGTTGCCTTTACACAGAGTTGAATATGATGATGAACTATTTTTTGTCCCAATGATCTAGAAGTCACAGTTTCTGTGTTATTTTGAATAAAAATACTTTGATTAATTTGATTTGTTTGATCAACCTTAACATTTTTATTGCAAAATCAAACGTACACTATACGAAGTACCGTCGAGCCCATTTCATTCCGCAAACTAGTTATCTATTTGACATAACCAGTCGTGTTAATTCCAGCCGATTTTCCTTTCTAAAAGGAAATGCCGCGTTAGGTCAACCCGCTTTGCGAAACCTTAGCTGAATTCCAGCAAAAACTCAAGGAAAGTTCGCAATTAAAATGTACAGTGGACTATGTATTGCAATGTCCTAGAATAATTAGCATCGTAAGAGCGAGCCTTAACACTAGTGCCACCGAGGACAAAAATCATATCTTTTTTTACAGATCAAATTTGCAAAAAGTGTTAGTACAATCTCTCAATCATGTTAACAGTGATTTTTAGGACCCACGACAAAGAACCTAGTATCACGAACCTGGGACTAGATAGCATTAACGCCAGAAACGGCCTTTTATGGCATAAATGCTATCTAATCCCAAGTTCGCGATCCTAGGTGTTTTGTCGTGGGTCCTAAAAATCACTGTTAACATGATTGAGAGATTGTACTAACACTTTTTGCAAATTTGATCTGTAGAAAAAGATAGGATTTTTTTCCTCAGTGGCGCTAGTGTTACTCTCTGGACCCCCTTAAGATGGGCGATTATACTCCACAATTCTAACAACTTTTAACTAACTTACCTTAAGTAACTCAGTTACTTACTTAATTAGTACTCCAGGGAAAATTTTGCAACAGCGAAGAAAATCCATTTCCTTCCGTGGATGTCGTAGAAGGCGACTAAGGAAATCAATTACCAGGAGACGGGCAGCAGCGTCTTCCTGAGATTCCAATCGCATACTGCGATCGCCAACCCGTCTGCCAAGCGTGGCGATTATGGCACACCCCCTCATGGTTATAAAAACCACGAAGGAGGCCTATGTCCTGCAGTGGGCGTCAAATGGCTAATGATGATGATGATGATGATGAAGAAAATCAGCTCTTTAATAAGAAACAGCTGAAATTTTTTTCGCGATCCAAAGTTTCTGTTTACACTGATATAAACAGCGAGCGCCTAACATTAGCAAATACATCTTTTCACCACGATAGGAAGCCGAACCGGACCTGGCATAAGCACGGCAATGGCTATAATTTGACCTATTTTGTAGTCTACTAAGCAACGTTCCAATGTTATTCAAATTATATAACAGATTCCATCCGATTTAATCTGTACTCCGAACTGTTATATTTTGACACTTCAAGAATGTCAAACTGGATAATCCATTACAAAGGACAGTTACGAAATAGCCCAGCTGATATAAAAATAGGTATTTAAAGGTGGTCTTCGTTAAATGAATTCCGCTTAGTCATTCATCATCATAATCATCATCATCAGCCATTTGACGCCCACTGCAGGACACAAGCCTCCTTTGTGGTTTTCATAACCATGAAGGGTTTTGCCATAATCGCCACGCTTGGCAGGCGGGTTGGCGATCGCAGTATGCGGTTGGAATCTCAGGAAGATGCTGCTGCCCATCTCCTGGTATTTGATATCCTTAGTCGCCTTCTACGACATCCACGGATGGAAATGGAGTGACGCTATTCATAATCCGGCGCCACACGAAAGTAGTCATTCACTTACTTTCATTATTACTGTTTATTTCATATTTAGAAAAATGTTTGTTGATTATTTTTTTTTGAAAAAGAAGAAAGATGGAAAATTAATTAATTTACGAACATTTTACTAAGCACACACATAAAAAAAGTTTTACTTTAACTTAGCTTAGTTTAGGCATCTAGAGATCTTGTAAGATGTAATTATATAAGAAACAATATTTTGTAAACATTATTGTAAACTTTTCGCTTAAATAAATTATCCTATATTAACTATTTTTAACATAAAAATTAACATGCGTAAAGAAAACTTCCTGGAAAAAACTTATAAAAACATTTTTCCCCGCCCGTCACGACCCACGATGAACAAACACAGTTGCATTTGCTATTCTCGTCCAACTGTACATTGTTGCGTGGAACGTCCAGCCCATGTGTCTCGCAACCGCTCGCTCGGACAGACAGGACAAGTCGCCGCAATGCCCTTGCGTGGCGCGACCACTTTCTAGCGACGCGTACTCCGCTCCTGTGTAGCGAATGCAATCTCGATCTCGCGAGGTCTCAATTCCCGCGAGATTTCGAAATTCACTCCAAGTTTCTCGCGCACTAACATCTATCATTCTACTGCTAACAGCTGTCAGTTGGCCAAATTGCATAAAAAACAACTGACAGCTCTTAAAGGTAGATTAACAAAATGTTTGTATACGAAAAATCAGGGTCCACTTGCGTGAACGACAAATATTGTTCACGATTGTAACCGTATTGGTCGAGATTACGAATGAGATTTCAAAAAGTAAATGCCCGCGAATGCTTCGATTTGATGGTTTTTTACGAATTAATCTCTACGAGTGTGGAGGAGAAAGAGGGCAGTACCTGAAATTCTCGTACAATGGCCTACAGCGAGGAGGTCGAGAAGGCTTTGTCAGCTGCAGGCTATTTTCTGTGTGTGTTACTTGGCCGACGACACCCTAAGTATCCTTCCTAAGACGTTATATCCAAAATAATAGAGAATCGTTTAGTGTGCGTGTATGCTGATTTATGGTCTAGTGCAGATGATTACTTTTCCCAAAGAAACAGCACGCAGTAACATAAAACAGCCACACACAACGTAGGTAGTTTTAGGCAGTTTAAAGTAATCTTGATTAAAAAACGTTATTACGTATGAAAAAAATAAACAGCATTATTTTACAAGATTTAACGAGATCTCGCAGGCTTAACAGGCGAATGGCCGAACTCGATCCCAGATTTATCATGCGAGATCTCGAAACACTCTACTCCTGTACTTTTGAATCACCTCGATGCCGGGCGTATAATTTTATGGGGACTACATAATTAAAAGACTAGCAAAATAAATATTTGATCAGCAATAAAAACTAGCAAGAAAGTCATTGGAACAGTCAACAATTATTTGAGTCAGTAGAATAGATAAATGAGCAGCAATACGTGGTCGGTAAATAAATTAATGTTGGCCAGCGTAATCATTATTTTGGTCAGCAGACTAAATAAATGATCAGAAAAACGTGGTCAGCAAATATATCAAACATGATTAGCAAACTAATTAATTTGAATCTGCCGATCAATTTGGAAATTTCTTCAGGCCGATTTGAAATTTTCCTTTTTCTTTAATTAGTACAGTTTGACCTGACCCCAGTCACGCCTGATGGTAAACAAAGACGGGGTCTAAGATGTTACGTGTTTACCTGTTAATTAGTAGTTTACTGTAGTTTTAAAGACACACAGGTTATATGTCCCTGGAAAAACAGACGACGGCGACGCGTTTCACATCTTTGCCGTTCTTAATATAAAAGAAGTCGCGAATCACTTGGTGCAAATTCGCGGAATTTTCACGACAAATGCGTGCATATGAGTCAGCCGTCTGTTTGTTCGATGGAAGAAAGGGGAAGGGGGTTGAAAATACTTGAAAATACATCTTGATCCTCTGATCAATTTGGAATTTTCTGCTGATCAGTCTGGGGAAGGGCAGTACTCCCGTCAAGTCGATAAAAAGCGGTACGGCCGTACCATCCTTTTCTCCAATCAGTTCAGGCCATTTTCGATCCCCTGTAAGTTCGTTGTGGATAAAACTAGAAGCGTGAATGGCCAAGTCAATCTATTTATTTAAAACATAAAAGATTTTTAATATTGATACGGTCACTATATGATGTTGTTAGGTTAGCAAATTACGTAATAACTTAAGACAGAAGGACCCTTAAGTAGGGACTGAATAAATTAACCCACTTGGTATTACATGGATTTCACAACTTTTTACGGTAGAAGAACTGAGTTGCGAGACTAGGTTTTTTACAAGTTATGTTTTTGATGGCATTTAGAATTTTCCGCTGGTCATTTTCGCATTTTTTTTTAACTAATAGATGCTGCTTAAAATGCTTTCACTGACAAGAGAAAAGCTTTAAATGATACCCGAAACCAAAACACTTGTGAGTTGCAATACCTCTTTGAAAATCCCGCGGTAGCAAACCAGATCGGTCCGTTCTCAGACAATCTCCAATGACAAATCGGTCCACAAGAGACACTGAACAGTCGGTGGGCGTATGTTGTACCTGATGTGGTACGATCGGAGGTTGTTGGCCCACTTCTAAGTCGGGTTTTTGTTTACACAGCGCTCCCATTGTTAAGGCAACACCGTCGGGGCTGAAAGCGCTGCTGTACGATCGAATGAATGTCACATACATGCCAGTTTTGTGCCAGATTCGATGGTAGAGCACGCGCCATCACTCGTGTCCCACGGAGACGACCTTGTCTGCATTAACATAAGGACGAAAATGACTCAACTCGATGGACTTGAGTGGTGGCGCGGAGTCTCTGTAATTCTTTCTCCAGGTTGTGCAATAAAGTGTTCTCTATCTATTTATCTATAGCGCGGTTAAGAAAGTAACAGAACAACTATTTTCCACTTGAACTCATAACCTCAGGGGTTGTGAAGCAACTGGTATGTCCAGTGTGCCACCGCTTCTCAAGTTCAATTTCTTCAAATTCTCGCGATGGTCTCAATTAGTTAAGACCCCGTCCTCCTTACGGAAGACAAAACAAGCCTTATTTCAACGTAAGTACGACGTTCGGAGCCTCTCCCCCCGTATTGTCTTAGGTAATAAATAAACAACCCCTAATTGTAATTTAGTCCGCATGATTGGCCACGCAGCGCTGAAACGAAGCTTGGTGATCGAAGGCATTGTTCGGAGGCGAGCGACCCGCGAGAAATTCGCGCAGACAGATATTGCGCGTGTAAGATGTGTCATTATGAAAGTTGCGCATGGGTTTTAATTGCCCGTTACAAATAGCCGCTTTTTGATAGCGTCGGCTTTGTTAATAGCATTTAGGTATCGTGGAAAGTTGGCATGGCATGCGAGTTTTTATAGGGTTCCGTACCTCGATAGGAAAATAACGAAACCCTTAAGATCGCTTTGTTATCAATCCGTCTCATAAGACCCTCTTTTCTCAGGAACGGATAAAGCGATCAAATTAAATTAAGAACAAATATTAAAGCCTGTAGTTTCTTGAATAGGGACCAAATAAGGGCAAGATAAAAAGAATAATCTAATGAATGTTGAGGAAGCGAAAGTGATCTGTCAGGATCTTCTTTTTGTGTTCTGAGGTCAGGATCGTGGCAAGTGGCAGTCCCTGGTCTCTGCCCACCCCTCTGGGATACAGGCGTGAGTTTATGTATGTATGTATATAGTTACTTGAAGGCATAAGAACAGAAAATGTTCTGTGAGGGAGGGATAGAAGGCCATAAAAAAATTGGATGACTGTAAGCTCGTTTTTTTTGTTTTCGTTTTTTCTGCTACCGCATTTTCCATCTCCCCATCTGGCAACACTGCCGCAGTCGGAGACGAGCAATCGACGACGCAAGCTCCGTCTCTACTCACCATGATTAGCTCTGTGAAGTAGAGCAAAACCCGGTCGGACTCTTCCCACAAAAAATAATTTAAGTGAATCCAGAATGAAGCTAATATGGTTGAAATCATTTAAACTAACTCTTTTATTGTTTCTCTTTGTATATATTGTTCTTAGATATCCTTGTCTGGTTACCACACATAAGCAGCCTACATACGTCCCACTGTAGGGCACAGGTCTTCTCTCAGGGAGAGAGTATGGCCTTAATCACCACGTGTACCCACCGCGGATTGGCGATTTCAAGCGCTGAGGTATATGAATAGCTCAGACACTCAGGCTTCCTCACGATGTTTTACTTCACCGTTAGCGAGTGGTATTGCTACTACAACTTCACAAATGTACATAACTTAGAAAACCAAGTCATAGGTACATGCCCGCACTGGGAATCGAACCTGGGTCTCTCGCTTCCGAGTCCAATGTTCTACCCACTAGGCTACCACCGCTGGTTACCATAGCACAGGACATCCAAGTTCGTAGCTGGCCCAGTGATTGTGTTGTATGGAAGTAATCGCATCAATTAAATCATAGGCCACCATTGCGTAATGTCGGCCATGTATTAACTTTTTATTTATTTACTTTGGTGTGTATCCTCCTATCTCTCCTCTCCTCTCCTCTCTTCTCCTTCACTTATATTTACTTATTAAATTTAGTTTATTATGGTGTTCCTCTATATTTCACACATATTAATTTAAAACTAATAATATATGTAAGTATTTTATAACGATATTTTATTTATTTTTTTACTTTATTGTATGTATGTTATTGAATTTGACTTAATTCTTTAACTGCACCACGGCACGCACTCCGTAGTACAATTATGGGTTACCGTAGGCACTGACTGAAAATCAGCGCTGAGGGATCACTTCCTCAGCACAACGCTGAGTCAGCTGCCTTTTGTGGCAACGTAGATACACCACAGGCTACATCTATGGTCCTGTTTTATTTATTCGTTTTGTCTGTTGTGTATTTAGTTTTCTTTCTGTTGTTGTGCATATTATGTTATTTATCTGCTTATTTTGTTTCTGTGATGTATCTTGTTGGTATAATAAATGTCTTTCTTCTTCTTATTCTTCTTCATTTAAACATCTACCCAAAGAGGGCAGGTAGGTATAAACAGTTTATCGAGAAATCGCGCGTCGCTAAGTGATTTCGAATGTCATACCAGCTTATAATAATGGGTTAGGTTATACCTATGACGCCACGGAGCATACTCCGTCCCAGATAAGATTTCCCTAGGTAATTATACTACGATAATAATAATACCTATCTTCCACACGACACAATTACTTGTCCTGGTCCTAAACTAGGATACCCTGTGTTATGGTAATCAGGCAAGGACATCACAAACATGGAAAATACACACTGAACCTATTTGTACAAATCAAGAACCAGTGGGAATCGAATCCCCGAGGTGTAAACTATTTGGCCGAGGACAGAATGAAGTAGCATGCCTAGGGAAAGTCCTCAGAGAGCCCGAATTTGTTGATTGCTGGGCCCTTTGCAATCATGGTCTACTATGACAATTCATTACATTGCAAATTCAATTGACCCACAGATTTAACGAGTGGGAAGACTCTGCTACGTAATGTACTTACATAGAATTGTCATAATAAACTATGAATTGAAGCTTTATGAAACGTGGCCCTAGAATCCCTCCGGGGTGAATACTGCCTTATTGACGATGATGATGAATATAAGCAGCCAGTTTTTTTTCCGTATTTAAAGTTTTTATTTATTTGTTTACATACTTTTTTATTTTTTTATTTACTTGTTTAGTATTAAGTTGAGTAGAGATAATTTGGTCACAGCGTTCACTCGTTCAGGCTCGGTTCTGGTCACAAGCCTCTCAATAAACTGGCTTTCTTATGAAAAAATAAACACCCCCACATGTCTGTCTGTGAGGCTGAGGAAGATGTATTTCATTTATCAATGACGTGTGTCCGGAACGAAGTTGAGAGAACGACTTCAGTGACTCGGCTGCAACTGAATTTGATGGATGTGAGAATGCTTCAGAGTATTCTGTCCGAATCTTGTAGCGGAAACACCAGTATTATTTATAAATTGGTCAAGGATAGCTTAGTAATAAGGCCTGTGCAGCTTTGATGATGGGGCTGAGATGCTCGTTCGTCGAACAACGCCCAAATAAATAAGATAAAAACAAAAAAAAAAAACGCCCAGGGAAGTCCTATCCTGCACTGAGTATACGTACCTACGTTGGTCGACCGCAATATGCGCGATTGAGATTCCGATGTTATCAAGCAATGATACAGGAAGTGTTCCTGGTTTAATTGCATTCTTGATTAATTTAATTTTAGTTTAATTGCACTTTTGGTTGGCTTTTGTTAAGGAGATACTCCGCGCAAGTCGGACTAGCGCACCGAGGGTCCCGTACATAGTTTGTCCTACTTAGCAAAATAAATAAATAAACAAGTTCCACACAACACAATCACTTGATCTGGTCCCAATCTAGGATATCCTGTGCTATGGTAACCAGGCAAGGACATCAAAAACATAAACGTAAACATAAATACATGCGGTGGTAGCCTAGTGGGTGGAACATTGGACTCGGAAGCGGGAGACCCAGGTTCGATTCCCAGTGCGGGCATGTACCTATGACTTTGTTTTCTAAGTTATGTACATTTGTGAAGTTATAGTAGCAATACCACTCGCTAACCGTGAAGGAAAACATCGTGAGGAAACCTGAGTGTCTGAGCTATTCATATACCTCAGCGCTTGAAATCGCCAATCCGCGGTGAGCACGCGTGGTGATTAAGCCTGTGCCCTGTGCCCTACAGTGGGACGTATATAGGCTGCTTATATTATAAACATAAACATTTACATACAGGCACATACATTGCTTCTGGCCCTACACTAGGATACCCTGTGTCGTGGGAACCAGAAACAGCGACATCACAAACATGTAAACGTCCAAGCTCTGGGGTTTTGTGTTTTTAAAAACATGTGTTTTCTGTCACTCAATTCCGGAACCCCGGCGGGTGTCCAACTGACAGTTGGCCGGTTTTTGTTATTTGTTTTTAGGACTGAGAAAAAAACAATGTTTTCATTTGTTGGTCAATCCATTTCAATAACGCATATATATTTCTTTTCATTCAGCTTTCGTCTTACATGTAAACAAACCGTTGATAGAAATCATAAAAATACATCGTCATCAGTCCACTTCTGCCCACTGCTACGTACAACCCTTTAAAAAATATTAAAATACAGAAAACAGTAATTGTAAATAATAAAAGTAAAATAATGTCTAGCAAGTTGTTTGCAATTTGCAAATTAAGTCACTTAACCTCCTCAGTTCTGACATTGAAAAGACTGAGGAGGTTAGAAGGTAACTAAAGAAAGCATGTTAAAATGGTATTTTGAAAACCGAAATATTTAGGTAATTGATTTCCCAGCAAAATTATAAGGAAGATTTTTTTTTCGGTTCAGTCTGCGTAGCTTTCTTACCGAGCATCAGTTTCTTAAAACCCTTTGTGGACAGATGATTTTTCAGAGACAGAGTTAGATGAGGCACATTTAAGCCAAATTTAAAAACAAAGTAAAATCCATTGTGTCTATTGAGATGTCCAGCTATTTTTCACTCTTTGTTCGAACAATTCTACACAATTTTCCTTAACTCAGTTAATGTTTTGTCCGTTACACGTCATACTGTGGCCTGAAGTCACCAACTCCGTCACAGCTATTGCATAGTAGCTCTTGTTTCTCACTGCACAAGATTAATATATGTCGAACAGAAGAAGGCTCTCAGGGTATGACTGGCTAAATAAAACGTGCCTGAGCAAACAGAGATTTGGCATGTACGCCAATATGGGTGCAACCTGCAAAATTGCAGGACAAACTTACTGACATAGGTACGACTTTGCAACCAAAATGTAAAGGTTGGTCAACTTTAGAGACAACTAAATGTCATAGTCCGAGAAACTGTCATGATTAATTACATTATTTCTGCTAACAATTTATAAGGTTAGTAACTGAACGTTCGCAGACATACCGCCTTAAAACCACGATGAAACACTTTTAAGATAATAGAGAAAATATGCAATATGGGATCGGGTTTTATGATAAGGAAAGATTGAAAACTTACGAGTAAGTGTGGGTTTATTTCGAAACAGGATCGTAACGACAAAATAAATCGAACTAAATTATTGGGTTAACACAGATGCTCCATAAGGATCACTTCTGGGGCTATTCCTTTTGTTTGTATTCAATACGTGAATCATTTATCTTTAAAAAAAATACTTTAGAAATATATTTAGGGTAACAAACCTATCATTGTATCAGAAGCTATAATATAAAAAAACTCACCCGAATAAATGGGTTCTTCTTAGGAAGGTCATGGTCAACCTCGTCCCTGGACTCCTCATCATCCTCATCATCAGCGTTGACCCTCACGCAGGTCCGGTGTATTGGGAGCTCATCCATAATCATCACTCATCACTAACGAACACTTCACCTTGTAAAATTCGCTGTCGCTTCTTGGTATCACTTTTTCTGTAGAAAATATTTGGCATGGCTTTTTCAGTTACGAAAATAATACTTCCAAGTTTTCAACTGAAAATTTTGGTATCGTTAAGCCAAACTCTTAAACAAAAAGGTCAATTCTTGACGGGACTGACTATAAATTATATAATGACTATAAATAAAAAAACAATATTTGTTCGAATTTCGAATCACTGCTTTGGCTTTGTCTTAACTTTACACTGCATCCGATTTTTTAATCTGGAACAAGAAATGTTTCAGTTAGACACAGATAATTTGAAGAATTTGGGTTTTTACAGAATAACATCCAAAAATACTTGATTAAATAAATTGAAGTAATCTCAATCTTCAGACACTAAATAACACGTACAGTCGATAGAACGTCAATCTTTACATTTTTGTTGCAAAGTCACCCGTAACATAACTGGGTAGAGTGCACATGTGAAGGTTGTTGTCCTGTCGAGTATATTTCACTAATCTTGGATGACTAAAAAGTTAATGTTTGCACAGAACTATGTCATTTACAGCACTCGTATTACTCCACATTGTTTATCGAGTGATTAAACAGTGTTATCAAAAATTCGTATCTCGTTCTCATTAGAAGTTGAGCAATAAGATTTTGCCGTTCATTTTCGTGATAAAGCTTTGTGGAATGGTGACTTATTGCTGACGCAATTTTGTACATATAATACTTTTGTGCGTGAATGCAGGGTTGTGGAAAATTTGGACGAAATTCGACTGAAATGAAAGTCAGAAAGTTCAGGAAAAACTGATTTCGGATCGCTGTGGAGTAGAGGGGTGGGCTCAAACTTGTAATGTCTATTATCGCCCATTTCAAGGAACAGGTCAAATATGTCATCACCCTATATAAGATATATGAAAAGTATGATTTCAAAATTTTTATTAAATTTGTTAAATTGTTAAAGCCTCAATGAATTGTAAGTTCAGCAGACCGAGGATCATCTACATGCGGGCAAAGGCCCGTTTACACTGGACGGTACCCGTAACTGCACGACATAAATGGATTAGTAGGTATTCATACAATGTTCACACAACGTTCGCACAACGGCCTCAGTAAATGTATGAAACAAGCATGCGACTGTTATGAATTTCTAATAAGTAACATGCCAAGTCCTGGGGGACGAGTCTCTAAAATTCAAGTTGTTCAATAGTCATTTTCCGTGTGGCGCTGGATTAGGAATAGCGTCACTCCATTTCCTTCCGTGGATGTTGTAGAAGGCGACTAAGGAAATACATTACCAGGAGACGGGCAGCAGCGTCTTCCTGAGATTTCAACAGCATACTGCGATCACCAATCCGCCGGCCAAGCGTGGCGATTGTGGCAAAACCCTTCATGGTTAGGAAAACCATGAGAGAAGCCTGTGTCCTGCAGTGGGCGTCAAATGGCCGATGGTGATGATGGTTGTGGTGAATAGTCATATTAGTATGTTTCACTATTTGGCACTATAAGACCTATTAGATAAGCTTAAAGTATTGTATAAACATTTTTTGTAATTAATGACTGCTGGTTGCGACAGTAAAATTAAAAATAAATAAAGAAAAGGCTAGTGATTAATCGAATTCCAACCCGTGCAACTTAACTCGGCGCCTCGCGCGATTCGATCTTTTCGATCTTGAGCGAAAGATGCTTTTTTAACTTGCGAGAGTTATACCGTTGGAATGACCTTGTACTGCTATTGTTTTGTGCACTACCAAATAGAGGTAAATAACGACAATTGTCATGCTTCTATTGAAAAAAAACTACGTGTGTTAGACTCTGCCTGGTCACACCTAGTTATGTAGTACCAAGAGTAGGCTGTTTACATATTACTTATGGCTAGTTAATACGTTTTAGATGTCCAGGTCATCAACATCATCGGCCATTTGACGCCCACTGCAGGACATAAGCCTCCCTCATGGCATTCCAAGCTTCCCGGTCTTGTGCCGCCAGAATCCAGCGACTCCCCGCCACCGTACCGAACCGACCGAGGTCGTCAGACCATCTGGTGAGGGGCCTGTCCACAGTGCGTCGTCCGTTCCGCGGTCGCCAGGTCAGAACTTTTTTGCCCCAACGGCCATCAGTTCTCCTAGCTATTTGCCCCGCCCACTGCCAATTCAACTGAGCAATTCTTTGAGCTATATTAGTAACTCAGGTTCTTCAGCGGATCGCCTCATTCCTGATTCGATCACGCAGTGAAACTCCTAACATAGCTCTCTCCATTCCTCGTTGGGCGACGTTGAGCCAAAATTGCCAGGAGACTTCCAGCAGCGTCTTCCTAAGATTCCAACCGTATACTGCGATCCGGCCTGCCAAGCGTGGCGATAATGGCAAAATGGGATATTATATCCCATTGGTCCCATTTTCATCATCATCATCAGCCATTTGATGCCCACTGCAGGACATAGGCCTCCCTCATGGTTTTCAAACCATGAAGGGGTTTGCTATAATCGCCACGCTTGGCAGGCGGATTGGCGATCGCAGTATGCGGTTGGAATCTCAGGAAGACGCTGCTGCCCAACCCCTGGTATTTGATTTCCTTAGTCGCCTCCTACGACATCCACGGAAGGAAATGGATTGACGCTATTCTTAATCCGGCGCCACACGGTCCCATTTTATCGAATAAAAAAACAATTTTCGAAATCTTAGCGAATTGACGGAGTTGTGCGTGAACATAGAAAAAAAAAATGGTATATACCTACTCGTCGAATCGAGAACCTCCTCCTTTTTGAAGTCGTTTAGAAACACACAAGTAACCGGTGACTAAAGAGCTATCAAGTCACGAAGGGACTAACCACTGGTTTCTCGTACACTCATAAGCAGCCTATATATGTCCCACTGTAGGGCACAGGCCTTCTCTCAGAGAGAGAGTATGGGCTTAATCACTGCCCACCGCGGATTGGCGATTTCAAGCGCTGAGGCATGTAAATAGCTTAGACACTCAGATTTCATCACGATGTTTTCCTTCACAGTTAGCGAGTGGTATTGCTACTATAACTTCACAAATGTATATAACTTAGAAAACAAAGTCATAGGCACATGCCCGCACTGGGAATCGAACCTGGGTCGCCCGCTTCCGAGTCCAATGTTCTACCCACTAGGCTACCATCGCTCGTACACTCAGAATGGGTTAATCTACTGATTGGCCAAAGTGCATATCTCCAGAAAAAACAATTGACAACTGTTTACAGAAGATTAACAGAATATTAGCGTACGACAAACCGGGGATAAGTGAAATAGAAACAATAAACATATAATTATTAACGAAAAGAGAAATATTCTCTTTGTCGCAGGCACCCTGGTTCGACTCGCGCTTGGCCTGTTTTTATAGGTAGGTGAAAACAAGTACATAGTGTAGATATTTGTTTCTGCTACATTAGTCTACTTAAACGGTGATTGAAACCATTTCTTCTGAAGGTGCACGTATACTGGTATAAGTGTATACACTTTTACATACATACATAAAGCCACGCCTGTATTCCAGAGGGGTAGGCAGTGACCAGGGACTGCTACTTGCCACGATCCTGACACATCATTTTCGCTTCCTCAACATTCATTAGTCGTTGCATGCACGCACGTCGGTTTCGGGTACTTTTATCTCGCCCTTTGCTGAAACAACCCCTATTTGGTCGAAATATGCCCGTCTGAAACGTCCTTTACCGGCCCTTCCACCCACATTCACTCGGTATATTTGTTTCGTCAGTTTCGCCTCCTTCATCCTCTCCAAATGTCCAAAACAAAACACAACATTCCTTTCCCAATTCTAGTCGCTACATCCTCTTTCAGTCCACAACGTAATCTGATCAAACTATTGCGTATCCTGTCATTCAAAGTAACACCAGATATACTTCTCAAGGACCTCATTTCTACTGCATACACACTCTTATGCTAGTATATTGTTTTATCAGTTTTTTCGCGGGCTTATATATTTTTTAATATCAGTGTTTACATAACTTTATTACATTTGCGCATTACCATTTTCCACCAAAACTTGTACAACAATAATGGTAGTAAATGACAAACTCTACTTACATATTTCTCAAATTGCGCATTTATGAAATAACACAGTGTATAGTATACAAGCAGCTGAAGACGAAACGTAGTACAGTCCATAACACATCAACCTTAACATTTCAAAGCAACGTATAAAGTTTAATGTGTTGTCGACTGTATCTACATATTAACAAGCTTTAAATATTAGTAATAACATAAAAAATTGCGGTCCGAAAATAGTAAAAATAAAAAAAAATTTTGTTGCGTCGTCGTTCAAAAGTTTACTCAGTCACTATGTAGTAGTTTACATGCACCTTTAGCGCAATGAATTAGTGCAACAGTAAAACCGACTTAGTGAATTCTTTAAACTCTATAGAAAGCTTAGCTTTTCTTCCTTCCCGCAATTTACGTAAGATCTCACGCGTCGTTTCTCAGTAGAGGTAGGTACCTAGCTAATTGACTGGTGAATGATACAGGATTAAGGGTGAATAATACAGGATTAAGGGTGAATGATACAGGAATAACGATGAACAATGGGTGAAAAATTTAAATGACCGCAATTGTAGACCGTAAAAAAGCCACAAAAAAGTATTCCAAGATGGCAGGAAATGCACATGGGAAATCTTGGTCGACCATTTGAAGTTCACCTTTTCTACAAAAGCTGAATTAAAGCTAATCCAAATTAAAGTCAAATTTGACCCAAATTTTCTTATCGTATTTCGTCGTGTATCGTGTAGAGCTCTATCTCTATCGAAAAACCTCATCAGAATCATATGGTGTTATCTATATAAACACGAGTCAACTAAAAGATTCCTCAAATGCAATTTAAATAATCTGTGGTAAAGGAAAGACCAACTTAAACCGCATTCGCAGAGCATCTTGTTTTTGTAAATAACACTGAAAGTCTCTATAAAATTTGTTAATTAAATAATGTAAAACTAGAACTTTATTAACCGCTAGAGTTGAACCACTTACTGATCAGTAAAATCAAACCCACGCTCTCTGTATCTGTATGCCAGTGACTTACCACTTGACCAACGATGCTGATAAAAGATGGCTTATCTAAAGTGGTCAGCGGATATCAACATCAAATAAACTGATTTTGAAATGAGGTTGTAGGACGATAAACCTTTTTAAATAAATACTACAGAAAATGTGGGTAGATCAAAGCATATTGTTTAGGGTACCGTACCACAAAAAGAAGAACTGAACCCTTACACGATCACTCTGTTGTCCGTCCGTCAGTCTGTCTGTCTGTCAAGACCCTTTAATTCGGGAACGCGTAGAGGTATCAAGTTGAAATTGAGACCATCTATCTACTCAAATTTACAGTCCCTTGAAGCTGCGAAAAGATCAAACTTCTGAGTTAACGTAAAAAAAGATGCCGTAATATACCTTTTCTGCGGCGGTTTATTTTTATTTTATTTATTTTATTTTATTTAGGACACAAACAGTCAAACAGGAAAAAATAAAAGTATATGTAAACAAAAATAGACCTGGAGGTCCCTTATGCCGCAAAATATTAGGGGTTAAAGTATGAAATTGCCGTTTTATTGCAATAGGTTCTTTGAATTGACATAGAATTTTCATGGTTTGAGGTTTTCGAATGAAACTTTTTTCAAATGGTTTCTATGATGTTCTTTTTTTAAAAAATGTGAAACATTTGAATATCGACTTTCAATTGTTTTTGTTATTCAATTTAGACTAGAAAGATGGATACTTTCACAGTATCCATCTTTCTTAGATACAAGAAAGTCGATATTCAAATGTTTCACATTTTTTAAAAAAAGAACATCATAGAAACCATTTGAAAAAAGTTTCATTCGAAAACCTCAAACCATGAAGATTCTATGTCAATTCAAAGAACCTATTGCAATAAAACGGCAATTTCATACTTTAGCCCCTATTAGTTATATTTTGAATCTCATGGAAATCAACATTTATAGGGTACTTTCCGTTGACCTAGAACTGTGAAACCTGGCAAGTAATATCGTCTTATACTACAAATAAAGGAAAAAATCTGAAAACTATACATTTGTAATTAAATCATAAGAAGATAGTCGTTGAAGTTCGGGAAAAGCTCGGAAAAACCTGCGAGACTCGATTCCTGAACTAGTTATAATATACTAGTTATAATATTACAAATTTATACGGGACCCTCGGTGCGCGAGTCCGCCTCGCACTTGGCCTGTTTTTCTTATTTATTCTTGTTGAAGTGAAAAATATACCCAGACATTTACGATGTATCAACGAGTGAGGTAGATGTGTAAAGCACTCGAAATACAGCATATTATATTTAACAGTTAATAAAAAATTAAATGTCTAAAATAAACTCAGACGAATTTTGTTAAATTAAAACCGATTTTGTAGTTTCTAAGAAAATATTTTGTAACACTGAAATCTCTCAAGATAATAAGGCTTACCTAACCTAACCTTACAACACTTTAAAAATTTTGTAGATTCTGAAATATAATACCAACACAGAGTCGCATTAAATTTTTGATTATTTTAAATTAAAATCGTACGATTTTTAACCGCCTTCAAAAAAGAAGGAGGTTGTCAATTCGACGCGTATATTTTTTTTTGGCTATGTACGCATAACTTCGTCAAATTTTAACCGATTTCGACAATTCTTTTTTGTTCCAATAGATATAACGTCCCATTCATAATCATAAGCAGTCTATATACGTCCCACTGTAGGGCACAGGCCTTCTCTCAGAGAGAGAGTATGGGCTTAATCACTAAGCGTGCCCACTGCGGATTGGCGATTTTAAGCGCTGACGTATGTAAATAGCTCAGACACTCGGGTTAGCTCAGACACTCAGGTTTCCTCACGATGTTTTCCTTCACCGTTAGCGAGTGGTACTGCTACTATAACTTCACAAATGTACATAACTTAGAAAACAAAGTCATAGGCACATGCCCGCACTGGGAATCGAGCCTGGGTCTCCCGCTTCCGAGACCAATTCTCTACCCACTAGGCTACCACGTCCCATTGGTTTCATTTAAATTTGGTGAAGATCTGATGGAGACTTTCAGAGATGGAGAACGGAACTCTTCAATGGACAGCAGTAAATAAGGCCTAATAGGTCCAATAGATATAACGTCCCATTGGTTCCATTTTAATTTGGTTGTAACACTCTGTTTTAATTTTTTGTTTTATTTTTTTATACTTTCTCAAAGTTTATGCCTTGCAGTGGAACATATACCGATCGGCTGCGTATGCCGTGTTTACCCCCAAACCTTGACGTAACTGTACCGGGGATGGCGTGCAGCATTGTATCACGTCGCCACGGCTGAGTTGCGGGCGTGTGTGCGGTTAGTCACAGTCGATGATCGGCCAGTTATGATTACCGACCGACGGAGAAAGATGGTCATTACGCAGCGTCGCGGTAAAAGTCGGCTTTGGGGGTAAACACAGGGTCAGCCAGGGAAGCGCGCCAACATGTGGATCGGATGATTAGTTGAAGTGGAAAGTTAAGTTAAGGGGCTGTCCATGGGTTGGCGCTACCAATGGAAGAAAAAAACATAATTGTCTTCTTTTATATAGTTTTTCACAACAAATTCGTAATCGGCGCAACAAAATATTCTGAGATCAGTCCTAGAGTTTGCCCTCTTTGAACTCTTTGCAAGCCTGTGTGAAGTGTATTGTATATATTAATTTTATATCTTTTCTTTCAATTTCAATTGAAACTTGACTAGTACAATCGCCCCTCACCGTGGCCACAACGCACAATAAGGTTCTGTATTTTACGTCATAACTTCACCGCTTCACTTTCAGCCATTCCCCAAATGCCCATCTCCACACATAGCCCGCTACACGTGACGCTCTGATTCCGCGAGCATTTCTATGCGAGGTCGCGCGCACCGCATCGCTAGTTCAAGGCTGCACTTTGTGACTTCGATCGAATTTGCGGCTTCACTGCAGCATAGATCGCGTATATTCAGTTTCACCAAAACATAAATAAAATCCGTGTAACTTTTAGTACAGACCAAACTTGGCAAGTTTTTAGAAGATGTTGAATATAATTTTTAACTAATGAAGTGCTAATTTAATAGGTACTCCCTCTGGAATGTCTGTACATTCAACTGTCGCATTTAATTCCGCTCGTATTTTGGAAATTAAAACTAAACTATGTTTGTATGGAATTTTCACGCTACATTCGCTTCAGTTTTTCTTGAAATTAAGGCTGGTTAGTTTTTCCCAAAAGAGTTTCGTTTTTAACAGTTGTCCAGAACCCTAAGAAACATCTATAAATTGGTTCAAATTGAAGCGTAAAGTGAGTCAGAATTATCTTTCATGATTAGAGACTCTGCATTCATGAGAAGAGAGGGAGTAGACAACTTTCTTTGTATAAATTGGTCTTTAGTTAAGGCCGTGTATCGTGAGAATAGCTTGTTATGTGTGAGATTTTATTATTATTGGTAAAAAGTATAATAATAAAACTTCGGCCATGTTTAGACGGTGGCTGTGTTTAGACACTCTTAGTGAAAACATGCCAAGTGCATCCGTATGACGCCGGATTAAGAATAGCGTCACTCCATTTCCCTCCGTGGATGTGTTAGAAGGCGACTAAGTACCAGGAGACGTACAGCGTCTTCCTGAGATTCAGCTGCCTTTTGTGGCAACTTAGATACACCACAGGCTACATCTATGGTCCTGTTTTATCTATTCGTTTTGTCTGTTGTGTATTTAGTTTTCTTTCTGTTGTTGTGCATATTATGTTACTTATCTGCTTATTTTGTTCCTGTGATGTACCTATCTTGTTGGTATAATAAATGTCTTTCTTCTTCTTCTTTTTTCTTCAATGGCATACTGCGATCGCCAACCCGCCTGCCAAGCGTGGCGATTATGGCAAAACCCCTCATGGTTATGAAAACCACGAGGGAGGCCTATGTCCTGCAGTGGGCGTCAAATGGCTGATGATGAAGTGCGTGTCGAGCCACGCGCAGCGTACCCTACGCCTCTGAGGAGTGTTTTAGAAGAAACGTGTTTTTATAAATAATACCGTCCTTAGTATATGCTAAGTACTGTGTTTATTTAAATCCCACGCGTAGTAAATCGCGGGAGAGCTATTGTATTTTATAATTATATAGGTAATTAATTTACTAAGCAGGTACCTATTTATTAGCGTTATTGAGTTCAATGTCGCTTAAAATGCGCTGACCGAGTGAACTGCAGTGCAGTGCAGTTCCAAGGCGATACGCTGTTAAGGGGCTCCAGGGAGTAACACTAGCACCACTGCGGAAAAAAATGGTATTTTTTTAAAGACCAAATAATATGCATCTCTCAAGCATGGTAATAGTGATTTTTAGGACACATGGCCGTGAACCTAAGGCAAAAAACGTAGGACTAGATAGCATAACCGCCAAAAACGGCCGTTTGGCATTGATGCTGTCTAGTCCCCGGTTCGTGAGCCAAGGTTCTTTGTCGTGGGTCCTAAAAATCACTGTTAACATGATTGAGAGATTTTACTGACACTTTTTGCAAATAAGATCTGTAAAAGAAGACATTTTTTTTTTCATTGGTGGCGCTAGTTAGCCCACTGCATCCCCTTAAGCGGTGGCAGCGCAGCGGTAGAACGGTTGCCTCACGCTTGAAAGGTACCGCGTTCGATTCTGGCATTGGTTTTAGTTACATTCATTTGTGAATTTTCAGTAGCAATCATCATCATCGTCATCATCAGCCATTTGACGCACACTGAAGGACATAGGCCTCCCTCGTGGTAAAGTAGCAATACTACTCGCTAACTGTGAAGGAAAACATCGCGAGAAAACCTGAGTAGTACGATGGCACGAGCCACGCGTTTTGTGGAGTTTAAATGACAGATTTTGACAACTAATGTACTGGCCGCGATTTTTGACATTTAAAACGCGCGACTAGCGTCGTCGTGCTACCCATGCCGAGGTGTTCACATACCTCAGCGTTTGTAATCGCCTATGGGCGGTGGGCACGCGTGGTAATGAAGCCCATACGCTCTCTTTCTCTGAGAAAAGGGCTGTGCCCTGCAGTGGGACCTTTATAGGCTATACAAATATTACAAACACACACACACACACACACACACACACATATATATAATAGTCTGGAATAGCACAAAGGCTAGTTTTTATCCCGGAAAAATACACATCGTAATAACCACGCGAACGAAGTTGCAGTTGAACATATTTAAAAAAAGATGTATATTATTTTGTTATTATTATTAAAATTCCATTCACACAAACCAGAGTACCTACGACTTCTCCCAGCGGGACCCACGAACCCACTATATAATAGTCTGGAATAGCACACAGGCTAGTTTTTATCCCGGAAAAATACACATCGTAATAACCACGCGAACGAAGTTGCAGGCAACAGCTAGTTGAACATATTTAAAAAAAATATGTATATTATTTTGTTATTATTATTAAAATTCCATTCACACAAACCAGAGTACCTACCTACGACTTCTCCCAGCGGGACCCACGAACCCACTATATAATAGTCTGGAATAGCACACAGGCTAGTTTTTATCCCGGAAAAATAGACATCGTAATAACCACGCGAACGAAGTTGCAGGCAACAGCTAGTTGAACATATTTAAAAAAAGATGTATATTATTTTGTTATTATTATTAAAATTCCATTCACACAAACCAGAGTACGACTTCTCCCAGCGGGACCCACGAACCCACGACTAAGTGAACGAACTGCCATGCCATGCCAGCAGAATTTGTTTTTCCATTACACGGTCAATTAAGTGCAGTAAACTTAAATACCTATGTGGTGCCTAGATGACGTCACGAAACGATTAGCTACCCAGGTAAGTAGGTACTTACCTTGCACGAGGCACCAAGGTTGAGTAGAGGATAACGATGATACCTTCCAATTAGAGTTTGAACCTTACTCCTTATCCTTAATTGAGTAAAACGTACTAACAGTCGAGAGTAGAAGACAGACGTGGCTTAGCGCAATTAGCCACGGCTCAAAAACTGATTAAAAGTGAAACGAAGTGAATTGGCAGATACGAAACCTTTTTAACAAAGAAGAAAGAAAGAAGACATTAATTTATCAGGCGGGAAAAAAGGAAGAGGTTCTCAATTCGACGCGTATATTCCTTTTTTTTGGCTATGTTCACGCATAACTCCGTCAAATCTTAACCAATTTCGACCTTTTTTTTTTCGAATAAATATCACGTTCCATTGGTCCCATTTTAATTTAGTGAAGATCTGATAAAGACATTCAGAGATGGAGAACGGAACTCTTCAATTGACAGAAGTAAATAAGGCATAATGGGGCCCATCCTTCAGTAATATGCGTATGTTTCATAATATAGCGTAAAAGTAGTCTCAGGGTAATTTGGTGATGTTCTGGTGAAGAATTTCGGAGACAAAAATTGAGAATTTCAAATTTTTAGGCACAGAATTAAGTAGGGTAAATTAAAGTTCATTTTTCTCCCGCTCCCCCACCAAAAATTTAAAATGAAAAAATGACAATAAAAAATACAAACCGATTTCAAAACACTACAGCACTAAAAAGTGAGAAATAATTTTTATCAACAATTTAAATTTAAATGTAAACGCGTGTGTCGTGCGAGGTTTGCAGTTCCTAGTTAATAGGCTGGATTTGTTATTCTGTGTCTTCATACAATAGCTTTTGGGTAAGTAATTATATATAACCCACCAAGGTGTAACCTTGACGCCTCTACGTACCTACCGGGTGTCGAGTGACAATGTGCCACTGAGCTGAGTCACACGAGGGGAAGTCGCAAGGCTTCCTCGTCGCATGTCTGAAACACTAGGGGTTATTATACGGGATGTAATAAAATCCCCACATATAGCCTAATATGAGGGTCCTTCACGTCAATACTAGCGACTTTTGTGAAAAAATACTTTAAAATCGCGGAAAAAATTGAATCGTGTGATTTTAAAACAACACAAGTCACATGCGTTGTTCAAATAACACTTGTCCATTTTTTTGTATTAAATTATTTACACCTACTTATTGACTTACATTAGAAGGAAAAATTGTAGTTAATTCATACAGAAATTAACATAATATGCTAAAATATTGCTGTTGTAGATATTAGTATTTGAATAAAACAGTTTTTTTCTATTTCCTGACAAGTTGTAATGAAAGGACATGTGTTGTTTTAAAATCACACGATTCAATTATATATTGATGGTGAAGGTGGCAACGTTGAGCGGCTCTTTGTGAATCACTTCAAACGCAATTTGTTGGACTTAAATCCCTTTTTATTGCAAAGGAAAAAAGTTGATTTTAAAGTAAATATTGGTGGACTGTCATACTACAGGCAGAAACCTTGAGCTTTTCTGCCTGAAGTTTTACGATCCATCCAACCGAAGGCAAGTCATAAACTTCACCACAAACGAAATGCCAATTGTGCTTCAAAGGCTTCAACGGCAACTGAAGAGAAAGAAAAACCTGGCCAAGTGCTAGTTGGACTCGCGCACCGGGGTTATCGTACCTACAGCCACATAATACATTTAGACTTAGTTATTTTGTAATAATTTTTTTTTAATAAACCGACTTCAAGAAAAACACGTACTCTGAAACGGGGTGATTAGAAACTGGAGTATGAATTGAAACATAAAGTGGGAAATGGTTTTTAGGGTTCCGTACCCAAAGGGTAAGGGGCCCTATTACTAAGACTCCGCTGTGAATGCTGTGATAGTTAGATAGTTGAAATTTTTAAAGATGATTTATTTCTGTTGCCGCTATAACAACAAACACGCTCCCATATATTAAACGTGATTTTTTGTCGTTTTTTGCCCCTTATTAACAACAGCAACAGGTAGAAGCTTCAAAATTTTCAAAAGTTGTATAGATAATGGTACGGAACCCTTCGTGCGCGAGTCCAACTAGCACTTTGTCGACTTTTGTGAAAACAAAGGGCAAATAAACAAAACAATTTTTTAGGGCGCGTTGGCACCCTTCGGGTACGGAACCCTAGAAAACGACAAACCGATCACTCTGAAGTCGAAGCAAAACATTTGACACGCGCTTATAGTCAGGTAACTGTGTGGCGGGCCACAGTTAAGTGCGAGAGGGACGGCGATACGCGAGTGAGAGGGAGGGGCGGCGATCAATTCGCGCACGCGCAAGTGGAGTGTGAACGCGGGTAGGGTTGTCACTGGATGCAAGGTTTTGGTAAGGCTTCTTACTGGGACCTTGATTCTAAATAGGATCTTGATACTTAAGAGTAACAGAACAATCCGTTGGCCGTTTTCTATAATCAATAAATAAATAACTTCCACACAACACAATCACTTGTTCCCAAACTATCCTGTGCTAGGGTAACAATCAACAATTGTTATTTATGTGGTCTGGAAAAATCTATCTACGTTTGGTTTATCAGAAACGGCCATAGTTGATCAACAATCAATTAAGTATTCATCATCATCATCAGCCGTTTGACGCCCACAGCAGGACGTAGGCCTTCCTCATGGTTTTCCAAGCTTCCCGGTCTTGTGCCTCCCGCATCCAGCGACTCCCCGCCACCGCAACCAGGTCGTTAAACCATCGGGTGGGGGGCCTTCCCACGCTGCGTCGCCCGGTATTGTTCGGCCGGTAATTAAGTATTGTTCATCCGAAACTAGGATACCACGGGGTATGGGCCAGTCGAAGACATCACAGGCGATGGTGGCACTGTTAATAGACAGATTACCTCAGATACGAAAGGTCTGAGTTCAATCATGCGTTTACCTACGAGGAAACCTGAGAATACTGGTGGATCTATCATCGTCAATATAATCATTATCAACCAGTTGACATCAACCATGTATCAACCAGTCCTGTATAAGCCACTTTTCACAGTCTTTGCCATATTATGCAACTACTGTTTAACCCCCAGTTTCTCGTAGACTAACATGCTGTTAATCTACTGTTAACAGCTGTCAATTGACCAAAGTGCATACAAAAAAAACCACTGGCAGCTGTTAACAGTAGATTAACAGCTTGTTAGTGTACGAGAAAGCGGGGGGAGTTTTAGATAATTTTGCTAACTTTTTAGTTTCTCTTTCCTATTTGAGACTGACATTGGCTTGCAAATAAGACAATATTTATTTATTAAATATTTTGAGCTGGGAGGTCTGGAAACCTAAAATAAAGATTCTGGTTTAGGCTCCAGTCTTTTCACAAATTCTACTATCGCATCTACTATTTGTGTCTCTATAAAGTGCACTAGATTTGTGGATTGAGAAAACAAACATATTTGTATTTGTATTGTTTGTCGACTACTCAGGCTATCGAACCATATGGCAGGTGTTCTACCGACTGACCGATTCTCTTAGCAATATTTGACATTCCATTTTTTTTTTCATTTACTATAAAAACAAAATGTTTACTTGATGAACGTCAAAGCTGTTAGTTTCACAATTAATAGATTATGCGGAGAAAAAGCTAACAAAGAAACTTCACATTTAACAGAGAAACTCCACATTGTTGTCTTCGTCCACTATTACCAGTCTGGGTAAGTGCCCTCATCGTCATCATCATTAGCCACTTGACGCCCACTGCAAGGCACAGGCCTCCCTCGTGATTCTCATAACCATGAGGGGTTTTGCCATAATCGCCACGCTTGCCAGGCGGATCGGCGATCGCAGTATGCAGTTGGAATCTCAGGAAGAATCTGCTGCCCGTCTCCTGGTAATTTATTTCCTTAGTCGCCTTCTACGACATCCACGGAAGGAAATGGAGTGACGCTATTCTTAATCCGGCGCCACACGGAAGGCTCACTTCCAATTTAAAGCCGTCATCCTTTCTCCGATGTCTGACAATTTTGTTCGCCTTCCTACTCATGAAGCTATTATTTATTTCAGAAGGCAGTCGGCAACCCTGCTTCCCCGATCGAGCATGACGCATCCGCCGCCACACGTGCCCCCCACACATCCATATTTATACGCACACATGCATAATGCATGCCGCCCGCGCTTCCTGTAAATGTGTAGCCTTACGGGGCAGGAAGGATGGACCGGGTTTTGGGTTGCCGGGATTGGGTTGTCCAGCCGTATTACACTTCGTTAACTGAATGCACTAGGCACTTATTTTAAACTAGCTGTGCCCGCGACTCCGTTCGCATACATTTCGATTTTTACGAAGCAGCATTTGTATGGGGGCCACGTCTTATCTTAACTGGAGCTAGAATTTAAATAGCCTATCCTGTGTCCCAGATGTCTATATGTTTTTATACCAAATTTCATCAAATTCGGATAATTGGTTTAAGAGTTATGGAGGAACATACATACATACATACATACATACACACATACAGAAAAAAATTCTAAAAATCGTGAAATTAGTTTCAGTATCATATATTGAGCCTATAAACACAATATCTCTGAAAACAAACTAACTTACTCCATGACCGACCCTTACAGATTTATTATTAGTAGTATAGACGAAGATATAGAAGATAGATATCAACAGGCTACTCAAGTTACGGGACGCTTGTTAAGGATAAGTTGCCGATCACCAATAACGATCCGTTAAATATAGGAACCGGGCATAAGTTACGTACATTTGTGAATTTATAGTAGCAATACCACTCGCTAACCATGAAAGAAAACATCGTAAGGAAACCCTAGTGTTTGAGGTATTTACATGCCTAAGCGCTTGCTACGTACCATGGACCAACTATGACGCTGAGTGCGGAAATCTCAAGTCTAACTAATTAACTAGTCCTATGTTCTTTTATTTCACAAACGGAAAAGGAAGACACATTTGCCCAGTAGACGCTCTATTCAAGGCTTAGCCAAAACCACGCAACAGACATACCGCCAAGTATTGTCGCGTTTAGGCGAGAATTCTAATGCAGCCACACGGAACATGCATGCGAGTAAGATCTTAGGCCTCGTCTTTACCATTGGTTGGGATGGTGGCTAATTCCGGCCCTATCATATATACAAAAAAACCAAAGAGCTGATGGAGATGACGTTCACGCGTCTAGGAACCAAGCCAGGATAGAATCGGAGCAATATACTTCTTGAGTGCATCTCTGCCACTAAAAGTGGTTCAGCTCTTTACGTGAGCAATAAGTCTGATCAACCTTGAATCGTCTTCATTTCCTTTGACCTTGATTTCGTGTCTCCACAAGAAAGGAAATAAAAATTTGATACAATAATAATTAGCGAAGGAAAATTGGAGTCGGCAAGGTCCTTCAATGCCCTTCATATCTATTGCAAATTATTGAGTATTAATTTTGGTGGCTTTGTGACTAAAAAGCTCTACGTGGAGTTTAATACCAGTAAAGAACATTACTGATGACCACCAAATGGTGTGACGAACTGGTTACCGTGGCGGGGACTCGCTGGATCCGGGCGGCACAAGACCGGGAAGTCTGTAGTGGGCGTCAAATGGCTGACAATCATGATGAAAGAACATGTATCTACTGTTTAATACAAGACATCTTTGTTTTCTTCTGTTGGTTGGTGTTTATCGGCAATCACCTCTGAACATAAAGTCTCGTCAGTCCTACAAAGTCAGTACAACCCTGAGGTAGCTATAACGCCAAGTTGACAAACAGACTAATCAAAGTCAAGACACATTTCCTGTGAGAACGAGCAGGCATCGGCTTCTCATAACAGCCGCATTGTTGTACACCGCTATTGTCTAGAACTCTAGATGTTTAGCAACCGGGTGGCAGGCTGTTGTGGCAATGGATGTGGCTACAGTGGCGCGCTTTTCCGCGGGATCGGTGTCATTTTGTTCTGCATAAGCCGACTACAAATATGTTCCACTGCAGGGCAAAAAGAAAAAAAACCAGCCAAGTGCGAGTCGGAATCACGCACGAAGGGTTCCGTACCATCATCTATACAACATTAGATACAAAGATCGAGAATATAATGTTTGTTGTATGGGAGCCCTCCTTAAATATTCATTTTATTTTAATTTAATTTTTAATTTTTGAAGCGAATATAGAACTAAATATTCTGTGAATATTTGAAATGTCTACCTGTTGCCACTATAATATCGAGCAAAAAACGGAAAAATTACGTTTGTTGTATGGGCCCCCCTTAAATATTTATTTTATTCTGTTTTTAGTATTTTTTTGTTACAGCGGCAACAGAAATACATCATCTGTGAAATACAGCCTAGTGACAGACAGACGGACAGACAGACAGACAGACGGACAGACAGACAGACAAACGGACAGACAGACAGACGGACAATGAAGTCTTAGTAATTGGCTCCCGTTTGGCACCCTTCGGGTACGGAACCCTAAAAAGCTTCTCTCAAAAAGAGAGAGGGTACGGGTTTCAGGGTGTTGTAGCAATGGCTGTGGGTAGACTGGCACGCTTTTCAGCGGGATTAAGGTAATTTTCTTTGTTTGTCATAATTGATTGCACAACAAAAACATTCATCATCATCATCGTCATCATCAGCCATTTGACATAGGCCTCCTTCATGCAAAAACATTAACAAAAATAAAACTTAAATAACAGGCTTGTAATAAAAGTTTGTTGCAAAGGCGGACTCATTTGAGAAGAAATTTCATCCAGCCAGCCCAGAAATTTATGAATGGTAAAAAAGGAGAGCGGGGTACAGCAGATAAAGTGGAAATAAAACTTATTGCTACCTACCCCCTGTTCCATATATTTTAGTGCAGCAGGTATGGAACCTCCGCAGAACAGCTGACGACTTTTTCGCGATTTCTAAGTTTTCCCCGTAGACAGTAAAACGTAACGTAACCTCACGCCTGTATCCCGGAGGGGTAAGACCACGGGTGTGCCACTAGATGGATAGATTTCCCCTGTTTTTTTGTTTATAGTAAATGTTGTTTTTATCGACTCCAATATAAGCTTACGGCTGTACCCGGAGGGGTATTTCCCAAGATTCTGACAAACCTCTTTCATTGCGTCAACATTTATTAGTTTCTCTATGCACGCACGCCAGTTACGGTTATAGGTGTTGTATGGTTTAGGCAGTACAAAGTTGTACTAAGTTTTACTAGCTTGACGACAAATCGATTAGATTTAACCTTGACTTTCGTGATGGGTAAAATTGTCGACATCCGTGTACTGTAACAATGGCTGTACTGTGATGGTGGATGGTTCACATGGTTATTGTATTAATATAGTTTTTACATAAAGTTGGATTGTGTAAAAACGAAGCTGTTAAGCTGTTGATTTTCTAATCGAAAGTACCGCAGTGTTACAAAGTGACATCTTCATTTGCTGAAACTGGCAATACTAACCCCCAGTTTCTCGTACGCAAAAATAAGCAGCCTAATGCGTCCCACAGTAGGGCACAGGCCTTCTCTCAGGGAGAGAGTATGGGCTTAATTACCACGCGTGAGCACCGCAGATTGGCAATTTCAAGCGCTGAGGTTTGTGAACAACTTTGGCACCAGGTTTTGCTCACGATGTTTTCCTTCACCGTTAGCGAGTGCTAACGTATTGCTAATATAACTTCACAAAATATGTACATAACTTAGAAAACAAAGTCATAGGTGCCCGCACTGGGAATCGAACCTGGGTATCTCGCTTCCAAGTCCAATGTTCTAAAACTAAACGTATTGCGCTCTACGAATAAAAGTAATTGTGAAACGATAAACAAAATTTTTGAGTTTTTGTCATCGTTTTCTGTTACAAACTTGGCATTTCGTGAGATCTTTCTTGACTACTGAGTACTTCCTATCTTTAGGAAAGGAAGTACATTTACGTCAGTTAAGTTGTTTATCAGTACACCTGTAGATATTTCCTGGGAAAGTACCGAAGCGATCGGAAACCGATCGCTGTTAGCCTGCTCGTCTGTCGCAAGGTCGTCACGAGGTCAAAGATGCGGTGAGCCGTGACGGAAAACGGGCGGACGTGGATCGAGACAGACAGAGCAATACTGCGCATCGGTTAAGAGCCACAAGAGGCTGCTCGAACTGAGGCTGCTCAAACTGAGGCTGCTCAGACTGAGGCTGCTGCAAATAAGCAGACATGCAGTTCATGTTTCTTTCGCTGAGAGCCCGCTAAAGAGTTGATTGGTACTCCCTTAAAAATATAGCTTGGTGGTTTTCGTAACCATGAGGGGTTTTGCCACAATTGCCACGCTTGGCAGGCGGGTTGGCGATCGCAGTACGCGATTACAATCTCAGGAAGACGCTGCTGCCCGTCTCCTGGTAATTGATTTACTTAGTCGCCTTCTACGACATCCACGGAAGGAAATGGAGTGACGCTATTCTTAATCCGGCGCCACACGGAGTTTGGGCTTAGGGCAAGTGATTCTGATGTGTGGATGTTATAAACAAACTCAGTCAGAGTCACGGAGACGGAAATAACGATGGGAGACAGTTCAACCAGAGTCGTCAAAATTTGCTTCATTCCGATTCGTGTCTTATATTGAGGCAGCCTCTAAATGTATGCGCGCGCCTCTAATAAAGCTACCACTAGCTATAACCTAAGCATATGACAAAGCGTATACTTAGAAACGCAGTACGGTTCAGCCATAAAGCTAGTAGGGATGTGATATTGCACATGAAAAATCGTTTTTTTTTAATAATCGATTAATTCTGTTTATAAGAATCAATGTAAAAGAAATAAATTGTTCCGGGTAAAATATTCGATTTTTTGCAAAAAATCGATTTAGGTTAGACAAAAAAATTAAATACCTGGGTTATTCAAGGAGCGTATACTTAGAAACGCAGTACGGTTCAGCCATAAAGCTAGTAGGGATGTGATATTGCACATGAAAAATCGTTTTTTTTTAATAATCGATTAATTCTGTTTATAAGAATCAATGTAAAAGAAATAAATTGTTCCGGGTAAAATATTCGATTTTTTGCAAAAAATCGATTTAGGTTAGACAAAAAAATTAAATACCTGGGTTACTCAAGGACTCTGTACAAGAATTGCGAAGTCAGCTTTACAGTTACAGTTTGGCAGAAGGGAATTTGTCACTGTACTTAAAAAAAAATCAAACGTAGCTCTTAAAACTTTTGATCATATTGTTTATCTATTTTACCTGTATACTTACATAAATAATACATTTATAGTTTCATTTTTGCAATTAATTTACAATTTTATCGAATTTTTGTAATTAAAATGCACGTCAGCGACATTCTTACGATAGGGCGTAACTATAACAAATAGAGAATAATAAATGTCGGTGAAGCAAATCCTTTTTTTTTTACAAATGAATGTGAAAAAAAAAACTTCTGCTCTACAGACATTTTATAACCGCGCGGGGCGCGAAAACTATAACAAATTGTAAATGCTGGCTATAAAAAAATCGAACAGACGCTTGGAACAGAAGCAAAAATTTTTAATAATCGTTTTTTTTATAGGAAAAAAAAATCGTTCGCAAAAAATCGATTTCTTTTGAAAAATACGATTTTATTGAAAATCGTTTTATTTTCACATCCCTAAAAGCTAGAGCTAACCTAGCCATGTTTGAGGAGGCTTGTTATCTGTTTGTTTTACTCTCAAGTAACATTAGCATTGTAGGGCTAATGAAAAGCCAGCCGTCAAACGTCTAGTCCAACAAATGCTGACGAAGAATTAGCATTTCTTTGGCCTGCAGTCGGTTTCGGTGAAGTCTGTCACTAGATTGGTGTAGCGAAATAATGATTAGGAATATTAAGGGTCATGAAGGTTTCCAGCAGGTCCAGCCATGGCAGCATGCGTCCTTATCCCGCACACGAATATACCTAGACAAAACTCGCGCCATACCGCTCTTACCCGCTGCAGGATTCTTTGCTTGTTTGGCGCGCAGGATTATGCCAGGAACAGCTCAAAACGTTTTCAGAACCTCAAACTACTTGAGTTGCACGACTTGTATAGTCGACAGTACATCTACCTTGACAGACGTGCATCACTGTACTCAGTTACAGAACGAGCGATTTTCAATCAAAATGCAAAGGTTGATGAATAGATTCTATAAATGTATAGTAGCTTCTTTTCAGAACGGGGTTTTGTTTGAATTCTTTGGATATTAGACTAAAGTATTGGTCAAGGTACTGTATGATGGCTCAACCGAGAGACGATTAAGTGGTTTTATCCAATGAATCACCACAGAATCGTGTTGTGGTTTTCATTCCAGTATTGAATTAATAATTGCATTTCTGCTCTGAGGTATCAGTGGTGCCCATGACTCTGATTAAGAAAATGGCATTAGCATTAAGTCCGCCTTTTGTACACTGTCTTTGTGCAAAAAATTATTATTATTAATAATAATTTCCTCTGTGATAATAATAATATAATAGATGGGGCAGCATCGCCTGTACTTGAATATCGTATTATCAAACAGTGTCCTGAACATGCCTGAACTGTACTTAGAAAACTATTGAGAGGTTACCGATGGTCTCCTAAGAAATGTTATTTGTATTCCGTTTTTGAGAGCTTTTCCCAAGGTGTAAAAAACATTTTTTTTAAATTAGATAAGGTAAAGATAAAGAAGTGTTTATCAAACTGAACACGGATTATATGGTTCACGAGTAACATTACCAAAAGTTTGCACAGATAGAATAGAGTTATCCGTGGGTCTTTACGCAAGATTAAAGTTGAGAAATGGACAAAAAGGGATTGGTTGACACCGTATTAACTTAATTCCACCTTACAGACCTTAGAAAACAGCCATAAAAAATAGTTTATTTAAAAAAACGGATCAATTTTAAATTTAAAAACCGTTATTAATCTAGCTCTGGAAGCTGAATCTTAATCATAGGTACCTACATGCCCGCACTGGGAATCGAACCAGGGTCTCTCGCCTCACAAGGCTACCGCTCTCTTAGATTAAGGATTACCTACTTGAATTTTGACGGACAACTCCGGCCAGATTTCCCTCTGATTGGCAGAGCTTAATCGCGGTGAGTAGAGACAGATGCCAGTCAGTCAGAGACGAGCTACCAACGTTTAAGCTAAATATTATGAAACAAAATCAATCCAATCGGCGGTGGGCACGCGAGATAATTAAGTCTAGTAGTAGTTACACATGAGATTTCCGCACTTAGCCTCGTGGTTGGGCCATTGCACGTAGCAATAATTAAGTCTATATTCACTCTCTCTGAAAGAAGGCCTGTGCCCTGAAGTGGGACGTATATATGTATATAGGCTACGTAAAAAAAAAAATCTAAATGCAAGTTGACTAAATTAGCGTCAAGAAACCAATGCTGTGCTGTAAAATATGTTAAGATAACCAAATTGAATCCATTTCCACCACAAAAACAACAAAATCTTCACAAACACGTTCTCGCGCCCATTTGTTTCCATCCATTGTTTTATTAGCTGTGCCATTATGTTAAAGGTGACCTTGAACTATTGTCTGAGTGTATTTACAAGCTAAGCAAGCAAATTGCTGAGAATTCACTACCAACCCGGATATGTGGATAACATTACGAACGTGAGATGAAAATCGAATATACGAGTACGTACATACCTCTGCTTACGTCGTTCTGAACTAATGATTTTGCTGCGTAAAAGTTATGATTTTATTTTGTTTGCGGGTGTTATGAGAGCCACAGTTAAAGGTACATTTTTAGGGTTCCGTAGTGGACAAGGTACCCTTATAGTTTCGCCACGTCCGTCCGTCTGTCTGTCTGTCTGTCCGTCTACGGCTTAGCACAGAGACGGTAAATACTAGAGAGCTGAAATTTGGCTTAGATGTACTTATTAATAACGCCGACTAAACGGTAGTATAAAGCCTCGAAAAATATTTTTTTAAGGTACCTCCCTTACTCCTAATCTAGGGATGCAATTTTTTTTTCTCGCCTAAACAGTGTGGGATATCATTGGATTGGTCGTTAAAAAATATTGTAGGTGTAGGAAGACCATTTTCTGATTTGGGGTTCCGTTTGCAAAATATTAAGCTTTAAAGCGCAATTTTTTGTCCGAGCAAGGCGCCGCGCCCGGGGTTTTCGGTTTAGAAATCGCGCGTGCAAAGAAAAAATAAATACACGTGATATCTCACTACAGCCCCTCTCCCTAGTTCATATCTAGCTACCTATCAAGTGATATTTCATGCCTGATATTTCGTGATTTTTTCTCCTTTTTCGTTCGTGGGGGACGTGCGGCTCACGTGACTAATGAACGACCCCAAACCTCTTTTGCTTCATCAATATTCATTAGTCGCTGCATGCGCGCACGCCGGTTTATACCTATATTAGAACCTCACGGTTCGAAGGTATAAGTATAATATATTTTAATATGCTGGAGTAAAAAATATCGTGTTGGTGGACTTTGATTGGAGTACCTAACCTAATGTTTTTGCTCTGCGAATTTCGTGAACGTGGCTTTTTACTGACTGGGTACGTCATTCAAACTACCCACATCGCAATCAATGAGATATTATGTGCTAGGTAGGTACTAGAGGAGTCTAGTACCTACCTAGCACATAATATCTCATTCATTATCACATTCTAGACTAATTTTGTGTCGCAGGTTTTTACTGAACTTACAGATGAAAGCAGACTCCATTGGATTTTGGTTTTAAATAGTTCGTAGTTAGGATACTATTTCGGGATATCTTTTTTCATAGATATAAGATAGATATGCGTTTTTTTATGGTCCGGGGCTTAGTACCAGAAAGCTGAATTTTGTCGTACATATCAATCACAGCGACAAAACCGTAATATAAAATCTTTACATTACTAATGAATGTTGAGGAAGTGAAAGTGATCTGTCAGGATTATGGCAAGTGGCAGTCCCTGATCTCTTTCTACCCCTCTGGAATACAGGCGTGAGTTTATGTATGTATGTATGTAAACTCTTTACAATTTCTTTTTCGTTCAAATTCCATTGAAAATTACTTTGATGAAAGTTAAACCGTCAATTCAAAAGAAGAAATTTTGGTATTTCAATTGTCACAGAAACACAAAGTAATCACGAAGGTACACAAACCAAATACACGAACGTCAACAAAACAAATAATAAAAACAAAAATCTGTCCTTTTAAGTCCGCGTATTTTGACGACCAACTACGGAACGCCGGACTGCGCGTGGCCCGACACGCAATTGGCCGGTTTTTTTATTGAAATTAATATGCCCATTGCTGCAACTTTTGTGATTCACGAGTTTGGAATATGTCTCTACTAAGTACAAAGCACCTCAATGATCGCAATAGATGTTTTAGATCCATGGCGCACGCCCGTATGTTTGTTTTTGTGACCTATGAACTGAAGCGTCAATGCAATACAACGGACACATAGTTTTTCTTGTAACGTTCAATAAGTCACAGTTTCTGTGTTACTTTGAATAAAATTTTTTTGACTTTGACTTTGACTTTGAATAAAAATGTCTGCATTTCAGATCAACGCGATCATTCTGTAGAATTTCTATTGAAATACAAGGAATACCTAGAATTGAGGCCCTGAGCTAGTTTATGTCTTTGCTACAGTTTCAGAGGAGCTGACTGACAGCTCTACGAAATCTTTGAGATGCAATAAGTATCATGCCCGGCACGTAACTTGTTAAGTTACTAAAGTTAGAAGAATTCTTGCCCTTCCCGTCAATGAGGTCCAAAATACGTCTGATGTGCATTTAAAGGCCCGTGCCACACAGAAGGGACGTGGCGCGAGGGTGCGGAAAAGACGCGTCGTCTTTCCAATTCACTTTCATACAAAATGTACTGGACGGTGCGAAGCCCACACAGTCAGGCGAGGGCGCGAACTCTGTGCAACGCGACGCGTCTTTTCCGCGCCCTCGCCTCACGTCCCTTCTGTGTAGCCATCGCCTAATCAAGTTATGTTTTCGACTGTATAATGCCCAGCATTACAGCAGGGCCCATTTCATGGAACTAGAATAAATTAAAGGGTTAGTATGACACTGCGGTGTACATTGCATAAACGATTTAAACTAAAAATTAACGAGTATATAAACAACAAACAAACAAACATTTACATACAGGCACATACATTGCTTCTGGCCCCACACTAGGATACCCTGTGTCGTGGGAACCAGAAACAACGACATCACAAACATGTAAACATCCAAGACCTGGGTTTTTTTTTTGTCCCCATCCGGGATTAGAACCCGCGACCTCTCGCATGGTATGCAGATGCACTACCGCTGCGCCACGAGGTCGTCGATAGACGATAGGAAGACTAATTGTACTAATCGGCTACGCAAAGTTCATTGTCATCATAAACTATGAATTTTATGAAACGTAATGTTACCCGCACGTCACCCAAACGGGGTCAGCAAATAAATCAAATATGAACCTATTTAGAGGCTAAAAATTTCACCCATGCAGGGACTTGAACCCGCGACCTCTGGCTGACCGTGCCAGCGCTCTCCCAACTGACCTAATGGGCAAGGGCAGGCATCGGCAGTTCTAGTCCCGGCATGGGCGGAATTTTTAGCCTCTAAATAGGTCTTTAAAATTGTCCTCAGCACGGATTGGTGGAACAAAAATATGGCCATTAAATTTTTAAACTTTGTCTCTTAGAAGTGGTTTAACTAAATCATAAAAACCAAGATTTTCAAAACCAGTAACAATAATACACCGATACCAATTTATACCAATAAAAAGTAGTGTAGGAAGCCACCTGATAGGTAGATGTTTCCATGCATGACCGCTCTAAGCAATGTACCCAGTTAACCTTGGTACTAACTGACGTGTGATTTGCAAACGCAATAGCCACTTAGACACCTGGGTCTGCCGGGTCTGTGCCCTTAAGCCATCTGGACAAAAGAAGACGAGTTGTCCGACTTGTGTCTTACGTTTTGGGACTGTTTAAAGAAGCATTGCAGCTGTTTATTGTTAGGTTGACGAACTGAGATTTGTGTATACGGTCGACAGCAGGTTGCATTTTCCTTGCAAAGTCACCCTTAGTGTAACCGAGCAGAGTATAACTTAAGCCGAGTTTTGGCGGTCTTAGTATGCTCGGACCGTGTGCGTACAGTTTTAGTTGATTATGGCGACGGTCAGTGCGCTCGGACCGAGTAGAGTGCGTCGTCATACATAATCAACTAAAACTGTACGCACACGGTCCGAGCTTTAAGCCGACCATAAGCCGGCACGAAGCGGGCCGTTGTTGCTCAGATACAAATTATTTTGCGCCGCGAAGCAGCTTAGTTTATCAACACACAACAGCATGTTGATTTGCACATAGATCCCAGATTGCAGATAGCAAAATTTTGGAAATAAACGACGACCGCGAAGTTCCTTTGACATCCGAAGTTCCAGCAACAACAAGATTTTTGTTTGGCAGTCTAAGTGTGCTATAATATAAGACTTATCGGAGAGTTAAAAGTTACTCTCCGGAAGGGTTATACCGGGAATAACATGGATACTCACGGCCTTATTTATAAAAACACGATTCGTCTAAAACCAATCTAAAGCTCGGTTTGAGATTTCATCTGTGGCTTCGGCGGCTACTTCTTTTCCTTGTAAAATCTCCACCACAGACTATTTTAATCGTCGTTTTTGAAATGTTTTCAGGAATCGAGTTCTTATAAATAAGACCGTTACATTATAAATCATAATTTAGTTACATCCTGTTTTAAACCGGCCTAAGCTCCATTCTAAGAGCATTTTAGTCGATCGACTTTTTTATAAATTTAATAAGACTAATATTTTAATCTGTAGCATAACCATCAATGAATATGTCCGTTTGGCTTTGTGAAGTTCCACAAGATCTGAGCTGGTCGCTTCCCAAATTGGGGTACAAGAAACTCATTAAATGTTCATTGAGTGACAGATAACGTACAGTCCGGCGTACAGTCATTACTTTGCTATTAGCCCAATGGGAGGGTAGGTAGGTACTATTCTTGTATAACATACCTACTATTACCTCCTAGGTAGTACATATGTCGTAGCCATATCGTAGATTGTGCCATATCATGATGTTGTTAGCCATATCACGAAAATGTCCTTTTCATGAAAAGGCCAAGTCAAACTGGCCGTATCGTTTAAGCATCAACGTTTGACGATATGGCAATCTACGTTTTGCCATATCATAATGTAGGGTACCTATGAGTTTTCCATGCACCAACCTTATTTAAGTTTAACTCAAAACTAAGTTTTTTAGTGAAATATTTTTTTTCGTTTTTATATAAAAAAAAGAACTAACACCCGAAGTTTCAGGATGGAGCGTCGCTGCACTCCGCTCCATCCTGGAACTTCGAACCTATTTTTGTTTATGTGTACTGACCTAACAACCAACCCAAAATTTTAATTTAATTCTTAGTAAAACTTCAGCTATGTAGCTTCTAAAAAAAAGCCAAAATGTAAATGACGTAAGTAGATACCTGCTTTGTGTCGCGTTGAGTAAAAACGTTGCATTTTCTTAATTTTTTCGAGTTTTGTTCTGCTAAAGAAATAAAAAATATTTTATTACACATTTTCCCAGATTAAAATTTATAAATTCCGTTTCAGTAAAGCTCCCTGAACACGGGCATATTTTTTGTTTTTCCAAATTCGGGGACATCGTTTCAAATAGCATCCCATATTTTCTGTCGCCTCCATGGTAGGAATACACAACAAACTAACATCAGCGCCTCTAACGGTGGATAATGAAAGTATTTTACGATATGGCCGCTAACGTTTGGCCGCATCATGAAATAGTCATGCATTTCGCTATTCAAATCGTCAAACGTCGGTCGCTCATTGATCTGGCTAAGCCATTTCATGATACGGCCAGTTTGACTTGGCCTTTTCATGAAAAGGATACATTTCGTGATATGGCTAACCACATCATGATATGGTCAATTCTATGATATGGCTACGACACATACATTGTTACTGGGACTATTGGCAGTTGATACTACGGAAAATATAATGTTATTTACAAGGAATTACAGGGTTTCTTTCACATTAAGTAGTGGGTGAACGTTTCGGGCACGGTTAGAATTTTGACTCCATTCCCCCCTGAGATGAAGACAAGATCTAAGCTGTTACGTGCTTCCCTTTTAAAGTGAATGATACTGAAAACACTGTTCAAAAAATGTGTAAAGCATACTTTGTGCCAAAAGGGCCGCTATAACATTAAAGATATTTAGATGACAGAGATGTCTGGAACCTAGAACTCATGCATTGAAAGCCAGTTCAATGCATGAGTTTTACGTTCTAAATGATTAAGTTAAAGTCTGTTTATTAAGGACCAAATTTGACAAGATCAAGTTTGGTTTTTTGTCCATTTTTCTCCAAAATGATCTATATTTTGAAATGGATACCTAGTTTTACTTGTCTTTCTTAGAGTCACAGTTTGTGTGTCTAGTTTGATTAAAAACGCTTTCATTTTTATTATTTCAGGTTTTGCGTCATTTTAATAATACAAAACCCGAGATACAACAACTATATAATACCTACCGAACAAAGATTGAAAAAACTTTTTTTGTACCGCCCATGACACCATTGTTTGTTATGGACAAGCTAGTCGACGGCAGGTTAACCTTTACTTTTGTTGCAAAGTGACCCTTAACGTAACCGAGTAGAGCGCACGGGTTGATGTGCTGTCGTCTACGCGCTTTTCCGGCAGCAAGGAAGGTACTTTACAATTATTGCCTTAAATCTAGATCATTTTGGCGAAAAATTGATTAAAAACCGGCCAAGTGTGAGCCGCACTCACGCACGAAGGGTGCCGTACCATTATCTATACAACATTAGACACAAAGATAAAAAAAACAGCAAAAAAATCACGTTTGTTGTATGGGAGCCCCTCTTAAATAATTATTTTATTTTGTTTTTGTTTTGTTTTGTATTTTTTGTTATAGCGGCAACAGAAGTACATAATCTGTGAAAATTTCAACTCTCTAGCTATCACGGTTCTTGAGATACAGCCTGGTGACAGACAGACGGACGGACGGACGGACGGACAGACAGACAGCTAAGTCTTAGTAATAGGTTCCCGTTTTTACGCTTTGGGTACGGAACCCCAAAAACTAACATCTGTGAGTATGTATAGTTTTATGTTTTTTCAGTCGAAGTGAAAGCAACTAATAACTAAGTATTTATGACAGAATTATAACTAGTAAAGGCTGCTTAAGAGCTATAAAATATACTGTGATCAAGGCATTACATAGTGAAATGTAGGTAGAAGATTTATATTAAAGTACCTTCCTTACGACGAACTGAGCATATATATTAAAATTTTATCTAGGTATCTTGGTACTTACCTATGTACTTTAATATCTACCGAAGTGTTAGTTTTGTGACTAACTTTATGGTGCAAAAAAAAAATCATGGCGCCATAAAGTTATCACCATGCATTATCGGTTACAGATTGTGTAATCATAACAAAAACACCATGGCTGTAACCTTCGCAAAATATCGGACAAGCATTTTGACCACTCACCTTTTTATGGTAATCCCAAAAATTTTCCGAGCACAAACAAAAAGACACTGTCCACTAACACCCAAAAGTCGTTAAAAGAAAAAAAAAAGTCGAAACGTCACTTGAAAAAAACTCGATAACTATTTTGTTTTGGCGCGTAAATAAAATGGCCGCCACAAATACGGCATACCACTCGCGCGGCGCGCGGGCAACTAAATGGTTTTTCAATTTTCTGCGCGTTCCAATCTCGCGTCGCTGGTTTTCCACTGCGTTGTCGAAGTATGCAGCGTACGTTGCTTGTCTTGACTAAAGGCTGGTTTACATTTGCTAAATTTCCGTGCTATTTAAGCATTGATTTTTAAGCATGCTAAATAAAAGAGTGCTAAAAAAAGACGCCGATTTACATTTGCTATTCTTTTTTCATCATAAAAGATAGAAAATGCGAAGAAAGCAATCGCATTGCAAGACAAAAATATGGAATCTCTAATAATTTTGCAAGCTGTTGAAATAATATCACAGTTATTGGCTGAACGCCTGAAAAACAGGATACTTAAAAGATTAAAGTTTTTTCAATTTCTGCATACGCATTGTCTCTTAGAATTTTGTTTTTGTAGCTTTCACTGTAGGAATCCCACAGGCACTCATGTTTTTCATATTCGTTTATTAGTCGCGTGTCCATTTTACTAGCGACGCCATTTTTGTTGCTTTTTTTTAAAGCACAGATCATGGATAAAAAATCTGACCATCAGTCAGATTTTTTTGCCTGCTAAAAAGGAAAGCGTATTTACATTTGCTAAATGCATGCTTTTTTAGTATGGTCTAAAAAAGCGTGCTAAAAAAGTATAAAAAAATAGCAAATGTAAACCAGCCATTACTTTCTATTGATACGCTCAGTTATAAAGTTACGTTCGATGAGTATAATTTGAAGAAACATCGTAGTATTATGTGCAAAATCATTGATGGTGCATGCAATGCCATGCAATGTAACCATTTACCCAAGTTTACTCGACATTCTCGATAGAGTTGGAATGCGTGTTAAAAGGAAAAACAAGATAATTTTCAATCTTTTTTATTTATAGTCCAGGAAGTATTTTGCATGAAATGGAGTAGTTTTCCTGTTACTTACTTCATTTAAGTACTTACACGAGTTCTTCGAATGGATCATGAGGACTTAGATAATATGTTTGATTTCTTTGTCTAAAATACTGTATAAGTAGATCAATTAAGGTAGGCAGGAAGGTTCTTAAAAATTGCTTGATATGCTTTTTACTTTTAGATAGGATAAGTACCATTTCGAAAAAAGAAATTTTATTTTAAGTAAGTATGTATGTATTTAGATTTTCTGCCATTTAATTTTCTTTTCTAATAAATATGTACGTTTTGTGCGTCATAATTTGAGATCTAGCGTAGTATTATAGTTAAATTTAAAACGTATTTGCTTACTAGCTAGTTTAAACCTTATACTTAGCTACAAACTATTATTTATAGAGTATTCTCGTTTTCTTTGGCGAAGCGATTTCTTTATATTTACAATGTTTTTATTTTTATCAACTACTTAAATAAATATTTCACATAGCATTTAATTAAGAAACAGATTTGATATAACTCTTATTATGTACCTATCTAAAAGTACATACAGAAAAGTTTTGCTAAAATATATTAACGGGGACTTCATCATCATCACACAGGGAATCAAAAACCCCATCTGAAAAGGGGGGGGGATTCATTAGTCATTACGTCCAACTTTTAACGCGGTATAAAACTTGGAAATTATAATTTGGTCCATAATTTTTAATGTCGTAGGCGACTTTAGCATGAAACAGTAATTTTTTTTGGCCTTTTATTGTAATAATTTAAAAAATACTAACATTATATGCTTTTATTCTCGACGTTTCGGCAACGTTGCAGTCGCCAAAACTTCGGGAATAAAAAAAATGTAAATTGAAGCTACTTTTTTTTTTACCTAATAAATAATCGCGATTAGACCCGTTTAAAACATAACATTTGTGAAAAAAAAAATTGTTCGTGTTAGAGCCCCCCGTTTTCAGATCTATATAATGGGGATTTTGTTACAATCTGCATTTAAGAGTTGGACTGTTATCTGTGCAGAATACTTCACGCTTCACGGTCTTACATCTTTAAAATATTAATTTCTCCCAAACGATTACATACAATTATAAACAAATTTCACCATAAATTTCTTCTTAAAATTATTGGCACAAGAAAAAACAACCATAGAATTTTAACCTTAGAAATTAAAATAAAAAACTGAAAAACAATTCAACTCCGTAGTTTTACTTTAACGAGTCTAATCGCGATTGTTCATAAGGTAACCTTAATTCCCGACGATTTTGTTCTTTTACCCCACTGCACCAAAATGAGAGTTATGTTTTTGGAGTGTCAACCATGATCAACAAAGACAAAAAAATATATTAAATTTTTCAACTCCAATCTTTTCAGTCAATTTATTAAGTATGTTTGAAAATCTTATGCTTATAATTTTTCACGCAGACAGGTTTTAAGTGTTTTCAATATTGTTTCTTAACTCTCGCCAATTCAGTCCACCTGTGACCACGCAACTGCAACTTTGCCGAAACGTCAGGATTTAAGGTAATGAAGTTCACCGAATAAACAATCGCCATTGGACCCGTTAAATCCACAACTATGTATGAGGATCGCGAGTCATTAAAAATATCATTCAATTCCATCCAAAAACATGAGCTTACCACTTTACTTCTCGCAAAATTACCTCTCAGTGTCTCTCCTCAGGAGTCTATTAACCCTATAAATTCTATTCTTGTAGTTCTCTATGGGCGCTCTACGCCATAGCCTAGTAGCAGCCACGCGCGTCACGGCCGCCTTGTAGCTTTCGGGTGACAAAATGGCGGGCGTGTTGCGTGTTTTCAAAATGTCCGCCGGCGCGAACGGCGAGTCTGCCAACATGGCGTCTATATCTCCGTTGAGCATGGCTATAGTATCAGCTGAATTCGTGTAGTTGCTTGCCGGGGCGCAGAGTGGGATCGCGTTGGACCATTTTCTGTTCCTGTTGGAAGAAAGCGACTTTATTGTTGGAAGGTTGAGTCACGCGATAAAATTCTGACTAGACTCAGCTTATTTCTCGAGGTTATTGACGTATCCAGAGTAATTTTTTAGAGGAGATCTGACCCCTGAAAAGCGATGGTCATTATCATCATCATTCAGCCACAAGAAGTCCACTGCTGGACATAGGCCTCCTCCATGGATTTCCAAAAGGACCGGTTGGAAGCGGCTTACATCCAGCGCCTTCCTGCCACTTGGATGAGGTCAAAGCGATGGTCAATTACACAAAATCCCAATGCAGGTATGCAGTAAACCAACATCCAGACGTCGGCTTAAACAATTCTAGGATGTGCACTGTCCACCCGGCTCCCCACTACGATAATAGCTGTGGTTATTTATTGACCCCGTGCACAGTTAAGCAGGAAATAGTTAACTTAAAAAAAAAACTAAGAGGGTTCATGAATCAAATGGATAGAGTTGTATCCAAGATCTACAGGGTATCAAAATATCATTTGGAAAAAATCGTGATAATGCAGAGACGCCCTTCTCAAAACTCACGCAGGGTAACTCACGTGATAATTTAATGTGGCAATCCTAAGAAAAGGTCTGAGAGGAAAGTTTCTTCCTCCCATCGTTTCGGTGACGAACTATAAAGTTTAGGAACTCCAGTCTATTTAGCTTAAAGGACTGAACCTAATAATGTGCCCGTTATAACGAGCCGCGGCGTGTGGGCGCAACGATAGAAACTACAATAATCAATGGATAGATACTTCAATACTAGTGCAGAAAAAAGCCCGGCCCCGTGTAGATAACGGACACATGTATTGTCGTCTCGAACATTGTAAGTCTAAGCATCGTAAGACGTAATAAAACTTATTTATGAGGACCACGCCCGCTGTATGGAGAGCGTAGATACCAGCCAAGAAAATCGCTTGCACGATTGGGTAGACCTTTAGTTTTTCAAAAATAAGGTCATGCGGTACTTACTTTAAGCATCTCAGCATCGGAGCTCCCTTGAGCTTGTACCCTGGCTCGCATGTGAAGGTAACGGTCTCTCCTATCTTGTAGTAGAACTTCACTGAGGACATGCGGCCGGATATCGTAGTCCCAGGGTACGTGCAGGCTTGAGCGCCTGGAAAAAGTAAAAAGAATATCAGTAGGTACCATCTAAGGAAGGCATTCAACTTAAAAATTACATGAAATTACATCTTGTGCTTTAAAAGGTCTAATCAAGTTAGCGTTGTGCTTATCTGGAGTCGTCATTTCCGAAAGAAAGTTGGTGTCATCTCCGTCAAACAAGAAAATGGTACGACATCTTTTCATGGCAATTCTAATCTCCTGGAAATGTTATATTTTAGTGAGATAATATTTCCAGTGGTGGATAGATAACATAAAATCGTACCTACGTATTTGATGCAATGGACCTTCAACCACCTCTATTCCCAAAAGTTGTAAGAAATGCTACTTATGAAATGGATTTTGCTGGGACTCTTCAACTCCGTATAAGCCATTAAAAGTGGGCGGTTTTCGCCAATTGGTACGCCGTGCTGCTCAGCGTAGGTTTAGGGCTGAAGCGGTACACTATCACGTCGCCATCACGTCTTTGAGGCTATGATCAAGCCTCAAATGACTCAAAAATGGGTGAATTGTTCATCCAGCAGCCGCTGTCCTAGCATACGATGTTGGGCCAGCCGTGTAGCGTATGCACAGGGTTGCAGTGGAACTGGAGCAGGTTGTCGTCATTTCCCTGAGTTAGGATCATAAGGATTGGGCAGCTCGTGATAGCTGTGAAAGACTCAAATGACTCACAAGTGGGCGAATTCTCACTCCAGCGGCCGCTGTCCTGACACACGAGATTGGGTCAGCCGTGCAACGTGTGCTAAGGGTTGCAGTGGAACAGTATCACGTTGTTGAGCCATGATGGTATAATCAAGACTCGAATGACTCACAAGTGGGCGGCTTGTCGCTCCAGCGGCCGCTGTCCTGGCACACGAGGATGGGCCGGCCGTGCAGCGTGTGCTCAGGGTTGCAATGGAACTGCAGGACGTCCCCGGCGCGATACGGTGCGCGGCCCAGCACGTAGCCCGACTGCGGCGGCGGCAGCGCCGGGCAGGACACCTCTGCGGGAAGAAAAATATTCGTAGCCGTTCCAAAACCTACGATCTATGCAACGCCCGGTTTTATTAAACGAAACAATTAATACTCTTAATTGTACTTGAGAGCACATGACATAAAAACATGTAAAGATAAAAAGTGAAAAAAAAAGTTATTCACTATTCGATATTATGCCACTTTTGGATACAAAAGCTAGCAGTACATCTATTTGATAGGTGTGATAGGTAGGATCTTATAGGATCCAGGGCACAGGATGATTCACGTTTGTGAAACCAGGATCTAGGGCCTGGGTTTAGGATTCAGGATATGGAATTCAAATTTCTGGATTCAAGATCTAGAGTACCTACATAAATCGGCATTCAAGATTCAAGCTCTTCACATCGTTTAATATGGAAAGGACGAGCCCAATCCGCAGCGGGCTAAGATTCAAGATTAGAGTTCCTCACCGCGACAGACGGGGAAGGGACGTGCCCAATCCGCAGCGGGCAGGCAGACGGTCTCGGCGGGCCCGCTGAGCGCCCAGCCTGCAGGGCACGAGAAGGCGGCGCGCCCGCCCACACCGCGTGACACCACCGCCACGCGCGGCCGCCTCTCGCCCTCGCCCAGGGGCGTCTCTTGGATCACCTCGCCACATTCCACACCTGGAAAGACGGGGATCTCGTCAACATGTAGCTGTGAATATTTTATTTGCATAGAAATGTAAGGCTCGTGGAATCGTGTGCGTTTGACAAGCAGTGGATGATATAATATATACTCGTAACTTATAGGAAATGTCCCAAATTCTACCATAATTTGTGCCGGTTTCTGATAGTTATTAGTATTGGTATTGGAAAAAAGTGTTTTTAATTGTCCACCACCAACGTCTACACCAGACTTACTTTCACAGACAGGCAAGGGAGCACTCCAATTGCCGCTAGCCCTGCAGGTCAGGGTGTGCGCCCCGATCAGGGCATTTCCATTGGCGCAGTGGAACTGGATCTCGGTGCCAAGGCGCGTGTCGGAGCCGCTCGCAACCAGGCCGCGCCGGATAGGTAGAGGGGGGCAGTGGACGTCTGGAGGAAGAATGCTGGTTAGAAGTGTAGTACCTATAAGTGTTGCTGCTGAAGACTGTTAAAGTGTAAAAAGTTACAATATTTAAGTTACATGGATAGTCTGCGGCGTAGATAGTGGGTCTACGATGTCTTACAACTAATTCTCTACCAAAATATCATTCCACAAGCAACGTTTGTCAACGTTTCGTTTTACAATCTGTTGTTTCACAATGACATCCAAATACAAATATTCGGTTTAATTCCTGCTTGCCAATGTTTTTTTTAGTGAAGCGGTGGTAGCCTAGTGGATAGAACATTAGACTCGGACGCGGGAGACCCAGGTTCGATTCCCAGTGCGGGCATGTACCTATGACTTTATTTTCTAAGTTATGTACATTTGTGAAGTTATAGAAGCAATACCACTCGCTAACGGTGAAGGAAAATATCGTGAGGAAATCTGGGTGTCTGAGCTATAGCTATAGCTCAGCGCTTTAAAATCGCCAATCCGCGGTAAGCACGAGTGGTGATTAAGCCTCTGAACTCTCTCTCTCTGAGCGAAGGCCTGTGCCCTACAGTGGGACGTATATAGGCATATGCTAGTACATAGGCTGCTTATGATGATGTTTGAGTGAAGTTCTGGTTTCCAGCACAAATAAAGTACCTAATAGGCAATTCCTGAACCTACCTTCAACGATAATCTCGACCTGATGGCTCTGCCTGGCTGGCGTCTCGCAGCGGTAGACGCCCGAGTCTGCCTTCTCCGCATTGATGATGCTCAGCCGGAACTCCAGGGTCGCGTCTCTGCCAGCGTCATCTGTCCAACCCTCTGCGTACTTACGGTCCACACTGGAAGAAATGTGGAGATCATTCGACGACGACGACGACGAATTTGGTCGAAATCAATTGGTCAAGTGTACCAAGTTCTGCACTTGACCAATTGAAAATACTTTTTACATTAACTCTTCTTAATTCTTGTTCTAGGTCAAGCAGCATTCCCTGGCAAATTGGCAAGCGTTTGAACCACAGTCTACAACAGGTTTTTTAAGGGGCTCCATACACGAGCGCTATCAATGGAAAAAATCGGATCGTTTTTGCAAAAACTGTCAGTACAATCTCTCAATCATGGCAACCTTAGAACCTAGGATCACGCACCTAGGACTAGAAAGTATTTATGACAAAAACGGCCGTTTTTCGAGCTAATGCTATCTGGTCCCAGTTTTTTTGCCTTAGGTTCTCGTCCACGGGTCCTAAAAATCCCTATTGACATGATTGAGAGATTGTACTGACACTTTTTGAAGAAACGATCTGTAAAAAGATATCTTCCATTGGTAGGGTTAGTTTTACTGCTTGGAGCCCACAGGGGCACCGTCTACCGTCATCGATCAGTTCTTCAGCAGCCGTGACCAGCACGTAGCCACTGTCTTGCACAAACTTATGTCAATCCACTCCACTTACTCAGGCTCGAAATGCGTGACGTTCCACTTGGGGTTCCCGAACCTCCTCATCCAGAGGCACTCCATGTGCAGTACGGTCCCGGGGTAGACCAGCAGCTTCCCGTCGTTGGTCTGCGCGATCGGTCCCTGCGAGTGCCGGAACAGTATCGTCGGGGGCTTCTCCACTGGAACAAAGAGGGATGGAGGGGTCATTTGCTTATGAGGGGTCGCTGCTGGGAAAAAGTGAGTTAACACGACTAAACTTATTCAGTACAAAGCTGATTTCTGCCTTTAAAAAACAGCTTTCAGATTTCTTCTCTTAGAACTCCTTATTGTACACACCAAAAACAAAATAAGCACCTACTTTAAAACTGCAAGCCTCACCAAGTTAAGTTGATATTGTATATTGTTAAGTAGCTACCTACAAGTTGTTGTGATTCTTAACTTATGGAATCGTATGCTAAAATACCAACTACCTCCAATAAGTATATAAATATTCGAAAGCTTTTTTTTGTTCCTTTTTAACTATGACGCTACGTTTAAACACATACCGCAGGTTTCTGGAATGAGAGTCTCATTGGGTTAACTAAGTGATCGCTTAAGTGATCTTTGTTTCGTTCTTTTTTGGGAATTCTGAAGGGATGAACTGATGTTTTTGAGTATATTGCTTAGTGGTATCCTTAGTTCAGAAACAGGTCCACAATAACAAATAAAAAAAAACATTGCAAATTAATGTACATTTTATTAAAATTTATGTAATGTAGACTATGTGCTAATTAACATACATTGTTGTTATAATAATTATTAAAAAACACGAACTTTCATATTAAAAATTAGTGGGACTCGTGTTTCAAGGTTTGTAAGCTGGTGTTGCTATTTGTGTTGTTTCTTGTAGTCGTTACTTACGCTACGGTATAAGAACGTTTAGATATTAGATGCTATTAGTAACTATTGCAAAACACATATTATTATGTATTTTGGAAGAAGCCTGGCTACCCATAGCACAGGGAATCCTAGTTTGGGAGCCAGTAACCACTTTTTTAACCCTTTTCTAAATAAAGTTTTTTTTTTTCTTTTTTTTTTCTTTATCGCGGAAGTCCCTGATACAAACTGTCTTGTTTTAGATATTTTTCGTGGAGGATTGGAGTTAGAGATGGAGGGATTATTTGGTAGAAAACTGAGTATGTTTAGGTAATTAAGATGGCACAAATGAGGTGGAATTCAGCACAGAATGACTGACTGGTGACAAAATACATGTCCGGCTTTGAGTATTCTATCCAAGTTCCGCAAAACAGTTAGCTCAACAGATTTTTACCATCAAAGATGGAGATGTTGAGCAAGCCTATATTTTTACCAGACTGCGGCGGAGCCCAAAAGGAGGGTAATGTGTTGGGGGCTCGTATGTATGTATGTAACTGCCCTCGCGGAATGGAACGTATAGGGGGGCCATACTAAATTGGGCACAGATCTGTGTCGCGGCAGACGAGTGGGTAATATTCAATCGATTCGTCGTATTTACGCGAGTGTCATAGGCTATATAAAATCAGCATAAATCCAACAAAAAATGTAAAAATCACTGTAAAGACAAACATAAAAAACTGAAATAAAAATAACCAACAACCCGACTGCTGAGCATTAACTACTAAGCAGGCGGGACTCAAATTCAACAATATAACTCCATACGAGGTATCTAGGTTGGTCCCGCCTGCTTAGTAGTTAATGTTCAGAGTCGGGTTGTTGGTTATTTTTATTTCAGTTTTTATTGCATTCTATGGTTAGTATTCGTTTGGTTAGCTTCCAAAATTATAGTTTACTTTCCTTTTGAGGCATAGGCCTGAAGTACAGGAAGGAGTGGCGTCACGATAGACCAATGATGCCCAGCAGATGGACGCCTCGGTTTGCAGGACATAGGCCTCCTACGTGGTTTTCATAAACATGACGGGTTTTGCCATAATCGCCACGCTTGGCAGACGGATTGGCGATCGCAGTATGCGGTTGGAATCTCAGGAAGACGCTGCTGCCCTGGTAATTGATTTCCTTACTCGCCTTCGACGACATTCACGGAAGGAAATAGAGTGACGCTATTCTTAATCCGGCGCCACACGCCACAAACCTCCTCAAAGTATAATAATAATAACTTCCATACAACACAATCACTTTTCCTGGTGCCAAACTAGAATAAATTGCGCTATGGTAACCAGTCAAGGACATCACAAACACGGAAATTCAATACAACCAGACTGAGGCCATTTGTACAAATGTACGGCGGCCCCTAGTGGGAATTGAACCCACCACCTCCGGCGTGGTAATCAGCCGGGATACCGATAGACCAACGAGGCAGTCGTAAACTTCCAATACTCACTAGCGTAGTCATTTTCTTGGTTGAGACCGGAGCAGGTGGGCTTAGCGCCGTCCCATGCCCCACCGATGCAGCGCCGCGTCTGCGACCCCGTGAACATGTATTTGCCAATGTCACTGCATCTGGGGACGAGATTGATTTATATAAAAAACCGGCCAAGTGCGAGTCGGACTCGCGCACGAAGGGTTCCGTACTATTATCTAAACAACATTAGACAAAGTTGAATCTGAGAACAGCGCCATCTATAGAAACCCACAAGACGCGTTTAACATTGACATTGAACGACATGAAGTCGGCGCTGTGAATGTTATATAGATGGCCGCTATATGGCGAGCGCTGTCTTTAGACAACGTTTGTTGTAAATATTAATTTTATTCTGTTTTTAGTAAGTATTTGTTGTTTAGCGGCAACAGAAATAAATCATCTGTGAAAATTTCAACTGCCTAGCCATCAAGGTTCATAAGAAACAACCTGGTGACAGACAGACAGACGGACAGACAGAGAGACAGACAGACGGACCGTGAAGTCTTAGTAAAAGGGTCTCGTTTGGCACCCTTTTATTTATGCTGCGAGGATTTACAGAAGAGATAAATCTCTTCATGCAGATTGACATTGGAGTGAAGGTGAAATGGATCATGAGGGTCAGAATACTGTATTAAAAATGAATGGCTTTAAAACTATATGCGGGAAGGGCGGAGTAGAGTACCATCTCACCAGCGCCAAAAATCAAAAGTGCCAAGGTGACTTGGGTATGGAGGGACTGTTTTAAGATAGGCTACCAAGTTGACACTTAAAATCTATAATTGTATATTGTTTGTTCATAATACTTTGGGCCTTGAAATCACCAGTCCACGGTGGGCACCAGTGGTGATTAGGTATATGCCCTATCCCTCAGAGAAGGAATGTGCACTGCAGGGGATCTATGTGCTATTATTATGCTTAGTATTTTCAAGCTTACCTCGATCCCACACACTGACATTTAACCTCCTCAGTTTCAACCTCTCCTTGAAAATAACAACAGAAACCCATTATTTTCAAGGACTAATCAGTCAATGCAACAGAAATCTCACCTTGAGACTATGACAGCGCCTGCCGGCAAGTCCGTGGAAGGCTCAGTGATTTCTAAATCGTTGTAGAAAGATACCACGTGAGGCTCGTCGTTGGTGAATGTGCAGCTGTTGTTGTTGAGTAGCTCTTCTGTCTGCGCTTCTAGTTCCTCTGCGAAGTCGAGGATTGAGGAAATAGTTGGCAAAGAATCGGAAATCTTACATCGATTTTTTAAATTTCTTACATTTATATGACTCATCCTAACATCATAAGCAGCCTATATACGTCCCACTGTAGGGCACAGGCCTTCTCTCAGAGAGAGAAAGTATGGGCTTCATCACTACGCGTGCCCACCGCGGATCGGCTATTTCAAGCGCTGAGGTATGTGAATAGCTCAGACACTCAGGTTTCCTCACGATGTTTTTCTTCACCGTTAGCGAGTGGTATTGCTACTATAACTTCACAAATGTAGGTACATAGCTTAGAAAACAAAGTCATAGGTACGTGCCCGCACTGGGAATGGAACCTGGGTCTCTTGCTTCCGTGTCCAATGTTCTACCCACTAGGCTACCGCCGCTCTTCTTACATCGATTTTCATTTATATCAAGTTGAATATTTAAGGATAAGATACGAATATTCTTTACTGTATATCTGAGCACAAAAAATTTACGGCCTTATTTATATAAAGTCGATTCCTCTAAAACCAACCTAAAACTCTGTTTGGCCTTTTTGAAGTGTTTTAAGGAATGCAGTATTTATAAATAAGACCGGCTGTTACTCAGGAACGTATTAGTGTTGGAATGAGAAGGCTTCAGTAGAATACGAATAAGACTATTTATTTTATAATATACAACAAAAGCCGTGTGGCACACTTCAGATGTACGACGCGAGGGGGCGCTCCAATCGAGTCATCGTTCCTTTTTCAACATCCTCCCCTGAACGATGACGGTAAGCCAATTGCCTTCTTAAATGACTCAAGCTTCGGTCGGTGGAGACCTTTCGTTAAAGCATCAGCTATCATGTTCTGTGTGCATTTATAGTTAACTTCAACTTCTCCGTTAGCGATCTTTTCGCGGACAAAATGGTGTCTTACATCTATATGTTTGCTGCGTGCGTGGTAAACAGGATTGCCCGCAAGTTTTATAGCACTTTGATTATCGCAATAAAGGGTTATAGGAATACCCTTCTTATTTGTCCAAAAACTGTCATGCAATTGCTTGAGCCAAATTGCTTCTTGTACTGCCGATGCTAACGACATATATTCAGCCTCGGTAGTTGAAAGAGCTACGGTCTGCTGTCTTTTTGAATTCCAGCTTATTGCTGCTCCTTGGAATAGGAATATGTAACCCGTGCAAGACCTTCTATCTTCAGTATCATTGGCCCAGTCAGCATCGCAATATCCAACAATATTATTACTGTCAGCTTTGAAGACTAGCTTGGTATTCATAGTTCCTTTTAAATATCTCAAAACTCGTTTCAAGGCGATCCAATGTTCAGCGGTTGGTTCATTATTGAATCTACTCAATGTGTTAACAATATAAGCAATATCCGGTCTCGTGCCTTGCGAAAGATACAATAAGCATCCAATTGCTTCTTGGTAGGGAATGTTATTCAATATTTGTTTTTTGTCTTCAGCTCTTTTTATTTTTATATTTGCATCACATGGCGTTGGTGCTGGCTTGCAGTCGTCCATACCAAAGCGCAAAAGTATCTTTTCAATATATAACGATTGATCTATAGAAATCTCATGATCAACTTCTTGGGAGATTTTGAACCCAATGCAGTGCTTTGCAAGTCCCAAATCCTTCATACTAAATTTCTCTTCCAGTCTTTTCTTGATCAACAGATTTGTTTCTTCATTGTTGTAAAAGAACAACAGGTCATCAACATATACTGTTATAAAAAGTAAGTCGATTTCGTTTAGTATGCGATAATAAATACAGGGATCTATATTGGAGCGAGTCATTCCAATATCTATCAAGGCCGTATTTAATTTCTTGTTCCATTGACGGCTAGCTTGCTTTAACCCATAAATGGATTTGTTCAGTCTGCACACTCCTTTTACTTCGTAACTAGGCGGTGGTGCCATGTAAATCTCTTCATCAATATCTCCTTGAAGAAAGGCTGTAATTGCATCCATTTGGTTTATTTTTAGACCATACTTTGCAGCTAGTCCCATTAGATATCTGATTGAACAATTGCGGACTACTGGAGCAAATATTTCATGGTAATCAATACCTTCGATTTGCTTGTAACCTTTTATTACTAGTCTAGCTTTGTAGCGAGTTACACAACCGTTCTCATCTCTTTTAGTTTTAAAGACCCATTTACAGGGAATCACTCCTTTTTCTTTCGGTGGTTTATCTACTACAGACCATGTATTGTTTTTTAACAGTGAATCGTATTCTTCTTGCATGGCCTTTTTCCACTCTTCTGCCTTATTGCTCTTAAGAGCTTCATCAATGTTTTGTGGGTCATTGTCCAGCAGACTCATCGCTGATTCAGCATTCATGCTCATTAAAGATGTGGGTTCAAATCGGCGCATACGAGATCTCAGACATGGTGGAGAGTATTCCTCAGTGTCTTGACACATTCTTTTATCAGGTGAGTATGTTTCATCATGCACATCTTCATATTGACTTGAAGATGAGTTATCTAAAGATTCTTCAGCAGTAATTTGCTGTGTATCAGAGTTAATCTGCACTTCAAGAGTTTCATCATCGTGGTTCTCTTTTTCACGTACTTCAGACATAGGTAAGTTTACAATTTCCTTCGCCTTTTGTTCATTTTTACTTTCATTCTCATTAATATCTCTGTGTTTTGTTTCAGGAGCGGTAGCTGCGATATTTTCCTCTTCTTTATCACGAACAAAATCAACTTTATCTCTCTTTACTGTTGCTTCTAAGAATACAACATCTCTACTTAGAACTGCTTGTTTTACTTTAGGATCTATAAATCTGTAACCCTTGGTTGAATTACTGTAACCAACGAATATCAATTTTCGTGATTTCACATCCAACTTCGTTCTCTTATCTTTCGGTATATGCACCATTGCTTGGCATCCAAAAATCCTCATGTGACTTAAGTTTGGCTTTTCTCCTGTCCATACTTCGTGCGGTGTTATATCGGATAGCGCATGAGTTGGTGAGCGGTTAACTATGTATGCTGCTGTAGCAACTGCTTCAGCCCAATAGGCATTATGTAATCCAGCATTTAAGATCATACACTTAGCAAGCTCTATCAGAGTTCTGTTCATCCGCTCGCTGAGGCCATTCTGTTCAGGCGTGTACGGGTTGGATGTTTGGTGCACTATTCCGTGACTCTTCAGAAAAGTATTGAATCTGTTGTTAACGTATTCTGTACCATTATCGCTCCTTAAAATCTTAATTTTTCTGTTTGTTTCATTTTCGACTCTTGTTTTGAAATCAACAAATTTTTCAAACACTTCTGCCTTGTTTTTTATGAAGTAAACATATACTCGACGAGACAAATCATCAATAAAGGTAACAAAATACCTGGCACCTCCAATCGAAACAGTTTTCATCGGTCCACAAACATCGGTGTGGATGACCTCTAACATATTCGTTGCTCGTGAGCCCTCCTTCGGGAAAGGTACCCTCGTTTGCTTACCCTCTAGGCAAGTTATGCAAGTGCCATGTTCCTTTTTCGGTGACAACTTGACTCCATCAGCATTGTTAGGCAGTTTAAGCAAATCTGTGAAATTCAAGTGGCCCATGCGTTGGTGCCACAAGTAAGTATCATCATCAGTCTTCGCCATCATGGCTTGAGTATAATTTTTTTTACAAACTTTCAACTTGTAAGTATCATTTATGGGATTTGCCTTTGCAACAAGTTTATCCTTTTGGTTATAGATCAGGCAGCCATCTTCATTGAAAGTTACTTTACAACCTCCTTTGATAATCTTACCCACAGATAATAGGTTTGTCGACAATTCTGGTATATATAGTACATTTCTCACCAGTATAGCTTTCGTTTCGCCATTCTCAGACTTAACGTGGATTGTCACATTGCCACAACATTCAACTTTTAGTTGTTTGTTGTCAGCAATCCTTATGCTCGGTACAGGTGAAGCGATGACGTCATTGAGCCATTCTCGGTGCATCGTCATGTGCATAGAGGCTCCCGAGTCCACATACCAGTTCACGGTGTCGTTTATCGTGGATGCTGAAAAAGCAGCTATAAATCCACTCTTGTTGGCATTTTTCTTCTTTTTCTTGAACCAACAATCTTTACTTAGATGCCCAAACTTATGACAGTTATAGCACTGTGGGCATTTTTTGGGTGCTTGCTGGTCAATCTTCTGCAGATTTTTTTTTGTATTTATATAGAGAGCGGTAGTGTCTGATGTCTTGACTTCTTGAATCAACTTATTTTTCACCAAATCAGCACTAATCTTTACACCGCTACTCTCCAAGCCCATAATCATTGGCTTATACAAATCGGGTAATCCCGCCAGCATCAGTGTACCCAGCCACTCGTCGTCTACATTGAAATTTATGTTTCTCAATTTGTGTGCCGCAGACATTATTTTGTTTACATAGTCTTCTACTGACGAGCTACTTTCTAAGTTGGTATTTATCAATTCTTTCAACAACCCAACTTTTCTAGACAGTCCGCTGTCTTCAAACGCCTTCCTTAAATTGTCCCAAACCTGCTTAGCACATTCCGCGTCCTGAATATGGACATATAAGATCGGGTCTACCAACAGTATCAATTTCGACTTGGTAATCGTGTCTTTCTTCTGAGATTTGGGATCGCTGGTATTAGGTTCGGTTTTTATACACTCATATAGATCTTCATGTTGTAAGTATGCTTTTACCGCAAAACTCCAGCTGGCCCAATTATCTCGTCCATTGAGTTTTTCAATTGACATCATTGAACTGTTCGCCATTGTTTACACAAATGACTTTGACGGAATTCTCAATCTGTGCTTTTTGACTTTTGACACAAAATGTCAACGGTTTTCTTAGTGAAAATTTTCAATTTTATTTTCGCACTTTTTCACTTTATTTTCTGCTTCTAATGCAGAACTTTCATTTCCCAGCAGGCACGGGACGGCCCATAACCTGTTGGAATGAGAAGGCTTCAGTAGAATACGAATAAGACTATTTATTTTATAATATACAACAAAAGCCGTGTGGCACACTTCAGATGTACGACGCGAGGGGGCGCTCCAATCGAGTCATCGTTCCTTTTTCAACAATTAGATTGTTCTTTTTCCATGTGTTTGTTCAGACGTGTTTAATGGCATAGTGATTACAAATGTAAGACATCGATATAACGAACATAACGAGAACAAAACAATCTGTACGTAAAAAAATCGATATATAAAAAAATCGGCTAAGTGCGAGTCGGACTCACGCACGAAGGATTCCGTAACCATTATCTATACAATATTTGAATATTTCAAGCGTCTACCTAATAACGGCATATTAATATCGAGCACGAAACGGCAAAAAAATCACGTTTGTTGTATGGGAGCCCCCTTAAATATTTATTTTATACTGTTTTTAGTTTTTGTTGTTATCGCGGCAACAGAAATAGATACATCATCTGTAAAAATTTCAACCGTCTAACTATCACGGTTCAAGAGATACAGCCTGGTAACTGGACGGACGGACGGACAGCGGAGTCTTAGTAATAGAGACCCTTACCCTTTGGGTACGAAACCCTAAAAAGCGTTTTCCGCAACACGTATATTGCGGGTTGGAATGTTTCTGCGTACCGTGATCCAATTGGCGGCCTAATTTTATAACTAGTTATTTTTAGTAAGGTTTTTGAAATAAGTAAATATTGCGACTGGGCTACGATTAAAAAATATCCTAAGTATCAATTCCAAATTCAATTCGTGTTTACTTTGTGTTTTTCTGACAATTTAAATAAATGTATTCTTTCTTTCTTTCAATTCACCACACAGTTTTTTTTCAAGTTAGTACGTCTCCAACTCCATGCCTTTTTAAAAAAAAAAACATTCTTGGTTCATTTGAAAACGGGTAAAATATCGGCTTTGATATTATTATTTTCTGTTCATACCTAGTATGCATAGATTTATATCTGTAAGTTGCTATAGTACAATCCTATATTGTTCTGTATATACGGGATGGTAAGACCTACTCACCGCAGTTAAAACTCTTCCCAACCCAGTCTCCTTGTTCGCAGATTAGCTTCCACGTGGTCTTCTCGCCCATGAAGGAAGCAATGCAGCTGAAAGTTATCTCCGTCCCGTGAGGATAGCCTTCGATACCCATCGTGCCATTGACCTCCGCACCGTCGCGGTAGACCAGGGTTCCCTGAACCCTTAAGGAAAGAGATCGTTAGTTCCTGTTGAGAGCTTCACAAACTGGTCGCTTGAGGTCTCGAAATTCTGGTCGGTTCTCACCTCTATACGTGCAAGATTCAAAGTCTTAATTTTATCAAAAACATGCACTATTTATATTCAGAAATAGAGCAACAAAAATCAAGCTCTGCCAAGACAGAAAGAAGCCAAAATTGAGGCCAAACATATTTATCATTGTCTAATACAAATGTCATTCGACCTACCTATAAAAGTTTGATGACTAAGCCCTGCCTTCTGAGGATTTCATTTTATAAGATCTTTAGAATGAACATGACGATGATTTTAAGTATTGTTATTTAACAGATTAAGAAAATTACAGGAAAGAAGATCTAGATAAACATAGTTTTAAAAATCAGACATTTCAAAAAGATCAAAAACTTTATAATTAAATCCAAGAAACTTTTCCAATAGCTTCTGATATTGAAAATTATGTTAAAAGTGACTTCAGCCCGCTGATCTTCACTCATGTTGCTAATTACCTACTTATATAATAAAGTATGTATTTCGGTAGAGAATCCCACAATGAGTTAAAATCGGCGGTGCTATGATGACAATGGAAAATGTTTATGCTCATGATTGGAAAGATGAATTAATACTCAAAGAAGCAAAAGTCCGAACCTAGAAGGCTCTCACCAAGGCTTGGCATCTCTAACGGCCTGCGCACGCTTCGATCTTCCGAGACAGCAAGTAAGAAACGCACGACTTTGCAAAAATATTATTTTTTCTGCCGCTCCTCGTACAACGGGATGAGCTAAGGAAAATGTATCTAATCTGGACTACATTGGTCTGCGTAGTTAAAATCCGTAACGTCATAGTTCATTCATAGCTGCACTGATCATGTTTGTAATTAATAAATAGTAGTTAGGCGAACTTCCAAGCTCAATTCTTCTAGGGCTAAGTATGATTGGCACGAATTCATTGGATACATTTTCCTTATCAAAATAACACTGAATATTTGCAAAAAAACAAAATAGTAAAACATAAAGAAACAGGGGTTACTGATCCAAAAGCTGTGGTTCATACTGGCAGTGTTCGTGGATTGAGGGTTTATCTCTAAATGAAAAGAAACAAACAAAAACGGAAAAAATATAGTTAAGCTACAATGAAAGCCCATTGAAATTAGAACTTGCGGTTTAAAGAAATTTCGGCTCAAAAACTTTAGAACAAAATTCAATGGTTTAGTAACATGGTCGCCTTTTTATTGTCATCCATTTATTGATTATTTACTCCATGAAAGCCAAAGTTTCTCAAAGAAAATCGCTATATAAAGATCTGCAAGATATAAATGTTTACCTAGCTGGTGGTCCACATTCTGTCACCGGTTTCCCTTGGAGATCGGGTTCCAGGTCGGAAACATCTTCTCTAACTATGTCTGAGCCACTTTGGAAGCCTGACGTCGGGCGCGGTCTGCTTAGGTTCGCTGGAATTGTAGACAAGTTGTAATTTAGTGACAGTCTCGGAAAAAAAATCGTAGACTTATTTTATAAAACATCGAGGTTCTTTGGTGTTGTCCTTACCTATACTTTATATTAAGGGTTAAAGTATGAAATTGCCGTTTTATTGCAATAGGTTCTTTGAATTGACATAGAATCTTCATGGTTTGAGGTTTTCGAATGAAACTTTTTTCAAATGGTTTCTATGATGTTCTTTTTTTAAAAAATGTGAAACATTTGAATATCGACTTTCAATTGGTTTTGTTATTCAATTTAGACAAGAAAGATGGATACTGCGAAAATTCAAGTGATTATGAGGCACCCATTTTTCGTATTTTTTTATTTTATTGATTTGACGCAAGTGAGTCAATATTGTGGGTAAGGTAACGTTAAACCATGCCGCTAATTCCTGGGTAGTTTGACTAGGGTCGGCTTCCACTATCTCTCTTAAGTCATCGTTATTCACCTGTGTGGGCGGTCTTCCTCGTGGCTCGTTCTTTAAGTCGAAATTTCCATCACGAAAGCGTTTAAACCAAAATCGCACGGTGCGTTCATTAGTAGACCCCTCTCCAAACGCAGCATTGATATTGCGGGCTGTTTCTGCCGCGTTAGTTCCGCGTCGGAACTCGTATTCAAAAATCACTCGAATTTTCGCAGTATCCATCTTTCTTGTCTAAATTGAATAACAAAAACAATTGAAAGTCGATATTCAAATGTTTCACATTTTTTAAAAAAAGAACATCATAGAAACCATTTGAAAAAAGTTTCATTCGAAAACCTCAAACCATGAAGATTCTATGTCAATTCAAAGAACCTATTGCAATAAAACGGCAATTTCATACTTTAACACCTATTATTATCTTATTTATACCATACATCATCCCATAGCATAGTGACCGAATATTGTTCCGAAACTGCAACCCTTTAATTTCATTGGACAACTTACCCAAAAAGCGAACTCAAAAGATCAACTACCAAAACGTATACCTACTTTGATTACTAAGGCCGCACCACTGATGATGCACCAATTCTTAAATATTGGTGCCCCATTTCTTAAATCTCGCTTAAGAAGCCATCTAAATTGGATTTTGTACAAAGAAGAAAGAGCCGCATTTAAGAAACTAATGTAAGTAGGTCTCAATGTCATTACCCATCCAAACAGAAAAATAAAACCGCCACTACGAAGAACCGAGAAGGTTCCTCACCCAAAGGCCGGCAGAAGTCATGCACAGTAGGCTGTAATCTCCCCAGGTGACAGTTTAGTGTAGCCGGCGGCGCCCGACCGGCCTCGCAGGCTATGTTCACGGACGAGGCGTGTGCCACGGTCAGGCCAGCTCGGTAGCCCGCCTCGTAGGTCGCTCCGTGAAGCAGCGGAAGCTCGCATGGTGCTGGAAGCAGTGCTCGTTTGGGCAGAGTGCTCACAGGTGTTTTTACAGTGGCTGTGCATTCGCATTGTTATTGTCATTTAGTCTGCTATTTACAAAAGCAATAATCGTGAGGTGGATCTAAAAGTGAAGCTCACAGTGTTCGCTGTATCTAGAACATAGTAAGGTCTAGAGGATGTAACCTCCGGAATTCTCATAGTAAGAGAATTGATGATCCGAGCGGAAAATCGTTGAAGAGTTGTGCTTCAACTATGTCAGACCGTGCCCTTAGTCGCATTCCCGATTAAGTAGGACGAAGTTTAGCCTTACCTGGAACACATTCTGGCATGCTGGTGACCGCCCATTCACCGAGCCAGCAGCGCAAGTTGGTCGGGCCCTGAACATTGTACCTGAAATGACGAAAAAATATATTACTATAAAGCAACACTAGGATCAACCGGCACAATAGGTTTTTAAGCTCCGGTTTAAAGATTTAGCAAAATTGTTTTTTTAAACTTCAAACAATTAATCGACTACTTACGCGTGTGGACGAAACGAAATAATTTTGTCAAGACTGTAGCAAGTGGCAACTCAATCAAATCACACGTTTTTCCTCTCAGGAGCAGAGTATATGAAGTAAATACTTTCATACCCATATTGGCAGGAAAAGTGGACGACCTGCCCGTTAGGCACGGGGTCCGTGTCGTTGAGCTCAGTCTCTTCAGCGGCGTTCAGTGCTGGGATGAGCTGCCCGGGGACGGCCTGCGCTAGCTCCGATCGCACCATCGTGTAGATACCGTACTCTGTAGGCGGGACGTGGCACGGCTCTGGAAGGTAGCGATTTCACTGTAGTCTGTGTGTCATTCGACTGTATCTGCTATATCTTATACTCAATACTTTATTGCAGCCATAAGTTTGGTTAAAGCTTCAGGACCGCACGCACAAACGCGTGCATCATTTTCTACTATTGTACGAAAATAACACCAGTAGACGATGACACAACAGTACATGAAATTAAAGAAGTTGTATGACAGAGACTTTGTTGGGCGTGACTTTTCATGAATACAAATTGATAAAAATGCGTTGTGAATGAATACTATTGGAGTTCGATTTTGCGAGCTGGAGATTTTTCAGTAGCAGGTAGCATGGGGTATATTAAAAAAATATGCTGTATTTAGGGTCCTGTCAGATGCCATGCGCAAAAGAAGAAGAAGAAGAAGAAATCAAAATGCACAGGTATTAAAATTTAAATTTTCTCTAACCCTAAAGACAGTTGGTGAAATGTTGTTCTTACCACATCATTATGAACATGGAGCTGAGAATTCTGAGATTTACTTTCTACTTACGAATTTCACATTTAGGCTTATCAGGTTTCCATCTTCCTCTGACACATTTTGCCGTGGCGTTTAGTTCTAAGTTAAGAACATAGCCTTTACCGCAGGCAACGCGTACTATTGTCCCTGAAAGTTTAATTAAACAGATATTCTTGGTGTAGGAGCTGTGCAATACAGGTCAGGCATAATATAACATCATCATCATCATCATCAGCCATTTGACGCCCACTGCAGGACATAGGCCTCCTTCGTAATATAACATAACACAATAACACATAATATAACACAATACAAGCGCCCGCCGTGTGGCTCCGGCCTAGAATGAGCCACCCCATTACTTCCCGTGGGTGTCGTAAGAGGCGACTAAAAAACGGAAACCAGGGAACGGGCAGCAGCGTTGACCTATGATACCAGACCACCAAACACTGCGATCTCCAATCCGCCTGCCAAGTGTGGAGATTACGGCAAAACCTCTCATACAGGGAGAGACCCATGTCCTGCAGTGGACTGCTATGGGTTGATGATGATGATAACACAATATAATATAACATACCACTCATGTAACTCAATAATTTGTCCAGGGGGCTAATTATGCGTACCAAATCCTGAATAATTTTAATCGTCTAACTGTCAAATTAGCATGGAATTTGACAGTTAGACGATTGGAATCGGTTAGGATTTCCTGCGTGTAATAGAGGAGCTGTAACATACCGTAGTAACCATCACAAATATTAGCAAAGGGCAAGATAAAAAGTACCCAAAACCGGCGTGCGTGCATGCAACGACTAATGAATGTTGAGGAAGCGAAAGTGATCTATCAGGATCGTAGCAAGTGGCAGTCCCTGGTCTCTGCCTACGCCTCTGGGGTACAGGGGTGAGTTTATGTTACGTTATGTTATGACATCCCAAATATGGAAAAACACCTAGATCCTGGGCAAAGCGTTACTAAGCAACTAATGCTTGGTTGCTTGGTAATGCTTTCCATGCCCCTATATTACGCGCACCAAATCCTGAGCGATTCCAATCGTCTAACTGTCAAATTAGTATGGAATTGTCAAAGCACAGGGTATCCTAGTTCCTGTTCCTAAATCCTTTTGTGCGACTAGGATAGTTGATTTTGTAGTGTAGATGTTAGTATCATCGAACCAAATTATGGCGACTTCCAGTGGGAATCGAACCCAAGACCACTGACATGGTAATCAAATGACTTACCGCCACACCAAATAGGTAGTCGTAATCAGGAAATGGACGTTGAAGGCAGGGTTAGCATACGTCTTTGGTATTATATTATTGAGTTTTGGATTTGGAATTAGCTTTTTTGTTTGGTATTTAAAAGTCATGCAGGTTCTACTACAAAATATTATCGCGTTATTTACCTGAACTGAAAGTATTATTTGGGTCTCGCCCAAACTTGACGACTTCGATATTGACATAGGGTTCACTCTGGATTGGTTCGCAGGGACTCTTCGGTCGTCCCTTTTTGCCTTTCTCGGGCTGCACTGTTTCTGTTCTGTTCACTCCTTCGGTTGCCTCTTTGGTATCTGTGCTCTGTCCCTCTTCTTCACTGTCGGATGAGCCTTCTTGTTGACGGTACTTTCCGCTTTTACCTTCCCTGCCACTGTAAAGAATTGAATGTTTTATTCAGTCTAATTGATACAATTCAGTCTAATTGATTTATTTCCATATTATCTACTGTACACTGTAAATTCATCATGTGCCTTTCGCTGGATACTGCTAAATAGTGTGTTACAGATTTTTTTAAATTTATTTGGTTTCTTGTAGTGTTTCCTTTTGAAATCCGCAAGCTTTTTATGTTTTAGTCAATGAGAACAGGGACGGGCTGAAAATCAGCGCTATGATGATGCATGCACTCGGGGCGCTAATCTATCCTATCCTCGAGCCCTATCCTTTTTTACGACATCATCATCATCAACCCATTATGTCCCCACCGAGGGGCACGGGTCTCTTCCCTGAGGAAGGTATAGGCCATACTCCACCACGGGGGCCAAGTCCGGATTGGTGGAGGCTTGTAGACTAGTGGCTCGTCTACTGTCAGAAGTTGTCAAGCCGCTCTAAGGCCTCTGACTTGGCTTAACGACTGCCATCTATCGACGGCAGCCGGCACCAACAGCTTAACGTGCCTTGCGAAGCACGGAACCGCTCGGAAAAATGCCACTAGCGTTAGGCATAGACGGCGACCCATCCATGCACTGAACGCGCCCTGTGTTCAAGTTGTTATATATTGTACCTACATGTTCCCGAATCTATAAGTGATAAATAAACATATTTCAATTTCAATGTTTTCGAATTGGAATATTTTTAATGTACTTCAGAAATACTAAGAAAGTGACTTCTGTAAAGTTTATTAGCCTTAAGATCATTCTCTTTCTCGTATTCCGTTACTCTTCTGAGGAGCGTGTGGCAAACAAAAGTTTATTTCACTCCTCTTTGTGGAGCAGGACCTCGTTTATGATTGCTGGAGTTCCGCCTGCACTGAGTTTTTCTTTTCTCGGGATAATTAGCAGATTTTTATTCCTGGGCTACTTTTAAAAGCTGGAATCGTAGTTTGCCGGTTTTAGCCAGAAACAATGCATAAGACATGATTTACGTACTATCTTCTTAGAATATATTATTATCAATAATACGTTTATTGGCCATAAGTAAATATTACAATGGCAATGCGGTGGAATACTTAATACAATATTTCCCAATATACTATGTACTTCACAATAACCAATTACTTACGTTTTAGGAATAGCAGCAGTTGTCTGATTTAATCTATCGGTCTTTCTACTTGTTCTTTTATCTCTTCTATCTAGCATATTGTTTACGTCTGTGGAATTTGTGCTGATGTATTGTATTGAAATAACTGGAACTTCTTTATCGAGCAAAGTTCTTGTCGTTGTATTCACTGGTCTACTCAGAGGGATAACTTTTAAGTGGTCATCGTCAATTTGGTGATGTGTTTCTAAGCCGTTTGTTACGGGGCTCCAAGTGTGTATTTCGGTATCTTTTTCTTCCGTATTTATGCCTCTTATTACTCTAGATTTAACTTTACTTTTCGTTTGGTGAACTTTACTTTCAGACACTTGCAATTCTTCGTCAATTTCTTTGAGTACACCCGAATCCTCAGTGCCTTCAGTTTTTACTTGGTTTAAAAATCTTTTTCTTCTTCTATCGACATATTTTTCAAAATAATCATGTTTTAGCTTGTTGATATTACCAGCTTTTTGTGTGGGATTATTAAATTGATGATCTGGAAAAAGACCGCCTTTCATAACTGTGATATTTGGCAGTTCTTCTGTGGAATCATTTGATTCATACTCATCAGATTCTTCACGACTGATGATGTCAACATCTTCCGGCTCATACACAGGTTGATAAGAATAAAGTCTATGTCCTATTGGCTCTCCGTGAACGTTGTAAACTGTATACATAGCTGTCGGTAGATTTCTTTCTTCATTATCGAGCTCATCTTCGTTTTTAACTATATCACCTCCAGCTACCATTTCATCGTCATCCATTTCTATGTCAAACTTTTTCATGATTTTATAGTTTGCGTGCCTCAAAGTTGGCTTCTGATTGGTTGCCGCGTTGTATTTGTCGTATAGTTGGTCAAAATATTCGTGAGGTGGGCCAGAGGTAGTTTGCAAGCGTAAGTTGTTGTAGTATTGACGGAGGAAGGCAGAGCGGCGATGGCGTATCTCTGGCTCCGGGATGGATCGTCGCCTTCTACTCCAACGAATGCGTGGGTGTTGATAAAGTGTACATCTGGAATACAAACAAGAAATTCGTTTGAGATTATAATTATTAATTTTAGATCAGGTTAGGTTATGCTAAAGTTTATGATTATATAAACTTGAACCTAATAGGTTTGCCTACTTCTTAGTCATAATATTCATTGGTATCAGTTTATATTACCTTGTTGGACTCGCAGCAAGACGTTTGACTAGCGAGTTAGAGGTCGTAGGATCGATACCCTACGTGAGCCGCCATGCTCTGAAAATATGGCCTCAGTCTAGTTTTTTCCACGACTGTGATGTCCTTGTCCTTAGTAACCATATCATAGGATAGCCCAGTTTGAGATCAGAACAATTTGATTGTGTTGTGTGGATATTATTATTATTACGTTTAAATATTCCTAATGTACTTTCAAGATTTTGAAGCTTATGTAGTTTAGATAGGTAACTAGTACTTTTTTGATTGCATACGCAGTGAAATATAAAAGAGGCAACGTGGTAATTTTAACATAATTTATCCTGATAAACTCCCTTTGACAGTACCCTGAACATTTTTAACACTTACTTCGGCAACTGACTGAACATTGTTGACGCTTACGTCGGCAGCTCCCAGTTACTCCTTACTTTGGAGCTTTGAACATCGCAGACACTTACTATGGCTGCTACTTGAACATTTTTAACACTTACTACGGCAGCGCCCTATTAACACTTACTTCGACAGCTCTCTGTACATCGTTAACAATTACTTCGGCAGCTCCCTCTCAACAATTACTTCGGAGCTCTCCGAACATTGTTAACATCTACTTGTGCAGCTCTCTGTTCACAATGACTTCGACAGCTCCCTGAACATCGTTGACACTTACTTCGGCAGCTGCCTGAACACTGTTAATACTCACTTCGGCAGTTCCCTGGGGCTCCAATGGCCGCCGACACAGGTGGCCCCGGGCGCCCCCTCGGACAGGACATAACCCTTCTCGCACTCGTACATTATTTGCTTATTATTCACTACCTGCAGAAATAGATATAGAATAAGATAAGATAAATCTTTATTGATGCCAACAATACATACAAAATAGACACATTATTGATATAGAAAAAAATGTCGATTTAGAAAAAAAAATTACAATAATAATAATTGTTCACGCTGGTGCTACACTTGGCTATTCGTGTTCGCATTGTTGCCATCAATTTATAACACGTTGCAGGTTTTATAAAATGAGTGCTAAATATTCGCCAGAAGGCCGGCAATGAATGGTTAATATTTGCCAAATACGAGTGGCTTCGTGAGTCGCCGGCATAACATTTATACTACTGGCATGGCCTCCAGTAAGCCCCAGGTTTTTCCTGACAAATAGTGGCGAGCAAAATAATATGCCCTTTGTGTTGTGGCTATGAAGATTCGATACCACCCAGTGATAGTTAAAAACATAGATGTCTAACTAGCGCTAAAAAAATATCCCACGTTGAATTGTGGAAAGACGGGCGGGGCTTGTCAATTGTGTTACCAATTGGAGCGAGTTAAGTATTTATGCACAGACCTGCTATCGTCAGACCGCTATCTTGAGTACCTAGATATGTCGACGGATTCTACATCATGACTTCAATGGTTTTACGTTTTTGTATAAAACGAATCATAAGTTTCGCTGTCATTTACTGTCGCCCAATCAATGTTCACGTCATCACGCATGGTACACAGAATTAACCAATCACAGAGTGATTTACTCTACAGCACATCTTGTGCTCATTTTATTGGTACAAACTAATCAAGAGGACATGGGCCCTTTTTGAGAGTGAATTTTGTAGGAAGAAATACCTCACGGTTTTGGTCAGCAAAGCAGCGAGTGTTAACAGAGTTTTATTAAAAATTAAAAAGATTGTGAAGCGATGGGTTCGTAGTACATGATTGAAGTACCTACTGCTTGACAGTGTTATATAAGATAAGATAATCATTTATTAAATTGCCACAACATACAAAGATGTTACAATTTACAGGCAAAGCATGCTTACAGTCTATGCAAATAACAATAAAACAACACTTATAATAAATCCAAATAAGGAGGGGATTTGCCCTGTAAGGAAGTGAACTGTTATCTCTTTGTTCGATATTTCCACTTATGTCATGCTCAAAAAGGAACAAAGGTATTTGGGAGTACGAGGTATTATTTGCAGCCTCTTCTTTAGGTACCCAACTTTATGAGATTAATTATTGAGTCATTTTACAAGGCAATGCATGACTCTATTGCTGTCTGAACAAACTTGATATACAGGTGTAACAAACATGATATATCGGATGTAACATACTCCCCATATTCATCCAAAAATTGAGGGATTCAATTAGTAGAAACCCTATTTTCGGGATGTAGAGTTCAAGTCGAAATAAAAAATTGTCAAAGCAGTGAAATAGAATTTAAAAAAAATTAAATACCTTGAATTTATTGAGAAACCTATATACTTAGGCCTTTTACGTCTATGCAGATGATTTATACATCGTCTCGTAAAAACTTTTACCTACAATAGAAAGGAGACTACTTAAGCAAGCGCCAGGGACATACTTTTTTAGTAGAAAAATGCTCGACCAGCACTATATCCCATACCATCGTCTTAGCTATGTCCTATGATTTAGTTGACGTAATAAATTTTTGGAATCTCTTCAATACATAAGTATGTCCTTTAAATTTACATCTTCGCGCATCCTTCCCCTTGAGAATATAAGCAGGATTGGATTGCTACATTATCCAAATTTCATAAACACCATATTAGACAAACGAAAATAACCCCAACAACCATAATTATTTCATAACATTCCCGCTCTTACCTTCTTAACATAGGGCCTATAGTCGTACAGGCCCATGTTGCCGACGAGGAGCACTTTCCCGTTCTCAATGTAACCGGGGAACGGGCAGAAAACTGCAACGGACAAACATGTTAATTAGGAAGTTCCGTCTATCAATTAAGGTTTCTCTACGTTACAACTGGCCGGCAACGTGCAGGCGGTACGATTTCAACCTAAAATAATCTTTATATTAAGAACGGTAAAGATATGGCACGTGTGGCTGTCGTTTGTTTTTCCAGAGACATATAACCTAGTGTCTTTAAAACTAGAGTCGACCGGCAATATTTGTTCGTCCCACTGGCTGTGGAAACGATGGGAGTATTGGGGGATGAGGGAAGAGTTTTCGTAAGGGAAATTGGTCGGCGCCTGAGAAGTCGTGGGTATGACCATCGTTCCGGGGCATACCTGATGCAGAGGATTTCCCTGGCGGTGCAGCGGGGGAACGCTGCTAGCGTCATGGGAACTTTTGGATCAGGCGTGTCCCGGGGCGATATATTTAATTAGTTTAATTTAATATTTAGTTTACTTCTTAGCTACAAAATGTATGTGTGTAATATTTAGTTAAGTTATTAAAATGTAACAACCCTAAAACTTGTGGAATGCAATAAAGATAACCGGCAATTAACAGGTAAACACGTAACATCTCAGACCCCGTCTTCATTTACATCAGGCGTGACTGGGGTCAAATATCAACCGGTCCTAAAAAAAAAACAAATGCTTAAGTGTGATTTTACAGCGACGCTTACCGTTTGCGCGGGTGGTAAGCGCGGCCTGTAAGCCATATAGGGCCAGTTTCTGAATTGAGAATTTCTCTAAGTAAATAGTTAACTGTAGTAGTGCTGTCTCTTCGAGTTTCTCAGAAAAGAGCGTGACGGAACGTTATTTAAGAATTTACTTAGTGAAATTCTCAATTCGAATTTACTATGTAACGATTCCAAGACACTCGAAGCTCGTGGCACGCGATACTTACCAACCGCGCTGGCGAAAGCGGCACTGTACAACCACACTATGAAGTTAGAGACTAGAATACAAGTGCAAAAAAGCCCGTTACCGTGTCGGTCTTGCCCATAGGCCGCCCATAGGCCGCAAGCCGCCGGGCTTTTTCGAGCTAATATTGTAGTCTCTAACCTAAAAGCAATAAGGTTTATTTTAGTTCCTCACGATGTTTAATTTTCCCTTAGTAATGGCTATTGCAACTACAAATTCGTTTTGGAACCCAGAACATGTGGAAGAACGGTGGAAGAAGAACGACCAAACATTTTACGGCTAGACCAACGTATACCACAGAATCACCAGAGGGTCCGTGGATGCCAATGGCGAAGAACTGTGAGATATGACATATTATAAAAGAAAAGGCTTGCTTATATACAACAGTGGTCAGCGATCCATGATGATGATGTTAAACCTTTGCTTCCATTTAGAACATTCTAAGAACTATACTTTTTGGAATGACTTAAAAGTCCGATTCGGGAGCGGCAGGTCGTACTGCATATATGTCACACAAAGGATGATGATAAGTCACTCTGAAACCTTACCCTCTTCACATTTAGGCGTCTCGCCAGTCCAGTTGCCAAAGGAGCAGACCACAATGGGGTTTCCCTTTAGCTCGAAGCCATCCTTGCATCGAAAACGCGCTTTCATCCCGTGCTCTGTCTTGGGGGCTATCACCATGCCGTTGCGAGGGAAGCGAGGCATCTTCATGCATCTGGAATTGGGGCTGTTTGTGAGATCTTGAAGTCTTTAAAAAGATTATACTGGGTATTTTCCATGTTTTCCAGTAGAATCTTAATACCCTACTGAGTGAACTGAGAGAACTTGCGATGTTACTACGATACCCTGATTAGCCAAATGGTGACACCCAATGGTGACCTGAATGTTGACACCCAAACTGGTTGATCCTCACCTGGCAGGCTGACATCTCGGTATTTGCGTCCAAGTTCCATTGTTGCAGGTCACAGCAGCGTTGTTGGACGGAAACTCGTAGTTTTGCTCGCAGTTCACGACTATTATTTCACCTGGAAAATATGGAAGAGGCCTTTTTTGGAGGTGATGTGCATAAAAGACGAAATTTTTAGACTGGTGTGTGTTTGTGGGTGTAAATTAAAGTCTAATCACCTATTCATGCTTTACTTTCTATAACGAACTCCAAGATTTGGAAGCGAGCTACGTAAGCGAATAAATAAACGCTTCTGGAATAAAGTAGATGTGAGCCTTCGTAACTAAAAGACGCTATCTCTCCCTGTTCCACGTTACCCCCATTTATTTTACTACTACAACTCTCCCTCTTTAGTGAGATATCATGGCTTGCCCTCCCTCCTCAACCCTATCTAATCTCGCGTGATTTTTTTGAAATGCGTATTTTTAGGTTATAAGATAAGATAAGAATATTCTTTATTGTACCAGGAAAATAATATATAATATAATATAATAAAAATGTTATAATACAATACAATACAAAATCGTTTATTTGTTTTTATATAAGTTGGTAAATACATTTATGTACCTACTTTACATTCTGCTAAAAAGGCATACAAATATTTTCATTACCTACAATCTAACAAGTAATAAGTATTTGTGTCTATCCAGAAATTAAAAGTCACAATTAAAGTTTATCAATTTTATCATACATCAAGGTAGTCAAAGTGGCTCAAAAGTTAATTGCAGAATTCTTTGTCATTTAAATAGTCAATAATAGAATAATATTTCTCAATGAAAATCGATTTAAGCTTTAATTTTAAAATTATTGATATCAAGGTTTTTAATATTATTCGGAATTTTATTATAAATCTTTGGAGCTAGTGCAATTACGCTTTTAGTTACGCGTTTACGCGTTTAGTTTAGGTTAAATTTGGCTGGCCGGATTCTGTAGGAGAATTTTAGTGGAGAATTTATTGCAATTTTACACTGTGCAGAAATAAAACGATCCCGAGGTGAGTTTGGGTGCGATTCGGCTCTACCAAAAATCCTCCTCTAATTAATGGACGGACCCTTAGTCTCTGCCCAGCTGCCATTTTCAGCGAAAGTATTTTGGTATTGTGTTTCAGGCTTTTCATGTATTTTTTTTCTCTCGTGTATACAATAAAGAGTTCTAATCTAATCTATTATAGGTCTTCGAAACGCAAAAAGTATCACGACGAGTCTCATCGTTCTTCTTACCATGCTGCACCATTGTAGAGCTTCCGACGATCTTGGTGACACCTTCTTGAGTGTCGTTCTCTCCGGTTTTGTTCTCTAGCCGCACCACTTTTCCTTGGGATACGTGCGGCACCACGCACGGCGCTGGGGAAACAAGACGATATGGCTCCGTACACAAAACTGCGAATCGGCGCGATGCGAATTGGCAACGCAGAAAACCGCGACACGAATTGTTGCGATGCGATTTCGTCCGGTGACGCATCTCCCTTCCACGATTCGGGTGACCATTCCTTCGACGACCGTCAACTACTAAACGTATTTCGTAAACTGGATCGTGACAATGGATCCTAAAAAGAAGTGCGCATTTCTGTTATTGCTAAGAAGATACAGGAAAAAAAACAAAGAAGATTTTGGGTTCATCCATTTATTACTATTATGAACCCGATGCGAATCAATAAGCAAGTTCTTGCGATGCGTCGCACGAGCTCACAAAATTTTACGATGCGACGTCGGAGTTTTGTGTACGGGCTCTATAGTAGCAGAGTCGACGGTAAGGTGAGCCAAAGACCTGAGGTATGCTTTTAGAGAGAGAGACAGATAGAAAGAAAAAGAGTTCGTATTTTACCATTTAACATTTAAAAATTAGTACTATTTAAACTTGCTAAATTATTCAAGAGGGAAGTGCAGCTGACGGCAGCCTTTACATCCGCTCACTTTGCTTAGCTATATTACGGGTGACTTTGCAACTAAAATGTGCTGTAGAAAGTGCAATTTTATGCCACTGTGTTCGGAAATAAAGGCATCATCTCATCTATACTAACCCTTATCAGTATCAATTACAAGATTATAACTTTTGGTTAGAGTCACATTTCAGATCAGAAAAATCAAAGCTTGTTTGCGCCCGTTAAATATTAATAGTCTTAAGTTTGCCTTTGCTGCAACTTTTGGTTCAGGCGTTTTTTTACAACTGATGCGCCTCCTAGCGGCAACTTTGTAACCTAATCAATCTTCCACGTACGCGTTATCGCAAGCATTATAACCTACATTTAAACCCTAATTAAATCCAAGATTCTATACAAAAGTCGTTGTATCACTGCATACCTATCTTGAGGACTTACGGAAGACAAATAATCTTCATGTGGCGACCGTAAATACGTGTCATTAGGCGACCGTATACCTATTCGGACGAATCTACGATCAAGCCGGGAACAGTGGTGTCCAACTGAAGCAGCCGGCCGGCTAACCTCACAAGATCTACTGCAGCCAGCCGCTAGGTGCATCAGTGCCAGGAACACTTGTCTGGAGTCTTTGGGACAGCAATCAGCATCGCGAAAGGCCTATCCGAGATAAGTGTCATCCTAAACCACCCGACCCGTGTCACATTCTATTCCTTTTTCCCATAGTTACTTACCCACTAGTAAAAACGAAAATTGTACTAGGTAAAATAATTTTCAAAATGTATACTCAATTAGTACGTGAAACCAGTGCTTGTTATTAAAATAGTTCTGCCGAACTGTTTTCAGGCTGTGCGGCCACACTGCGTTGGTCTCCCATATTCACGGCCGATACCTACCTACAAGCACAGCTGATTTCATGATCAAGGTCGTGCGTCGGGCCCCGCGGAGTTTGCGTGAGAGTTATTTTATTTACTTGACTTTATACCTACCTAAAAACAGACGTGAATCATTAGCCTCTTGTAACAATGGAGGGCTCAAAATCTGTGTCCAAGGATTTAATTGCTAAGCGAGCTTCGATTAAAGGACGTGTAACAAAGTTCAAACAGTACCTAGAAGTCGTAAAAAATTTACCCACTTTAACTTCAGTTCAAGTTGCCGAGCTTTCCTTGAAGCTTAGCCAATTGGAACTGCTGATGAACACGTTTGACAGCCTGCAGACTCAGATTGAGGTAGAAAACTGTGAAAATATGGAGAGTGAGACAAATGAACGGGATACAGTCGAGCAAAACTTTATAACGTCGATTGCTTTAGCTCAAGATATAATTAAAAGAAATAAAGCTTCTTCATCAGCCGATGCTGATGGTTTATCCACTTCACATGCCTCACTGTCGAACTGCACTCAAAATCATGGCTTTAAATTGCCCCAAATAGAAATTCCCAAGTTTGACGGTGCCTATTTTCATTGGCTGGAGTTTCGTGACACCTACTTGTCACTCATACATAATAATAAGCACATTGAACCGATACACAAATTTCACTATTTGCTTTCTTATTTGCGCGGGGATGCTGCCCGCGTAATTTCGAATATTGAAGTCTCACAAGCGAATTATGATAACGCGTGGGTTTTGCTTTGTGAGCGTTACGATAACAAAAGGCAACTCATAAATTACCATTTAACTTCATTGTTTAGCATCGAGCCCATTCATCGTGAATCACATAAAGCATTGCGATACATTGTAGACCATGTCACAAAGAATTTAAGAGCGTTATCTAGCCTCGGTCAGCCCACTGACAAATGGGACCTTTTAATAATACACTTAATCGCATCTAGACTGGATAACCACACACTGATGAAGTGGGAGGAGCAGCGCAACACACTTAGTGACGACGTACCTACACTTAGTGACTTTCACAAGTTTCTGTCAAACAGAGCCGATGTTCTTGAGCTGTTAAAGCCGAAAAGCACTAATTACAATAACAGCCCTATTTACAATATCTCTAATTCTAAATCACAACCACAAACGCATCGCGCGGCAATACCTAACTACAACAAACAAACACAATCATACGCATCATTAGAATCCGAAACACCTATGATTACTAGTCCTAGTACTACAACTATTTGCACTTATTGCAATGGCTCTCATAGAATTTATGACTGTCCAACCTTCAAGGCTAGTAGTGTCGAGGATCGTATTGCTGGAGCAGCCAAACTGAAACTATGCCTAAATTGCCTACGGCCAGGTCACCGCACCCGCGCATGTCGCATCGGACCTTGTGCCACCTGTAAAAAAAGGCACAACACGCTACTACATAAACCAATACAAGCAGTCAGCCCGGTCGATGAGTCATTAGCCAACAATGCGCTGACGACCGAGTGCCACTTATCTGATCAAAACAAACAAATAATACTATCTACAGCAAAAATTAATATTTGCAACCCTAACACTAATCAGATTGAGTCAGTACGTGCATTGCTTGACTGTGGAAGCCAGTCCACTTATATGACGGCTTCATTAAAGGATAAATTATCCCTGCAATCGACTCAGACTAACGTTAAAATAGTCGGCATTGGTAACAATACGAGCCAATGCGTGCAGTCATGCATTGCTCAAATAAAATCACAACAAAACGATTTCCAGGCCACGCTCACCTTTTTCGTGCTACCAACTCTAACCAGCTATGTCCCAAGGCACAAGGTTAATGCTGAGGCACTTAAAATACCCAGCACCATCAAACTCGCTGATCCTAATTTTGATCAACCTGCACCAATAGATGTCATATTAGGTGCCGATATTTTTTGGGATATTCTTGGGTCAAAACAAATCGATTTGGGCAACAACTCGCCTAAACTCAGATCTTCCCAACTAGGTTGGTTGATTGCGGGTCCTAGTACAATTAAAGATGCACTAAACTCAAATGATAATACCACATACACAAACTTCAGCTCACAGTTGAACGACATTGATTCACAGTTGCCTCGATTTTGGGAGTGTGAAGAATTGCCTGCTCTCAAGAAACCCTTTCTATCTGAAAGTGAAAAAGAATGCGAAAAACTTTTCCTCATTCACACTAAGCGCTTGAGCACAGGTCATTTTTCAGTCAGACTTCCACTGATTGACACTCCAAACTGTTTAGGTGACTCTTATCCTATTGCGAAAAGACGCTTTCTTAATTTAGAAAAGCGATTTAAGAAGCAGCCAGAGCTTAAAGCTTCATACGTAGAATTCATAAAAGAGTACAAAGCACTTGGACATTGTTCAATTTCTGAGACTCGCAAACCAGATATCTCGTACTTTCTTTGTCATCATCCAGTTATCCGCGAGAACAGTGAATCGACGAAGCTTCGAGTCGTTTTTGACGGCTCGCTCCGCACTTCCTCTGGCGTCTCTATAAACGACCTTCAGCTAACGGGCCCTACTTTACAGGACTCTCTCCTCTCTATACTATTACGATTTCGCCAATACAAGTACACTCTCACCGGTGATGTTGAAAAAATGTTTCGATGCGTAATGCTTGACGAAAGGGATCGTAATCTACAATTAATTGTGTGGAGAGAAGATGAGTCCGAACCATTACAAACTCTTAGACTAAATACTGTCACTTACGGCTTCGCAAGTGCCAGCTATTTAAGCATAAGATGCCTGTGGCAGCTCGGGGAGGAATGTGCGGATGTTAAAATTAAAGAAATAATTCAGCGCGACTTTTACTGCGATGATCTAATTACTGGCGCTGATACGCCAGAACAACTGCTTCATATTTTAAACGCAGTTACTGCAGCTTTAAGTTTGGGCTGCTTTAATCTCAGAAAGTTCAGGTCCAACGCACCCTCGATATTTAATCAATCCAACGTCAACCTAAATGAAAATTTATGTTTAAGCAATTCTTCAAGCGCTTTAGGCCTTGAGTGGAACCCAAATGACGATCATATCCATGTTTCCGTTGACATATCCAATCCCAATGAAGGCAACGTCACGAAACGTTCCATTTTGTCTTCATCATTTAGGATTTTTGATCCTCTGGGACTTATCTCGCCATGTACTGTCATACCTAAACTTATAATGCAGAAATTATGGAAGGAAAAATTAACATGGGATGAACCCGTACCCAAACAATTAAAAAAAGAATGGGAATCCTTCAAAGCATCTATCCCAGCTGTATCGTCTCTTAAAATACCAAGGCTTGTGTTATGCAACTCTCCATGCTCCATAGAGCTGCATTCCTTTTGTGATGCTTCACTTAAGGCCTATGGCGCATGTGTTTATTTAAAGTCCACTGACGCTAATTACCAAGTCAAGGTCCAATTGCTCTGCGCCAAATCCAAGATAGCGCCCATCAAGCCCACTACCATACCCAGGCTTGAACTATGTGGTGCGCTACTCGCAGCCCGTTTGAGTAAAATCGTAATCGATTCGCTCCGCTGCCAAATCGACCATTGCTTCCATTGGTGTGATTCCAACGTAGTTCTAGGCTGGCTGCGCAGCAGTCCTAGTAAACTAAAGGCCTTTGTAGCCAATAGAGTCGTTGAGATTGGTGAGCTAACCGAGGTGGCCTCGTGGCGTCATGTGCCCACGGCACTGAACCCAGCCGACTTGATTTCGAGAGGGGTGAGCCCGGACTGTCTCCATGACACACTCATGTGGTGGACTGGACCGGAATACTTGTATCAAGATGAATCAAAATGGCCTTCCTCTCCTAACGAACTCAAAGATCACGATTTACCTGACATCACTCACTCTCATCACATCCATACAACTCATACATCACCAGACACAGAACATAAACAATTTATAGAATTTGATGCATTTTCCAAATTCTCCAAACTAAAAAGAACTGTTGCTTTTGTACTAAGGTTCATTCATAATTTAAAAAACAAGCATAATAAGCAGAGTGGCCATCTTAGCGTAGATGAACTAAATAATGCATTCCTTTTAATATGCAAAATGGCACAACAACACTCATTTCCTAAGGAATACAATTTATTATTGAACGACCGACCCTTGAGCCCTAAATCAAACATTTTACAATATTCACCATTTCTAGATGAAAATAAAATCATTCGTGTCGGCGGCCGCATAGATACTTCCAATTACAGTTTTGAAAAGAAGCACCCCATTTTATTACTCGGTTCACATCATCTGACAAAATTAATTTTCGAATACGAACACATAACACACATGCATGCCGGTCCGCAACTATTATTAGCGTGCGTTCGCGAATATGTATGGCCTATCAATGGTAGACATGTTGCGCGACGAACCACCCACAAATGCATAGTTTGCACTCGTCTAAGGGGCAAAACTCTTAAACCCATCATGGGTCACGTTCCCACTCAGAGAGTTGCTGCTGATTTCCCCTTTATCAGTGTAGGTGTTGACTTTGCTGGCCCTTTTCTCACAATCAATAAAAAGGGCCGAGGTGCGAGAACTGTAAAATCATATATGTGCCTATTCGTGTGCCTTAGGTACAAATGTATTCACCTCGAAGCGGTCTCAGAGCTCACTAAACATGCATTTTTGTCAACTCTGCGACGCTTTATAGCTCGCAGAGGCAAACCACGAGAAATTTTCTGCGATAACGGCAAGAATTTTGTGGGCGCCGCCAGGGAGATAGGCACTTTCATTAAAAATTATAAGTCACCCATATCTGAGTCTGCCGCTGAGTATGGAGTCAGGTTTATATTTTCCCCCACGCACGCTCCGCATTTCGGCGGTATATGGGAGGCTGGCGTAAAATCTGCCAAATTTCATATAAAAAGAGTTATTGGCAACACATTTGTAACTTTTGAGGAATTCACAACTTTACTGGCACAAGTGGAGGCTATTTTAAACAGTCGTCCAGTATGTCCCTTATCTTCCTCTCCCGATGATTTCCATTTCCTCTCCCCAGGACACTTCTTGATTGGCCGATCACTAACATCGCTGCCCGCACCTGTCCTGGAAGATTGTAATCCGACTAGACTAAAACGTCACGAGCGGCTAGAACAAATAAGGCAGCACTTCTGGAGACGCTGGCAAAAAGAATGCATAGCGGAAATGCAGCAGCGCTCCAAATGGCGAACTAACTACGACAAACTGAAGATCGGCGACCTCGTCTTACTGCAGGAAGAAAACTTATCTCCTCTGTGTTGGCGCTTAGGCAGAGTCACCAAACTATTTCATGGACCTGACAGCGTAGCGCGCGTCGCCGATGTCACCACTGCAACGGGGACCTTCAGAAGACCCTTCGTGAAAATCTGCCCTCTACTCCCAGAAGCTTAAATTTATCTGATTTACTTATACCTTTTGTTCACCTCTGTATTAACTATTCAAAATTAGTAGCTAGGTACTCAAATCATTTGTCCTAAATGTTTCTTAAAACTTATTTTTTGTAAACTTGCTATTATTTAAACTAGTTGCCACTTTACTAGTAGCTCTGCAAAGGTTTTCTAACAGATGGATCTACGCCGCGTATCCAAAACAATGTAAATTTAAAATTGCGAATATAGATTCTAAATTTAATGTACATATAACTCAGGTTTGAAATTCACATTTCAAGGCCGGGGAAGATGTTTGCGCCCGTTAAATATTAATAGTCTTAAGTTTGCCTTTGCTGCAACTTTTGGTTCAGGCGTTTTTTTACAACTGATGCGCCTCCTAGCGGCAACTTTGTAACCTAATCAATCTTCCACGTACGCGTTATCGCAAGCATTATAACCTACATTTAAACCCTAATTAAATCCAAGATTCTATACAAAAGTCGTTGTATCACTGCATACCTATCTTGAGGACTTACGGAAGACAAATAATCTTCAAAGCTTAATTTTTTAATTTAATTTCCTACTCTACTGCAACGCTCTGAACTCACCTAGACATTTCGGCAACGGGTGACTCCAAGTCCCGTCATTCTGACATATCGCTGACCCGTTCCCCTCCATCCTCATTCCGTCTTGACAGCGGAAGATGATGGACGCTCCCAGACCGGTTCCCGAGGAAATGTTCTCTAGCCAACCGTTCCAGAGCTGGCCGGGGTGGCCACAGTTTATTTCTGTACAAAAACCAAGGTTTAAGGTAAGGGTTTACAAAAGATGTTAGAATACGGTTTGTAAATATATATGGCTCTAGGATAGTAGGGAAACATACCTTTGCAAGCCGGCTGCGACCCCGACCACTTCTTGTCGGCTCCGCACCGTCTAGTCGCGTCGCCAACGAGCCGGTACCCGTACTTGCACTCATAAGACACCACGGAGTTGTAGGCGCATGATGTGTACACGGCTTTTCCATGCCGTGGGCCTTCAGGCGGCGGGCACTGCACCTGCGTAACCACTAGATGGCGACACGTGTCGCTTTAAATCACCGATAGATGGCGCTGTCACTAATAAACAACATGGCGTACCGCAGACGCCAGTTTGTAAGTCAAGCATGCACAAGACAAGAAAAGCGTCGAAAATAACATGCATCCGAGGAAATGAAACAATTATTGTTGTTTTGAGTTTATTTTTTTCATCTACATCACAAGATTAGACACGAGAATGTTACGCTTGTTAAGTTTTTCTAAAGCCAACGTAACAGTTATCATCTACACACTCATGTAGCTAAATTATTTTTAAATAGAAAATTGGAAACAAGGCATTTTGACTAAGTATTTAGACAGTTTTATTTTTCTTATCATGGCCATTATATAGCTTTGTTTCAATATAGATGTTTTCTACATAGAATTTTAATGGAATAACAATAAATTCTATTAGCAAGATGGATGATAACAAGTTGCCTTCAGTTATCTATGGTTGTCTAAATCTATGTCTACTCAAACAGTCCCCTTCTCTTCTCCTTCTGTGGCAGCAGGAAAGGAGAAAAAAGACATTTTGTAAGTTTTAACATGGATTAGTTTTAAAAATGGACATCCCACGAATAAACTGTATAAGAATTCTTCTTTTTTTTTAAATTAATTTGTAAATTATCGTATGGGACATCCAATAATTAAAATTGCATCATGACAATGATATTGCATATTTCAATGATAGCCATGATAATTTTTTTCTTTTATTTATTTTAGAATTTATAACCAAAGCGTCATGCGAAAACTCTATTCCGTTTTTATTTGAGTATTACGATTGATTTTTTTATAAATTTTTCACAAACTCCAAAAACCATGCAGCATTCCACCATAATGCAAGGGCGACAGAAAATATGGCAACTACATTGTCACGAAGCAATGCTAGGATCGCGTAAAGTTTTTAGAAAAAAAACCCACCTTGGTGAGTCTGGCTGGTTGATTAAGGTTAATGCCTAGTTTGTCAGCCTAGCTTAATAATTTTAGAGGACCTATGTTTGGAACAATATAGCTAGTTCTGTGGAAAACTAATATTATTTGAGAAGTTATAGTAATGTGGCATTTAGATGTAAGGTGCCTACCAGTTTGTAAGAGATGATGGCTTTTGCCAAAATCAAACAACCAATATGATACGCCTGCCTGGCAAAGTCCATTGATTAAGAAAATATAGCAATCTCTTTCGATGGATGCCGAGCAATCCACAGCCTCCTCGCCGGCGACAGCCAGCACATGACATTTTTCCAGCCAGATTCACCAAGGAGTCCCCAATGCCAAAAGTGACCCCAAGCTACTTACGCACGCAGGTCGGCACCTCCTTAGGTGCCCAGGCACCATCCGCTTGGCAGTACCTCTCAGCTTTGCCGACCAGCTCGAAGCCCTGGCCGCACTGGACCACGGCGCGGCAGCCGAAGGTGAGACAGTCGGCTGTAACCCATCCATGGGGCACGTTGCTTGGCTCGCCACAGGAACGCGCTGGTAGACAAAACGTTTACGTGCCCTTAACGATAGGTCATTCGTACGGCGCATGAAGAAACTGCTAACATAAACGCTGCCATTGCGGTAAAAGAGTTTCGAAGTTTGTCCTGGTCTGTGACTACAGAATTTTTTGGTCCTATCTGTAAAACATATACTATAAATATTATGGTTCACCTGGAGTATCTGGAGTGCCCAACAGACCCGCTCTTACAAAGAAAATAGGCCTTACTTGCCTTGAGTTTCTTATACGTGTCGGTCTTACGAAAGCATGTTTTCAGCTAAACAGTTTTTATGGTCTATTACCCATACTCGTTTACGGTTGCACACACCGTAACTAGCTAATTTTGACCTTTACTCACGTTCGCAGCTGATGTCAGGTCCATACCATGATGCCTGGCCATCTATGGCCAAACACTTAGCTCTGGGGAAGCCGTTGGTGACGTAGCCGGTGTGGCAATGGTACTGCACGGTAGCGTCCAGGTCGAAGGTGGCCTGCTCGGGGAGGGCCGAGTGACGCGCGTGCTCGATGGTTGGCGGCTGCAGGCAGTAAACTGGAAGAGAAGGTTCAGAATGGTAACATCAGATAGAATAAATGCTACATTAAATGTTTGCGGTGTATTTCATAAGATGTGCCATTTTCCAAGAATACCGAATAAAAATGCCGAAGTTGTAAAAATACAATGTTCACCACGTAGCAGAGGCACACAAAATCATTACTGCATACACAAATTTATCTATCCAATGTCCACAGGCCGTCCGCCTGGTTGTTGTAGATCTGCAAAACCACCACATAGTAGCAGTGTGAACACAAGTACGCTACTGCTGGAAGCTGTGGAGACACAAGTATGCTACTACTAGGATACACACTGCTCTCCTCTGTTACTAGGATACATACTGTTCTCCTTGCAAGCCGGCGGTTGCCCGGCCCACTGACCGTCCGCCTGGCAGCTGCGGCTCTGCAGCCCCACCACATGGTAGCCGTGGGGACACGAATACACCGCTCTGTAGACAGACACAATTATCGTCATCGTCAGCTCAGTGCCCAATGCAGGGCACTTGCCTGAACCTTGCCTGAAACTGCCCACCTGGAAATCCGGCTCCCAGCCTAGAACCTAGCAAACCTAGGACCACATCATCATCAACCCATTATGTCCCCACCGAGGGGCACGGGTCTCTTCCCTGAGGAAGGTATAGGCCATACTCCACCACGGGGGCCAAGTCCGGATTGGTGGAGGCTTGTAGACTAGTGGCTCGTCTACTGTCAGAAGTTGTCAAGCCGCCCTAAGGCCTTTGACTTGGCTTAACGACTGCCATCTATCGACGGCAGCCGGCACCAACAGCTTAACGTGCCTTGCGAAGCACGGAACCGCTCGGAAAAATGCCACTAGCGTTAGGCATAGACGGCGACCCATCCATGCACTGAACGCGCCCTGTGTTGCTTAACCTTCGTGATCGTTTAAGATCATTCAGGCAGCCGGGGCTACGAGCGATTCATCTGGTTCAGTGGTAGAATGCTAGGACCACATAATACTTTATAATCTGGCCTAGGAATACTAAGGCTGACTTGCACCACTTCTTAAATGTCAATAAGTAGCCATTTAAACTGAATTATGCATAAAAAAATATGAGCTGAATTCTAGTTAAGCCTCATTTAAGAAATGGCCATCACTTACTTGTCACCAAACAGCCTCCCAGTGACCGTCACCTTGCCAATTTCAGGTTGCAATAGCTCAGGGCACTCGCGATCTGTAACAATATATAGTAAAATTTATTACAATTTTTATAATAATAATAATAACTTCCACACAATACAATCACTTGAACTGGTCCTAAAGTAGGATACCCTGTGCTATGGTAACCAGCCAAGGACATCACAAACATGAAAATATACCCAGACTGAGGCCATTTGTACGGCGGCCTCCAGTGGGAATCGAACCCATGACCTCGTTTTTTCTTTTTTTTGGTAGCTAAGTGCCTTAGGTGGTAGCCTAGTGGGTAGAACATTGGACTCAGAAGCGGGAGACCCAGGTTCGATTCCCAGTGCGGGCATGTACCTATGACTTTTCTTTCTAAGTTACGTACATTTGTGAAGTTATAGTAGCAATACCACTCGCTAACGGTGAAGGAAAACATCGTGAGGAAACCTGGGTGTCTGAGCTATTCACATACCTCAGCGCTTGAAATCGCCAATCCGCGGTGGGCACGCGTGGTGATTAAGTCGAGTGGAGTTTTTTTTCCCTCTGCCTTTTTCTCCACTACAAATACGGCCCGAAGGCAGCGGCTAACATAGTAACATAGTACATTGACATTCAGCAAACAGAATGTAAATTCTTTACGTTGAAATAAATTATTGATTCTGATTCTGATAAGCCCATACTCTCTCTCTGAGAGAAGGCCTGTGCCCTACAGTGGGACGTATATAGGCTGCTTATGAAGTGCCTTAACGGTATAATGTAAGTATTACGTACCCACATTACACTTCGCCAGGAAGAACGTAAGAACCGCGGTTTGCTAAAATATCATGCTTGATTTTGCTGACGCTACCTACCCTAAAAGATAGCTCTGAATTGATTATGACTAGTTTAAATTGGTTACGTAATACGTAATCAATTCATGCTTCATTTTACTGACGCTACCTACCCTAAAAGATAGCTTTGAATTGGTTTATACTATTTACAATTGGTGAGAATTTGTTTCGCTATCTATACGTAATACGTATACACAGCGTAAACAATTCTCACCAATATACGTATTACGTACAGGATGAAAGAATCCTATGTCCTTCCCCGGGACTATAACTATCTCTATACCAAATTGCATCTAAATCCGTTCAGCCGTTATTGCATAATTGAGTAACAAACATCCAAACATCTTCACAAACTTTCACATTTATAATATTCGTAGGATTTTGAATTCGTATTATCGATTAGAGCTTTCATCGGCATCTATGAAATCTTACTTTCTTTTCTATAGTTTCTTCAAAGATTCAATTTGAGTCGGTTTCGGTACATACATTTGTTTGCTTGCTGATCACATATATGACACTATGCATGTGTGATACGCCTTTGTAGAAGCTCGTTACGCAGCCTAATTATTTGGTACAAGAGGTCAAAAGGTACGAGCGCTTAATTGTCTCTGGGACAATGTCTTGAAGATGCCTAAGATCTTAATAGGGTTCGGATTACTATCTAACAGCATACCTTTCTATGGGCTAGTTTCTGAATTGAGATAGGTAGTTAACTGTAGTGCTATCTCTTCGAAATGCTCAGAAACGAGCGTGACAGAACGTCACTTAAGTATTTACTTAGTGGAATTCTCAATTCAGAAACCGGCCGTGAACCTTATTGCTGCGATGATTTCGAAGAATTTAATTAAAATCAAAAAAATTAGGTTTGAATAATCTAACATTTGGTTTGCATTTATCTTTTTTGGGGTTCGGTAGTCCGACAAGGCACCCTTACAGTTTCGCCATGTCCGTCTGTCTGTCTGTCTGTCTGTCCGTCCGCGGCCTAGCGCAAAGACCGGTGGTACTAGAAAGCTGTAATTTGGTGTGTGTATACATATTTATCACGCCGACAAAGTTAAACAATAAAATTGGATTTTTTTTTTACTGTACCTCCCCTAACATGAAAAGTGGGGATGATTTCTTTTTCTCGTCTACCCCATCAATGGATTGGTCGTTGAAAAATATTGTGGGTATAGGAAGACCATTTTTTGATTTAGGGTTCCGTTTGCGAAAAGCGAAAATTTTTGTCCGAGTAGGCTGTCCCCTCCCCCCTCTCCTGGCCAAACGGTTGATTGTAGAAACGTGAAAAAATTCAGGGTAGTAGCACATATAATGAACTTGAAAGAAAAAGTATCTTTACTAGTAAACAAGTAATAGACAACCAACTTATAAAAGTTATATGTTTTTAGTTTTTAGTGGCAGGAAGGCGCTGGATGCAGGCCGCTTCAAACCGGTCTTTTTGGAAATCCATGGAGGAGGCCTATGTCCAGCAGTGGAATTCTTGTGGCTGAATGATGATGATGATGATGAAGTTTTTAGTTCTGTAAAGCTGATAAAAACCCTCTTTCTTCGGAACCCTACATTCGCGTGGCCCGACATGCGCTTGGCCGGTTTTTTATTTTTAATCTGTAATTATTGCCCAATTATTTTCCCGGTCAAATCAATGTCTCAAGATCAAAATTAAAAGTTTTCAATAAAGTAGTGACATTCAAAATCGGAAGTGTCGTTGCCACTATTAAAAATTAATCAGTCACTATTACTTTGGCATCGCTGCGACAAAACATGGCGGGGTGCATCGCTGAGTCGGCGAAGATACATAAAAGTAGACTCACTTTTACGGTATTCTTGGTGGAGTAAACACCTCTTTACTTACACGTAAAACCTAAGTATAGGAATACAAAAATATACTTAAAATGTCTGTAATTTTATTATCTAGAACACCCACAGACCACATTCATCAAAGGTATATTTTTTTTTACAATCACTAAAAAAGTTAGTTTTTCGCAATCGTGACCAATCAAAGCGGAGATGGAGGGACGACGTCACGAGCTTTCTACTGGGTTGGCAAGAGAAGGCCACGGACAAGGAAAAGGGGAGGCCTTTGCCCAGCATTGGGACACAATTTGAGGCTTATAAAACTGCGACTCCACTAATACACTCAAAGAAAGGCAGTTTAAATCATCTGTGGTCACACTTTTCCCTTCACCACAGACTACTTCTGAGGAGAGTTTGAAGGAATCGATTTTTTTTAAACAAGACCGTAGGGCTACATAAAAACAACGTAGGTATAACAGCAGATTTTTTTGCAATATCGCAATTGTCCCTAAAATAAAAGCCCTTCGTGTTGATAAGTAGAATACCCATTTTCTCGGAAAACTAAAATAATAATGACATACCCTGTATTGTAAAGCAATTTGAACAAATTGGACAGCTCAAAGACAGTGAGAATACCTACGTAAGTTTCTAATCCTCAAAGTCTTTATACAAAGTGGTTGGAGCAGTCGGTCCTCGTTTGAGGAAGAAATTTATACCCAATTAGGGTAGAAATCAAACTGCTTTCAAACTTCTGGCATGCTTTCTACTTTCATGAGAGCTACGGGAATCTCAATACACATGCTAGTATTTACCTGCAACTCGCATGCTTTTGTGCGAGTAACGAGCAGGACATGTGTATCCAAGGTAATATTTAATACTACAATGGTTAATTTCAAAAGCCATCGCGTCAACCCTTCAGTATCACACCCCGAAAATTAATCTGCCTACGATCTGAGGGGAATTAAACCAGCTGTAATTTATGACAGAAAGACAGAATCGCATGACAGACGCAGGCTACGGGTATCTCGATACACACGTTATTATTTAGCTGCAACTGGCATGCTTTTACGCGAGTAAAGAGCTTGTGTAGCCATTTATGCGAATGTAATATTAGCTAGTCAATTACTGTTACAATGCTCAATTTCGAAAGCCATCGGCGGACTGCCACGCCAACCCTTCAGTGGCCCAGCCTGCCTTCGATCTAAGGGCAATTAAACCAGCTGTAATTTATGACAGACAGCCAGAGTCGCGTGACAGACGTGAGCTACGGGTATCTCGATACGCACGTTGTTATTTACCTGCAACTGGCGTGCTTTTGTGCGAGTAACGAGCATGTGTAGCCTTTTATGCGAATGTAATATTAGCTAGTCAAATACTATAACAGTGGTCAATTTCGAAAGCCATCGCCGGACTGCCACGCCAACCCTTCAGTGGCCCGGCCTGCCTTCGATCTGAGGGCAATTAAACCAGGCGTAATTTATGACAGACAGACGGACTGGTAGAGACAAAGGCGCAATAAGCCATTTGTTCTGTCCGGAGACAACAAAGGCGAATTCGCGGAGCCGAAATTTAATGAAATCCGCTGGATTTTGCTTTACAACAGGCAAAAGACCGCTTTTGATCATATAACATTTTCAACCGGAGGTTACTAAAAAACAAGTACCCTATTAAAGACAGTATTTTTTTGCTTCTCTCCCGCTCACAGATTCTAACCTTAGAAGAATGACCATTCTCTTGAAAAACCTGGTCTCATCGAGATTGCAAAGTTAAATAAGAGACATTGTAGACGCATTTTTGGTAACCTATGTTTTAGTACAGAAAATTGGAAAGTAACACTACGAATTCATTCTCCATACCTCAATAAAAAAAGATCTGTTCAGATCAACAATTAATTTGAATTTATGTCTAAAATGGAACTTGTGTCTGAGGCGTGCACATACCTCAGCGCTTGAAATTGCCAACCCGTGGTGGGCACGCTTACGATTAAGCCCATACGCTCTCTCTGAGAGAAGGCATGTGCTCAGTGCAGTGGGACGTCATAAAAATCCACATAAAAAAGTCTTAAGTGTCGGTAACTTTATTTTCAAGTCTCAATTAGACTTGATTACCGAAAGAAAAATTTCTACCATATTATGCCGCTATTTACAGGGTTATTTTAAATGTACAATTCCTGAAAGACCCCAATTAGAGTTTGTGTTTTACAACAATTTTTGTTCTATGGGTTTTTTTTCATATCCTTTTCGTTAAATCAGGGTTAACATAATTTTATTAACGTCACGCCTAACCCGCTCTAGCAACGCAGACTTCGATAAATCATTCTTCGAAATAGAACAAACACATCTATCTATTTTTAAGCATTATCTATCAATCAGTGCCACTAGAGAGCAGAAAAACCAATAAATAGAAAAATAAAGAAAAACTAGAAAAAATTACAAAAAAATAACTAAAGTCATAGAACAAAAGTTGTCGTACATGACAAACTGTAATTGACGTGTTTCAGGAATTACGCATATTCGTTGTCACCCTGTTTACTCGCATGTATACAGGGCTACCACAAAAATGCTAAATTTTCTGACCACAGTCTACACAAAAGACCTCGGCTTCTGTGGTCTTGTAAAAGTACTACTATAATATCTTCCACTTCCACTTCCAATAATAATATCAATCACTTGTCCTGGTCCCAAAATAGGACAGCATGGTTACCAGGTAAGGACGTCACAAACATGGAAATACACCTTGAAATACACACAGACTGAGGGCATGTGTACAAATGTACGGTGGTCCCCAGTGGGAATCAAAAACACTACTGTGCTCTTTTGTGCCGACTGTTTATTCATAAGCAGCCTGTATATTATGTCCCAGAGAGAGACTATGGGCTTAATCACATTGGCGGTTTCAAGCGCTGCGGTATGCAAATAGCTGAGACACTCAGGTTTCCTCACGATGTTTTCCTTCACGGTTAGCGAGTGGTATTGCTACTATAACTTCAGAAATGTACATAACTTAGAAAACAAAGTCATAGGTACATGCTCGCGCTGGGAATCGAACCTGGGTCTCTCGCTTCCGAGTCCTATGTTCTACCCACTCGGCTACCACCGCCTTGTTTATTGGCAAAGCCTATATTTAACTCACTTTTACTATTCATATGAAGTAAACCATCTGTAGGATTCTACCCCAGAATTTAAACTCGCTGCGTCATTTATTAATAGGACGCAAATAAATCGTCGTTTTGACAAAACTGTTTTTAGCGTTTAGGGGTGCTTAGTCCAGGGGTCTCTCCTTTCTATAGCGAAATTATCAATTTTAAACTTCTCCCAGAAGTGTAATAGGTGTCCAATAGACGGGATAACAACCTGGGGCCTGTTTCAGAAAATTACACTACATAGTTTATTATGACAATTCGGTGTACATTGCAAAGCAGAGTTAATCTGTTACCTAATCTGTGGTTTGATCGACTTTGCAATGTACATCGAATTGTCATAACGAAACATTTATTGTAGTTCTACCTGTACACTGCACACTCTTCTCAGTTACGATACGAACGACATACAAACATACATACATAAACTCACGCCTGTATCCCAGAGGGGTAGGCAGAGACCAGGGACTGCCACTTGCCACGATCCTGACAGATCACTTTCGCTTCCTCAGCATTCATTAGTCGTTGCATGCACGCACTCTGGTTTCAGGTACTTTTTATTATGCCGCCTATGTCCTCTTATGACCTACGGAGCCGAAACGCGACAAGACTAGTCCGCCATTCGAAGTTGCTGTGCCCGTAGTCTCTTTGACGGATCAAATAAGAAATTAGACAATTCGCCAAAGAGTTACGGTGGTTGACTGAATAGACTGTTTTCGTGAGATGATGGTAAGATAAGATAAGAATATTGTTCATTGTCCACCAAAGCACATGACATAAAAATACGTAAAGATACAGAAAAATCCAGATACAATTGGCGGCAGCTAAAAGCACTTTCTTCTTTTTCCGGTAGGATCAGATTATCAGACGATTCACTTGGAAGAATATACACAAACATTCTCTGTAATTAGGTGCAGATAAAAAGGGATGGACAGTGTCCATTGGACACCCTTTACTAGGTAAGAAATGGAATGGTCGAATGTTCATTCTGTGTTTAACCCTTAACCAAGCGCGGATATAAACGAGAAACAAACCGTCAAGAGAAACGTAGTAGTGTTTATTAGTTATTAATATACTTTATTGCACACACAAGAATAGAGTACAGGAAAGGTAACAAAAGAAAGTACATGTACAAAGGCGAGCTTATCTCTGTAAGAGATTTCTTCCAGCAAACCTTGGGGAGTCGGAGCGGAGGTGTGAAACGGGTCTACGCACGTGCACATGTTTAGTTAGTCAACTCTATAAGTAGAGATAATTTAAAAAAGCACCCGGGCGTGTAAAACTGCCAGAATCACTGAGATTAAAAGCATATTTACCTTCCCGTTCCCCCACAAATGAAAGCCGCGTTAGCTTCACAAAAGGGAGGCAAAGCGTCGCTACTCAGCCGCCGCCGGCTCTCGAGCGGTGGAGTAGACGCTAAAGCTGAGTTAGACCCTCGACCTTGCCCTGGGACCTTCAGCTTGAGAGGGCTCGTCGGCTCTGGGTCGAGATAGATCCGCTGGTCTAGCCGCTGCACGCTTGGTTACGAGCACAGGTGTCTTAGGTTCGATTTCTGCTTTGATTTGTACAGATTGGCTTCCCGTAAAGAATAGGTTGTACTCGTCATATCTAACATTTACAACGTAAATACCATAACTTAGAATTTATGAAAAAAATGTGTCATTTGCAAACCAATCCTTACTAATATTATAAACGCGAAATAAGTTTGTATGTATGGATGGATGTTTGTTACTCTTTCACACAAAAACGGCTGAACGGATCCGGATGAAATTTTGCACAGAGATAGATTATAGTCTGGATTAGCGCATAGACAATTTTTTTATTCCGGAAAAATACACATCAAAATTACCCCGCGAACGAAGTCGCGGGCAACAGCTAGTTACTTATAAATGTAAACTGTTTAATACTTACCGTCGCTCACGACACAGGCCTAGCCTAGTGTAGGGACAGTAAAAAAACTGTTAACCTCTTATAACAAACTAAAATGTATCTTTATTACTTACATTGAGAGGTCCCTACACTACCCAGTAAGTCTTTTCTACACTACATTTATAAGATCTAATTAATAGCTGGAGCAAAAAGATTGCATGCACTACATACAATATTGTATATTAATAAAGAAAAATATGTCTTCATTTAGATCTAAACCATTTTTGTAGCTGGTTCTATCTGTATATTTTTCCGGATGGGGGCGCTGTTTGCTGAAATACAGGTTCACGCCTAGTTTGGCAACAGATGCTACTATTTGCTTTTGGATAAATGTACCTAGAATAATTCTAATTTAAGAATCACCTTGTATAATTTTTCTAAGACAAAGAAGTTATTATTATTATAATATTATTATTGTATAATTAACAGTGTATACCTCGTACCAATACCTCTTATAAACAATGTAAAAAGTAAATGTCTCTATTTGTAATGTAACACGTCTTTTGATTAATTAAAGTTGTAATTAATATAAAACGCGCTCCATTAGGTTGCAGCCTACAGTAAATAATTGAGAAAACGAAAAAAAAACTAAGAAAAAAGTTCAAACTCATAAAAAAATATCAGGCACTTCTTCGACGTTGAAATATATGGAAAAGCTAATATTTTTTTCGTGATGTCGAAGTTTTCCCAAGTAAAGGTTGTTACACACCAGGAAGGTGTCAAAAAAAAATTATATTAGATTTATTTAAAAAAAGAATTTATATTGAATTTTAAAACAAATCATGGAAAGGTTAGTTACTCAGACTCGTATCGTAGGCACCGCCTTCTGCCCCTCCAAAAGCGTCGCGAAATAGCTGATGTAACCCTACTGCACCGTATTACGTCTGGTCAAATCGACTGTCCACAGCTGCTTAGTCAACTGAATCTATATGTTCCTAATAGATCAAGGCGAGTGAATCCAGTATTTCACCTGTAAAAGTGTCATCAAGGTATAGGCAAAACTCATATCTATGGAGGGTTTGTAACCAATTTAATAAACTGGCGAAGACAGGTGATCTTGATAATTATGTTTAATTTATCAGTCCAAAGCTTGAGGGTATAACTTAGTGCAGATTTCTTCAATGGTTAGAATAAGTTATATTATTAAAGTACTTTCTTAAACTGTCTTTGGTGTTTTTGCTCAAAGAGCTCAACGACGTCTTAAAATATTTCTACAAGTGGAGACTTATAACTGGCCTTCTGTGTTGCTAAAGTTTTTGTTATTCATTGTTATGTGCTGGTAGTCTTCCTAATATATAATAAATAAATAAAAAATATTCTACACCCTGTATATATTTTCAATAAAAAAATTACGCCAATTTGTAAACATCCAAATAAACACCTAACACTACAACGAAGGAAGTTTTACCAATCCTACAAAATAACGGAGTCGGCACTCATTGTTTTTCTCTACAATCCTATATGCAAATGCGGAATCCGAAATACTTGTCCCTTGGGAATCGATTCCGGTCGCAACCTATGTAAACAGTGTCGAACTACGGCTAAGCTATTGTTTACACTGCGGTACATCTCCGCACAGAGTAAACGGTTATCGAAGCCAGAAGGGTAACTGTTAGATCAGATAAAGAAAAAGAGTAACTGAAAAAGAGTCCCCAAGATACAAGCTCAGCCGAGTTTGGGGCCTGTCGTTGAATTCTAGATTTTAAGTAAATTTCTTTTATATCCATGCATCTTAGTTTTCTTTCATAACTGCGTAATTTTAAATAAGTATATTTTTACTTTACTTTATAAGAGGCGACCCGATGCCAACAATGAAGTAGGTACGTCACACTAATTTCGTGAGTTTTTAACCCCTCCTTGTCACATTTGGTCACATTTGTGAGTCCCCCCACCTCCCTAGTGTGACGGCACATATTTTGCAATTTTACATCTAGAAATTATTAAATTTAAATGATTAAATCAAAGATTAAAACTAACAAAACAATAAATTATTAATAATATTTTTGAAATGTGACGTCACGAAACTTAGGACCCCTCCCCCCTCCCCCTGCCCCGGGACATACGCACTTGTTTTGTCACTAGCTACTCCTAAAACTTCACTCGCATACTTTTCTGACAAAAATGTCTCGTATTTTATACAGGTATGATTTTTCCACCTAAATTAACCGTCTGCCTATGCTTCAAATTAACGGCCATCATCATCATCATTAGCCGCCCACGTATGTCCACTGAGTATAGGCCTTTTCCCCATCACACCATCACCTACATAACTATAAGTAACCTAATTTAATCATCATTTGTCTTTTTTCATGTAGCCCATTTTCGTCCCATTGCAGGGCACCGGCCTTCTCTCAGAGAAAGAGTATGGGCTTAATCACCAGGCGTGCCCACCGCGGATTGGCAATTTGAAGCGCTGAGGTATGTAACACCTCAGACATTCAGGTTTCCTCACGATGTCTGCTCCCTGTTTAACATTCCTATTTAAGCGTTTATGCCGCAAAAAAACGTATATTTCGACACTCAAGGGAATCAAAATTTACAGAGTACTTTCCGTTGACCTAGAACTATGACATTTGGTAAGTAACATCGTCTTATACTATAAGTACAGAGAAAAATCTGAAAACTATAATTTGTAATTAAATCATAAAAAAATGTCTCCGAAGTTCGGAAAAAGCTCGGAAAAAAGAAAAGTGCGAGATTCGATTCCTGAACTATTTATAATAACGTTTATTTTAATTTAATGATAAATTACTTATCGCCATATGATTGCTCGCTAACTGCGAGGGATAAGTTTGTGAGGCATCCCAAGAATTCGTCGCAGAAACTACCTTTCACATGAATTTCACGAGACAACCCTTTTCGAAGCTCGCAATCCGCGCCGCATGGCGGTAAGTAGCTTCACTATCTCTCGCTTTGAGAACCTGTGCCACATAGAGATGCACACTCAAACGCACGTACCGTTACCGTAGGCACTGACTGAAAATCAGCGCTGACGGATCACTTCCTCAGCACAACGCTGAGTCAGCTGCCTTTTGTGGTAACTTAGACACACCACATATATGGTCCTGTTTCATTTATTTGTTTTGTCTCTTGTGTATCTAGTTTTCTTTCTGTTGTGCATATTTTGTTACTTATCTGTTTATTTTATGTCTGTGATGTGTCTTGTTTTATTTTATTTTAAGTTTATTAGAGAAACCAACAGCTTAATTAACAGTAGTAGATTAAGTGTAGTGCAGTAACAATGTTCTAAAGCCAATAATAGGATTCCACAGATTAACAAGTTAGTTGTCTACTAGAAATTCAAACCTATTAAACTTTTTTTTTTAAATACATTATGACAATTTATGTAATAAAGTTACATTTTGTTGGTAAGTGCATACGTAATATGTAGGGTGTCTTTTACACATTTCTTTTTTCTTTTTGAGCCTTTGTATTGTGTTCATTCATTTCTTCAATATCACAATTTCTCAACTATGTAAGTTCTTACAATAATATTTTTGTAGCAGGTTGAAAGAAGGCTTTTGGTAGGTAGTTATATCAGATTGTATTGTATGTATGTGTTGTATTAAAATATGATACGTTGTCATTGCTGGTATAATAAATGTCTTAATTTCTGTTTCTTCTTGCACTCTGCTCAGTTACGTTACGGGCGACTTTGCAACTAAATTGTAAAGGTTGATTAGCTCTTGACTACAGTCGGTCGTACACAATATATAAGTACCTACCTTTGCTTTAGAACTGATAAGTTCGATGATTACCTAAAAAAACCTACCCCATCTATCTTGCTATCAAATCTACGGGATACCCCGCAATAACCCCCGAAATCTCATAAAGCCTCTTCGTTCCCCTTCCAACGTTCGGTTCCTGGGCTAACTCCTTAATTACATTGGTAATATTATGGAATTGGAGTTCCCTAAGCTTATTAATTTGCTGGGTCGCAGCCCAGTGGGTAAAACAATGGACTCGTAAGCACGGGAAACAGTTTCGATTCCCAGTGCGGGCATGTGCCTATCATTTATTCATGTTTACTTTCAAAGCTACGTACATCTGCGAATTTGGAGTAGCAATACCACACGCTATCGCTGAAGGAAAACATCGTGAGGAAATCCGACTATGACTTTGTTTACTTTCAAAGCTACGTACATCTGCGAATTTGTAGTTAGCAATACCACACGCTATCGCTGAAGGAAAACATCGTGAGGAAATCCGACTATGACTTTGTTTACTTTCAAAGCTACGTACATCTGCGAATTTGTAGTTAGCAATACCACACGCTATCGCTGAAGGAAAACATCGTGAGGAAATCCGACTATGACTTTGTTTACTTTCAAAGCTACGTACATCTGCGAATTTGTAGTAGCAATACCACACGCTATCGCTGAAGGAAAACATCGTGAGGAAATCCGCGGCTTCGTTGGCTCCGCACGTATTGACTTGTCTTTCTTGTGGGCTAGGCCGACTAAGCTGTCAGGATGGTTTAGGTGTTGGGCAAGCCTAATCCATCTAAAAAATACATGTCCCAGGCACTGCAGCATCCGAGAGGTCCCTTCACCTATCTAGTGTGAGTGAAGGTGCCACTGGATGCTGTATAAATTATCTCATTGCGTAGAAGTTTCGCTTACAAAGATACTGCATTACAAAAACCTAGACTCTAGTCTAGCGTGGAATCCGCTGTGGTCCACAATGTTTATGTTTGTTTATTTATATTCGCTCATGTGTTTTTGTCACCTACATTGACGGCGGTGACTTCACTTTCTTCTTCCGCTATTTATTACCGTCAAAATACATTTCCTTATCTCAAAGAGCGCTTTATTTACCTCAGCGGGTCCAATAGCCGGGCACTGCGGTCTGTCCTTACTCTGATGCTGAAGGCACCAAGTCGCTCGGTGAGGTTCTCATGCAACTCATTTACGGTAAGGGCCGCCCGGCTGTGGAACGATCTGCCGGTTTCTATAAGGCGTTCTCCTTCCCCGGCTATCTTTAAAGCAGGGTTCCTGATCTATATATTTATCACCCTAATCATTAAAATAATAATATGTATTTAACCACCTTCCTCTGTATAAGTGTTATTACTTTCCTTATTTTTTTATGTACAATGTTATTACAAGATAAATCATCATCATCAACCCATTATGTCCCCACCGAGGGGCACGGGTCTCTTCCCTGAGGAAGGTATAGGCCATACTCCACCACGGGGGCCAAGTCCGGATTGGTGGAGGCTTATAAACTAGTGGCTCGTCTACTGTCGGAAGTTGTCAAGCCGCCCTAAGGCCTCTGACTTGGCTTAACGACTGCCATCTATCGACGGCAGCCGGCACCAACAGCTTAAAGATAAATAGGTATGTTTATAATAATAAGTACATACAAGTAAAGGTATATAAGTGTATTGTTACTATGTGTAGTGTGTATCAATATTCAAATTCGCACCGGCTACCCGCTTGTCTAATTTCCTTCAGCAACTTTTCACCATAAGGTGGTCTGGGAAAAATTGCTTTTAGCAATACGGCCGCCAATGGTACTACGTAACTTTGTAAATATTTAGTGTTTGTTTTTTTTTTCCGGTGTACAATAAAGAATATTTCAGAGAAAACACACCAATTTGTCCCACCGATATTTTTGTGAGGGTATTCCCACATCGAGCGTCGTCATGACCATCAGTCCACCTTTGCCCACTGTTGGGTATATGCCTTTTCCTGTCAAACCATCTTTCGCGGTTTCTCGCCATACGCATTCTCGGATCTAACATAACATAAACTGACGCCTGTGTTCCGAGGGATAGGCAGAGACCAGTGTCTGCCACCACTCCCCTGACAGATTTCTTTCGCTTCATCAACATTCATCTCACATCTATTTCCATTTTTCCGTCCAGTTGTCCTATAAATCTTCGTTGCCTCGGCTGTTACAATTGTAACACCTAATTGTCCTCAAGAGTAGGTCAATACACAAGCCTGGTCTTAGACGCGATACGGCTTTTCTATAAGTATCAGCACCCCGTCAGGCCGTCTGTTAATTCGCCCGTCTACCTGCCTCAGACGAGGGCGCCGTTTGATATTACGCGCACGTTCCCGGGGGGCGCCAGGCGTCCTACAAACGACAGGATGAGGTGTGAGGTGGGTTAGCGCTTTCAAGCCGTCAGCTGTATAAAAATCTCAACGCGTGAGGCTTTTTGCGATGTTTTCCTTGCACGAAAGAAATAAGGCACTCCGAAAGTTTTGTCTATTTCAGGTATATTTTTCCTCATCATCATCATCAGCCATTTGACACCCAATGCAGGACATAGGCCCCCCTCATGGTTTTGCAGGCTTCCCGGTACCATGCATACAAACTTTCGCGTTTATAATAATAGTAGATAAGGATGTATGAGCTTTTTTAGTGACTCGCGATGAGTCACTAAAAATACTTTATGCCACAACTGGCCACTTTCAGGCCAAGTGACGACATAAAATTGTGTATACAACACGGACTGTAAAATAGATAGCCTTCTATCGCATATTTAGGACCCTCGCCTGCGGGTCGGGCCTTAAACTTCTGCGATATCGGCCTTTCTTTATTTTACGGCCCTAGTTGTGTGAATAACTATACTAGTGAGGTGACTAAATATGTAATAAAGCGGAAAAGAAACACAATGTCATAATCGTAGAAAGTAGCAAATGTTGGTCTCTGTCTAGCCCTCTACGGGGTGAGTTTCTATATTACGAGTTATGTACCTACCCATGCAGTGGTAGCCTAGTGGGTAGAACATTGGACTCGGAAGCGGGAGACCCAGGTTCGATTCCCAGTGCGGGCACGTACCTATGACTTTGGTTTCTAAGTTATGTACATTTGTGAAGTTATAAGTAGCAATACCACTCGCTAACTGTGAAGGAAAACATCGTGAGGAAACCTGAGTGCCTGAGCTATTCATATCAGGCACGCGTGGTGATTAAGCCCAAACTCTCTCTCTGAGAGAAGGCCTGTGCCCTACAGTGGGACGTATATAGGCTGCTTATGACCTACCCATGCTGGACCAAGTAAATGTAGATGCCAAGATTATAGATTTTCAACTGTTTTAGGGTTTTGTTTATAAATAGGAAGTTCGCATCTGGTACAGCGTAAGACTACAGACTGAAAAGAAAAGAATTTGATAAAACAAGAATGGCGCCTGTCTTCTCCGGGAATTTCCGCAAGTTCCCTTCAACTCTTAAAGAACTTCCAACTAGCCACTTACCTAGTTCGGAGTTAGCGTTTTTTTTACTTGAGCTCTAGTTTTTTAATTCGCTTGAGAGCGAGTTACTTTACGGTAAAAAAAAACTTTGAACTTTAAAGGACTATTCACATGACAACGGGCTGGGGCGACGTGCGGGCTTGCGTATACATACACATATACAGGGCGTCCTAAAGTTATGGGACATGAAGGGAAAGTACCTTAAATATCGTAGATAGGGTATTTTGCTGAAAGAAGACTTTATGTTATTTTTAAAAGTTAGTAATTCTGCATTCAAAACACCCCTACTTTTATGATGCTAATCGAAAGAAAGGCCAAAAACTAATAACTCTTCTTAAGTAACATAGTATTTTAAAAGAAAGGAACAGCATGAATCATTTTAATCAAATTAAATATACATGAAACTGCCGTAGTTCTGCATTCAAAGATTATCTAAAAATTACGAGGCAAGTAATTTTTAGAAAATTTTTGAATGCAGAATTACTAACTTTCAAAAATAACATAAAGTCTTCTGTCAGCAAAATACCCTATCTAAGATATTTAAGGTACTTTTCCTTCATGGCCCATAATTTTGGGACGTCCTGTATACATGCCTGTATCCCATAGGGGTAGGCAGAGACCAGGGACTGCCACTTGCCACGATCCTGACAGATCACTTTCGCTTCCTCAACATTTATTAGTCGCGTTGGTCGCATGCACGCACGCCAGTTTCGGTTACTTTTTATCTTGCCCTTTACTAATACATCCCCTATTTGGTCGAAGTATGTCCACCTGGGTCGTCCCTTACCGCCCCTTCCACCCACATTCGCTCGATATATTTGTTTCGTCAATCTTTCTTCCTTCATCCTCTCCACATGTCCAAACCAACGCAACATTCCTTTCTCAATTCTAGTCACTACATCCTCTTTCAGTCCATAACGTTTTCTAATAAAACAATTGCGTATCCTGTCATTCAAAGTAACACCAGACATACTTCTCAATTCTACTGCATTAATCCTACTTTCTTGCTTCTTTTGCCATACCCAAGTCTCGCGTGTAAAATAAAATAAATCTTAAATACCTTTAAGGTTTTTTTTAGGATTCCGTAGTCAACAAGGAACCCTTATGTACGTACATTAGACTCTAGATTAACAGGGTTTTTAGACTACTTATCCCAATTAGACTTTAATTGTGATGTTTGTCCTCTGCTCCATTTACGGTAACACCCGAAATAATATTAAATCGATGTGGAACATTCAAAAGGCGCTCAAACTTTGGCCTGTACACGCGTTCGTTTTACACAAATAATTTAAAGTTTAACCGAGGGCGCAGCCTGGCTCCTGCCAAGTTTGCCTCTCAAACCTGAAGTTTGCCTTTGAGGCTATTTGCTAGATAGGTGCAAGCGTCGCAGGTAAGTGTGGGCATGCCAGGGTAGATTAGACAAATAGACTTCACTGTCCGTCTGTCTGTCTGTCTGACTGTCACCAGGCTGAACCGTGATAGCTAGGCAGTTGAATCTTTCACAGATGATGTGTTTCTGTTGCCGCTATAACAACAAATACTCGTACTAAAAACAGAATAAAATAAATATTAAAGGGGGAAGCCCCCCGGACAATGAAAGGGATTAATGTTCTTTCTCTTTATGCACTGTTATGCAGTTTGGCATCACCTCATATGACTTTGTTTTCTAAGTTATGTACATTTGTGAAGTTATAGTAGCAATAACACTCGCTAACTGTGTGTCTGAGGTGTTCACATACCTCAGCGCTTGAAATCGCCAATCTCTCTGAGAGAAGGCCTGTGCCCTACAGTGGGACGTATATAGGCTGCTTATGATGAATATGTTAAAATCTCGTGTCACAGTATTTGTTAGCGAACTCCTCCGAAACGGCTTCACCGGTTGTTACGATTTTTTTTGGAGGTCTGAGAATAGATCGTAGTCCTAATTAATATGGCAAAACAACTTTTGCCGAGTCGTCTAGTAATAAATAAAAACTTCCACCCAGCACGATCACTGGCTCCAAACTGTCAGATCCTTCATCATAAGCAGCCTATATACGTCCCACTGTAGGGCACAGGCCTTTTCTCAGAGAGAGAGTATGGGCTTAATCACCACGCGTGCCCACCGCGGATTGGCGATTTCAAGCGCTGAGGTATGTGAATAGCTCAGACACCCAGGTTTCCTCACGATGTTTTCCTTCACCGTTAGCGAGTGGTATTGCTACTATAACTTCACAAATGTACATAACTTAGAAAGAAAAGTCATAGGTACATGTCCGCACTGGGAATCGAACCTGGGTCTCCCGCTTCCGAGTCCAATGTTCTACCCACTAGGCTACCACCGCTCTTCAGATCCTTACTAATATTATAAACGCTGTGTCTATCTGTGTGCGAAAATAAATTTATTTCACTCTACCGTACAGTCAACAGCACCTCGATGTTACATTTTCTTTGTAATAACATTATAGCATGTTAGGGTCAAAATAGATTTAGTTGGCGTCTTGCAAAAATTGTAATGTTATCTGGGAGGCGAGTCTCTAAAATGTTGAGCCCTTCTTAATATTATAAAATGTGAAAGTGTGTGAAGATGTTTGAATGTTTGTTATTCTTTCACGCAAAAACGGCTGAACGGATCCGGATGAAATTTTGCACAGAAATAGATTATAGTCTGGATTAGCACATAGGCTATTTTTATCCCGGAAAAATACACATCAAAACTATAAGGCGAACCAAGTCGCGGGCAACAGCTCGTAGGTACATATTTTGACACTTTGGAGTCACCAAAATTGTAAACCCGATAGAGTGGACAGTTATGTGATAGAAGGGCTGGTTCCAAACTAAGATCCCCTGTGCTATGGTAACCCGGACTGAACTGAACTGAACTGAACAGAATAGATAAATAGATAGATCAAAAGGTTAGTGGCAATACCAAAAACCCCCACAACTACATACAAAAAGAATGACAAGAATAATAAAAAGATAGTGTATGCATGAGAACACACGATAGAAGTGAAAATTTTAGCGACACCAACCGACTGGGCCCGAGTATACCCGATTCGGCTTCACCAAGCCTGGCGTAACAGTTCAGTTTGTTTCACTAAAAATTAAAAAAATAGATGTATATTTTTACTTTCACTTTCACTGTTCAGAAAGGGCGCAGTGCCCCTAAAGAATTATTCAGTTCAAAATTTGGATATTTGAATGATTGTTATACGAATAAACGGCTGAGAAATGAAATGTGTCACGTACACAGTACCAGTAAAACTACTTTTACATTAAACTGAATTCAACTCCAACCGAACTGGCTAGAGCTATAGGGTAAAAAATCCTGGCTCCTGGGTCGCGCCCGGGTTTTATTTTAGCCCTAACAGGCTATACAGGGTAAAACAGTGCTTTGTTAACATTGATCCCGAAAGGAAAGTACCTTAATAGGATGGGATAAGTTTTTGTCCACAAAATAAGATGGATAAAGAGAATAGTTACCTATTTTATGTAAAGCTAGTTTCCCGTACAAGGAATAGAATGAACTTAAAAAAAAACTAGACAAGTGCGAGTCGGACTCACCCACCGAGGGTTTCGTAGAAATTTGTAGGTAGGTCCTTACATATTATAAATAGTTCAGGAATCGAGTATCAGGAGTTTTTCCGAGCTTTTCCCGAACTTCGAAGACTTATTGTTTTGTCATTTAATTACAAATGTATAGTTTTCAAATTTTTCCATATGCTTGTAGTATAAGACAATATTACGCGAGGGAATGCGATTGGCTACTACATTGTTTCCTAACCTGTGGTCCGCGGACCCCTGGGGGTCCGCGAGCATATGTTTGGGGGTCCGCGGTCCCATACGCATCTATCTTACTTAGACTCTAAGAGCATTCACATACCGTAAGTCTTGAAACATAGTTTCAAAGAACGCTCCTTGTGTAGTTTCTGGGTGAATATAAAAAAAGATTATAAGGAAGTTCTGAGAAGCACTGAAACATTTTCTGCTTTTCTCCACCACGTACCTATGTGAAAAGGCATTCTCTACTCTTGTATACATCAAAAACAAATACAGGAACAGGTTACATGTGGAATTTGATTTGAGATTGCAATTAAGTAATAATAGGGGTTAAAGTATGAAATTGCCGTTTTATTGCAATAGATTTTTGAATTGACATAGAATCTTCATGGTTTGAGGTTTTCGAATGAAACTTTTTTCAAATGGTTTCTATGATGTTCTTTTTTTAAAAAATGTGAAACATTTGAATATCGACTTTCAATTGTTTTTGTTATTCAATTTAGACAAGAAAGATGGATACTGCGAAAATTCGAGTGATTATGAGGCACCCATTTTTCGTATTTTTTTATTTTATTTTTAGCAACGACTAATGAATGTTGAGGAAGCGAAAGTGATCTGTCAGGATCGTAGCAAGTGGCAGTCCCTGGTCTCTGTCTACCCCTCAGGGATACAGGCGTGAGTTTATGTTATGTTATGTTACTGAATTTTTCTCTAATAATTCACAGAAGGTGATATTTAAAACTCGATGTCGTCACACATATTTATAATTTTCTTAATTCTTTCCCTAGAAGACATCCGTGATACGTGCGTGCCGACTGCGAACTGACCGGAACCGGAACTGACTGCAATCGGGCGCGGGCGCCGAAATGGCGTGCTTATAGCGCGTCCGACGAAAGGCCGTTGAGTGTGTTCAAATAACGAACTTGTTACCGTAGGTTAGTAGGGACTCGTTAAGGGATTTCTTTAAAGAAACTAACATCTTAACAATTGCAAGTCAATACATTTATGAAAATATAATGTATGTTAGAAAAAACATCAGCAATTTCGAAAATGTTGGTAGCCATCACAATATTGATACTAGGAATAAACATAAATTGTCATTTCCACGTTTTAGACTTGCAAAAGTTAATACATCCTTTATGAGGCACTGTGTACGGTTGTACAATAAGATTCCTCAAGATATATTAGAGTTACCACCGACGCCGTTTAAAAAATGTATTAAGCATACTCTGTGCAAAAAAAACATTAAGGATTATTTGGAAGACAAGGATGTCTGGTATTTAAATAATGTTAACAGGAACGATTGTATCTAGTGTAGTGTTACTTTAAGTTGAAAACTCTGTTAATTAAGCAAACCTGTTTTGAAAAGAATAAATGTGGAGTTTCTTTGTTAGCTTCTTCTCCGCATAATCTATTAATTGTGAAACTAACAGCTTTGACGTTCATTAAGTAAACATTTTTTTATAGTGAATAAAAATTTTTGACTTGACTTGACTTGACTTGACTTATGTTTGGTACGGTATTTGAATGAAAGAGAATGATGTCCGCGACATGACCTTGCCAGGCGCCAGATCAGTCGGTTCCGCGCCAAGTATGTAGTTGACATTCTGTACTCTTTCCGTTGTATAAGTGGTAGAAACTTGCGAGTTTGTTTGTCTGTATTAATTTCGTTTGTGCTGGAACTTGCAGGACTAATTAAAGCCTGTCTCCTCGCTTCTGGGACTCCGCCATATTGTGAACTCGGCGAAATTCGTCTGTTTACCTACTTCCTTTCCTCGCGTAACTGGATATGTTCATGACATAAGCAGCCTATAATAGTCCAGTAACTTTAGCATACAAAACCAGCCACGCGCAATGTACGGTTCCGTAGAAAGAGGGTTTTTTTTTATCTGCTTTACAGAACTAACAACTTCATGGAAGTCATCTTCAATGGATTTTGTACGAAATTTTACTTATTTAAGTTGGTTGCCTATTACTCGTTAACTAGTAAAGCCTACTAAGCCTTGATACTTTTCCTTTTAAGTTCTTTATAATATGTGCTACTACACTGAATTTTTTCATGTTTCTATCATTAACCATTTAGCCAGGAGAGCCCCCCCCCCCTAGGGGGGACGGCCTACTCGGACTAAAATTTGCGCTTTAAGGTTTCATATTTCGCAAAAGGACCCCTAAATAAAAAAATGGTCTTCCTACACCCACAATATTTTTCAATGACCAATCTAACGATTCCCCACATGATGGGGTAGACGAGAAAAAAAATAACGGTCGAGCGCATAAAAAATGTATCAAATAAAATTGGTCGCAAACACACGACGCAAATTTTATGGTCTACAATTTTATAATATATGTTATAATCATCATAGAGCAATAGAAATCGAGAAAATCTCGCTAAACTGTTTTTTTTTTATATTTGAACTAGAATAACTTACGACGCAGTCCCGACATTTTATGAGACTTTTGAAATGCCAAAATGAAGGTACACCTGGCTGGCTGATTTCTGGGTAGTTTTAAAGCCGCGATTATGTATTTAGTCATTAAAACTGGCACCTATTTAGACTATTACTTTTAAGTATAGACGAAAAAATACTGAGAAATCTTGTTTCGAGTTGAGAAAACTTATGCGCGAACAATTGTTTAAATATTTTTATTCTCTTTTTTCCATGAATATGTATTACAAACTTCGTCTTTCTGTAACATTGTGAGTAGAAACTAGACATATTATTTTCGTATAAACTTATTAGACTTCATACTAAACGAGCACATAATGTAAACAACTCTCGAAATACCTGGGATGCATGAGACGATAATATTTAAATGTGGCAGTACCGAATTCGAAACGCAAGCGCGAAAAAAAACTGAGAAATCTTGTTTCGAGTTGAGAAAACTTATACGCGAACAATTAGTACCGCTTCTCCGTCTAACAGAACAAGGATTCGCGGACCCGCGGCGCGCACGCACCGCTCTGGCCGGCTACTAATAGTTCTAATAGATTCGAGTTTGTGTCGAGATATTTTTGAAGCAATACCACTCGCTAACGGTGAAGGAAAACATCGTGAGGAAACCTGAGTGTCCTGAGCTATTCACATACCTCAGCGCTTGAAATCGCCAATCCGCAGTGGGCATGCGTGGTGATTAAGCCTACACTCTGTTTGAGAGAAGGCCTGTGCCCTGCGGGACGCATACTCGTAGGCTGCTTATGATATTTTTGAAAGGAGTTTTTAAAAAAACCAAAATTGCGTTAGTAGGAGCTATTCTCAGGCACGTTCGTTTTGCTGCCTTTCAAACCACACAAAATTATGGTGTACCCATACGAAAATTCGGCCTATTATCTCTCATTTCGAGGTTGACCGCTAATTTCACGGAACTAACGTCTGACTGCAAGATACCCCTTCTCTCAGAGAGTGAGTGAGAGTATGGGGTCAATAATTTCGCGTGCACGCTGCGGATTGTCGATTTCAAGCGGCGAATACCTCAGATACACGGGTCTTCCCACGATATTTTCCTTCACAATGCGTTCCGTCAGGTGGTAGCTCAGTGGAATTGAGATCACTAAAGTACAGGCGACAACATTAAATGGTGCACTCTTCTGAGTAAGTTTATGGGCGACTTTGCAATAACAATTTTGATGTCGATTTTTTTTTACCTTTTGAAGAAGAAGAAGAAGAAGAAGAAAGACATTTATTATACCAACAAGATACATCACAGAAACAAAATAAGCAGATAAATAACATAATATGCACAACCACAGAAAGAAAACTAAATACACAATAGACATTTGGTTTTTAATCTGTTACAAAGCCATGGAAGAATTTGCTGTAGGATAAGGTAAGCTGTCGAACAGTCATAAATTGAATAGGTTGATTAAAGTACTTACGGTGTTGAGGAATCCATGTTTTTTATAAATAAGACATTACTAATTAAGAACCCAATCAAAGGCTAACAGTTTTATTTATAAAAACAAAACTCTAAATACACCAAATTTGCAATACCTTTCACCTGGTTGTGCAATAAAGTGTTCTCTATCTATTTATCTACCTACTCCTCAGAGGCAGTCAAATAATCTGTAATAAATTTAAATAAAATAAATAACAAAATATTCATTGTCTGGCATATCTTTCTCGCCTGAAAATCAGACAAAAGGGACTTTTCATCCCCCCATCTCGGAAAGAGTATTTTTGCTCTTCGATATCTGAGTGCAAAAGCCGTTTTTATCCGCTAGAGGATAAAGTAAATTGAATTTAGAACATCGAGTGCACTAAGTTTGTAAATTAAAAACATCATTAAACCTATTTACTTCTACCTCCATGGTGCCGAATTTATACTACTTTTTTAAATTTTTTATAAACTCAGACTCGGAACCTCCTTTGTGTTTTTTTGCATTTAGTCATTTCCTCGCTGAGGTGGGATGAAAAGTTACGTGTTGCACTCGAGTGCAAAGATCTTTAACCTCGTGCTCTTTTGATTCCCTCGCTAACGCTCAGGATTCAATTTTAGAATCCTTCGCTTGCTGTCATCAAAATTGAGCACGCGGTTTAAAAGCAACTTTGCACTCTTGTATAAAAAATGACTAACAGTATTTATTAACCGATTCATCACGATATTTTTTTCATAGTTTAAGCGCGGTACGCCAGCGGTGGTAGCCTAGTGGGTAGAACACTCTCGGACTCGGAAGCGAGAGACCCAGGTTCCATCCCCAGTGCGGGCATGTACCTATGGCTTTGTTTTCTAAGTTAAGTACATTTGTGAAGTTATAGTAGCAATACCACTCGCTAACAGTGAAGGAAAACATTGTGAGGAAACCTGAGTGCCTGAGCTATGTGAACGATTTTTCTCACAGTGCGCTTGAAATCGCCAATCTGCGGTGGGCACGCGTGGAGATTAAGCCCATACTATCTCTAAGAGAAGGTCTGTGCCCTACAGTGGGACGTATATAGGCTGCTTATGCTTATGCTGAGCGCGGCTTTAATAATGCCCCTCAATATTTCAGCTGAAATATTAAAATGCTAAATGGAAGCCACTTCTGCGGACGATAGACGGTATTAAAACATTTCGGCGCCTTTATGAAATTCTTATGAAACCTTATGATATAATACTGAACCGTTTTCGTCCCTCAATTTTCATAACTTCGTAGGCTTACTCAGAGCGTAGGTACGGTCGAGAGCCGATGAATGTCGTAATCTAACTTCGTAGAGTCGCATTTCGGGCGACTACGACTACCGGTTTATGCTTGATTCCCTGATAAAAAACCAAATTTTCAGTTACCAACTTTTTATGTTGATGTCAAAGTCAACTATAAAAATGAAAATAATATGAAAATCACATAAAAAGTATCGAAAAATATTCATAAAATTTCTATTAAAGAAAATTAATAATTATAACGGTAAACTCGCAGTGAAATTTATTACTTCCAAGTGCTTACATTGTTCATATATGATCTCTTAGCCTTTCGTCTATTGAAGTAGAAGAAGATAATGCTATATTTGTGGTGAGAGTGTCTCACAAAAACGGATGGTCATGGTTATCCTATTCCCACCTAGAAGCCAGTGACCCGTTAGGCGTTATTTGATTCTAGGCGTTATTTGATTCCGCCAGCTTTTCCCTTGCCTGTCAAGAGAGTGGCTTGGCTAAGCCCGGTTTGAAGTAAACAGAGTTTAAATGCAATTAAAAAAGATTAAGGCTTGGTCTTAACCTGGACCTCCGGGATACAGGCGTGAGTTTATGTAACGTAACGTAAGAGAGATTCGAAGCAAGTTTAATTATTGACTTCCGCCCGCGTTACTATCACTTTACGTGCCTTTACGACACTGCACATATCGTAAAATAATATTAACAGGGACGATTGTGTCTTAGTGTTCAAAACATTCATGAGTAATTATTTTAAGTTGAAAAGTCAGTTTAATTTACTCTGTTAGTTAAGTTAAAAGGCCGCCGAAGGGTTTACTAATGTATTGCCAAAAATCGTTTCCCAAAGTATTACTTCCCAAACTATTTTCCGCAAATTATCACTTGGCAAAAAAGCATTTCTCAAAACAACTTAAAGCAAATAAACAGTTAGCAAAAGTTATTATGGCAAGTTATTGTTTACCAAATAAATACTTGGTCAAAATTAATTTTACCAAGCATTATTCAGTCAAAAGTATAATTTGACCAAATGAATAAAATGCGAAATGTAAACTAGAACAAAAATTGTTTTGTTTGAATCAAAACTAAGTTTTTTAGTGAAATATTTTTTTTCGCTTTTATATAAAAAAAAAGAACTAACACCCGAAGTTTCAGGATGGAGCGTCGCTGCGCTCCGCTCCATCCTGGAACTTCGAACCTATTTTTTAATCAAACAATTATTTGCTATATAACACTTGCCAAAATAAAACGTTAGCATAATAAACGTTTGTCTTAATAAAACTTGACGCAGTAAAATTATGCGAAATGATAATTTGACCAAATGAATAAAATGCGAAATGAAAACTTGCTAAAGTTTCATTTGGGAAATGAAACTGATGCCATAAGTTTATTGGGAAGTAAAATTTGGCGAAAAATACTTTGGCTAAACGGCAGTATCCCCCGCCGAAGACCTGGCCGTAGAAGAACCCACTGGCTACAAAACCTCGCAGAATGGTTTAATTCAAGCACCACCGAGTTGTCACGAGCCCAAGTTGCCACAATGACCGCCGACCTCCGATAGGAGATGGCACTTAAAGAAGAAGAAGTTAAGTTAAAATGTTTTGAAACACACGAATCATAAAGCTGAACTGGAGATGAGCGGGGCATTTGGTTAGGCGGAAAGACGGCCGGTGGACTAAGGTGGCCACTGAGTGGTGGCCAAAAATGGGCCGACGACATTGCGAAAGCGGCTGGGAAACATTGGACGAGACTGGCAAGGGACCGGATGGGTTGGTGTGAAAAAGAAGAGGCCTATGCTCAGTGGGCTCTGTTTATGGGCTGATAAGATAGATGTTTTGAAAAGAATAAATGTGAAGTTTCTTTGTTAGCTTCTTCTGGACATACCTAATCTATTAATTAGGAAACTAACAGCTCTGACGTTTATTAAAAAAACATTTGGTTTTTATAATGAATAAATTTTTTTTATTTGTCGTCGGTTATTATTATCTCAAGTTAGCTAGTAATTTAGATATCCATGTATCAACATATTTCCTTAGAATGTTTCTATCTTGGTTAGAAATGGTTACTACACCGTATTCACAAATCACTTGCATACCTAATTTAAAAATAATCTAATCTAATCACCCTGTATTTGAACAGCACAACAAGTTCATCATCATCATCATCATCAGCCATTTGACGCCCTATGCAGGACATAGGCCTCCATCATGGTTTTTAACCATAGAGGGTTTTGCCATAATCGCCACGCTTGGCAGGCGGGTTGGCGATCGCAGTATGCGGTTGGAATCTCAGGAAGACGCTGCTGCCCGTTGCCTTCCTTAGTCGCTTTCTACGACATCCACGGAAGGAAATGGAGTGACGCTATTCTTAATCCGGCGCCACACGGAACAAGTTCCCAAAATATAAATGAAAATTACAATTTATTTACGCATAAGCAGCCTATATACGTCCCACTGTAGGGCACAGGCCTTCTCTCAGGGAGAGAGTATGGGCTTAATCACCACGCGTGCTCACCGCGGATTGGCGATTTCAAGCGCTGAGGTATATGAATAGCTCAGACACTCAGGTTTCCTCACGATGTTTTCCTTTACCGTTAGCGAGTGGTATTGCTACTATAACGTACATAAGTTAGAAAACAAAGTCATAGGTACATGCCCGCACGGGGAATCGAAACTGGGTCTCCCGCTTCCGAGTCCAATGTTCTACCCACTAGGCTACCACCGCATGGGTAGGTATTTCAAGCGCTGAGCTACATATATGAATAGCTCAGATACTGAGGTTTTCTCACGATGTTTTCCTTCACTGTTAGCGAGTGGTATTGCTACTATAACTTCACAAATGTACATAACTTAGAAAACAAAGTCATAGGTACATGCCCGCACTGGGAATCGAACCTGGGTCTCCCGCTTCCAAGTCCCATGTTCTACCCACTTTGCAAACGGTCACACCCGTATTATATTAAGGTCTTATTTTTATTAAAATGAAATAAATATTTATAAATATGATTAAAGACTTGCTACATAAATACATATCTTACCTTATGTGTATAAGTATATTTTAAATTGCATTTCTACTTTTTCTGCCTCGCCTTTTTTTTGTACGCCTACCAATCTTTCTACCACCTCTTGCGGTTGACTGGTAGAAAATGCTTATGGCATTAATTCCGCCGTATTGTAAATCAGGTTAAGTGCAATAAAAGTATTAAATAATAATAATACTAGAAAACAAATAAGATTGAAAGCAATGAAAACAAACAAAAATACATGGTTGACAACGGGGATCACAAAGTCATGCAGACAAAAGATTACTATGAGCTTTGACTAATAAAAGCAACGATAATACATTAAAACAAACGACATCAATTTAAAAATAAGCAAAATAAGTAAAAGAAAATATTGAAATGCACATCAAAAAAAGAAACGCACATGACGCACATCTAACGACTCTTATACACCAATGTCATTACAAACAAACTCACTGTCTATAAAAAATTGTTTAACCAAGAAACGCATCCAAACCGACTGTTTTATTTCTCCCAGCCCATCATCATCATCATCATCAGCCTATGCTTGTCCACTGCTGGACATAGGGCTCTCCTATTGTACGCCACTGAGCACGGTCCGCGGCTACTCTCATCCAGCTCTCGCCAGCTGCCGTGCGAAGATCATCGCTCCATCCAGTCTGAGGACGTCCTACGCTACGTTTACCGATCCGCAGTCTCCACTCCAGAACTCGTCTACCCCATCAGTTATTAGTTCTTCGGATAATATGGCCGGCCCAATGTCACTTCAGCATGCTAATTCCGTGGGCTATGTCGGCGACTTTGGTTCTCTGTCGGATCACCTCGTTTCGAATTCGATCTTTGAGAGAAACCCCGAGCATATCTCCCATCTCCCAGCTCACAGCCGAAATGCCAGTTGCATATCAAATCCTCTAATTGCATATACATTTGATTTAGTTTTATTAGATATGCAATGAGTATTTTGGCTATTTTATTAGCAAAAACATCCCGATACCCATAGGTAAATTTTCATTTATTGCTTAATGTTAGCGGTGTTTATGCAAATCCTATTCAAAAAACGCACTTATCCCACAGCCGTTAAGAGCTACATCGCTGCAGCTCTCCCTAGGCGTCCCAGACCCAACAAAACAATTGTATCTACCCGTCCTATCAAGTAATCGCAACTCCACCGGTCTTTGGACTCCGGTAAATAATCCAAGTTAATGGCGGCTTCGGCCTGGACCGCAAACAAATTAGTCAACGCTTTGGCCGGTTTTGGGGCAAATAGAGAGGCTGAAGGTCTATCCGCGGAATATCCACTTACAAGGGGATGCCGACGTGCGGGCGGCGCCACTTCAATCTAAAATAATCCTTAAATACTTACAGAGTTAGAGACTAATACAAGCCCAAAAAAGCCAGTATTGTAGTTGGTAATTTATTGACGTTTCAGTTTCTTTATTTCTTTATTTATTTAATATCGCAATAGGAGCTTAAAGTTTCCCAAAGCGCCCCTATTGCTATGACTTCGTACATAATAAACCTTATTAATTACTTACATAAGTGTAATCTTAGTTGAAACGCTATTTTGTTAATAGAGTCAACAAAAATGTCGATATGTTGGACCTCTGTAAGAAAACCGTTGAGAAGAACAAGTGCCTTAGGCGTCGGCGCGTTGTTAGCGCGGCGCGTGCGCAGCGCGCTTTCCGAGAACAACTGGTGTCGGCGACGCTGCCCAGCGCGCGTGTAGCTGTCGGGGACGAATATTTTAATACTGCATAGTACAGAGGGATTGCAAATAATATTACGCAACAACAAGCAGTTCGATAGTAGGGGGTCACTTGCTAAAACCGCGTGCAACGAAAACATGTCGCCTCGGCGAGGGCTGTTACTCTGTAACTACGTGTCGTGTGCAGCTCATTTATATATCGTTGAGTAGAGCAAAGTAGCCATTACTTAAATCCTCTTGACTCGTGCCGCTAGATGGCGCCAGTGCCGCGTAAGACATTGCGCAGTTTGAGCTAAGAATTAACGCTTACTTATAGATGTTCCACGTTTAACCAACGGCCGTGTAACCTGATACAGCCCCTACCGCTTTTTTATGTTTAGGAGCCATCGCCGACGCCGACAGTAAGACGCGACTCTTTAAAAACAGGAGCAGAACACATGAATTGCTGCAGCGCGTTGCATCGCGTCTCAAAAATGTCACAAAACGCGATTCGGAAGCTCGCTCGTATAAAATTCGTCGTGCGCGATGCCTCTAAGATTTATTTTAGCTTGTATCGTTAATGTGTTGATAATGTGGATATTCCTTAAATAGAAAAAATAGACAAGATTTAAGAAGTTCACTTAATTAAGTAATATTTTGTGATTGATGCGAGTCATTAAAGTTGCGTTCCTTTTTTTGGTGTGCAATTAAATATTATTTATTTTTTTATTCACAAATTTCCTTCTATACCGGAATTGTTTTTTTCAAGATAGCTATGTAAGTAAGTTGTAGTAATACCATTTCTAAACAAGTAATTTACATAACATAAAATAAAGTCACGCCTGTATGACAGAAGAGTAGATTAATATTATTTAAAGGACGATTGTGACTAGTGTTCAACACATTCATGACTAATATTTTAAGTTGAAAACTCTGTTAATTAAGTTAAAACGTGTTTTGAAAAGAATAAATGTGGAGTTTCTTTCTTAGCTTCTTCTCCACATAATCCATTAATTGTGAAACTAACAACTTTGACGTTCATTAAGTAAACATTCTGTTTTTACAATGAATAAAAATATTTGAATTGAATTGAATTGAATTGAAGGGTAGGCCAGGGACCAGGGACCAGGGACTGCCACCTGCTACGATCCTGACAAATCGCTTTCGCTTCCTCAACATTCATTAGTCGTTGCATGCACGCACGCCGGTTTCGGGTACTTCTTATCTTGCCCTTTGCTAATACACGTAATTTAATTTTAACCAAGTAGGTATGTACTTTAACTTAAAATAAAAAAAAAACTGTCGTAAAAAAACTGTAAAAAAACGAGTCGAACTCGCACTTGGCCGGTTACCATTATCCCCTACAACATTTGAATATTTCAAGCGTCTACCGGTTGCCGTTATTAATATCGAGCAAAAAACGGCAAAAAATCATGTTTTATGTATGGTAGCCCCCCTTAAATATTTATTTTATTCTGTTTTTAGTTGTTTTTGGTCCCTTACCCCTTTAGGTAGGGAACCCTAAAAACCAGCTATGAAAGTTATCATTGGATCGAGCCTTCCGCGACTGTAGACCTATTTGGTGGCGCTCGGGCTACATACATAATCCGCACGAGTACTTCGCAAAGCACTTAATAGATAGAGGTCTCGGGGATAGGCCCCTAGAGGGGACAGTAAGGGTAGCGACACACTGACTGTTGCCATTGCCATACGTTCGTTCATATTACAGGGTGATTTTGAAATCATTAGCTATATTTTGAGGGAATGTTCTTTCCATAGTGAAAAACAGTATTGTATATTAATGATTTATCGCTGATGGTGTTTATATAGTCTGTATTCGTCCCACTGCAAGGCACAGGCCTTTTCTTGGAGATTGAGTATTGGCTTAATCACCACGCGTGCCTGTCGCGAATTGGCAATTTCAAGCGCTGAGGTATGTGAACACCTCAGACACTCAGGTTTCCTCACGACGTTTTCCTTCACAGTTAGCGAGTGGTATTGTCACTATAACTTCACAAACGAAGAACGGTGTAGAATGGTATAACGTAACATATTTGTAAATATTCATGATATCCGACCCTTTGCTCGAAACTTCCAAATTCAAATTTGTAGTTTTTTTCCCATAGTTTTTTTTTCAATTCTTATAACTTTTCGTCCTGATATTATTCGTCTATGCTTAAGTGAAGTAATTTTGGGTAAGTATAAAAAAATGTTGACGCCCCATTTTTGTCAAAACAATATTGTTTCTAAATCATGGTCAGTGTGTGCCCTTAAAGTTTGTCAATCGAATTCAAGGTCACCCTGTAGTGTAGATACAGCGGAGCCTCCTAGTACAGGTATAATCCTACTAGTCTGATTAACAAAAACACGATTCCTTAAAACACTGATCAAATGCAGTTTAAATAGTCTGCGGTAGCCATAGTTAAGATTTTTAAACTGCATTCGAGGAGTGTTTTAGAGGAATCGTGTTTATAAAAATTATACCGCTATCCTTTATGACAGGAATTCTTATATAAATCTTAATCTCGGAGAAGGCTCCATCGAACATCTAGTAAGTTCTAGTTAGACCTGAGATTCCCGCACTTAGCCTCATAATTTGGCCGTAGTACGTAGCAAGCGACGCTCGGGTTTTCTCACGATGTTTTCCTTCACGTTCAGCGTGTGGTATTGCTACTACAACTTCACAAATGTACGTAACTTAGAAAACAAAGTCATTCGTACATGCCAGGATTCGAACCCACAACCCCCCGAATGAGAAGCCGGCGTTCTACCGCTCCGCTACCACCGAACTGGATCGAACCTCTCTGCTACACATAACATGGCTGGAGACTAGTATCCGTAGCGCCAGAAATTTAATTGTGAGACTGAAATGAATAAAACCGGCCAAACGCGCACGAAGGGTTCCGTACCATTATCTATACAACATTAGACAAAGATCTAATTTGAGAACAGCGCCATCTACATAAACCAACAAGAAGCATTTAACATTGACATTTAACGACATGGCATGGCGCTGTGAAGGTTACGTAGATGGCCGCTAGATGTCGAGCACTCTCTTTAGAGAACGTGTGTTGTATGGGAGCTCCCTTAAATATTTATTTTATTCCGTTTTTAGTATTTTTTGTTATAGCGGCAATAGAAATACATCATCTGTGAAACTTTCAACTGCCTAGCTATCACGGTTCATGAGATACAGCCTGGTGACAGACAGATTGACGGACAGCCAGACAGACACGGGCAGTGCAGTCTTAGTAATAGGGTCCCGTTTGGCACCCTTCAGGCACGGAACCCTAAAAACTACTTAATTAATGTCATGTCCATCAGTAACGTTTGCCAGTACTAGGTACCTATACCGTCCAAAGTGTCACCCTTTACAAACGGTTCTCTACACTTCTTTGAGTGATGCAACAAAAAAATACGGAACTCAAAACTTATCGGCGTGATCGGTAGAATAATTCTCAGTGAATCCCACGCCCGATTGATCAGCTCACACCCTAACACCGAGACCCCCGCGGTAAAAAGTCAATTTGTCATTTTCCTTTTGTTTTCATGAAACAGAAGAAGCTTTGACTATCTGGCTGTTGAATACAGCTTCAGAGCTGATTGATTTATTACCTACGTTTAAAAGGCGTTGCGGTGAAAGTTTTGTTATCCTTTCTATCTACTGTTCATATATCTACTACGAGTCCATCTGTTTCTATCTGTTACTATCTTTATTTAATATTTTAGTCGCCTTGATACTTGCAAAAACATGAATTAACCGATTAATATTATTCATTTGTCTGTTTTTCTGACCCTACAAGTCATCACTGTCGCGTAACGCAACTCCAAAAGGTCGTATCCTAACAGCATTTGAACCGGATAATACTATAAAATACGACTTTAATGTCTAATTGCGCTTTGTAAATTTTTACATGAGAAAGTGACCTCAAAATTCTTAGTTTTATCGAAGAATCTTTGGAAAAGAGCCAGTTTATGAGAGGAATTCCATTTATAAATCCGCTATCTTTGTCCTAAGGGCATCTAGTGGGCCAACTTGCGCCACCAATGAAAAAAAAAAATCATATCTTCTTTTCGTATTTGGAAAAAGTGTCCGTACAATCTCTCAATCATGTTAACAGTGATTTTGAGGTCCTACGAGAAAGAACCTAGGATCACGGACCGGGGATTAGATAGCATTTATGCCATAAACGGCTGTTTGTGGCGTTAATGCTATCTAGTCCTAGGTTTTTTGCCTTAGGTTCACGGCCATGGGTCGTAAAATCACTATTAACATGATTGAGAGATTATACTGACACTTCTTGCAATTTAGATCTGCAAAGAAAGATTTTTTTTTCTAATGTTACTCCCTGGAGCCCCTTAAGAGCACATTAAAACATTAATGGAATCAATTTTTTTACAAATAACCCTGGAAATGTTAAAAAATTTAAAAATAAATTAGTTTTAAAGGTGACTTGTTTGTTGTTAGGTACTACCCGTCAAATTATGTGCAGACCGTGTATTAAAATTTTAAAGATTGTGAGTTATAGTTAAATACACCCCTCGTAAAACCTGAATATGCACAGATATTTACTCGTTTATTTTTTCATTTTACAATTTTCCGATGTTTCGGTACTCAGTTTTTAATATGTCTAGTGCTCGCTAAGAGATTTCTTCAAAGAAACCAACATCTTAACAGTTGCATGTCAATACATTTATGAAAATATTATGTACGTTAGAAAAAATATCAAAGACTTCGAAAATGTTGGTGGCCACCATAATGTTAATACTAGAAATAAACATAAATTGTCATTTCCACTATTTAGACTTGCAAAAGTTAACACATCCTTTATGGGGCACTGTATAAGGTTCTACAACAGAATTCCTCAAGATATATTAGAGTTACCTCCAACGCGATTTAAAAAATGTGTTAAGCACATTCTGTGCAAAAAGGCTTACTATAACATCAAGGATTATTTAGAAGACAAAGATGTTTGGCATTAAACAGTAGATTAATATTATTTAAAGGACGATTGTGACTAGTGTTCAACACATTCATGACTAATATTTTAAGTTGAAAACTCTGTTAATTAAGTTAAAACGTGTTTTGAAAAGAATAAATGTGGAGTTTCTTTGTTAGCTTCTTCTCCACATAATCCATTAATTGTGAAACTAACAACTTTGACGTTCATTAAGTAAACATTCTGTTTTTACAATGAATAAAAATATTTGAATTTAATTGAATTAAATTGCTCGTGTTAACCTTACAAATTACTACACCCCTTGTAATAAACCTTACCAAGCTGCAACGTCACTGCAGGTCGAGTTATGTTGGTCGGTACAACCAGCCGACGACCGCCATTGTACTTAGCCAGTTTTAGTTTTCACATTAAAACATTGTTTATTATTCAGTGGCAATAAATTTTCGAGAACACAGTCTCGTCTGCGGAAGCGGCTGGGTCGGAAACGTCGCCGAGTAAATCCTGCCTCGTAGCAGGAAATACGTAAAGTAAATAAACGATACTTGTGTACCTACTTACTGCTTAGGTACTTCGAGGAAAAAGAAGTTGGACACAGAAGGTCAATCCCGGGCCTTGAGTCTAAAACACACGTAATTGTTCAAGTTTTTTGTTTTTTTTTTATTTGCAAAATAAAAAGTACCCGAAACCGGCGTGCGTGCATGCAACGACTAATGAATGTTGAAGAAGCGAAAGTAATCTGTCAGGATCGTAGCAAGTGGCAGTCCCTGGCCTCTGCCTACCCCTCTGGGATACAGGTTTTTTTTTAATAATCGTCATAAAAAAATCGTGAACATTAGTCTAAGTTATCAGTAGCTATGGTTTTATTTGAGCTTTTGGATATTAGGAATTAAACCAAAAATACTATCACTGAATGTTTTAGTGAAGTCGGTCGTCGAAATTCTATTAATAGGATTTTGGTTTCTGTAATTTCAAAAATTCCTACCTCTCCCCTAACTATTCGCTCGCGCAGTGCAATAAGTCCCATAAAAATCCGTGCGCTCTTTTGCAACACGCTGTATTCGCTGCGTTTACTCTAGAAAATCTTAGCTTAATCTCCAGTTGTTTGTTACTAAGCAGCTAAGCTGCAAGTAAATAAATATATCCTTTCGATTCCAGTAAAACTTTCAACACAATTATCCACACATTGTGATATGGTAATCAGGCATGGAAGTCACAAACATGGAAATACACCCAGACTGAGGTCATTTATACAAATCATGGTGCCAGTGTTAATCGAACCCACGATCTCTGTTTTTTATGTTATGCTAGATGAACGAAGCAGTCTCTAAGTAGGTTAAGTCTCGAAGAAGTTTCTAAGTTTACGTGTGATATCAAAACATGTTTCGGTGACGAGAGGGCGCTAAGTTTTCGGCTTCAGAAGCTTGCACGGCGGAGGGTCTGCGATAGTTAGTTGCTTAAAGCGCCTAAGAGGCTGACTGCCAGCTTTAGACATCCGTGTCAGTGTGGATATGAACGAAAGAGAAGAAGAAGAAGACGCACCGTTCAAATTAAGCGAAAAATGTGTAACAGTTGTAAAAAAGAAGTACCCGAAACCGGCGTGCGTTTCATCATCTAAGTTTAGAATAAGTAGCATATTTCTGTAATATCTCTGTATTAAATAAATAAATAAACTATGCATTTGAGAGACTCGTCCCCCTGGAAGAGAGCTCAATACAATCCTATATTAAACACTCTCTTTACCTAACTACATCGGCCAAACAAATCACGAAAAAGTTGCAGTCCGCATCGCAGCCGGAGCTAGACAAAACGAAAATGCCTCAGCAAAAGTCGGAAAAATAGTTATGAAAAAAATAAAACCGGCCAAGTGCGAGTCGGACTAGCGCACGAAGGGTTCCGTACCATTATCTATACAACATTAGACGCAGATAAAAAATACAGCAAAAAAAATCACGTTTGTTGTATGGGAGCCACCCTTAAATAATATTTTTTTTTTGTTTTTAGTATTTTTTCTTATAGAGGCAACAGAAATACATAGTCTGTAAAAATTTCAACTCTCTAGCTATCACGGTTCTTGAGATACAGCCTGGTGACAGACAGACGGACGGACGGACAGACAGACAGCGAATTCTTAGTAATAGGGTCCCGTTTTTACCCTTTGGGTACGGAACCCTAAAAAAACACACTGCTATAAAGACAAGGCGGCGACTAGATTCATTGCAATTTCGACCCCAACGGCTGGACAAGGACTTCTCATCCGATTCTCCGTAAGGTTTATTTGTTTCCACCTTATTAGCACCGGAGTTCATATTTAATTCTATGAATAAAGATTAAAAAAACCAGCTAAGTGCGACCAAATAGCTATTGTACAAAGGAGTAATTACCCCCAGCTAAGGACCCTAAGTCGAAAATAACATACCAGTCACTTCTTAATTCATGGAGGAGGCCTATGTCCAGCAGTGGACTTCTTGTGGCTGAATTATGATGATGAACTTCTCAATTACTAGTAAGTAGGTACCTACTACTAGTACCTACATACCTAGAGTTTATTTACTAGTGTATTGGTTGTTATGTAACCTGTCTGGACATCCTAAATAAATAGTGTACCTACTTATAATGATATTCTTACCAAGATACCTGAAGACTACCACGTATAACTCTATAATTATATATCACAAGTTAATTTGTTTACAAATTCCTATATCTCATATATAGGAATTTGTAAATAAATTGGCGTAGCGTAAATGTAGCGCAAATAAACAGCGGTGGTAGCCTAGTGGGTAGAACTTTGGACTCGAAAGCGAGAGATCCAGGTTCGATTCCCAGTGCGGGCATGTACCTAGGACTTTGTTCTCTAAGTTACGTACACTTGCGAAGTTATAGTAGCAATACCACTCGCTAACTGTGAAGGAAAACATCGTGAAGAAACCTGAGCGTCTGAGCTAATCACATACATGAGCGCTTGAAATTGCCAATCCGCGCTGGGCACGCGTGGTGATTAAGCCCATACTCTCTCCCTGAGAGAAGGCCTGTGCCCTACAGTGGGACGTATATAGGCTGCTTATGTATATGTAATATATAATAATCTCGTGTCACAGTGTTTGTTATCGAACTCCTCCGAAACGACTTCATCGGGTTTTATGATTTTGTGTATATTTGGTAGGTCTGCGAATAGATCGTAGGCTAATAATATGACAAAACAATGGTTGACCGGTCAGCTAGTATTCTTATGACAAATCCACGTAAACCTTACAAAACATAAGCCTTTGCTTTCGCAGTCGGGTAGAAACAGAAAGCCCGAGCAAAAAGCCGGGCACATCTCTTACTGTTCTAGCCGCGCACAATATCCCACATAAGGCCCGGGATAACGTGCCAGGCGTCAGGTACAAAAACACCGGAAATTCAATGTAGTATATATTACATTACATAAACTCACACCTGTATCTCGGAGGGGTAGGCAGAGACCAGGGTTTGCCACTTGCCACGATCCCGACAGACCCCTTTCGCTTCATCAACATTCATTAATTAGTCTTTGCGTACGCGCATAGTGAAATTTTTCAATGAAATATCTCCTGGCGGTCTTTTTAGGGTTCCGTAACTCAAAAGAGAAAACGGAACCCTTATGAATGAATGAATTAATGATTTATTGCCACAAACAAACATGCTTACATTATAATAACATATTCTTTATTGCAAATAATCAAAATTAGAAAATTAATTAAATAGCGTTGTTACAAAGGCGAACTTATCTCTAAGAGAGATCTCTTCCAGCCAACCTTAGCACAGGGTGTTTAAATTGAAGAATAAAGGATGTGCGTGTGACAACGATACTATTTCAGCGTTTGCTATTTCTATTTAAAACAGCGCTCGTTTTCAAATAGCACCTCCACGGCAAATGAAGAAAACGCGTCAGGCAGGTAGGGCTTACCGCTAAAAAAACTTATAACTACTAATTAAAAATTATAGGATAATTAGGATCACTTTATTGTCAGTCCGTCCGTCCGTCTGTCTGTCAGTGAAGACACTTAATCTCGGGAACGCGTAGAGGTATCAAGTTGAAATGAAAACCATCTACTCAAGTCTACCCTTGAAGCTGTGAAAAAATCAAACTTCTAAGTAAACGTAATAAAAAGTTACAGCCGTATATTTCGACGTTCTCAAGGGAATCAAAATAGATAGGGTAATTTCCGTTGACCTAGAACTATGAAATTTGACAAGCAATATTATCTTATGCTACAAGTACAGGGAACTATCTTAAAACTGTATATTTGTAATTAAATAATTAAAAAAATTGTCTTTGAAGGTCTGGAAAAGCTCGGAAAACCCGCGAGACTCGATTCGTGAACTATTTATAATATGTAAGCACCTACAAATTTGTATGGAAACCCTGGTGGGCGAGTCCGACTCGCAGTTGTTCGGTTTTTTAGGGTTCCGTACCCGAAGGGTGCCAAACGGGACCCTTTTACTAAGACTTCTGTCCGTCTGTCTGTCCGTCTGTCGGTCTGTCTGTCTCTTTCTTACCAGGCTGTATGTCATAAAACTGTAATAGCTAGGCAGTTGAAATTTTCACAGGTTAATTTAATTTTCACTAATACAGTTATTAGTTTCAATGATTACTGTGTTTTAACGCTGTAGTGTTTTGAAGTCGGGTTTTATTTTTTATTTAATCTGTAGAATTCTAAAAGGTTTGGTTTTTAATTATTCTTTTCAATGTCATAATCTTATAGGTTAAATATTTTAATTTCACGACTTTTTTCAATATTATTATGACTCAACCAAATTGTGTTTTCCAGGAGCAAATGCACGAAACACTGTAAAAACACCCAAATCGCTTCAAGTGCATCTGTAAAATTTGGAGAGTTCCCTCGATTTCTCCAGGATCCCACCATCAGATCCTGACTTAGTGACTAATGGCCAGTTTCTGAATTGAGAAATGAGCTAAGTAAATGGTTAACTGTAGTGCTGTCTCTTGGAATTTCTCAGAAAAGAGCGTGACAGAACGTTACTTGAGTATTTACTTAGTTAAATTCTCAATTCAGAAACCGGCCCTATAGGACCATCTGTGAAGTCTACCCTTTCAATCTTCTCTTCAATCATCTTGCTTTTCGAGGCTGCCAATACAAACAAGGAGCTAGATAAGCAAGTGAGCTGGTCAAACCACTGTCGAAAGTTAGTTGAGTCGGAGGAAGGTCCGTGGATGCGATTGGCAAAAGACTGTGAGAGTGGTATTTGGAGGAAAATCACTTTACCCAGCAATGGGCAGCGATTGACTGATGATGATGATGATGATATTTTCCATACCTGTTTATGCATGGTCATGTATGGTACTTTAAAAACCTATTTAGAGGCTAAAAATTCCACCCATGTCGGGACTTAAACCCGCGACCTCTGGCTAACCGTGCAAGCGCTCTCCTAACTGAGCTAATAGGCAAGTGTTTGTTATGTATGAGTGTCGGAAGAGTCCGACCAGGTTTCGCTCTGATTTGCAGAGCTTAATCATGGTGAATAGAGACGGAGCTCCCGCCGTCGGTTGCTCGACTCTAACCAGACTCCTGGTCGGACACTTCCGACAAAAAATAAAGTAAGTGAATCCGGAATTAAGCTGATGACGTAAAATATTATTATTCTCTTCCCTCTGAATCATTACGAACATTTTTTTCAAAGGAACCATGCCTGAGAATCAACGGCTTAGGAAATATTGAGGTGTAATATCACACGTTTTTATAAAATTTTTTGCAGAAACCCATCGTATAGTATCACTAGTTTTTGCCTGCAATAAGTAATTTCCGGGATGAAAAGTATCCTACGTCCTTCGTTAAATTATCTCCATACTAAATTTCATCCAAACCCGTTAAGCCCTTATTGCGTGATTGACTAACAAACATCTAAATATACTTTCACATTTATAATCTTAGTAGGATATACCCATAGAACCTTCTCGAAACGTTCAAGCCTTCTTTTTCTTACAAAAAAAAATTTATACCACATACAATGTATTTAAAACACCGGGATTACTAATAAAAGATATGCGTTCGATGCGTGCTAACAGTTTTAATTAACCCAAAAAATATAAATTAATTTCCCTACAAAGTTCTATTTTCGGCCCGTAATTAAATGCGCTAGAGCCTACAGTACTTTTGCACCGGAACGCAGTAAATCCGATGCAGTCTCGGGCATACATCACGCCCGCGTTCCCCGTCTACATTTTAAGTAAAACAAACGAGGCGGGCTTATTGTTGAAATAAATCACTCCCAAGCAACGCTGCGGATTTTTGGCGTGCGAGCGCGTTGCCCAAGTCCCAAGTCTACTAAATAAATAGTTGTCCAATACAGTGACTGTCCAATGGGAATGCCAGTCGTTGGTAGTCTAGTCGGTGACGTTCTAAAACAGTTGAGATTGTAATAGGACCTTGGAATTTAGTATCCTAGATAGCATAAGCAGCCTATACACGTCCCACTGTAGGGCACAGGCCTTCTCTCAGGGAGAGAGTATTGGCTTAATCACTGAGGTATGAGCTGGCAGGTATGACTGAGCTGAGGTATATGAATAGCTCAGACATTCATGTTTCCTCAAGATGATTTCCTTCACCGTTTGCATATTGAAATTGTATGCCGCTGGTGCACCCTTTGACGACCAAATAGAGGTGTCATAAATAGGGGATGAACCGGTGACTGTTGTTGATGAAACGAAAATTATTTGTAGGGGGGCACACCACGGTCTCTGCCTGCCCCTGTGTGATGTAAGCATGAGTATATAGGCTGTGTTATATGAGTTTATGCTGCGATTTTCTCATGCGTATTTATATATTTGTCCCAAATAGCTGAATGGATTGGGATAAAATTCGGCATACAGGTAGACCATATTGTAAACAGTATAATTCAAGAGTAATAACTTTAAGTTCAAAACTGGACTTTCTTTTTTTGACTCTTCTCAACATAAGCAGCCTATATACGTCCCACTGTAGGGCACAGACCTTCTCTCAGGCAGAGAGTATGGGCTTAATCACCACGCGTGCCCACCGCGGATTGGCGATTTCAAGCGCTGAGGTATGTGAATAGCTCAGACACTCAGGCACGATGTTTTCCTTCACAGTTAGCGAGTGGTATTGCTACTGTAACTTCACAAATGTACATAACTTAGAAAACCAAGTCATAGGTACATGCCCGCACTGGGGATCGAACCTGGGTCTCTCGCTTCCGAGTCCGATGTTCTACCCACTAGGCTACCACTGCTGTGGCTGCAGTTCTTCTCAACATGATGTATTAATTCCGGAACTAACAGCTTTGACGTTCATTAAGCAAACAATTTGTTTTTATAGTGAATAAAATTTTTGAATTTGAATTTCATCTATTTAGTAGAGTTGGGGCTCCGATGAACGTGAGGATGAATTTTAAACGCTGTTTTCGTAGTTGAACTGTTTGTACTAGTTAGCGGCGATCGTGATTAATAAAACATGGACGTCGCTGTTTAACTTCCGTCTGGCTTACACTGAAAGTTAATCCAAACGAGGGGATTTATTATGTGATTCGAATTTGGGAATGTTTTTAACTACGGCCGCGACTCCGTTTGCGTGGGATTCGGATAAAGACCGGCCAAGTGCAAGTCGGAATCATGCCAAGTGTTCCATGCTATAATACCCGAGAAATAACTTGAACAAATGACCTTGACTTCGCATGGACGTGTGGTCTCATTGGCGGGGGACGCGGGATGTGACTTTGAATTCTTCTGTTTTTCATCAACATCATCATCAGTCATTTGACGCCGGACATAGGCCTCCCTCGTGGTTTTCCAAGCTTCCCGGGGTTGTGCGGTTTTCGATTAAACTAACGAATGATTTTTCCATCCCATTTGCGCGAATTTTTGTTCAAGTTATCTGCCGGGCATTATATATACCACACAGTACAATCGACAGCTAATCCACCTTGACATCCGTGCACGCCACTCAGTTATATCACGGGCGACTTGTTAGATAGATTGAGTTAGATTGACCTGAGATCTCCGCGCTTAGCCTCATAGTTGGGCCATTGTACGTAGCAAGTGCTGACGTATAAATAATGTGTAAATAATAGGGGTTAAAGTACGAAATTGCCGTTTTATTGCAATAGGTTCTTTGAATTGACATAGAATCTTCATGGTTTGAGGTTTTCGAATGAAACTTTTTTCAAATGGTTTCTATGATGTTCTTTTTTTAAAAAATGTGAAACATTTGAATATCGTCTTTCAATTGTTTTTGTTATTCAATTTAGACAAGAAAGATGGATACTGCGAAAATTCGAGTGATTTTTGAATACGAGTTCCGACGCGGAACTAACGCGGCAGAAACAGCCCGCAATATCAATGCTGCGTTTGGAGAGGGGTCTACTAATGAACGCAACGTGCGATTTTGGTTTAAACGCTTTCGTGATGGAAATTTCAAACGAGCCACGAGGAAGACCGCCCACACAGGTGAATAACGATGAATTAAGAGAGATAGTGGAAGCCGACCCTAGTCAAACTACCCAGGAATTAGCGGCATGGTTTAACGTTACCTTACCCACAATATTGACTCACTTGCGTCAAATCAATAAAATAAAAAAATACGAAAAATGGGTGCCTCATGATTTGACTGATCTGCAGAAAGAAACGCGTGTTGAAACTTGTGTTGCCTTGTTGAACCGGTACAGAAATGAAGGAATATTGGATCGAATTGTAACATGTGATGAAAAGTGGATTCTTTATGATAACCGGAAAAGAAAAATGCAATGGCTGACTCCAGGTCAAATGCCACAACAGTATTCAAAAATCACTCGAATTTTCGCAGTATCCATCTTTCTTGTCTAAATTGAATAACAAAAACAATTGAAAGTCGATATTCAAATGTTTCACATTTTTTAAAAAAAGAACATCATAGAAACCATTTGAAAAAAGTTTCATTCGAAAACCTCAAACCATGAAGATTCTATGTCAATTCAAAGAACCTATTGCAATAAAACGGCAATTTCATACTTTAACCCCTAATACCTTAGACTCTAAGATTTCCTCACGATGTTTTGTTTTACCGTTAGCGAGTAGACTAGTATTGCTACTACAAATTTACAAATGTAGGTAACTTAGAAAACAAAGTCATTGGTACATGCCCGGTGTTCAAACCCACGACCGCCAGAATGTGAGGCAAGTGCTGCACCGTAAACTTAATTTCCTTAATTCCCGACGTTTCGGCAACGTAGCAGTTGCCGTGGTTACGAGTAGACTACGTTACAATCCGGCCCCACCCAGCCAATTAGCCGGAGCCATGCAGAGAATGCAGATTTTTCTAATGATGCTGCAGAGGGAAATTTGCGTATAATTTACTGCCGGCCTTTTTAATGAAACGCAAGAACGGACTGGGCAAAAACGAAACGAAACTGGGATGCCAGCGCGCCAGCGGCAACAGCATCCTGGCGGGCACAGCGGACCGGTTTGATGGTCGCTTCCTAACCCACTGGGTTATCATCATCAACCCATTATGTCCCCACCGAGGGGCACGGGTCTCTTCCCTAAGGAAGGTACAGGCCATACTCCACCACGGGGGCCAAGTCCGGATTGGTGGAGGCTTGTAGACTAGTGGCTCGTCTACTGTCAGAAGTTGTCAAGCCGCCCTAAGGCCTCTCTGACTTGGCTTAACGACTGCCATCTATCGACGGCAGCCGGCACCAACAGCTTAACGTGCCTTGCGAAGCACGGAACCGCTCGGAAAAATGCCACTAGCGTTAGGCATAGACGGCGACCCATCCATGCACTGAACGCACCCTGTGTTGCTTAACCTTCGTGATCGTTTAAGATCACTCAGGCAGCCGGGGCTACGAGCTGTTCTGTACTGGGTTAGGATACATGTAAATAGTAATAATAAGTACTCACATTATATCTTTCTGTAAGCATTTTTTTGTTCTGCTGTGTTACTAATTCTGTGTTGTGTTGTGTTACTAATTGTGTATTGTTGCTGTGTTTCATTATGGATTTGTATAAGTCTGAAATAAATATTATATTATATTATTATTTACCGGAGCGTACATCTAATCTCATTCATAATAGATTCTGCTGAAAATCTCATACGACCAGGAGTCAGAAACAAAGCCAGGCCGCGAATTATTACAAGAAGCGTTTATAAAGAGCCCGACGTTAAAATATTTTATCTGCGCTTAAACGAGTGAGCAGTAACCCCATTGTTCAGCTTCGGGAATTAATTGCAGCCAGTCAAGCGTGCTGAATTACTTTGTAAGCTTCACCGGATACTGCTGTATTTCGAGAGAACTGTTGGCTTTTCAAATTTTTATAATTTAAAGGCAAAGTCACTCTTTCCTCTGAATAATTACGGGCAATAACAGTATGTTCCAATACCGACAACTTAACGGCATCTGAAAAAAAACGTCTTGAGAAACTGTCTGTACTCAATAGCAGTTATCGTCACGTCGCTATACGACGTCATCATCATCATCAGCCATTTGACGCCCACTGCAGGAGATAGGCCTCCCTCATGGTTTTCATAACCATGAGGGAGTTTCGCCATAATCGCCACGCTTGGCAGGCGGGTTGGTGATCGCAGTATGTGGTTGGAATCAGGAAGACGCTGCTGCCCGTCTCCTGGTAATCGATTACCTTAGTCGCCTTCTGCGACATCCACGGAAGAAAATAGAGTGGCGGTATTCTTAATCCGGCGCCACACGGACAAGCCGCCCGTAACTCGACCGACTAGAGTGCACGCGTGTAAAAGTGCTGGTCGACTGTACTATCTTCTCATGATACAGGAGATCTGCTCTTTTCTGCTCCTATATTACGGGAACAAAATCCTGAAAGATTCCAATAGTTTAAGTCCCTGGCCACACAGAAGGGACGTGGGGCGAGGGCGCGAAAAGACACGTCGTTAATCCAATACACTTTCATCCTACTAATATTATAAATGTCAAAGTTTGTTTGGATGTTTGTTACTCAATCACGCAATAACGGCTGAACGGATTTACATGAAATTTGGTAATAAGATAGTGTAACTCCCGAGAAAGACATAGGATACATACTTTCATCCCGGAAATTCCATGCGGACGAAGTCGCGGGCAAAAGCTAGTACGAAATATACCGAATGGACGGGACGAGGCCCACACAGAAGAGACGGGGGGAGGGCGCGATTTCTTTGCCCCACGTCTCTTCTGTGTGGCCAGGTGCCTACCGTCAAATCCCATACTATCTAATTGGTACCGTAAACATCAGGATTCTGACAGGATTTGGTGAGTATAACTACACCTGATGAGACCAGCTACTATAAACCGCAAAACGTCAAATCCTGAAACTAATTTATTAAATTCGTTTCACAAATCTCTTACTTGAAATTTCTGTGAGCTAAATTACGCCAGACACTCAGTTTTAATCCCAGTTTCACTTTACTAATAAATAGTACTAACCGATACTGAAATTGAAACTGCAGTAGAATAGAAAATCCATTCGGGTAATACGAGTTCTGAACACGGACGATTTGAACTTTGATCCCACAATTTTGCCTAGCTCACCGAAAGTTTAGGAGCTCATCGCGTTTGACATTTTAATCTCCGCGGCTGAGTTTATAGCTTAGTTCATGAATATGCAGCGTCTGCTAAACATAAATATTCCTAAACCGCGAATAATTTGCCGAGCTAAGACTTGAGACCCGGATAAGATACTCTCCTATGCATATAACGCGCACCGAATCCTGAACGGTTTCAATCGCCTAACTGTCAAATTCCATACTAATTGCAGTCGTAAGCGACAAGATTGAGATGTGGTATATAGCAATGTGGCGCCGGATTAAGAATAGCGTTTCCTCCCGTGGATGTCGTAGAAGGCGACTAAGGAAATACATTACCAGGAGACGGGCAGCAGCGTCTTCCTGAGATTCCAACCCCATACTGCGATCGCCAACCCGCCTGCCAAGCGTGGCGATTATGGCAAAACCCTTCATGGTTAGAAACCCATGAGGGAGGCCTATGTCCTGCAGTGGGCGTCAAATGGCTCATGATGATGATGATGATGAAATAATTTACATTCTGTTTGCTGAATGTCAATGTACTATGTTACTACGTTAGCCTTCGGGCCGTATTTGTAGTGGAGAAAACGGCAGCGGGAAAAAAAATCCACTGTGACCATCTTTTTAACCGATTTCAAAAAAGGAGGAGGTTATCAATTCGACGCGTATATATATATTTTTTTGGCTATGTTCCTCCAGATTTCGACAATTCTTTTTTTTGTTCGAACATGTATAACGTCCCATTGGTCGCATTTTAATTTGGTGAAGATCTGATGGAGAGTTTCAGAGATGGGGAACGGAACTCTTCAATGGACAGCAGTAAATAAGCCCTAATGGGGCCATCCTTTAGTAGCGTAAAAATAGTCCCAAGTTAATTTGGTGATGTTCTGGTGAAGACTTTCGGAGATGGAAATTTAGAACATAAAATTTTAAAGCAACAAATTAAGTAGGTTAAATTATGGTTATAAGGGACTTATTTATTGTTCTCCCGCTCCCCCACTAAAAATTGAAAAATATTTTTTTTTAAATAAAAAATACATACCGACTTCGAAACACTACAGCACTAAAAAGTTAGAAATAATTTCAATAATTAGAAGTATTTATACATGTAGGTATTGTAGAAGTATAATTTGTAGTCGGTGCCCAGTTTCAAGACCAGCACATATATTTTGGGCACCGACTCCAAATTATACTTCTCCAAATTACATGTATAAATACTTCTAATTATTTAAATTCTTTCTAACTTTTTGGTGCTGTAGTATTTCGAAGTCGCTTTTTATTTTTTATCTCAAATCATTTTAAACTTAATACATCAGTCCCTTTAAGATAGATAAGATTCCATTATTGCTACGAGTATCAATAACTTTAGAAGCCAAAACATTACTTAATTTTCTTACAAAAGTAGGAAAAACATTAATGCTGCGGCCAGAATACACGAACAGCACCCGTTCACGAGCATAACGCAGGGGTCAGCCATCACCAGTCTCAACCATTTTAGAAGCAGATAGGTGACCCGGCCACCACGCCACCATTCGAATGACCTTTAGCAAACCTGCAGAGTTCTTACATGCATGGCACATGCTGGGATTCGAAACCAAGACCTCCCGAATGTAAGGCCGCTTCCGCTTCGCTACCACCGCTGCTACTAACTTAGTAACTTATAAATAGCAAAGTGTTCGGTGGTTCATCCTTCAATGTAACCTGTGTCTCCTTCCGGCTAATAAAATCTGGGAAAATAATCTCACCGATCCATTGCCATTTTGCTGCGTGAAGCAAAAAATCGCACCGCTCTGGCTGGCAACTAATGTTCCTAATAGATTCGAGTTTCTATCGAGATATTTTTGGAGAGTGTTATTTTCAAAAAAAACACACTATTCGATAGCTATTGTTAACGCACGTTTATTTTGCTACGGCTTTCAAACCAGTTCATGGTGTATATAATACGGTATTTAACACGATCAACAATAAATTATTTCATATGCTCGATTAAAACAAAAATTACAAAATATCTCGAAAAATTTATCTCTTTTAGTCAATTACTAGTTATTACAATTTTTAAATAGATTAAACATAAAAAGAGTGCTCTGAAATGTGACCTCATAAACAAGTATTTTCATACAAAATTCCGTTTTAAAAGTAATTCATTTGATATTTCGTCAAATACCTAATTGAACCGATTTAGAAATGTGTAGTGTTTTGAGAATTCCTACCGTCCCGAGTAAAACACCCTAAAAGCCTAAACTAGGCTTTAAGTTTTTTTAATGATATATATTTTTTTATCAGCATCTACTGGACCACTGAATATTAAATGTCCGCCTGTCCATTTGTTATGTAAGACATTTTTAACTACTTCCCCTTATATAAGACAAAATAAGCCTCAACTCCATGAAAAAGTAGGACCCGTTCAGACCCACGTCATAAATATTCACAAATCCATTACTTAGTTTACAGTCTTGCGTGAGTTCTACTTAGAAGACTGAATGAAGGCCTTTTAAGGGGCTCCAGTGTGAAACACTAGCGCCACCGAGGAAAAAAATCATATATCTTTTTGTACAGATAAAATTTGCAAAAAAATTCTGTACAACCTTACAATCGTGTTAATAGTGATTTTTAGGACCCATGATCGCGAGACTGAGGCAAAAAACCTAGGACTAGGTTGCATTAACGCCAAAAACCGGCCAAGTGCGAATCGGACTCGCACACGAAGGGTTCCGTACCATTATCTATACAGCATTAGACACAAAGATAAAAAAACAGCAAATAAAGCACGTTTATTGTATGGGAGCCCCCCTTAAATCATTATTCTATTTTGTTTTGAGTATTTTTTGTTATAGCGGCAACAGAAATACATAATCTGTGAAAATTTCAACTCTCTAGCTATCACGGTTCTTGAGATACAGCCTGGTGACAGACAGACGGACGGACGGACAGACAGACAGCGAAGTCTTAGCAATAGGGTCCCGTTTTTACCCTTTGGGTACGGAACCCTAAAAACGGCTGCTTTCGTGGTTTTTGGCATAAATCTTAATGCTATCCAGTCCCAGGTTCGTAACCCTAAGTTCTTTGTCGTGGGTCCTAAAAATCACTGTTAACATGATTGAGAGATTGTACCGACACTTTTTACAAATACTCTATCTTTTCATTGGTGCCGCTAGGTAGACCACTGGATCCCCTTAATCTGACAGCAGAAGTAGTAGCTTTTTACGATACCAATTAGAGCGACCGACTGTGAAGCGGCGGAAATAAAATACGGTTAGCCTGCGCTTTGTGAGGCTCTTTAAAACTGTAGGTTCTAGTACTTTCGCAATGGAATTAGATGTAATGAGATTGGACAAATGGATTACATTTACAGCTGGTTCAGCTATTAGAAACTTCGTAGAACTTAGGTATTCCATTTCCATTTGAATGTTTAATATTTTTACTGTCCTTATCTTAGTAATGAATAAGTCTTAGGGACTAAATAAGTCTTTAACCCGAGGTTAACAGTGTTTACCTCGGGTTAAAGACTAATTTAGTCCCTCGAGCTTTTAAAATAAAGCATTTTTTATTATTTTTCCGTGCTTTTTTGAAAATTTACGCGGTCAATTCGTGCGATAAACAAAAAGATAATTAAGGATTTTTAACTTTTGGTTAATGAATGTTGAGGAAGCGAAAGTGACCTGTCAGGATCGTGACAAGTGGCAGACCATGATCTCTGCCTACCCCTCAGGCGTGAGGTTATGTATGTATGTACTTTTGCTAACTGGAAGTGAAATTTAATTTATTTAATCATTGCAAAAAATACAAAATGAATTAAGTGAATTTACGCTATGAGATGAAAACGATAGTCCGCTTTTTTATGTAGCTTATATACGTCCCACTGCATGGCACAGGCCTTCTCTCAGAGAGAGAGAGAATGGGCTTAATTACCAGGCGTGCCCACCACGGAGTGGCACTTTCACGGGCTGAGGTACGTAAACACCTTTGGCATCCAGGTTTCCTCACGATGTTTTCCTTCAAGGTTAGCGAGTGTTATTGCTACCACAACTGTACGTATAGTATTTTCTGAGGTTAACACGAGCACTAGACATAATAAAACTGATTTTTAACGGATATTAACTCGTTTACTTTTCCATTTTACAATTCTCCGACGTTTCGGTACTTTTGCAAGTGCCGTGGTCTCGGTAGAGGTGACAGGCGTCTTTTTGAAAGTAATAACTGTTAGTTTACTACCCTCGGCAGAAATTATTAAGTTACGTTCCAACTGTACGTAACTTAGAATACAAAGTCATTGGTACATGCCGGGATTCGAACCTCCCGAATGTGAGGCCGCCGTTCTACCGCTGCGATACTACGCTGCTCCGCTTAAGTGGTCAAATTATCGATACCTACTAAAGGAACCGTTCCTTGTGGCGCCGGATTAAGAATAGCGTCACTCCATTTTCTTCCGTGGATGTCGTAGAAGGCGACTAAGGAAATCAATTACCAGGAGACGGGCAGCAGCGTCTTCCTGAGATTCCAACCGCATACTGCGATCGCCAACCCGCCTGCCAAGCGTGGCGATTATGGCAAAACCCCTTATGGTTATGAAAACCACGAGGGAGGCCTGTGTCCTGCAGTGGGCGTCGAACGGCTGATGATGGTGACTAAAGAAACGGTTTTCAGCCTTTCAGCTTGTCCACTAGTTACGCTTTTATTGGGAGAGGCTTGCTCACCAACTTTTCCAGGGAGGGTTAGAGAGTTGGAGACAATAGTTCAATTTTTTTTTAATAACATAACATAAACTCACGCCTGTATCCCAGAGGGGTAGCCAGAGACCAGCGAATGCCACTTGCTACGATCCTGACAGATCACTTTCGCTTCCTCAACATTCATTAGTCGTTGCATGCACGCACGCCGGTTTCGGGTACTTCTTATTTTGCCCTTTGCTATACATCTCCTATTTGGTCGAAGTATGTCCATCTGGGTCGTCCCTTACCGGCCCTTCCACTTCCACTGTAGGGCACAGGCCTTCTCTCAGGGAGAGAGTATAAGCATGGCTTAATCACCATGCGTGCCCACCGCGGATTGGCGGCATAAAAAACAGCCAAATCACTTGAAGGGTGTCTTTAAAATTTGAGGAGTTCCCTCGATTCCTCCAAGATACCATCATCACCTGGAAACAAGAACGTTTTACCCAAAAATCCTTGCCTGGAAAGTCTACCATTTCAAAGAAAAGAAAAATTCCAAATGGGTCCGAGTAATCGGGGAAAATGCATAAAAAATAAAAAATAAAATCCGACGAATTCCGAACCTCCTTTTTTGAATTCGGTTAAAAAGAAAAATCATCGCAAAGAGTTGACGAAGCCTCGACACTGAATGAAATGGGGATATTGTATGAGGTGTAAAAATAGCGAGCTGAGAGTGCGTGGCAGTCGCCATTAAATATGCAGTGGCCACAGTTAGGGGGTCGATACCGTAATGGACAACGTGGAAAAAATATTTTAATCTCATTAGAGAGGGGGAAGAGGTTAGATGACTGACATTTATTTATTTATTCCTACCAGAGGGGTGCGGCACTGTATGCTGAAACACAGGCTCTGCCTAGTTCAGCAACAGAAGCTCGCCACTTATTTTAAAAATGTCATCTTTTGGTTGGTCTTTTCGGCAAAGTTTTACAATAAGTGGAGATGTGAACCAGAAATTGTTTTATGAAATAAACTATTTGTATTTGTATTTATCTGATTCTGACATTTATTTATCATTCATTCTGTCCTCGGCAATCCTCTTCCAGCCACATAAAGGCATAGCCTATACCTTTAAGACTAGCAAGTTGCAGTAGCAGTAGGCAGGTCATATATGACGAATATGACGAACTAATGAGCCGTTTTCAGTACAAATTCACAAAGCAATTCATAGATGGCGCTTACAGGCGTGGCCATAGAAGAACCGGAATACGGCTGTCAAAATTAATCTGTGCTAAGCAAAATTTGACAGACGTATTCCTGTTCTTGTATGTGCACGCCTATAAGCGCCATCTATGAAGAGCTTTGTGAATTTGTGCTGAAAACAGCTCATTGGCGAATAACGAATAGCGAAAGAGGTCTGTCATTTAGCTTCTCTTTTTTTTCCGTCAATGGTTGTCTGGAAGAAATTACTTTTAGTAATAAGGCCGCCAAATGTACTGTACTATATAATGTTAAATTCTCATATGTAATTCCTGGTGTACATACAATAAAGAATATTCTATGTTTCTATCTATCTGTCAGGATCGTGACAAGTGGCAAACCCTGATCTCTGCCTACCCCTCCGGAATTTTAGAAATTAAAAATTTATTTCAACGCAGAGAATTTACATTCTGTCTGTTGAATGTCAATGTACAATGTTAGAAGCTGCCTTCGGGTCGAGTTGTAGTTCGAGTTTTCTCGAATCATGTTACATTTGATACCTACATAAGTTGGTACGAGTACCTACCTAATAAGATCTTTACTTTGGCCCTTGCATCTACGTAATGAGATGATTTATGCAGCGTCCAGTGGCACCTTCACTCACACTAGATGGGTGAAGGGACAACTCTTACGCTGCAGTGTCTGGGACATTGTTTTTTAAATGGCGTAGTCTTGCCCAGCACCTATCCTGACAGCTTAGTCGACCTAGCCCACAGGAAAGTCAAGTCAATACGTGCGGACCCAACCAAGTAGCGGGTTTCCTCACGATGTTAACAAGATCTCAAGAAACCTTTTAGAGGGTGGAATTTTTAACCTCTAAATAATGATAAGTTCTAAACAAGTTCTTTCAAATTTTGCCTATTATATTTTATTGTATTTTGTAAGCATGCGCCATTCTTTACGTCAACATATACGAAGGTTTCCACAATACAGGCTTGACCTAACGTGGCGACCACAGTAAACTGTCTATGTAGGTATCATCATCATCATCATCAGCCATATGGCGCCCACTGCAGGACATAGGCGTCCCTCATGGTTTTCATAACCATGAGGGGTTTCGCCATAATCACCACGCTTGGCGGGTGGGTTGGCAATCGCAGTGTGCGGTTGGAATCTAAGGAAGACGCAGCTGCTGGTAATTGATTTCCTAAGTCGCCTTCTACGACATCCACGGAAGGAAATGGAGTGACGCTATTCTTAATCCGGCGCCACGCGGAATGTATTTCAAAATTTTAGGTATGTAACCATTTTTATTAATAAACATCTTTTTACTTTTTACTTTAAATAGGTTTTTAAAATTGTCCTCAGCACGGGTTAGTGCAACAAAAAGAATATAAGATCTCAAAAGTGCAAGAAACACCCTGCAATGCTAAAACAGTAGTTACAATTCTTACAAAAGTAGGAAAACACTAATGCTGCACACAACACAATCACTTGTCCTGGTCCCAAACCCTGTACTAACCAAGCAAGGACACCAGACATAGACACCAAGCAAGGACATCACAAACATGGATTATTAAATGTATTATTTTCTTACACCTTTTTGAAATGAAAGTGAAAGTGAAAATATTTTATTTACCACACAAAAATAATAAATAATAATTATTGTTTCATTCACAAATGTTTGTGGTAAAAAGTTATGGGCTCAGATTTATTGCCGAGACTGGATGCGTAGTCTCGGCGCTGGTTTTCAGCCCGTCCCTTTTGAAATACACCCAGGCTGCCATTTGTACAATTGTACGGCGGCCTGCATTGGGACCCTGGGCACTGTGAATTTGAAACTAGCTGAGCACAATATGGCAAGACTTTCCTACAAATCAAATGAAACCTTCAATTTTATTTGAAAAAATAAATATTGTGAAAAAAATGCAGGCTGTAATACCCCCCCTACAGTCAACACGGCTGCGTGGCGTGGGCCAGCAACGGACACACGTACAGCTTTCGAGGTTTTTTATAAACGAATAAAATAAATATGTTCCGAGTCGATGAAATTTGCAGTTGCACAGGTTTTCGTGATTTTTTTTAGTCAAATTAAAGTCTGGGTCGCGTTTAAGCAGCCTATATACGTCCCACTGTAGGGCACAGGCCTTCTCTCAGGGAGAGAGTGTGGGCTTAATCACCACGCGTGCCCATCGCGGATTGGCGATTTCAAGCGATGAGGTATGTTAATAGCTCAGACACTCAGGTTTCCTCACAATGTTTTCCTTCACAGCTAGCGAATGGTATTGCTTCACAAAATTATTTTATTTCATTACAGTGATTAACATAAAATCTTCATGAAATGAATCGTAATATTTACAATAACTTGTAGGCATAAAAAATATCTCTTGCCTGCCTCTGCCTTTGCTCTGCCTTTGGGGAGACTTTCCGATAGGTTTTATGTTTTATTAATTATTATAATTTTATTTAATTAATTTATAGTTTGTTATGAAAATTGCATGTACATTACATAACCAATTACCTACCCCACAGATAGACTAATACTTCTTATCATTATATCATAAGACTTCTCATAATAAACTATGAAATAGTTTTAAGAAGCGGCGGTAGCGAAGCGGTAGAACGCCGGCTTCTCATTCGGGAGGTCGTGGGTTCGAATCCTGGCATGTACCAATGACTTTGTTTTCTAAGTTACGTACATTTGTGAAGTTGTAGTAGCAATACCACTCGCTAACGGTAAAGGAAAACATCGTGAGGAAACCTGAGTGTCTGAGGTGTTTACATACCTCAGCGATTGAAATTGCCAATCCGCGGTGGGCTCGCGTGGTAATTAAGATCATAGTCTCTCTGAGAGAAGGCCTTGTTTCCGATTTAATTTCTGTATTGATTTCTGATTTCTCCACAGTGACTTTGTTTTCTAAGTTGCGTACATTTGAAATTATAGTAGCAATACCACTCGCTAACCGTGACGGAAAACATCGTGAGGAAGCCCTAGTATCTGAGGTATTTACATACCTTAGCGCTTGCTACGTAGAATGGCCCAACTATGAGGCTAAGTGCGGAAATCTCAGGTCTAACTAGAACTAGTTTTAAGAAACGCGGCACTAGCGTCCACTAGTCTCTCTTACAAATATCTTATTTTTAAGTTATTTTAAATGTAACGATTAACTTTACTCATGTTACAGCTAAACCCGTACAGGTTTCAGTGAGGATTTTCTCACTTTACGGATAAACTTATGCAGGTTTCAGTGAGGGTTTTTTTGTGCAAAAACATGTATTTTGTAAATTTTTTTGAATAAATAACTTTAAAAAATCTATTAGCGAATAACGCAAAAACTAAAAACTGTGTCTTCAGTATTGACATAAATATTACATAGGATCGGGTATAATTAAACCACTTCCAATGGGCAAAAATTTCGAATAATGATAATATTTATTTTTGGTTTCTTACAATCTTGAAAAATTCTCAAGTCACTTCGAGCTTCTGGTTAATGAGTCATGTAATTTATCGATACAGTTGAAATTACTTTATTTTTTTAGATGCATAGATATATAATATGTTACTCAATCACGCCAGAACGCCTGTACGGATCTGGGTGAAATTCGGCATAGAGACATTATAGCCTGGAATAGCACATAGGCTTTTTATCTCGGGAAAATATTAAAATTTCCACACGAACGAACTCACGGCTATAAAACTGCATCCATAGCGACGCGCCAAGCCGAATCACTCACGGAATAAATTCGATTTGATTCGGCGCGTTTCAGCTCAGTTTCGCTCTAATGCACGTCAGGTTTTGTGTAGATGACGGCTTGTGTTAGTGCTAGTCTGTGGTGCTAGAGACGCACGCGTTTGAATCCTGCTTCGGGCCGTTCGTTCCACGTGCAGACTCTTAATAGTAGCTCCATTTTATTGGTTTATTACGTAAATTGTATGCATAATTCATGAATAACACTCCTCGTAGAATAAACCATAGATAACGGGCCCTAAAACCCACGATATTATAATATCGTTGCTCAAAACAAAATAATAATATAACAGTCGTTAAGAAGCGCGTTCAGTTTACATTATAGCGATGGACCAAAACAAACCTCAGAATTTCAGCGAAAACATCTTCATTACGGAGGTAACTTATACCTTAAACTTTTGGCGTGGCAGAAAAAAAACATCCTCTCTTGAATAGGTTTTTTTACACTGCACTCGTCGATATAGGAGAACAGTGTCTTATTAAAAAATGGGGCAAATTAAATTAAAAGTTCTTGATAGTGGACAGCAGGGGAACTTAGTTATATTGCTTCTATGAAATTGTATACATTTATATGGATGAACGGATTGTTTCAAAATTTATTATTCAGCAAGTCTTTCACATTTCTCTTAGATTATATTAGATTAAAATATTCTTTATTGTACCTACACCAGAAAACTACATTTTTTATGACACAAAGTACGATTGGCGGCGTTATTACTAAAATGAAATTTCTTCCAGACCATCATAGACGGAGAATAAACAGGACAAACTATAATTAACTGGATGAGGATGGCTGAGATCAGACAGAAAGGGATGCCTTGGGGGAGGCGTATGGCCAGCGGTGGGCTAATACGGTCTAATTGATTGATTGATAATTAATTATTGTAATGCTATTGTAAGATAAAAAAGTACCTAAAACCGGCGTGCGCGCATGCAACGCCGAATGAATGTTGTGGAAGCGAATGTGATCTGTGAGGTTCGTGGCAATTAGCAGTCCCTGGTCTCTGCCTACCGCTCTGGGATACAGGCGTGAATTTATGTATGTATGTATCTATTTTAACGTTCCGTTTCTTTTAACTTTGATCGTCAGTCGATATTAAGTAATCGACTCTACTTTTCAATTCTCTTTTATCGACCGACCGAGCCATCCTGGCCGCCATGTTCTGTGGTCGCCATTCCCTCCGGGCTACGCTAGCCAGCGCTCGCGCATTATATCGCCGTGGCCACTGACCGCTCTAATTGTCCGGAAGGGGAATTATCTACGCACATATCCGCGGCCCCCGCTTATTTGGGCCTGGCTCAAATGGCATGGCTTTCACGGCACGGCTGAACACTCCTGCCATCTACTTCACGGCAGTATGATGGCGGTTTTTCGCCTCTTATTAAACATATGGACGATGACAATCGTCGGCCGACTTCCAGCTACGTGCCGACCAGAATATGCCTGGTCCACTTCTCTGCGGGCCTACAGTGAACCAGGATAGTACTAGTGCTATATTAGTTCAACACTGAGTCAGAAACTAGTTCCTTTTTTACTTACGGCTTTCTGCCGATTTTTCTAGTGTTTTGGTATTTTGTAAACTACCCACCTTTTCTATTCTTAGTAATTAATTATTTCGTTAACGGTTTCTAAACTCTTCCTTTAAGACCCGTTACAGTCAGTCAATATTCTCATGAGTCAACAGTAATTTTATAAAAGTAACTTACAACACAGCAGAAAACGTATCTTAGGTCTTTAGCATTTACGATCGACAGGCCAACGAGCTTACAGGCATCCCGCGTTTATGTCCAGTAGTGGCCGAAACTGGGGTGATGGAATCAGAGTGATCCTATCTGGTAGTATACACTCTTAAAAAAAAAACTATTCCTTAAAAAAAGCACACTTTGCAGCTCAAATTGTCTGTTGTGAAAGGAAAGTCAGAATATTTAAACTTCCTCTAAGGAGTGTTTTAGAGGAATCGTGTTTTTATAAATAAATCCGTTAACTACATTTTTGTGGTAGGTTAAGGACTTTTAGGACTCGGTTTGGATAGTATTAAAGTGTTTGGTTGTTTTACCTTGATAATTAGCAAAATTTTCTTCTTTTTTTTTACACGCGTTATAAAAACATTTATCTTCATAAACATTTATCTTCGAGTAAATGATAATATACCACCAAATATTTATGGTACTTTTAAAATTATATATGGCGGTATCATCATCATCATCATCAGCCATTTGACGCCCACAGCAAGACATAGGCCTCCTTCGTGGTTTTCGTAACCATGAGGGGTTTTGCCATAATCGCCACGCTTGGCAGGCGATTTGGCGATCGCAGTATGCGGTTGGAATCTCAGGAAGACGCTGATACCGGCCTCCTGGTAATTGATTTCCTTAGTCGCCTTCTACGACATCCACGGAAGGAAATGGAGTGACATTATTCTAGGTGTTTATTACAAATTTCGGATTTTCCCCGTTTATGAGTTTCTCTTGTTTGGTTTATGTTCTCTTAAGTAATCTTTACTTCAAACGACAATAGCAGTGTGCACAACTGAAGACTTAAGTTTAATTAGCGAAGAAATTAAGTGAGAACCGCCGAGTATCTGGGGAACATTTAGGGACTAATGTCGGTCGTGGGGGGACCTCTCCGGGATGTCTCACGAACGTCCACGCAGGCCTAGCATGCTCTCTAAACAAATGTTAGAATTATATTCTTTTTGTTGCACTAACCCATGCTGAGGACAATGTACGTAATACAGAGAAGTTTGTAAAAAGACTCGAAATTTCGCCGATGGCTCCACTTGCCCATCAGCTTAGCTGGGAGGGTGCTGGCACGGTTATCCAGAGGTCGCGGGTTAAAAACAGAATAAAATATATATTTAAGAGGAGCTCCTTTAAAAAAAACGTATTCTTTTGCCGTTTTTGCTCGATATTAATAACGGTAACAGGTAAACGCTTGAAATTCTCGATCTTTATGTGCCTAATGTTGTAGGTATAGATAATGGTACGGAACCCGTCGAACTTGACCGGTTTTGTTATGTATCCAATATACATCTATACGTCAATATACAATATACGGCACAGCCTTCCCTCAGAAAGAGAAGATGGGCTTAATTACAACGCGAGCCCACCGTGTATCGGCAATTTCATCCTCAGACACTCAGGTTTCCTCACGATGTTTTCCTTTAGCGTTAGCGAGTGGTTATTGCTACTACAACTCCACAAATGTACGTACAGCTGTCATGCTTGCGGGAAAATGTGGAAGACTGCTGTTCGTATTGAGTGTATGCTAGGCCTGCCGGAGAGGTACACGAGGAAGTTTTTAACTTTAATTCACTTTTACTTTCATGAGATTTCGGGTCGTTGTCAGTTTTATTTACTATTAAAATATGTTAATATAAATGTAGATAGCAGCAATAACAATAATTTTCACGTCTGATTATCATGCCGGAGGTCGTGGGTTCGATTCCCGAAACAATTTTTACCTTTGTGTTTTCGCGGGTTTTCTGATTTTATCGAAATGTTTTATTTATTTTATTTTACGTTACAGCGTAAACTGATTATAATTACTTATTAACTAATAACTAAAAATAATGCCAATAACAGTTGTCCACAGCTTACTAATTAATTAATTAATTAATTAAAAGTAATTAATAAACGCAAATTTGTATGGAAAGCTCGCTGGAAAATTCTTTATTTATTTTATATTTTTTTGCATTTGGAGATCTTACAGCTTATAGTAATAAAATAAAATACAGTAAGTAAAATCATGCACAAAAAAGATTACGTTAATTGTTACTACTTCAATGTTTTAATTATTATTAATTTAGATTGATACAGAGCTAAATGATATTACTTACAGATTAAGGAAAAAAGTCTTCGAAGAAGTTGTTTACGGCCTCACAAAATTGTCCACAAAGAGTTTGATTAATTCGTTGCGTTTCGTACAGAATAAGTCTACGTTAGTGTGTCTAGTTAATTAATTATTATTATAAAGGGACATACACAATTGTTGGGCATTACTTCGTCACGAAGCATGCACTTAAATAAATAAATATTAAATACTATATCATAATTCGACATATTACTATCACAATGACATTTATTCAATATGTACTTTTTTAATTTAATATACCGTTAATGCTATCATTAATAATTTATACTTTGACATTTGAATATCCAATTGCTGCCGATTCATTTATTTATTTATTAACCTAGTTTCGTTTCCGAGTGCTGCACGTCAGCGCTTTACTGGGTACTGACGGAAGACCAGCGCTGGATTGGTCTGCCTCTTCAGCATATGCTGAGTCTGAGCCCCTTTGCATTTGCCACACCCACAAATCGTTTTCTCGTATTCTGTTGTCTTGCCTGTGCTTGCATTTTTGTGCTCTCTGTTTGTCTCAATGTTGTAAAATTGTGCTCTGTTTTCTCTTGTGCAACTATTTCTTGTATTTAAATTGTTGTATATGTGTGTGTACGCAGATGCAAATAAATGTTTTTATCTATCAATCTATCTATCTTATTGCTTATTGCATATTGCTTATTCTGTGTGGTGCCGGATTAAGAATAGCGTCACTCCATTTCCTCCCGTAGATGTCGTAGAAGGCGACTTAGGAAATCAATTACCAGGAGACGGGCAGCAGCGTCTTCCTGAGATTCCAACCCCATACTGCGATCGCCAACCCACCTGCCAAGCGTGGCGATTATGGCAAAACTCTTCATGGTTGTGAAAACCACGAAGGAGGCCTGTGTCCTGCTGTGGGCGTCAAATGGCTGATGATGATTGCTTATTGAATCAAATAAGTTACCTACATGCTCGGATCAAAAAGGACATTTCGCCTATAAAGGATAGTTGGTCCTCGCACGGCGAACATACAGTGTTAGGGTGCCGTTAAAAATAATCAGGTTTTCCGGTACAGGTTTGCCGGTACAGGTCAGTACTGATACGTACAGATCAGGCGTTTATAACGAAACAGGTGAATCTGTTTTTACTGTCAATCATGTCTTCCGGTTAGTCGGACGACGACGAATTATTTCTTCTAGAAAATTTACAATAAAAAGACCGGTATGATCAATGCAGGTAAACCGTACCTATCCGTACCGAAAAGTATTACCTACCGAAAAATAGTACCTGCATCTTTTATAAAAGAGCACATAGAGAATGGTTGGGACCGTCATACCAATACCGATCAGTACGGACCCGTACGGATTTGCCGGTACGGGTTACCTGTTTCTTTATAACCGCACTTTTAGGGATCTACGTGTATCAGAGTACGGGACTACCAATCTTATAATAAGAAACGGTTAATAGCCAAATATTGAATGCACGGCAGAATACATTAAACGTAGTCTTGCACACAAGAAACAAAAAACATAGAAATAAAAGATACAATGAAAAAAAAGGTACAATGGGGGGCCTTATTGCTAATAGCAATGTCATCCAGACAACCGTGTGACGGGAAGAGATAGATAGATAGAGAACACTTTACTGTACATAAAAAAAGGAAATACACGGATATTTCTTAACCTAAGAGTACAGACGGCGGCCTTATCACTACAAGTTATCTCTTCCAAACAACCGTTGGATGGACTGGACCAACACATTGGAGAAGGAAGAGGAAAAAGAGAGTTTAAACACTTGTAATTTTTTAGGTGTTCCGTGACGTGACCATTGTAAAATAAGGCCTTTCTTATACTTACACAAAAACACTCACCCAAAAACACACCGACAGGACACACAACATTCACACTTTATTTAATTTAAACTTTTTGTCTTTAATCTACCATAGAATTTAAAGTTGTTTATTGCTGCATTTTTGTTATAATTGTTTTCCGCGGAGAAGTCGCTGCTTGTTGAAATACAGGTTCTTACCTAGTTCGGCAACGGAGGCCAACTCGTTATTTTTGTAATCTTACCCCCAGTTTCTCGTACACTAACACGCTGTTAATCTACTGTTAACAGCTGTCAATTGACTAAAGTGCATGCAAAAAAAAACCACTGACAGCTGTTAACAGTAGATTAACAGCTTGTTAGTGTACGACAAACCGGGAGTAAGTCTAGTATAACTTTATTGTGCTGATGTGTCACTACTTTGAAATAAATATTACTATAATCTCACGTTGTAACGTTGGGAACGGCTGGACTAGATCATAAAATCCCGATCATAAATACAGATGTAACGTAACAAAGAAAGGACTCCGATTGAATCGAGGGCCCAAATTGGGTCTACAAATTGTCTGCCATTGATGTTTTATGACTACCCGCTGTTACGAGTACTTACGATGTTCACGGGACAATGGGCAAAATTTGCATAGCAACCCTATACTATGAAGCGATGGCAGAGCCGAAGTTCATTCAAATCCGAAGGGATTAGGTTAGATTCCAGGCTTGCATTAATTCTTCCATGCAGTAAGAGAGCTATGGAACATCATTTTTGAAGTAGAAAGTTTTTTAGGAGCACCTTGCGTTCTTTCTGAACAGTCGAAGGAACTGATTCATGACGCTCGGGTCGGTGATAATCAATCGGGTATACTCGGCTCCGGTAAGCTGGCGACGCTGAAACTTCATATACTTAAAACATAAGCTTATCGTTGTATACCTGACGAATAAGCAGTGACAAAGGTTTGCCACTTACAAATACAAAATACAAAATCTTTATTTTTGTAAACTGCTTAATTTAACGGTACATAGTATCTGGAGCCACCTTTTAAGCATGTTTAATACCTGTACTAGGTGACACCACTTACCCACCAACATTCATTCGGCCCTGCTTGCAAGCCGTTCTCCGGTATGGGTACTTTTTATCATCGTTAATAAAGAAACAAAGGAATAAGCAGAAGCAGAAGAGATTGAAGTCTTGCAATAAAGAGTTAACTATCTAATGTGAGAATTGTGAAGTTATAGTAGCAATACCACTCGCTAACAGTGAAGGAAAACATCGTGAGGAAACCTGGGTGTCTGAGCTATTCACATACCTCAGCGCTTGAAATCGCCAATCGGCGGTGGGCACGCGTGGTGGTTAAGCCCATACTCTCTCTCTCTCTGTGAGAAGGCCCGTGCCCTACAGTGGGACGTATATCGGCTGCTTATGAGAATCTAATGGCCTTTACATACATAGCAGACGGTTTATGCTGCGTTTTTTGAGCATTTACGCTCGTGACTAAGTCCTATTCGGGAGAGGACTCCCCGTCCGCAAACTCGGCATGCGTAGCCGGCAGGCCCCTGCTGGTCGGAGCATATGGCCTGTTTACATTTTATCACGTACTTAGCTAATTCCCTACCCAGACAACTCATATTCGCCTGGGACGTCTCCTATCGATCCTTCAAACATTGTGTCCTCTAAATAGTTATTGGCAAAGTTTTATTGCGTTCCGGCGTGTCATTTGTAAATTAAAACCAAACTACGTTTGTATGGGAATCGTTACTCACCAAACACTATACGAACCAGACAAGGCCCTTTGCACACCACGTTTTTAAAAATTCAAAATTAATTAAATGTGATTGAAAGTAACACAGAAACTGTGACTCACTGAACGTCACAAGTAAAACTAGGTGTCCGTTTCAAAATCTAGATCCAAACTTAGCCTTTTCAATATTTTAGGGTTCCGTCGTCAACACGGCACCCTTACAGTTTCGCCATGTCCGTTCCGTCTGTCTATCTGTCTGTCTGTTCGTGGCCTAGCTCAGAGACCACTTGTACTAGAGAGCTGAAATTTTGCATAGACATACACGCCAAAAAAACGGTAAGTAAAATAAAATCTTAAGAATAATTCTTTAAAAAATATTTTTTTACGGTACCTACCTCCCCTACACCTAAATTAGGGATGCTATTTTTTTTTCTAGCCTATATTATATAGTGTGGGGTATCGTTGGATTGGTTTTAAAAATAATGTGAGTTTAGCCATTGAAAACTATTTTCAATTTAGGGATCCGTTTGCGGAATATAAAGCTTTAAAGCGATTTTTTTGTTAGAGCAGGGCGACCCTCCGCCCTCCCCCTCCCGGCTAAACGGTTGATTGTAGAAACGTGCAAAAAATCAGGGCAGTAGCACATAACTTGAAAGGTTATCACGGCTAAGTAGGCTTAACAAGTCCCCGAGTAATAGATAGATAGATAGATATAATATTCTTTATGAAGTGGAATAGGTGGAATTTGTACGAACTTTTCCTTTTAATAACTTATAAAAGGAAAACTTCGTACAAATTCCATTGAAAATTACTTCGATGAAGTTGTTAGTTCTGTAAAGCTGGTAAAAACCCCCCTTCTAGAGAACACTACACTGCTGTGCGTTTGGCCCGACACGCACTTGGCCGGTTTTTTACTGAAGACGCGCGTCCTCTGCGCATATAAACGCGTATTAGCAGATTACAAACGCGAAGGTTACAACGCGCCCGCGTTTACCGAGTGCCTGATTGCGTTCTACGCGCGTCGTCGACGCCTTTAAAAAAACATCATGTGCAAAGTCACTCTCCAGGCAAATTGACCTCAGATGTAGGTTAGCTACACGGCATTCCCCCGACATACGGCTAGGGTAGCAGTTGGCACGTGGCCCCAAATAGTTTGTCCAACGCTAAAGCGCATTTGGGCTGACTAATTTGCAAGGCTGTCAGCAGCGCAAAAGTAAATACGGCAGCAGTAGAATTTCCTAGATCATGTGCATTTGTGGATTCCCTAGCGTCTTTGGATTAGATTAAGACAGATTCTCTGCGATTCCTAGTAAAAAGTACGTCGATTTTTGTTCCTTGGAAAATTATTGAAGCAAAAAGTACTAGCCCAGTCTGTGAGGACGTTTAAAGGCTTTGCTTTGGAAAAGGTGCAAAATGAACGGTTTCGAAGTTTGTTTTTTTTTTAATAAAGTATGAAATTGCCGTTTTATTGCAATAGGTTCTTTGAATTGACATAGAATCTTCATGGTTTGAGGTTTTCGAATGAAACTTTTTTCAAATGGTTTCTATGATGTTCTTTTTTTAAAAAATGTGTAACATTTGAATATCGACTTTCAATTGTTTTTGTTATTCAATTTAGACAAGAAAGATGGATACTGCGAAAATTCGAGTGATTTTTGAATACGAGTTCCGACGCGGAACTAACGCGGCAGAAACAGCCCGCAATATCAATGCTGCGTTTGGAGAGGGGTCTACTAATGAACGCACCGTGCGATTTTGGTTTAAACGCTTTCGTGATGGAAATTTCGACTTAAAGAACGAGCCACGAGGAAGACCGCCCACACAGGTGAATAACGATGAATTAAGAGAGATAGTGGAAGCCGACCCTAGTCAAACTACCCAGGAATTAGCGGCATGGTTTAACGTTACCTTACCCACAATATTGACTCACTGCGTCAAATCAATAAAATAAAAAAATACGAAAAATGGGTGCCTCATAATCACTCGAATTTTCGCAGTATCCATCTTTCTTGTCTAAATTGAATAACAAAAACAATTGAAAGTCGATATTCAAATGTTTCACATTTTTTAAAAAAAGAACATCATAGAAACCATTTGAAAAAAGTTTCATTCGAAAACCTCAAACCATGAAGATTCTATGTCAATTCAAAGAACCTATTGCAATAAAACGGCAATTTCATACTTTAACCCCTAATATTTTACTTTCATTATCTTAAATTTAAGGTACCTAATTAAATTTTACCTAAAAAATAAAGGCGATTAGACCCGTTTAAAATACGTACTCGTATTTATAAGTATATGTTATTAGCATTTATTATTTAATTAGGACCAATACGGACTTGGCCCCCCTGGTGGAGTATGGCCTATACCTTCCTCAGGGAAGAGACCCGTGCCCCTCGGTGGGGACATAATGGGTTGATGATGATTTAATTAGGCCCCAGATTGTAATTTCCCTACCCAAATGCAATCTTCACAAAATCATAATGTAGGTATGCTAAACTGACCTGGTTTGATGCAGGACATGCCGCAAGCGCCATCGCACAGACATTTCTTCTTTTTACTCTTACAATCTTCGTCCGAGGAGCACTTGCGTAGACATTTCTGGCCCTGGGGAAGGGCAAACCACTATAAGTGTAGGTAGCGGAGCGGTCAAACGCCGGCTTCTCCAATGACTTGGTTTCCTTAGTTACGTACATTTGTGAAAATATAATAGCAATACCCACTCGCTAACGGTAAAGGAAAACGTCGTGAGGAAACCTGAGCGTCTGAGGTGTTCACATACCTCGGCGATTGAAATTGCCATTCCGCTGTGGGCACGCGTGGCGATTAAGCCCATAGTCTCTCTGAGAGAAGGCCTGTGCCCTACATTGGAACGTACATAGCCGACATAAAAAATAAAAAAGTATCCAACAACATACATAAAAATTGCCCGAAACCGGCGCCAGCGCAGGCAACAACTATTTATTGGATTTCTGTTAATGTAATCTCTATGTACAATATAGAATATTCTATCTATCTATCTATCTAATTAATGTTTATGAAGCAAAAGCGGTTCGTCAGGATCGTGGCAAGTGGCAAAACTAGGTCTCTGTCTACCCCTGCGGTATTCAGGCGTGAGTTTATGTTATTAGTATACGACACCATGATATCCATTGCTCAATTAGGCTAATAAGTCTGGGTTTCATTTTCCATGAGATACTTTAAAAATGTACAAATTATTTTCCACTTATCCTGCGGTGTCTAGACTTATTTCCTTGTCTTACCAATCTGTTTTCTAGACTTTACATACGTAGCGTGTACACGTCCATATGCAAGGCACAGGCACACTATAATTCTTATTTAAATTGTGCTTGGACTTCGGCCCTAAACAACTTCTCTTGCAAACTCAAATATCAGTTAACAACATACAAGGACATTTTTTCGGATGTATTGGACCTCAAGCCTCGGCCTTCGTCCTCCACTTACCAGTAACGTCGCCTGTTCCTTGTCTCGGGGGCACTGCGCCGAGGGCAAATCCCGCGGGTTCTATAGACTCGGCCGTCGTCGTCGGCCTCGGGCCGAGCCGCAGGGGTCGAGTGGTCATCGTCCTTCACTCACCAGTAGCGTCGCCTGTTCCTCGTCCAGCGGGCACCGAGGGCGAGTTCCACGGGCTCTTGTAGACTCGGCCGTCGCTGTCAGTCTCGGGCCGGGCCGCGGGGGTCGAGTCATTTTCGTCCTCCACTCACCAGTAGCGTCGCCTGTTCTTCGTCCCGCGGGCACTGCGCCGAGGGCGAGTTCCGCGGGTTCTTGTAGACTCGGCCGTCGTCGTCGGCCTCGGGCCGGGCCGCGGGGGTCGTGTCGTCTTCGTCCTCGTCCTCGTCCGCTGCCGTTGGATTCGGCAGCGAGGATACTGTAGACAAGGGAGAGAGGAGGCTTATATAAGTATCCCGCTACTATTATGGGTCGTATTTAGGTTACTTACGCTAGTAAATCCGAGAGTTAAGATATTTGTCATGCAGTTCTATTTAGCGAGATCGAAGATTTGCGACCATGAGGAGAATGGTTAGCTGGCTCCGTAGGCCTCACAAATTTAAGACATCGATTTGTCCTACTTACGCGCATAAATAGCACATCAAATTCAAGGATTTTGTGTGTACCTTCCGAACTGAGTAAAAAATCTAATAGTTTTTTGCTATAGTTCTATACCAAAAAATGGCCTAATCGTAATTATTTATTAGGAAAATATTTATTACCTTTATTCCCGAAGTGCTTAATACTTTAAGAGAAATTTCACTCCAAAGATTTGTCTGTTCAACGGGGCCATTTTAATTCACTATAGAAACAAACATGAATCCTCTCCTCTTGAATAATTAATCGAATCTAATGGTTTTTCCAATCGATAGGTTATCTAAGAGCTGAAAAGAACAAGCGCTTGTGAAACGTTTAGTTTTTAATGCCAAGAATATGGATGGCATAGTAAACAGTTCACAGGACTCTTATCGTAGACTTGACTTGATGACGAGAACTGGTCATCATCATCATCATCATCAGCCATTTGACGCCCACTGCAGGACATAGGCCTCCTTCGTGGTTTTCATAACCATGAGGGGTTTTGCCATAATCGCCGCGCTTGGCAGGCGGGTCGGCGATAGCAGTATGCGGTTGGAAACTAAGGAAGACGCTGCTGCCCGTCTCCTGGGAATTGATTTCCTTAGCCGCCTTCTATGACATCCACGGAAGGAAATGGAGAGACGCTATTCTTAATCCGGGGCCACACGGACAGAGAACTGGTCATTTCACCGTAATCTTCGGCATGCACACCTAATGCATTAGGAAATACGTTCACGTTACCATCCAGCGTTACGCAGGAAACGACACACACAATGGCCTTTGGACCAGTGCCGGATTAAGCCAGCGCGGAGGGCGGGGAATCAAGGGGCCCTTGGTTTGCGTTAGGTTATCAAGTTTATGGTATTAAATAAAATAAAACTGTTTTATTATGCAAATTCAAAAAGAATACTATTCATATCGACCTCTTTAGGTAAATCGTATTCAATATTCATCAAAGTGCATTAAGATGTTTCACGTGTTCATTCACAAATCGTTTTTAACACGTTTTAATGCTGAGATAGATTCTTAAAAAGGGACCTGAAACTGGCGTGCGTGCAAGCAACGACTAATTAATGTTGAGGAAGCGAATGTGATCTGTCAGGATCGTGGCAAGTGGCAGTCCCTGGTCTCTGCCTACCTCTCTGGGATACAGGCGTGAGTTTATGTATGTATGTATGTATATAGATTCGTTCACCGCTACAGTTGGTGATAATGAAGGATAAATAAAAGCGCAAAGCGAACATATCGCACCCTTAATCCAATACTGGCACTAAGCGAAAAATGTAAATTGTGCAGGAGAAGCTATTAAAGATTTTCAATGTGCAGAAATGTATATAGTTCTGTATTATGCTTCGTTTTCCATCTACAGTTTTAAATAGGAATTTAAGTGAACTAGTCAGCGCTTAGTATTACTTTGTAATATTTGCAATAGATGGCATTAAAACCAGAAATTTAGAGATTTTTGTTTAGTGACGGTATTGGATTAAGGGTGCGATATATCTTTTGCGAACAGAAAGCGTTGATGCGCGGGCCCCCAAATGCGCGGGGCCCGAAACGTTGGTACTCTTGTTACGTGGCTACTCCGCCACTGCTTTGGACTATGTCGAGGAACTGAAGCGCGCTCTGCGCGTGTTAGCATTACATTGTAACAGATAATTATGTTCATGCATGACAGAGTATGGAACATGGAAATTTCCATCCCTAAAAGGTTCCAAAAGGTTATGAAAGATTGTCCGGGAGGGTTTTATGGTAAGATGGTTTTACTACTGTTGTGTGGCCACGCAACCCCTTATTAATTTATATCGAGAGTTATCGGTACCCCTATAACCAGATCACAATCACACTTAAATGAAAAACACTTAGACATTGTATAGGGTATAGGGCAAACATTTATAGGGCATTGTATACGTTTCTACAATAAGATCCCTGAGGATATAATAAGCTTGCCAGAAGCGCGGTTCAAAAAATGTGTAAAGCACACTTTGTGTCGAAAGGGCTACTATAACGTTAAAGATTATTTAGATGACAGTGATGTCTGGAATTAAAGCCAGTTCAATGCACAAGTTCCAGGTTTTAGAATATTTATATAAACTCTGTTAATTAAGCACTTGAAAAGACTAAGTTTGGAGTTTTTTTGTCCATTTTGTTTTCCAAAATTATCTAGATTTTGAAATAGACACCTGGTTTAACTTGTAACGTGGTCATAGTTCCTGTGCTACTTTGAATATAAAAAAAATTTGATTGATTGATTGAACCAAAGTACTTGTGAATGACTCGCGATGCTCATAAAACATAGTTATATAGTAAACGTATTTAATCGCGATTATTTATAACTTAAAATTTACCCAGTAGGTAAATAATCCCGATTAGACCCGTTTACAATATAACTAAACCAAAGCCTACTCCATCTTAAACAATGTCCCAGGCACTGCAGCATCCGAGTGCTCCCTTCACCCTTTAGTGTGATTGAAGGTGCTACTGGACGCTGTATAAATCTCATCTCATTACGTAGATGCAAAGGCCAAAGTTAAACCAAAGTACTCAAAATCTAAACCAAAACGTAGATTCATCGAGGCAATTATACTTGTACTAATGATAATAATAATAGCGGTGGTAGCCTAGTGGGTAGAACATTAGACTCAGAAGCGAGGGAACTAGGTTCGATTCACCTATGACTTTGTTTTCTAAGTTAAGTACATTTGTGAAGTGATAGTAGCAATACCACTCGCTAACTGTGAAGAAAAACATCGTGAGGAAAACTGAGTGTCTGAGCTACTCACATAGCGTGGCGATTATGGCGCAACCCCTCATGGTTATGAAAACCACGAAGGAGGCCTATGTCCTGCAGTGGGCGTCAAATGGCTGATGATGATGATGATGAATAAGGTAGCTTGTAGGTATACGTTTCACTGCAGGGCACAGGCCTTCTCTCAAAGGGAGATTATGAGCGTGCCCACCGCGGATTGGCGATTTCAAGCACTGAGGTATGAGAACGCCTCAGGCACTCAGGTTTTCTCACAATGTTTTTCTTCACAGCTAGCGAGTGACATAAATGTAGGTACGTAACTTAGAAGACAAAGTCATTGGTACATGGGGACACGCAATAACACTATTGCCCAATATGCTAAGCTTGATCAATAACTGTCATGCAAAATAAATGTACTTAAAAAGTAGCAAACAAAGTGAGGTAGAATTATTGTCGATCACGCTAATCAAGAACTTAGCATGCAAACACAATAACTCTATTTATTTCACTGAACGAAACGTCTTCCTCGACAATACACTCATTCCAACACCGGTCAATGACAGGCTTATAACTTTGCACACTTACGACGTGACAGGAGGCATCGGCGCCGAGAACAGTTTAGTTTATTACTTATACTGTAGACGTTACATTAATCAACGTGTAATATTAATTACGTACTTCAGTGACGTGCGTTACGCTTCGCGTGGTGCAAATCATTGTGCGTTGGGCTGCGGACTGAGTGGAAAGCGCGCGAGATAGCGTACATTATTACATAGGACGACTTGCGCTAAATAACTGGATTTTTAAGAGTTCCGTACCTCAAAAGGAAAACTTGGAACCCTTATAGAACCACAGTGTCGTCCGTCCGTCCGTCCGTCCATCCATCCACCCGTCCGTCCGTCCGTTCGTCTGTCTGTCAAGACTCTTTATCTCAGGAACGCGTGGAGGTATCGAGTTGAACTGAAAACCACGTATTCAAATCTACAGTTCCTTAAAGTTGTGGAAAAATTAAACTTCTAAGTTAATGTGAAAAAAAGATACGGCCGTTTATGTCGCAAAAAAACGTTTATTTCGACACTCAAGGGAATGAACCTAGAACTATGAAATTTAACAAGTTATATTGTGTTTTACTACAAATACAGGGAAAAATCTGAAAACTATACCTACATTTGTAATTAAATCATTAAAAAATTGTCTTTGAAGTTCGGAAAAAGCTCAAAAAAAAACTGCAAGACTATTTATAATATATAAGTACCTACCTAGAAATTTGGGTGAGTCCAACTAGGACTTGTCCGGTTTTTTTATGTATTGTACTGCAAGGCACAAGCTTCTCTCAGAGAGAGAGAGTATGGGCTTAATTACCACAAGTTGGCAATTTCAAGAGCACAGGTATGTGAACACCTCCAATTTTGCGATACTGAGTGAGTTGTTAACATCTTTATATGCGTAGGTATTTACTGAAAGTCACAAAAGTGGACATAAATTAATTTAAGACCATATCCGCTCTCCGCTCCGCTACACTAAGCCCTACCCCTCACACGCTTATTAAAAACGAATAGCGTTCAGTCCACGCCACTTTTACCGGAAACCCAGTGTAATAATCATGTAGCTGGAATGTTTCAGCTGTTACATAGGATGCGGCAAAAAGAACAGCTGGTAAACGACTTTTTGTCCCGTTTTTTTTTTGCCATTGATAGAATGGGATACAGCTAAGGGCAACTTTGCACCGAAGAATTCATAATAAACTCACGCCTGTAAAGGTCTATTCACGTTACAAAGGGGCGACGACGTGCTGGCAGCACGGTTTCAATCTAAAATAATCCTTAAATAGTAACAAAGTTGTAGTGCTGGTAGGCCGCTCGTCAGCTGTTTACCCGACTGCGGTAGAGCCCAAAAGGAGGGTAATGTGTATTGCTCATACATACAACACGGTCACATTAACTAGAGACTTGACGTTGATACAGTAATGTCCAAAACAAATACCAAAATGATAGAAAACTAAGCAAATTATCGACACACGTATTGGTTACAAAGATACTGACCATACTATCGATAATTTGCTTAGTTTTCTGTCATTTTGGTATTTGTTTTGGACATTATTGTATCAACGTCAAGTCTCTAGTTAATGTGACCGTGTTGTATGTATGCATGTATATCCGACGCTATGCTCCCTCATAACTCCTTTACCAATGGTCATATTTAGATAAATAAGATCTCAATCAATTACGCGAGTGTCTAAGGCTAAAAATTAAATCAACATAAATCCAACAAAAAAACACCAGAAGTTCAAAAATAACCACCAACTCAATTGCCAAACATTAACTACTAAGCAAATTCAAAAATATAGGTTGGTACTGGTTGGTACCTAGGTTGGTCACGCCCGCTCAGCAGCCGGGTTGTTGGTTATTTTTTCTTTTAGTTTTTCTGCGCTAGTAGTCTCTAACCCGAAAAGTATTTAAGGTTTATTTTAGTTTGTATCGTTGCGCCTGCACGTCGCCGTCCCGTTGTAATGTGATAGTCCTTAACCCGGAGGGGTAGGCAGAGAACCCACGGACCCTGTTAGTAATTCACTGTGGCAAAAGGTAAAAAATTCTCCTAGAGAACATTGGCGTAGCCACGGAGCGGGCAGCGTGCCACCCAGAACGGTCTGGTGCCCAGCCTGGAATTTTTCGTAGAAGGCCACCGCTTTCCAGAGCCCCTGGAACCCGTTGACACGTTGATGCTAGAGAGTATTAATTTCCTGTGCCCGAGAATGTTTCCAGGCACGAAAGAAATCCCGCCGAAAAGATGCGCCGGCCGCGCTAGCTAAAAAAAAAAGGCCAAGTGCGAGTCGGACTCGCGCACGTAGGGTTCCGCACCATTATCTATACAACATTAGACCAAGATCGAGACAAGATAAGTTAGGTACATTGAGAACAGCGCCATCTATAGAAACCAACAAGAAGCGTTTAACATTGAAATTTAACTATATGACATTTGCGCTGTGAAGGTTACATAGATGGCCGCTAGATGGCGAGCGCTAACTTTAGACAACGTTTTTTGTATGGGAGCCCCCTTAAACATTTTTTTTAGTATTTGTTGTTATAGCAGCAACAAAAATACATCGTCTGTGAAAATTTCAACTCTCTAGCTATCACGGTTCATGAGCATGTAGCCTGGTTACAGATAGCCAGACAGACAGACAGTCGGACAGCGGAGTCTTAGTAATAGGGTCCCTAAGCCCTTTGGGTACGGAACCCTAAGAAAGAGGGTGTGTTCTTAAATGGACCACACGACAGAAGTGAAAACTGGAGGCTGCCGGACTTGATTTGCACAAATGATCTCAGTCTGTGTCTATTGGATTCCAACTGAGGGCCATCGTCAATCTGGGTCTGGGTGTGGGTGTATGTCATATTTTTGATGTGTTTGCCTGGTTACCATAGCACAGAGTATCCATGTTTGGGACCAGGACAAGGAATTGTGTTGTGTAGAAGTTATTATTATTATTATTTTCTAAATTCAGATTACGGCTGGACTGGAATACCCTGTGCTGGTGGTAACCAGGCAAGGATATCACAAATATGAAATACACGCAGACTGAGGTCAGTTCCACAAATTTGCGGCGGCCCCCAGTTGGAGTCGAACCCACGATATCCGGCATGGTAATCAAATGTGATACCACTTGGCCAACGAGGCAGTCTAAGTGAGCCTGTGAAGTTGTTACTTTGAAATAGCGTGATGTGACAATCTTACTAGGGAGGCGAGCCTTCTGCGTATAATATTTCCACGTGTTAATGTTTGAACAGCTGGATCAATGTATGTCTAGCTTTGTTTGCCTTGCCAAGTTGGATTAGTTAATTAACAACTGATTTGCCCGTTAATGAGCCTAGACGTTCGGTTATGTAGCTCTCGGTTGTTCGGAAGATATTTGTTTCTTTCGTATTGCGTTATTCAGTCAGTGAAAGCCAAAATTTTGTAGTTCATTAGTGCTTTCCTGTTTAGTCACGTTTTTTAGCGTTTCCGGTTATATCACACTAACTACTTTTTGTACTAAATGTGCAGTCTGCAGTGAAGCTTTGTGAAATAAAAACCTTACGTGAAACTGTCTCGCGGTTTATAGTCCTAAATATCAACAACTTGATGTCTGACTCGTAATCCCACTAAAGATGTTTTTGGGTGATGGCATTTGCGGGATTGACCTCTTATTCGTAAAATTATAGAGCAAACCATTTATTTTTCAATGTCATAAGTTAATAAACGTCTAGTTTATACCACATTTAAGTATATCCTATTTCATTGCGAAGTAAACGAAATCAAGCCATGTACAAAATAAGTAGTAGAGTGCCTACAACCGTGGAAATCAGGTCAAATTTTCGCCCCGAAGAATTACCCGTGTTCTCCCCTTATCGGGGACTCCCCGCAACCGGAGAGGCCCGAGATCGCAGATATAAGGGGCGACGTGATTCGGTCGAATACTCCCGTTTAGTACAGTCCACAGCTGATGGAGAGACCTTTACACATTTTATTTTATTTAGGCTGGCTTGCGCCGACGCCAGCTGACAGGAATATCTATCTGTTCATCCGTAGGTAAGCTCTATAGATGTAAAAAAACGGTTTTTTTCTGAAGTGAAAAAAAACATTGAAAAAAAACGTGAAAAAACTGGTTTTGTTTTCAGAGGGACGTTTTTTTTCATAGTTTCTTCTCTCAACTCTTAGATATAAATCTGCCTCTGACCGATGGTATGAACGACCGAAAGAAGAGGTCAAAGTTATCAAGGACAATACAAAGCTCTTTATTTGTAGGAAAATAGGTGTCATATTTGAAAATTACTTTCTCTGTTACGTTCCATATCCAAGATTTTGAACGCAGAGCTAGCTAGGCTAGAGTAAGTAAGGTCTTATACCATTTTCCGTGTTTTTTGTATGATATCTACCTCCACTATAATCTGTAGTACCAATTGTGCGCGAAAGTAACCGACCGAACGCAATGCTCGGCTAGTCGAGAGACTGTGTTCAAGTTTGTCCGGTAGAGTTTTTATGGTTATTAGATTAATGACTATTATTGCTTGGTAGTTTTGTTGTTTTGCGCAAATTATTTACTAAGTGTGTAATAAAGAAACTACTAAAATAAAACGATAACCTTTTAATGTGTTATTCCATTTCATTTAATGAATAACACCTTTTCTGAAAAATAAACAAATTTACAAAAAAACAACAGTGCCATGTTTTTTTCATGTTTTTTTTCTATTTGCATCTCTAGTAAACTCTATCCCGGGCCCTGTTATGAAAAATGCGACATTATCGGAAATAGCGAGATGGTCGCTTGTCAGTGTATTAAATATGAAACTATTCAAAAAAGAACCGTATCTGTCGCTAGATTCGAGTGAAATCGCTTGTCAGCACATTGAAACGATCTTCATCTTACAAAAGAGAGCGATCCGATTTATTTACAAGTTAGGTAGTAGGGACTCGTTAAGGGATTTCTTTAAAGAAACTAACATCTTAACAGTTGCAAGTCAATACATTTATGAAAATATAATGTATGTTAGAAAAAACATCAGCAATTTCGAAAATGTTGGTAGCCATCACAATATTGATACTAGGAATAAACATAAACTGTCATTTCCACGTTTTAGACTTGCAAAAGTTAATACATCCTTTATGGGGCACTGAGATATCTGAGATAAGATTCCTCAAGATATATTAGAGTTACCACCGACGCGGTTTAAAAAATGTATTAAGCATACTCTGTGCAAAAAAGCCTATTATAACATTAAGGATTATTTGGAAGACAAGGATGTCTGGTATTTAAATAATGTTAACAGGAACGATTGTATCTAGTGTAGTGTAACTTTAAGTTGAAAACTCTGTTAATTAAGCAAACCTGTTTTGAAAAGAATAAATGTCGAGTTTGTTTGGTAGCTTCTTCTCCGCATAATCTAAATAATCATTACTTATTATTAAGTCTATTTGATTGACATTTTTTTAAATGTAATTTTTGACATTTGTAAATTTAATCAATAGAGTCGTCATTATACTTGTACATCTATTAATTGTGAAACTAACAGCTTTGACGTTCATTAAGTAAACATTTTGTTTTTATAGTGAATAAAAATTTTTGACTCTGACTTTAAATATGAAACTATTCAAAGAAAGAGCCGTATTTGTCGCTAAATTCAAGTGAATTGTCGGGCTCGAGCGCGACGTCGACATAACGCTGCTTCATAATAAGGGACAAGTGGATAAGTTCAAAAACGTCTTGGACCGTAACATTTGCAGAGCTATCAATTTGTTTTCTAAGTTAGGTACACTTGTGAATTTGTAGTCGCAATACCACTCGCTAACGGTGAAGCCAAAACGTCGCGAGCAAACCCGAGTGTCTGAGGTGTTCAGATAACATTCGTGGGCGTGTGATTTAAACCCACACTCTCTCTGAGAGAAGGCCTGTGCCCTGCAGTGAGACGTACACTGGCTGGATCACACGGACTCCACGGCGTCAGTCACTGACGTCAGTGCTGACGCCTGGAAATGAATTTTTCCTTTCATATAGAGTCAGTGGAGGTCAGTGAACAAGTCAGTTCTATGCGACAGCGCTAAACTGAATTTGAAATACATTTACTCGGGCTCAGTATCAGGTCAGTACCGGGCCCGCACTGACTTGGCTTTGCACTGACATCAGTTACTGACTTCTTATGATCCACCCCTTAGTTTTATAATGCCGACTGTACACTGAACGTTCAGTAAAGTCGACAGCATATTAACCTTGTATAGGTGCACTCTAATGAATGACGTTAATGGCGACTCTACAACGAAAATATAGATTTTGAAATGCTGTCGACTGTACTTAATACGGCAAATGAGTCTCTAGGGCGACTGTTAGGGACGTTTTTGTTCGAACGTCGGGTACATGTATTAGTTCAGTACTTTATTGGAAAAGTTATTGTAACATTGATAATATGAGTCTGAGAAACGTGGGTCTAATTTGCATGGATCGATAACTGGATGGGTGGAATAGATAGCTGCAATACCTGGCAGATAACTTGAACAAAAATTCGCTTAGTCCGGATGAGTTTGCGATGGAAACGTAAGAGAAAGCATTTTTTTTCTTAATTTATTTTTTATTAGATAAATATGAAATGAAATGAACATGAAATGAGATAAACCATAATACCAAGACATTTGCATACAGCATGATAAATTACATTACCATTACATTTTTAATAGAGGGAAATATAAATACAATTACGACTACAGTTACAATTAGATAGATAGATAGAATATTCTTTATTGTACACAGAGATTGTACTACGATTTATTGAATTTCTGTTAATGTATAACAGAAATTCAATAAATCGCAGTACAATTGGCGGCCTTATTACTACAAGCAATTTCCTCCAGGCAACCATAGACGGAGACAAGAAATAAATTAGAGACGGGTAGTCGGTGCAATTAAGAAATACGAGTTGAAAAGTACAAAAACTTACTTAAACCATACATAAATGCAACTATAGGCCTATATCGCTGCTCTCGGTTCTATCCAAGGTCCTAGAAAAAATTGTCAACCGCCGTCTTGTAGCTTATCTGGAATCAAAACAACTCCTCTCACCTAACCAATTCGGCTTTAGGCAAGGAAGATCAACCGAGGATGCAGTATCACTACTAATTGACACAGTCGTGTCACACCTGGATAATGGTGACTGCTGTATTGGCGCTTTCCTGGACCTTGCGAAAGCATTCGATACTGTCTCAATACCAATTCTCCTCCAAAAACTAGAGAATATGGGTGTAAGAGGAATTGCCCTTACATGGTTCCACAGCTACCTTAGTGACCGCACACTCCAGACCAAAATTGGTAAAGTAATCGGGGAACCGATGACAGTAAAATACGGAGTTCCACAGGGAAGCATACTGGGACCAACCCTTTTTCTCATTTATTTAAATGACATTAGTGATACAATACCATCCACACAGGCAAAAATTATCTGTTACGCAGATGACACGGCAATAATCTTTAGAGGTACCTCGTGGAACTCAGTATTAACACAGACTGCTAGTGGGCTTTCTGAGATCGCTATATGGTTATCAAAAAATCTACTAACGTTGAACATATCTAAAACTAAATACCTATGTTTCCATAAAACAGCTGGATCTCGGCCCGCAGATCCCTGTTCCACACTAAAAATCCATACCTGCAACAGTCCACTCAAAAATTGTTCCTGTGATTCTATTCAGAGAGCCGACACAATCAAGTACTTAGGAATAACATTAGACGAAAAACTAACATTTAAACAACATCTATCATCTCTATCAGGCCGAGCAAGAAAGTTTATTCATATAATGAAACTACTGCGGGACAGCGCGAGCAAGGATACCCTAAAACTAGTTTACACTGCATTGTGTCAATCGGTCCTTAGCTATTGCATAGGCTGCTGGGGCGGCGCCAGCAAAACCTTTTTGCTAAGCGTCGAAAGAGCACAGCGTTTGATCCTAAAGGTAATGCTGAGAAAGCCTAAACGCTTTCCAACAACTGCATTGTATGAAGAAAGTGGGATTCTCACGATACGCAAACTATTCATCCTTAAAATGGTTCTAAAAATGGTAATGGAAAAACCATTAGCTCTCCGGCCTATGCGGACTTACTCAAACGTCGAGTCTTTAAAGTACCCCAACGCCCCACAAAAACGGTCTTTGCACAAAAATTCTCGGAATTCCTGCAACCATTCATCTACAATAAAGTCACCAAAGAGTGTAATATAGAACTGTCCACCACAAATGAAGCAAAGAAGAAAGTTCTAGAGTGGTTGAGCGCCCTAGATTATTCAGGAATAGAAAATCTGCTCAAAACATGTGCATAAAAACTATACACACATACATACACGTACACACAAACTTTCAAACCCGCATACACATACACGCGCACACACACACACTCATACATACATACACACAAACTAGCTACTACAATCCAAAAATTATGAACTTCCATTTTTAATTTACTAACCCTACAGGGAATAAATTTAGTTTATTAAGTTTTGGGATTTTAATTGTAAATAAAATGTTTTTAATTGAGTAATTTTCCATATTTATAATTTATTTTATTATGTTAAAACACATTTATTTATTAATTTAAGGTATTCTACAGGATGTTAAATGAGTAACTCCTTTTTAACAAAATTTGCAGGAGATGTCATAGTCCAATAGACTTTGGTTTTCATTTATCTATTTGTAAGATAAGATAAGAATATTCTTTATTGTATACCGAAAAAAATGTTTATAAAATGTGCATTTGTTAAAAATATTATAAAAGCCTAGCAATACACACGCTATTAATACACACGTACGAATTACACTAAGGTTGCCCGCGACACAGGCTCGGCCTAGTGCGGCTGCCCGCGAGTCCGTAATAGCACTGTTCTTGTTTACATCTATGACTCGATACCCGATATTCTTTCGTTCTGTCAACGGGTGCTAATTATGATTCTGCGTATCCTACCCGACTCCCACGACACAGGCTGTGCCTAGTGTGGGAGTTGCAGTTATTCATATCTGTAATGCCTTGATTTTTAATAAACAATTTTTTATTTTATTTTTTTATTTATTAAATACTTGAACAAAAAGACAAACTAATAATCAAATCATATAAGGGGAGAGGAAATAATATAATATACTTACGTAATATTGGATAGATTATCTATTCCATAGACAGGTAATATGCTTTCACTCTGCTTTTAAAGGCCGCTGTCTTATTGCTAATGGCAATTCATTCCACAGTCGGACGGCTGTCACTGAAAAGGAGTTACTGAAGAACTTCGTCGAGTGAGTATTTTAGTTTTGGGAGCGAGATGGCTGAAGAGAAGTCGACGCTTTCGACACGAAAGAAGAAGAAGATGATTACAGTTTAAAAATAGATTATATTGAAATTAGTTAATTTTGATCGAAGGGCAAAGATACTTGCCATCTTGAATTTGAAAGATACGAGGAAGTCATGACAGTTGTCACGCACGCTCTCCGGATTTGACTAAACTAGTCCTAAAAAATCACGTCTAATACATAAGCTGCCTATATATACGTCGCACTGGAAGGCACAGGCCTTCTCTCAGGGAGAGTCTATGGGCTTAATCACCACGCGTGCCCACCGCGGATTGGCGATTTCAAGCGCTGAGGTATGTGGATAGCTCAGACACTCAGGTTTCCTCACGACGTTTTCCTTCACCGTTGGTGAGTGGTATTGCTACTATAACTTCACACAAAACTTAAAAACAAAGTCAAAGGTACATGCCCGCAACGGGAATCGAACCTGGGTCACTCCAATGTTCTACCCACTAGGCTACCATTGCTCACGTCTAATAGCAATAATAAAATAAAAGTCACGTCTCGCGATTCCAGACAACGAGACCCGAAGTACGTCCATATGAAGTGAAAGTCATTTGTTCAAGTTATTTGTCGGACATTGTACCTACTAATTCTTCTTTTTATAGCTACGCACAGCACATCCTCATATCTCCCAGTAAATTCATTTCATTTATTCAATGCATTTCATGAACAATCTCGAAAAGATACAGAAGTTACTTAACTAGTTGAACACGAACCCTGTAAGGGTATAGCAGATTGACATGTGTGGCGTATACAATTGTAGAACATGCATGTACTTAAATGAATCAAAATTTACAGCTAAGATATTAAGCTAGTTTTCTTTTTATACCTAGGTTGTTATAATTCTTTATCACCCATACATTCACCCATAATTCCATCATTGCTTGCTCTAAATATTATCAATGGGGGATTTTGTGCACAAGTGCATTAACGTATCTACTCATAAATGTACCTGTGTTAAGGCAAACAAAATGAGCAATACAACCAAACACAATAAGAAGTTCATAGTTAGAATTTGTTATTTTATAATATTAGGGGTTAAAGTATGAAATTGCCGTTTTATTGCAATAGGTTCTTTGAATTGACATAGAATCTTCATGGTTTGAGGTTTTCGAATGAAACTTTTTTCAAATGGTTTCTATGATGTTCTTTTTTTAAAAAATGTGAAACATTTGAATATCGACTTTCAATTGTTTTTGTTATTCAATTTAGACAAGAAAGATGGATACTGCGAAAATTCGAGTGATTATGAGGCACCCATTTTTCGTATTTTTTTATTTTATTGATTTGACGCAAGTGAGTCAATATTGTGGGTAAGGTAACGTTAAACCATGCCGCTAATGCCTGGGTAGTTTGACTAGGGTCGGCTTCCACTATCTCTCTTAATTCATCGTTATTCACCTGTGTGGGCGGTCTTCCTCGTGGCTCGTTCTTTAAGTCGAAATTTCCATCACGAAAGCGTTTAAACCAAAATCGCACGGTGCGTTCATTAGTAGACCCCTCTCCAAACGCAGCATTGATATTGCGGGCTGTTTCTGCCGCGTTAGTTCTGCGTCGGAACTCGTATTCAAAAATCACTCGAATTTTCGCAGTATCCATCTTTCTTGTCTAGATTGAATAATAAAAACAATTGAAAGTCGATATTCAAATGTTTCACATTTTTAAAAAAAAGAACATCATAGAAACCATTTGAAAAAAGTTTCATTCGAAAACCTCAAACCATGAAGATTCTATGTCAATTCAAAGAACCTATTGCAATAAAACGGCAATTTCATACTTTAACCCCTATTATTTACTTTAATTTATTTGCCATATGTGTTTTTAAGACATAAAAGATATTAAATTTAAATTCAAGTGTTTGCCTCAAAATTAGATTGGAGTGGCATTTTTACCATGAAAAAGAATTTTAATGCTAGATTTTACAGGTATTAAAAGATGTAAAAATTTTGTTACTTACTCTAATTATAAAAAAAAATATTAGATTTAAAACAATTTAATTCTAAACCATTTTACAATAAAAGTGTTGACACAATTCATTTCATTCGTCTTTTGTCTGGGTGTAAACAAACATTTTTTTAAATATCTAAAGTCCACTTCTAAAGTCAAGAAACTGTTAATAGGGACGGTTTTACTGTTTTTTTTACATTTTAGTCACTAAGTCGCCCGTAACTCAACTAAATAAAATGCACGCAGGTAAGCAGGTGCTGACGACAGTGCATACCTATTGTTCGTTCCGTAATTATAATCAAAGCAGACAGTAGATTTCTGTTGCAAAATCACTGCTCACGTAACAGAGTAGATTGCAAATGTAACTAATTTCCTCTTCGACTGTTGTTATTAGCATAACTAGGAGTTTTTCACTTCTGTCTTTGTATTAATCTATGGAAAACGCCACTGGTTGTACAATTACCTACATATATATCCATGCAAGATTTTTCAGTCTTATAACTATATTGCACAATTGTTTGTTTTCTTTCAATAAAAAAAAAGACTAAAGCCTCACCCTCAGACTGTTAAGCCCTTGTCTGGTTACTATAGCACAGGGTATCCTAGTTTAGGACCGTACAAGTGATTGTGTTGTGTGCAAGTTATTTATTTTATTTATTTAAAACGATCACTCTGCCATTGGCAATTTTAGATTAGATTAAAGGTACATGAAAAATCTTGAATATCTAAGTTACATAGTATACAACTGGCTGTCTTAGTATACAAAGCGATCTCTTCCAGACAACCTTAGGATGGATTTACAGAAATTGCAGATATATAGATTAGCAAAAGCTGGCACATACATTGTATTCTTATCCCTATCGCACTTGTAAGCGTTGCCGACGTGCAGTAAAGACAGGAATACAGTTTAACCCTTTATAGGGTTAATTTAAGCACATAATTTAATTTAATTAAGCGAAATTAGTATGGCGGCTGTGACCACCTGTCAAGGTTGATTATAAGGCTCATAATTCATGTGAGCTTGCATTGGTAGTCGACTTTATTGTTTAAATGAGTCTTCCCTGAACGGGCGCAAGCAACAAGTGAAACCACCAAAGTGAAGTTAGTCACAGGATCTTGGTAGGGTGTGACAAAGTGGTGGTTACGTTTGTGCCTTCCGTCTCATAAGTGTTTACGAGTAGGAGAAGTGATTTTGTTTGGTATATAATTAAACAATTTAGTGGTAAAATGTGATATTTACTTGTTTCAAGGTAAGTTAATAGATTATTTATTTATTTTTCTTGAATTTGGTATATAAATCATAATCTAAACCTGTATTTATAAAGTACAATAATGGTTTGAAGTGAACAGGTAGTAGAAACCGGTTTTTAGGTTAGAATTGAAACAAGTGCATATTTCAGACTCTTATTCGTTTATTTTACGAATTAAGGACTATCAAAGTTAACTTTTGCAAAGTAGAATTATTACTTTATGCCGGAAAACAGTTAGTTTAATTAAATATTATTGCACAAAGATGATATTAGGTATGAAAGTGTAGGTATGGAGGCCGGTGAGGTTTGTGCGAAAAATGGAATCTTACTGAAGCGTTACAGTAATTAATTTTTGTTTGTTTCAGATGTCTTTACCACTATTAGATTTGGAAAATATGCCCTACGATCAGCTAGTCTGTTTGATCGAGGGCATAGATGATGTCCAAGCTAAAAACTCAGATGTAGGAGGGGACTCAGAACCTGACGATGATCTACCTTTGAATGGAATATCACGGAGATTGACAGCTGGAGGTGACTCTCATCGCGATATCATAGACTCACCTCTAGTGACCACCACCACCACCACCAGCTCCAGTCATCAGTGGTTCCCTATCACCAGATCCATCACCAGCAGTAACAACTCAACAAAGAGGATGAGGCCGTGTTCGTACCAGAGGTCCCGAAAGAGCGTCTTGAGCGAAATATTGTTGATTTATGAGATGATGTGAGCGAGTCTATTTATAAAACTTTTGTTGCCTAAAAATTCTGATTCTCGAGACTAGAGACCTAAAGTTGTTGATTTTCTATAGGTAAGAAATATATATTTTATGAAAGTTACTTATGAATTGTTGTAATTTTTCTTGAAAGAGTTTTGTAAGAGTTTGTTTTAATAAAATTATTATTTAGAAGAATTTTTTGTTAGTTAACGTTATTGTTACCAATAATACTGATTTTATTACGAATTGGTTTTATTTACAATTTTTTCCCCTGAACGGTCACGGTTTCAAATGAATCCACCATAATTTTTCCCTAAATGGTCTTGGTTACATATGAAACCACCCCCTACAGCCAAACCCATATAAATTAACTAGTTAATATCACACTAATTCCAGTCTTTAGGTACCCCTAAACCTATCCCAATACCAAAAATTCTTATCCAACAAAAAAAATATTCTGCCCTATAAAGGGTTAAGAGCCAGTTTTCGCTAATCTATATTTATAAACAGTAGAATAACAACACTATTCTGTTTAATGTGTGTAACCCACAGCGGTGGTAGCCTAGTGGGTAGAACATTGCACTCAGAAGCGAGAGACCCAGGTACGATTCTCAGTGCGGGCATGTACCTATGACTTTGTTTTCTAAGTTATGTACATTTGTGAAGTTATAGTAGCAATACCACTCACTAACGGTGCAGGAAAATATCGTGGGGAAACCTGAGTATCTGAGCTATTCACACGCGTTCACACGGGCACACGTGGTGATTAAGCCCATACTCTCTCCCTGAGAGAAGGCATGTGCCCTAAAGTGGGACGTATATAGGCTGCCTATGTATGTGTAACCTAGTATGGTTAGCCATTTTCGCACACGAGGGAAGGCAACCCGTCCTTCCCGCATTTATTATCGCGGTAAAAACTAGATGGAACCGGATACTGCCAACCATTTCCAGTTTCAGTTGGATATATCTTCAACATGGCTGAACATCACATTTCTTTGCAAGGTGCTACGGATACAAGGGCTCTTGATGACTGTAATATGACATTTATTATAGACATCATAGAAACAAAATAAACAGATAAGTGACAATATGAACAGCAACACGAAACACAACAGACAAAATAAATTTAGCCTGTGGCGTGTCTAAGTTGAAACAAAAGGCTTGTTCAAACATCAAAAGTTCATATTGTATTTAGCTACTTTCTTCCTTTCGTCAATATTTTTGTGGAATACCATACTCTAACTAGTAAAGCCGCCAATTATACTAAACCCCGTACTATATTTTAAGTTTTAAATGCAGTTCCCAATATACAATAAAGGAAGACAGTTATATAGAGAGAGATAGAGTACACTTTATTGTACATAAAAAAGGAAATTGCACAGATGATAAAGTGCGGTTCACAGAAACCCACCCCTATCCCCAGTCATGAAGAACATGACATCGCTGGCAAAATACGGAGTATTGCAGAAAGGTTCTGTAGAAACTTAACTGCCACTTGCTATGATCCTGACAGATCACTTTCGCTTCCTCAACATTCATTAGTCGTTGCATGCACGCATTTTTATCTTGCCCTTTACTAATACATCCCCTATTCGGTCGAAGTATGTCCGTCTGGGTCGTCCCTTACCGGCCCTTCCAACCACATTCGCTTGATATATTTGTTTCGTCAATCTTTCTTCCTTCATCCTCTCCACATGTCCAAACCAACGCAACATTCCTTTCTCAATTCTAGCGCTACATCCTCTTTCAGTCCACAACGTTCTCTAATCACACTATTGCGTATCCTGTCATTCAAAGTAACACCAGACATACTTCTCAAGGACCTCATTTCTACTGCACTAATACAACTTTCTTGCTTCTTTTGCCATACCCAAGGCTCACTAGCATACATAAGTGTTGAAACTAGCACTCCATAATCACAGCTAATCTAGCTCTTTTAGAGAATCAAACATAAATAAATAATAAACATAAATAAATCACAATAACTTGTCCTGTACCCAAACTAGGATATCCTGTGCTAGCCAGGCTATGATAGCTAGCTATGCTAGCTATGGTAGCCAGGCTATGATATCACGAAATTGGAGAGCCAGACTGAAAATATAAATAGCTTTGATTATGAGACCGACTCTGAAAGAGCAAAAAAAATGTGGTATTACTTTTTTCGCGACTTCAGAGATGATTAAAATTTGTTTTCAGTTCTATAGGAGCTTCGTGGAATACCCGGCATTTGAACAGTCATCAGGATGCCAACCCTTACCTTTAGTCAAACTGCTTTAACCCTCATTAATAAACATAGTCATAGCCACACAATTTTTGGGCGCGAAAGAGCGAAATTTACGTGGCGCTTATCTGTAATTTACCAATTTGCAATGTGATCTTATTAAGGGGTTATCCATTAATCACGTGATGTTTTAGCAAATCCCCCCCCTCCCTCCAAACCAGCCAAACCAAACCTCCCCTTTGGTGATACAATAAGAGGTTTTAGACTAAAAATCGCTTGTATTTTTTGCTACAAAATATCTTCACGATTTTTAGAATATAATCTTTAAGTACTGATATCTATATTATCTTCACAATAAGTATGCCCAGGCACCAGATAGACATTAAAGTTGCAGGTTGTTATTGACAGGCATAAAAATAATTGAGGAAATGTGTAAGCATGTTACAATCGGTTTAGAAATCGTGCGTTCAACGAAAAAGTAATACACGTGATATGTCACTACACCGCTTGTGATATTTCGTGTTTTTTGCGAACCCTCCTCCAGGAAGAGTGCTGGGCCCTTATTATGAAGCAGCGATATGTTCGGAAGGCTCGTCAACGTCGCGCTTGAGCCCGACAATTTACTTGTATCTAGCGACAAAAACGGTTGAATAGCTGTTACTATTCAACTATGGAAACTATTCAAAAAAAAGAACCGTATTTGTCGCTGGATTCGAGTGAATTGTCGGGCTCAAGCACGACGTTGACGACCCTTCCGATAATGTCGCATTTTTCATAATAATGGCCCAGGGCTGTAAAAGTTGATGTACTGTCAACTGTATGAAGCTACCTTTTTCATTCATGGTTCGGTCTGAAAACCAGCGCCAAAGCCCTGCTTTGGCATCATGCTGAGACTGGCCCATTTTTGACAACTTTGTGTGTCTAAGTTTCATGTAGATACTTAGGTATAGGTATTTTGCCAAATGTGTCCTATGGTTTACTAACTTAATTATGCACCTATTGTTTGTAATTCTTTGTAAGGATATTGGCTTATGTGCCTACTGTATGTAATTCTTTGTAATGTTGTCAAATAAAGTTTATTCAATTCTATTCTATTCCATTCTATCTACCTACGTGTCCGAGACTACAGAAATGTGTATGAAAATATTATGCGCAATATTTTCAATTTATTGCGCATTTCAATTTTCCACTACCCAGTCTCCGTGTTCCAGTATATAGGTACATAAACACGTATCCACTTCGCTAGATGATAATAACTATAAAGTGGTCTTAGTGATATTTTATGGCCGCAGTTACCGCGCTTCGGGGGCGTAAAAAGCGGCAAATATACAGCTATAGACACGAGTGGGTAAGTAAGTAACGTATTAGGTAACATTGCAAATGTGGGGCTCTATTCAACATTGATGACAATCACGCGGATATCCCAGTGTAACCTACCCATTTCCTCTCCAAGCTCTTAGCTTTTCGTCTGTCCTCAATGTGCGAATGTTGTGTGTTACCAGGGCCAATCGTCTTCGCTGTTGGGGGTGGTAGCCGGATCTCTGCCGGAGATTCTTAGCACCCCTTGCTCCGCCGTTACCGTGGCCGCTACCGTAGCCAGGAATAGCGGAGCCGCCGGGGACTGGGGACCTGGCTTTTTGGTTTACTGCCATGAGGGTATTTGCCATACTCGCCACGCTTGGCATGCGGGTTGGCGAGCGCAGTATATCGCATTTCCGCAGAAGACGCTGCTGCTCACCTCCTGGTAATGTGTCCCTTAGCCGGTTTTTACGGCACCCGCGGGAAGAGATAGGGGGGTTCTATTCTAAAGCCGGCACCGGGACTAATATTATAAACGCGAAAGTTGGTATGTATGGATGGGTGTTTGTTACTCTTTTACGCAAAAACGGCTTTACGGATCTGGAAATAATCATGGAGCCTATAAAAGTCCCACTGTAGGGCACAAATTTTCTCTCAGAGAGAGGGCTTAGTCACCACGCATGCCCACCATGGATTGGCAACTTCAAGCGCTGAGGTATGTCATTCAACTATGTTAACTTAGAGAGGGGCAAGATGAAAGTACCCGAAACCAGCGTGCGTGCACGCAGCGACTAATGAATGTTGATGCAGCGGAAAAGGATTGTCAGGATCGGGGCAAGTAGCAAACCCTGGTCTCTGCCTACCCCTTCGGGGTAACCGACATGAGTTCTTTTAGATCACGTTACCACTAAAACCTCGTATAGTGATACTGCTTTAATAAACACAGTGATTATTTTTACACACGATTTTTATATTTTACTTGCTGACCTGGCAAACATTTTTTGCCATATTAATTAGCCTGTATTACGACCTACTTTCGGACCTACCAAATTTAAACAAAAAAATCATACAAATCGGTGAAGCCCTTTCGGAAGAGTTCGATAACGAGCACCGTGACACGAGATTTTTATATATTAGACTAGCTGACCCGGCAAACCTTGTTGTGCCATATTAATTAGCCTACGACCTATTCTCAGACCTACCAAATATACACAAAAAAAAATCATAAAAATCAGTGAAGCCGTTTTGGAGCAGTTCGGTAACAAACACTGTGACACGAGATTTTTATATAACAGATTTTTTTATATGTTTTTTTTTATTTATTTATTTATTTTTTTATATATTTTTCACCACACCATTTTTCAGCGCGAATGTGTGCAATTCACGTGACACTTTAATGTGTAATTTGCCAATTTTGCCGGCCAGTTACCCCGCAGAATAACAAGTTTACCCCCGTGGAGGTAATTACCTCAGGTTCTGAACCCAGGATGTCAATGCACCAATTCTAAATTAAAACACAATTCTGTGAAAATTTCAACTGGATACCTATCGCGGTCCAAGAGACAAAGCCTTTCATACAGGTCAGACGGACAGACATCGTAGGCATACTAATAGGGTCGCGGGACCTTTTAGTTTTTAGGGTTCCGTACACCTTTCGTGTACGGAACCCTAAAAACTAAAAAGAAAAAACGCTCACAATAGAAAGCTAGTTTTAAAACAAACAAACCACGCCGCTGGCATGGCTTCCGAGTTCCGCATCTGGGTCGGCTGGGAGCGGCAGTGAGTGGAGTTTAAACGTTTGCATTTTTGCACCAACTTGTTGGTGTTTTGTTAGTTAGTCCGAAGTGGGGTATAGTTTTTAAGCAATTTGAAAAGCTTTTCTCGATTCCGCAGGGATTTTGAAACCGTATACAGGGTCATTTGAAAAATGCGCAATGGAGAACTTGCACTAGAAATGTATTAATATAGTTAACAGGAGAGGCCATGCTACATTTCTTCAAAACATTTTAACCTGTCGAAAAGTCAATATAGTCACGTGGTACAAAAAAAGACGCGCCGCACAGATTGGACTCAAACTATGACGTCACAACTTGCACGTAACGCCTTATAATGTACAAGGGTTTATCGATATTTGAGTTATCTCGTAAAATAATTCTTCTTCTTCTTCTTTCTTCTATGTACTCGTAGGACAATGATTTACTGAAGGCATTGACATTGATAAAGCGCGTAAAGCATAATTCACAAAGTTATATGTGTACTGCTGAACATTAACTACTAAGCAGTCGGGACTAACGTAACGAATCACACATGTTGAATTTAGGTCCCGCCTGCTTAGTAGGTAGTTAATGTTCAGTATTCGGGTTGTTGGTTATTTTTTTTTTACAGTTTTCATCATCATCATCATCAGCCATTTGACGCCCACTGCAGGACATTGGCCCATGGTTTTCCAAGCTTCCCGGTCTTGTGCCGTCCGTATTCTGCGACTCGGTCCTAAAAATACTATCAACATGATTGATAGATTGTACAGACTTCTTTTGCAAATTTGATCTGCACAAAAGGTATGATTTTTTTTCCTTAGTGGCGCCAGTGTTACTCCCTGGAGCCCCTTAACCAAGTATATCCAAAACAGACCAGTTCATACCAAATACAGATGTTCTACCTCTATTTCTACTACTACTTTATACCGGGCCTGACCGCCATGGACCATTTACTATAATTTTGACGAATAGGTGTGCAGCGAATGTGGTCGCACATTTTCTGACAATATTGGCTATATCAGTTACCTGAGAGCACAGGAACGTCACTCTCTATAGTCAGATCCCAGTCGCTGTGGCCATATACGGTCATCCCGACCGTATTTGGCCACAGATACACCGTGAATTTTGGGTGGTTTGAAAGCCATAGCAAGGTGAACGTACCTTAACAATAGCTATCGAATACGCTAGTTTGGTTTCTTAAAAAAGGCACTTTCCGAAAACATCTTAACACAAACTGAAATGTATTAGAACCAGTTGTAGTTAGCACGGTGCGTGAGTGCCGTGGGTCCACGGGTCATTGTTTCAATATTAATTGTTCGCGCATTTTTGGAAACAAGATTTCTCAACTGAATTTTTTATTTATTAACGTCTATAGGTACTTTCCGTGTGGCGCCGGATTAAGAATAGCGTCACTCCATTTCCTTCCGTGGATGTCGTAGAAGACGACTAAGTAAATCAACCAGGAGACGGTCAGCAGCGTCTTCCCGAGATTCCAACCGCATATTGCGATCGCCAACCCGCCTGCCAAGCGTGGCGATTATGGCAAAACCCTTCATGGTTGTGAGGACCGCGAAGGAGGCTTGTGTCTTGCAGTCGGCGTCAAATGGCTGATGATGTTGATGATGACGATAGACTTTAATTACTAATTACATAACTGCGGCTTCCAAACCACCCATATTTCAGCGTGTATGTATATACTACTTTATAAAACAGAGCCCTGGTAGGATGGCTTCCTACCACAGATAATTTCAAACTCCCGCAGACGGGCGAAAATTCATAAAACATTCTTCGCAATCGCTGAAATCTAAACTTGAGCAAACTTTTCACCCTTAAAGATACTTCATAATGTTCGCACCATTTTCTCCCCTATATATTGCCCGCTAAAGATTATTATTCCGTGCTTCTTTCGATATCAGTCTGGCCGTCTATATTTCTGGTCGCTTTGAATTCATACAGCATGAAACTCTTGTGCTCATAGCGTATGGTCCGGGGTTCGAATCCCGGTACGTACTTATGACTTGGACTTTCTTATTTAACTTGTCGCTGACCCGATGGTCATGGCATCGACCTTATATACCTAAATGAATATTTCAAAAATGTTGAGGTTCGGAACTTAACTGAATACTTGAGTATCGCTCTTTTTTGATAAATATTAGGGGTTAAAGTATGAAATTGCCGTTTTATTGCAATAGGTTCTTTGAATTGACATAGAATCTTCATGGTTTGAGGTTTTCGAATGAAACTTTTTTGAAATGGTTTCTATGATGTTCTTTTTTTAAAAAATGTGAAACATTTGAATATCGAATATTGAATATCAACAAGGCAACACAAGTTTCAACACGCGTTTCTTTCTGCAGATCAGTCAAATCATGAGGCACTCATTTTTCGTATTTTTTTATTTTATTGATTTGACGCAAGTGAGTCAATATTGTGGGTAAGGTAACGTTAAACCATGCCGCTAATTCCTGGGTAGTTTGAATAGGGTCGGCTTCCACTATCTCTCTTAATTCATCGTTATTCACCTGTGTGGGCGGTCTTCCTCGTGGCTCGTTCTTTAAGTCGAAATTTCCATCACGAAAGCGTTTAAACCAAAATCGCACGGTGCGTTCATTAGTAGACCCCTCTCCAAACGCAGCATTGATATTGCGGGCTGTTTCTGCCGCGTTAGTTCCGCGTCGGAACTCGTATTAAAAAATCACTCGAATTTTCGCAGTATCCATCTTTCTTGACTAAATTGAATAACAAAAACAATTGAAAGTCGATATTCAAATGTTTCACATTTTTTAAAAAAAGAACATCATAGAAACCATTTGAAAAAAGTTTCATTCGAAAACCTCAAACCATGAAGATTCTATGTCAATTCAAAGAACCTATTGCAATAAAACGGCAATTTCATACTTTAACCCCTATTATTAAGAGACATATGAACGCGGTTGGACTTTCAAAGATACTTCCATTACAATTTCGGAGCGTAATATACGGATTAAAGTCTAACATCATCTGACATTATGGAAGTATGAAATGTAGCACGTTTTTCACTGAAAGTGGGTAGCTGTCTATAATATTTCTTTAAAACTGTCGAGACGATGAGAAACGGCGGGAGATTATGTGATAAATGATAAATACTGCGAAAGTCTTGCTGCAGACATAGCCATAATTTTCAATATTTATCACGGCGTGATTTTGGAACTTTTATCAATATTTCGGAAGAAAATTATTTTCCTTTTGATAAACAGTATTACTGAAGATTTAACACTAATGATAAAATTACATGATTGTAAATATTCGTGATTTCAGGTTTGTAACTGCGAGTCCAAATTCAAAGTGGTAGGAAGTAGATTGAAAAATACTTTATACTAAGTATGTTAAATGTTTAAGAATCTGTCGTCGAGTGAAAGAACAATTTAAATGGCCGGCGCCGACCATTAGACGTCCGAACCATATATTTTTTTCGAATTTTATTACTTTCGAAGTAATTAAGTATATTAAAGTGTTCTCCTTCTATCTATTATTTATTTATTTATTTATTCTTAACAAAACGTGAAAAACCACAATTTCACTAGTTTGCATCATCTACCTATCTATATTACATTGCATTACATTACATTAAATTGCATAAAGTCACGCCTATACCCCGGAGGGGTAGGCAGAGCCGACACCCAAGCCGGTTACGAATAATAGAGGCTAAGAAGAAAAATAAATGAAGAAGAACAAATGTTTTTGCCATTTTTTTATAATCTGGTTAGAATGTCCCCTTAAAAACGGTGAAAGAATTCCAGATCACCCTGTAGAGGACTATAATAACAATAGTCTGTTAAATCCAAAATGTACAGTCTACAACAGGAAATGTGAAACTGTGCAGACAGCACATTGACTTTTGCACTGTCAAACTAAATTCGACTCTTATGTCTTTGCTAAAACGGACGTTTCAATGTCAAAGGTAGGCCAGCTTTTGGGTGTAAATTCTGAAGAAGTTCAGCATTGAAAACCTAGTGGGTACTTAAAATAAGAACCTATTTAAAAACCTATTCAGCACGGGTTAGTGCACCAAGCAGAATATTACCGAAAATAAGTTTCCCTAATAGAGGTAACAAGATGCAAAAGGTTGGGAACTAAATCTAAAGAAAAGCGCATGAAGTGAAGTGAAAATAAATGAGTAGCCTTAACAACACTACTTTTAGTTCTAACATCTATCTCGCTGGCACATACTTACATTTTTAATGATTGTAAAAAACATTTTCCATTTTCATTTCAAGTACTTAGTTTTTGATGGAGGAAACTTGGCGTAAGAAGTTCATAAGGTTTCATGAAAAAACGGACAAGTGCGGGTCGGACTCGCCTACCGAGGGTTCCGTACAAATTTGTAGGTACTTACATACTATAAATAGTTCAGGAATCGAGTCTCGCAGATTTTCCGAGCTTTTCCCGAAATTCAGAATTTCTTTTTATGATTTAGTTTCAAATTTTAAAAACCAATTTCAGAAGCCAAAAATTCCACCCACGCCGGGACTTGAACCAGTGACCTCTGGCTAACCGTGCCAGCGCTCTCCCAACTGAACTAATGGGCAAGTGCAGGCATAACGTTTTACTAAAAAGATACGGTCTAATAAGACCTTATTTATAAAAAACACGATCCCGTAAAACGCCGACTAAATGTTATGGAGATTTTACAAGGAATAGTCTTAACCACATAATTAAATAAACCGCCTCTTAGGAGTGCTTTAGAGGAATCGTGTTTTTATAAATAAGTGATTTGGTCTAGTTTTTGCTTAAACAGAATATAATGGCTCAAGGGGGGTAGCAAACAAAACTTAAATGTTCCACTTAATATCAATATCCACTGCTTCATAATCATCAGTCATTTGACGCCCACTGCGTACATACGTCATGCAGGACATAGGCCTCCTTTGTGGTTTTCATGACCATGAGGGGTTTTGCCATAATCGCCAAGCTTGGCAGGTGGGTTGGCGATCGCAGTATGCGGTTGGAATCTCAGGAAGACGCTGCTGCCCGTCTCCTTGTAATTGATTTCCTTAGTCGCCTTTTACGACATCCACGGAAGGAAATGGAGTGACGTTATTCTTAATCCGATGAACCTAAGACTAGATAGCATTAACGCCAAAAAGGGCCGTTTTGGCGTTAATGCTATCTAGTCTTAGGTTCGTGATCCTAGATTGTCTTTGTCGTGTCTAAAAATCACTGTTAACATGATTGACATAATGTATAGACCCTTTTTGCAAATACGATCTGTAAAAGAAGATATGTTTTTTTTTTCATTGGTGGCGCTAGTTAGCCCTCTGGATACCCTTAATCTGCAGAATTCTAAACGGCCCGATCGGACCACTCCGTTCTTTTCAAGTTAATAATGTAACAGGTTAAGAACGAACTATACGAAAATGTTTACAAAATTCTATTGTGTAATGCCGCCTTAGATCACGTTTGTCAAACGTATATCATTATTTAATAACAAGCAATAAGCAAGCCAAAGGGATGGTAAACGAGGGAAAAATTAAATTACAATCACAAGTGTCATGCACGCAGCATCATAATTCCGCAAAGAGAGCACCTTCTTCCACGCCACCGGGGGCGAAATACACTTTATTAAATTCATATTTCGCGACGAAAGGCGCAATTCCGCTTACGTGATAAATTTCCCGAAATGAATTTCTATATTGTAACTTTTTCGTCTGACTGCGCGAGTTGGTTTTTTGTTTTCCATTTTCCGAAGCTGGCAACGCAAAAACTGCTGGCTGGTTTTGTAAAAAAATGTTTTAAAAAAAGGCTGCGTACACGAAACTGCGAATCGGCAGTTTCGAGCAGAATCGATGTGAATTCGCCACGCAGAAAACTGCGACACGAATTGCTGCGATGCGATTTCGTGCGGCAAGAATCTCCCTTCCACGATTCGGGTGACTTTCCTTCGACGACCGTCAACGGTACTGAATGTATTGTGTCACATGGATCGTAGAAAGAAGTGCTCACTTCTGTTATTGCTAAGAAGATACAGGAAAAAGAAACAAAGAAGATTTTGGGTTCATCCATTTGTTACTACTATGAAGTTATAGTAGCAATACCACTCGCTAGCCGTGAAGGAAAACATCGTGAGGAAACCTGAATGTCTAAGCTATTCATATAGCTCAGCGCTTGAAATCACCAATCCGCGGTGGGCACGCGTGGTGATTAGGCCAATACTCTCTCCCTGAGAGAAGGCCTGTGCCCTACAGTGGGACGTATATAGGCTGCTTATATATGAACGCCGATGCGAACCAACTCGCAAGTTCTTGCGATGCGTCGCGCGAGCTCGCAGATATTTACGATGCGACGTCGCATCGCAGTTATGTGTACGGGCCCGAAAGACGAGAAAATTTTTTTTTTGTCTATTGTGTAGGTAGATATTGTTGAACACTCTAAGCTAACTCTGAGCTCTACGTAACACGAGAATGTACCTAAGTTTTTTTTTATATTCACAGACAATACTTTTAATCAAACCATAGATTAACATTCGGGCTTAGTCATCATCATCAGTCAATTGACGACCACTGCAGGACATAGGCCTCCTTCGTGGTTTTCATAACCATGAGGGGTTTTGCCATAATTGCCACGCTTGGCAGGCGGGATGGGAAGACGCTGCTGCCCGTCTCCTGGTTGATTTCCTTAGTCGCCTTCTACGATATCCACGGAAGGAAATGGAGTGACGCTATTCTTAATCCGGCGCCACACGGATCGTCTATGCTTTAAACTTATACACAGTACTGGTTATACAAGTTTCTCAATTTCTGTATATTCATCGTCGGAAAACTCCGGCGTAATAACTGAGTCACAACAAATAATTAATTTCTTATATACTGTTGCTCTTATGCAATAAGTATAAAACTTTAAGTAATAAAATGAAAAATGATTTGGCAATAAAATAGCGCGAAGTAGGTGACTGCAAAGCGCTGACAGAAAGAAATAAAGTATGAGACAAATTGTTAACATTTTACGACACTGGAATAAAATTTATATCAGCGAAGCGAAACCGTTTGGTGCGAAATAAATCAATTACAATACCTTTTCCTGGCTTTCAGTGGCATTCACTCTGTGCCAGTCAAAAGTACTATTTACAATCATTCTTTTGATAAAATTGTTGTTATTATTCCTTAATCACTAGAGCAAATATTATATTTTCGTAATTTTCAACAAGCATCTATCATTTTGCGCGGCATTCAGCAGATATGAATACAAAAAAATATATAGATATCATATTTTACGTTTATCTAGAACTTATTTCATACATCATACATAATCAGCCGGTGTCAGTCCACTGCTGGACATAGGCCTCTCCCAAGACACGCCACTGAGCCCGAACTAAGGCTCTGGTTCTAAAATGGAAACCGCGAATCGGCAAACGTAGCGTAGGACGCCCTGTGACCAGGTGGAGCGACGACATTCGCAAAGCGGGAAAAGAAGAGCCTTAGATCGGGCTAGACTTATTACTCGTATCTTACATCAAATTTCATGTAATTTCGTTCAATTGGTTATGCTTAATATCAAAACTATTGACCGTTGGTCATACAAAGTACCTGTGGTACGGTGTAGTGCATTAGCAAGTTAGATATAAACTTGAAATAACACGTTGCTGTACGTTTATGTGCGTTATGTCACGTTGTTAATTATGTACGGCTTGCAGTATATATAACTCTGACATGTTTATTTCCTCTTATTATTTAAGTGCCGTCTCCTTTTCGAGGCTGCCAATACAAATAAGAAACTGGTACTCTGTTGAAACCACCATCGTAAGTTGTGTATCTATCATATCATTCGTCTCCCAGGTCTCTTTCTTCCTGGAATCTTGCCTTGTGCGATAAGTTGAAGAAGACTGTACTTGGTGTTACGCATTATACGTCCGAAATACTCTAGGTTCCGTTTCTTGATGGTGTTAAGTACCTCTGTCTTCTTCTTCTTCATTCTATGCAGAACGGTAGAGTTGCGGACCTTTTGAACCCAAGAAATTCTAAGCATCCGGGGCGGTACACCCAAATCTCAAACGCATCTATCTATACGTTTAGAATATTCTGAGTAAGTGTCTCGAATTCAACTCGGATGGGCAGCGTTCGGGAAACTAAAATACATTTTCGCGTCCGAAATACCTCATTGTCTCAAGACAAAGGTGTATAACAATGAGTGTTGTCAGTGATGACTTATGGATGTGAGACCTGATCGCTGACTGTGGGCCTCATAAGAAGTCGTCGGTACACTTGGGTTAAAAAATTGCTAGTAATTTTCCGTTTTTTCAAATGCAATAATTTTAATTTTATAATTAATCATTTTAAATTATGTATATCTCCCTCTCACTTTCTCTCTATGTACTTACAATTTACAAATATGAAAATTTTAAAGGAAAAGTAAAAAATATATTGCTCATAAAAAAAATTAAAACCATTTATCCTATGAAATTGTAAACATTCACAGATACTGTAACCAAGATTTTCCGTAACGTCATTGTAAAGTCGAGCATCTGGGTGTAACCGTATCCACATGCGCGTAGTAAACTGCCGGAAAACTGCAGTTGTAACAATTCGCATCGCCAAATTCCAGTAGAACTTGGCAAACGCTCTGCCTCTAAATAATACTGCTTAAAAGAACCAAAAGTTGGGAACCACTGAAAGAGTTTAAGATGAAAATGGTAGTGTGACCGGAAAATTGACATTATTCATAGGCTTTATTTTATTTTTTTATTTTGGGTATCATTGTGTAACTCTAAACTTAAATAGCTTTAGTAAACTTGTTGGAAGTGATTTAATTATTACTAACTGGCTGTTGGCCGCTACTTCGTTCGCGTTGTAATTTTGATGTGTATTTTTCCGGGATAAAAAATAGCTTGTGTGCTAATCCAAACTATAATCTATCTCTGTGCACAATTTCATCCGGATCCTTTCAGCCGTTTTGCGTGAAAGAGTAACAAACATCCATCCATACATATAAACATTCGCGTTTATTATATTAGTAAGGATATTGCTTATTATCAGTATCGACACTGAAGATACGATTTTAGTGATATCCATTCTTTACGCCATATCTTGTGCGTATATATTAGACAAATCCAACCTTCTGCATTTCCCTACTCTCTGGCTACCTCGCTAGCTACACAGAGTTCCAATTTGTTGTCTGCATAGTTTACGTTTTATTGAAGTTCAATTGGTGGACGATTTGCACAGCGCAAGTTTGAATTGTCGACCAATTTTCACTCGGACTTTGTAGAGGAACATTCGTTGCAGTGGAGCTTGAAGTTAATGAACGGACAAATTGCTTTGTTAATTGCGTTCTGTATTTTTTGTCAAAATTCATGATTTTCAATCTTCTTTGATTCGAAATAAAATCTAAGCTGCGCTCCTCAACCTCCTCACCAGTGGTTAAACTTAGGGGTTATCTGCTAAATTCCCAAAAATCTTAAGCCTCTGTCTTTCCAGCATTAGATGCTACACACATCTTTAATACATATAATATCTTTATCTAGATTAACTCACTAGCATGTAAGTGATTTGGATTTTGTAAGTCTGTTAGCTTACTTGTTTGACTGAATAAATACAATACAATACATACATACACACATAAACTCATGCCTGTAGCACAGAGTAGGCAGAGACCAGGGACTGCCACTTGCCACTATGCTGACAGATCAGTTTCGCTTCCTCAACATTCATTAGTCAACCATGCATTAGATGCTAATGCGGTTTATTCTCATTCCTTTTCATTGTATGATTTTTGATATAGGTACCTATTGCATAAAATATGTATTATAATCATGGCCTTTACATATATTGCAAATAATTTATGAATCGTTTTTTGAGCATTCACGGTCGTGACTAAAACGTCCTATTCGGGATTCAGGAGAGAACTCCCCGGCCGCATACTCGGCATGTGTAGGCGGCAGGACCCTGCTGGTCGTAGTTGAAGGCCTGTGCATCGTTCGCGCGTTCATCAGCTAGATGCAGAAACCAGGCCTGGTAATACAATCTTCCTCTTCTTCAACCTATAGCCACCCAATGCTGAATGAAGGTCTCCTCTAATGCACGCCGTTTACTTCGGTCTTGGACTTTTCGCATCCAGTTTTTGACCAGGTCGTCAGTCCATCTGTTTGGCTGCCTGCCCACACTTCTGCGCCCATCTCTAGGTCTCCAGACTACCAGTTAATACCATACCCCGGTATTGTAATATGTACTATTTTTTAATGTGATAAGCTTGAGTTTGTGTTGACTATTACTATAAGTACTTTGGCCTTTGCGTCTAAGAAATGAGATGATTTACACCGTTTCCAGTGGCACCTTTACTCACACTAGATGGGTGAAGGTACCACTCAGACGCTGCAGTGCCTGGGACATTGAGTTTTTTTTTAGGTGGAGTAGGCTTTCCCAGCACCTATACCATCCTGACAGCTTACTCGGCCTAGTCCACAGGAAAGACAAGTCAATACGTGCGGAGCCAACCAAGCCGCGGGAATGTGCGGGCATGTACTTATGACTTCATTTGTTTTCAAAGATATTACTATAATTGTATATGTAATTATATGTACTAAGTTTTTGTTTCAATTAATGTTCCGTGAGGCATCTACCGAGGCCTCTTCTGAAAACAAGTGTCGTGAGTTATCTATCTATATTATCTGCGACAAATGCATGAGCCCGTTTTACCATACCATGAATGACATACCATACCATACATGACTTGACGTCGCACGATAGAAAGAACACAGGCAGCTCGGCAAGGTGGGGTAGAATTTGAATACCTCAAACCCCATGACTACTTTACTGTGTAGAAACGGACTCCCCGTTCCGTGTGGCGCCGGATTAAGAATAGCGTCACTCCATTTCCTTCCGTGGATGTCGTAGAAGGTGACTGAGGAAATCAATTACCAGGAGACGGGCAGCAGCGTCTTCCTTAGTTTCCAACCGCATACTGCGATCGCCGACCCGCCTGCCAAGCGTGGCGATTATGGCAAAACCCCTCATGGTTATGAAAACCACGAAGGAGGCCTATGTCCTGCAGTGGGCGTCAAATGGCTGATGATGACCATACATGACCATGCATAAACAGGTATGGAAACTATCGTCATCATCATCATCATCAGCCCGTCGCTGCCCATTGCTGGGTAAAGTGCTTTTCCCCCAAATACCACTCTCACAGTCCTTTGCCATTCGCATCCACGGACCTTCCTCCGTCTCAACTAACTTACGAGAGTGGTTTCACCAGAGTACCAGTTCCTTGTTTGCATTGGCAGCCTCGAAAAGCAAGACAGCCGAATTGGTTGCCGACCTCCGATTGGAGACGGCACACAAAGAAGAAGAAATAGTAATTATTCTAAATAATTTTATTTTCATCGTAGGTGTAGTATAAAGCATTATGTATCACTCGGGAGAAAGTTTTATTTCTGTTCGAGAGTAGGTATGTTTAAGCCCGACGCGCAGCGGAGCCCGGCTTCACCTACGAGGAAAACAAAGTTGTTTAAACTAATTAAAAATGTACTGTTAAATTAACAATTTAGTAAAATGAAAACAAAACAAATTGCCGCGATCATTTTTTTTTGTAGTGCAGAAAAATGTAAGCCAGCCTCCTTTCATTGAAAATCGAGCATAATACTTAGGGGATGTTCCTTGAGTCACTAGACTAGGCCATTGCTGAAAATCAATGCCGTGGGCAACAAATAGTCAGTAATTTCTGAGCGTGAGGCCGTTTTACCCACAGAAAATATTCTCTGTTGTACGGTTTCACCGCCGCCATATGGACATCGTTTTACCGCCTCGTCTCCCCTACTTATAGCTGTGTTTCGACGTGTTCGTTATTTTTTTTTCTTTACGTTTGTTTGTTACACTTTATTGTACAACAAAAAACGTTAACAAAAATAAAACTTATGTCTTGTATTGTATACCTATGTCTGTGTGTCTGTTCTCCTTCTTCTCTCCGAGAGTGAGTTAGGAGAGCGTAACTCACTCTCTGTGAACTCGCACGTAATGTAAATCGGTCACACGCACTCAGTCACGTCCGACAGTATGGTCCCAGCTGAAATCACCCGAGACCGTCGCAAAATACCAGCGCACTGTCACGGAAACTATCTCAGCAACCTCGCCCGTGCGAGTATCGGCTCGTCTGCATACAAAATTGCAGCTGGATACCTGTAGGCTAAGATCCACTTGGCAACGTTCAGGGGTTATGGAGTGACTGAAGGGGAAATAGGTCGTTTTGCTACCTTTTTCAGGTTTCGTAGGCAACGTCCAGGGGTTATGGAGTGACGGAACGGGAAACTAACTTTGTTACGTTTTCAGGGTTCCGTATCCGAAGGGTGCTAGGTGTTCGGCAGAAAATACAAATTTGAACAGCAAAGTAGTTTATTCATTTGATCAGCATAAAATTCCAAAGTGATTAGTAATAATTCCAAGTTGATCAGCTCCCAAAATATTGTATAAAGTTTCATAATTAGTTTTATTTATTGCCACTTATTTATTCTGCTGAACACAACACGAACACAACAAGGCGTGTTAATTAATATAATTTGTCTAATAATCTGCTCTGTCAATTATTTACAATAAGTTATAATTCAAAAATGTAGGTATTGAATGCTGTTGCACGCCTGTTATTGGGTATTAGGCTAGACAAGAACCACATAGCATAAGAACTCTGTATTTTTGTGCTTAATACCTGTTGGCTGTGTCAATAAAATATATAAATAAATATAAATAAGGCGATGTAGGTAGGACAAGATAATCTATGAAATAATGTCAAAATGCTCAGCAGCAAATTGACATGGTGCCAATTCGCAAGCAAATAGACCTCAGAAATTTTAAATACAAAATGGACTGCATTTCATCTACAGCTAACAATGCCGTAGACTCATTGGGTTACCCATCACCCAATGTGTTCTTGACCTGACTAAGATCCAAGACTGTTCAGGTACCTATGGCTGTATCTAGACTTTTATCCACTTTAGACATTTGGCACGCTCCCAGGGTATTTCAGATTTTGGAACGACTTGGCGAGGAGATAAGCACCTCAACTCAATTTTTCTCTGGTTCAATATGAGCATTATTTAAACCACAAAGGCTAGCAAAGATTTTGTCTGTCCACTTTTAAAGTATTTTAAGCAGTGAGCATTTTGAGAAATTAACTTTTCACACCTCCTGCTCGACAATGCCTTATTAGTACGTACCGTCAAATATCATCGTAAAGCATGGCCTTGTCTCTCGAGGGCAATAATAATGAAGAATTTCCCTAGGGAATAAAGTGATTTGAATTTAGAATGTCAAAATTCGCATGAAAACTATGGAGAAGCCCCGCATTGCAATTCGAAATTCGAATTGTTGTTCGAAACTCACCTCTTTTTTTTCTTTTTTTTCTGAAATACTGTGTCCTGTGACCGCGCGAAACACCAACAAAAAAAAGAAAAAAAGGCGCGAATTGCAAATACGAATTTATCTTTTTATTGTCTCCCAGATGGTGTGAAAAGTAGAGTATTCACCTCTGGAATAAAACATGTCTTAGTCTCGGGCGGTATGAACCCCTCGCTTCACTCAGGCTTTATTAATTTACTAACAATGCTTGAGTTATTTGATGACCACGTCTTGCTGCACATGTACCTATTACATTACAGTATCTGGATGACCGAGTTTTGCTCGGTATTTTTTTCGGTTAATCGTGTTTTTGGAAATTACAGGTATTTAGATACGATCGAACAAAGGGGAAAAAAATCATCGAACCGAGGTCGTCTAGTTTCGAGACAGCCCGATTTCTCACCTGAGCTATTACAACCTTGTAGATGGCGGCGAAATTATCTTCGTATTTTAATGATATTGTAGCAGTTTTTCAGTGCCTGAAAACACGGATAAAACGACGGTTTCTAAAAATGAAACGTAGCTAGATCGATTAATCGCCCCCGAAACCCCCTGCATACTAAATCATATATATATATATGATTTAGTATGCAGAGGGATATATATATATATCCCGGAGGCGTAGACAGAGACAAGGGTTTGCCATTTACCATGATTGTGAAAGGCCTCTCTCTCAATACTCATTAGTCATTGCATGCACGCACGCCAGCTTCGGGTACTTTTTATCTTGCCTTTTTTGACTAACCGACTTCAAAAAAGGAGCTTCTCAATTCGTCGGCATCATTTTTTGTTTATTTTATTCAATGTAACACAGAAACTATGATTTATTGAACGTTACAAGTAAAACTAGGTGTCCGTTTCAAAATCTAGATCATTTGGAGAAAAAACGGAGAATTTTTTTATGTATGTTCCCCGATTACTCGAAAATTATTTTTTTGTTTGAAACGGTAGACGTCACAGGTTATCGCATTGTCACATTCGGTCATATTCGATTGAAGTCGGTTTTTATTTTTATTTAAAAAAAATCTAATACATCCCCTATTTGGTCGAAGTATGCCGCCTTAGAGGCCGTTCCACCCATCTTTGCTCGATATATTTCTTTTGACAATCTTCCTTCCTTCATCCACTACATGTGTCAAAACCAATACAATATTCCATTCTCAATTCTAATCACAACATCCGTTTTCAGTCCACAACGTTTTCTTATCAAACTACTGCGTATCCTGTCATTCAAAATAACAACACACATACTTCTCAAGGACCTCATATCTACTATATTATTCCTACTTACTTAATCTACTTGTATTTATTCTGCCAACCAAATAGGCATTTAATGCAACTAAAATACATTTATTTGCTGACAGGCGCAACTACTTTGAGATATCAAAAAAATAGAAAAATGAAGAAAATTTCTAAAGTAACTCTGCACCTACTTGCGCGACTAATGAACTGTCATCTCCAGTTCCAGAACATACTTCATTCAATTCATCAGTATTAAGGGCGGACGTAATTCAATTTCACTCCAAAATTAAAATCAGGGTTGCTCCTTTCTCTTCAAATTTCCGCACCAAAATCAATAAAACGAACAATAATTGAATCGTGTGATTTTAAAACGACACATGTCCTTTCATTACAACTTTGCAGGAAATAGAAAAAACTGTTTTATTCAAATACTAATATCTACAACAGCAATATTTTAGCATATTATATTGATTTCTGTATGAATAAACTACAATTTTTTGTCTAAAGTAAATCAATAGGTAGGTGTAAATAATTTAATAAAAAAAATGGACAAGTGTTATTTTAAAAACACATGTGACTTGTGTTGTTTTAAAATCACACGATTCAATTATTACTTTGACATTTTATTACATTATTACCCTAGAAATCCGCTAATTATGCGCACAAAATCTTGAAAGATTCCTAAAGTCTGTCAAATTACCTACTACAAATTACCTGATACCAGGATTTGGTGCGCTTAATTAGGCGTCTGGTCAATAACTATGTTAGCTCGCTGATTTAATGAAAGCTGTACGCGTCTAACTCGATTAAAGATCGCCCAGAAAAAAACAAAAAAGTTAAAGTTTTACTATCCAGTATCAGACGCCAGGCGTGCTTTCTAGACACTTTTATGTTAGGGGCTGCTTTGAAATGAAATTCCACGAAACGAGTTCCCAAAGAAAATCGTCCAATAACGCCAGCATGTAAACCTACCCTATGAAGCGGACCGTCTTCGCTTATTGTTTCGCTTAACTCTAGCCGCGCACGTTGATCAATGAGATGCGAGTATTTGTTCCCTAGGAGTTCGACTCGTGGAACGGAGTATAGATGATGTTAATTTCGTATTCTTTTCCGTGTCAGTGATGGTAGTATTCACAGCACAATTTGAAGATAAATAGTTAAACAGAGCAAAAACGAAATGAACCAACGGTGTTGGAATCTGTAAAGCAGATTCAACGAGCTTATTTGGCGGTGGTGCTAGCCTAGTGGGTGAACATTGGACTCGGAAGCGGGAGACCCAGGTTCGATTCCCAGTGCGGGCATGTACCTATGACTTTGTTTTCTAAGTTATATGCGTTTGTGAAGTTATAGTAGCCATACCACTCGCTAACCGTGAAGGAAAACATCGTGTGGAAACCTGAGTGTCTGAGCTATTCGCATACCTACGCGCTTGAAATCGCCTTATCCGCGGTGGGCACGCGTGGTGATTTAGCGCAACTCTCTCTCTCTGAGAGAAGGCCTGTACCCTACAGTGGGACGTATACAGGCTGCTTATGATTTAGCCATACACCTATTCAGCGAATAGGACCTTAGTCCAGAATTACTGTGACGTTGGAGTTTCAAACGAACCACTATTGGACGAAAGCGGAACTGACCTAAAATGGAAAATCCCCTGAAATCCGTATTCCATTCTCCGTCGATATCATTATAAAACCCTCTCACTCATTTATAAAACCATATTTTCAACGGGTATTGGCCCGTTGGAACCACAAGGTTTGGCCTCTGTTAATTTATGTTGTGCTTCAATTGTAGCCATCTGTGTAGTGGTACTTCGATGTTTTTAGGAAGGTGGACGTTCCCAGCTCGTCTATATTTTTTTATAATAAATCATGTTCAGTGATAATCGTCCTATTTTTCGAAATATAAGAGTGGCGGGGAGCGGGCGGCACAAGAACGGGAAGCTTGGGAAATCAGGAGGGAGGCCTATGTCCTGCATTTCACAGCGTTTGCTCAACAACGGCTAACTCCAAGGGTCCAAACGGTCGCCCAGCCCGAACCCGCAACGGGCAGTGAATCGGAAAATGAATCGGTCACCGTATAAAAGTTCCGATCAGCGTGGGCAAGTCCCGACCGATCCACGTATCACACAACCCACTTCTGGAAAATAAACAGTGTACATACGTAACATTCACAATATTCTCACAATAGTATTACAACTAGTATGTGCACCAATTCCATATGTTAACAGCTTTCGCTAAGTGGAAAAAATCAAAACATATCAATAATAGTATAATTTATGTACGGTTATGCAAACTCGGGAGATCGTGGGTTCCGATCCCGGCATGTACCAATGACTTGTTTTCTAAGTTACGTACATTTGTGAAGTTGTTGTAACACCAATCGGTAACAGTGAAGGAAAAATCGTGAGGCAACCTGAGTGTCCGAGGTATTCACACACACAGCGTTTGAAATTGCCAATCCGCGGTGGGCACGCGTGGTGATTAAGTCCGTTAAGTCCACACTCTTTCCCTGAGAGAAGGCCTGTGCCCTACAGTGGAATGTGTATAAGCTGGTTAATGAAATATAGGAGTTGACTTACCTTTCAGTGGCTAAGGCTGAGTTTTCTCGAACTGAAAACTTTTTTATGGTTTTGCCTTTTAGTTCACGTTTTGTTGGTGCAAAGTTGGCGTTTGATTGGCACGGCCCGTGATTTAATTTAGCTTAATTGACAGGGCAGCATTCTGCTGCAGCTGTATCGACTTTTAAAATCAGGTTATGCACGAACAGCAGTACCTCTCAGATAGAACCCAAGAACTCTCCGATATAGAAGAAGAAGAAGAAAGACATTTATTATGCCAACAAGACACATCACAGAAACAAAATAAGCAGGTAAGTAACATGATATGCACAACAACAGAAAGAAAACTAAATACACAACAGACAAAATGAATAAATAAAACAGGACCATAGATGTAGCCAATATGATATGATATTTAGTTTTATTTCTGTTGGTGTGCATATTATGTTACTTATCTGCTTATTTTGTTTCTGTGATGTATCTTGTTGGTACAATAAATGTCTTTCTTCTTCTTCATATATAATATGATGCAAAATTTTGACCAAAACCCGCATTTTTATAAAAAATATATAATAACTCCCACACCGTCCGTGGATGCGGATGGCAAGGGACCGTGAGAGATGGCATTTGGGAGAAAGGAAAGCAAGAAAAACACATTTATTACAGCAACAACACACATCACAGAAACAAAATAACCAGATATGTAACATAGACAACTTATGCTAGGAGCCAAGGAGGTTTTTAAAAAGACGTCCGCTCGATTCGGAGAGCTTTTTAAAATGGTCACACGAATATCTTAGGGCTAATACATTATCTCTAAAAAAAAGCTTACGTGGCTATGCTGAGTCAGCTCTAACTGTAAGTAATCTGCTGGTAGAGGGTTGAGGAGATTGCATAACTACATAGTATGAACCACAACAGAAACAAAACGAAATACACCACAGACAAAACAATACAGAAAAAGGGCCGATACCCAGCAGTGGGCAGCGGTGGGCTAACGACAATGATGATGATGAACTCCCACACAATACAATCACTTGTCCCGGTCCCAAACCAGGTTACCCTGTGATATGGTGATGGCGATGGCTCATACACCCAGGCTGAAGCCATTTGTACAAATGTACGGCGGCCCCAGTGCGAATCGAACCCACATCCTCCGAAATGGTAATCAGACGTGATATCAACGAGGCAGTCAATAATACAGAGGTTACAGAGTAGTTGATCCGAAATCACGTCAAATATAAAAAATTCTGTGGGTATATTCTGTAGGCGTCGGAAATAAAAGCTAACTGGAACAAGTTAGCGAATTATCTAGTTTCATCAATAATAAAGTAGGTACTTACAGTAACCGAAAGCAAAAGTTTTTCCTCTGGGAAATAGAACGAGCGACTCATGTTATTGACGTTGACCAACTTGGAAAGGGATCGAGAAGAAGTCAGGGGCACAGCCGGCAGAAAAATACAAAGCATTTCCATTGCAACAAACTGACACAATACTGGCGATGGCTCATCCAATTGAGTATCTATATCTGTCAAATTAAAAGCAGAAATTTAATTATAAATATAATTATTTCACGGTCCGATTTTTGTCTTTAAGTGCTATCATCATCATCATCATTCAGCCACAAGAAGTCCACTGCTGGACATAGGCCTCCTCCATGGATTTCCAAAAAGACCGGATGGAAGCGGCCTGCATCCAGCGTCTTCCTGCCACTTGGATGAGGTCATCGGTCCATCTTGTGGCTGGTCGTCCTACGCTGCGCTTGCCGATAGTGATCTCCATTCGAGAACTTTTCGGCCCCATCGGCCATCAGTTCTGCGTGCTATGTGCCCCGCCCACTGCCACTTCAACTTACTAATCCGCTGGGCTATGTCGCCGACTTTGGTTCCTCTACGGATCTCAAATAAGAGAGTAAGAGAAATTAAAGGGCTCGAATTTTCAGAGGTATAAAATTATTTCTAGAGAACCTATTTTAGTTTATTCAATAGGTAAGCCAACGCCCCGTAGGCTAAGTTAGCATAAATTATACATGCACTTTACTTAGGCAGACTTCAACTTAGGCTTCTTAAATATCACTTAAGTAGCCATTTAAATTAACTTTTGTAAGAAGTTAACTTAAACCCCATTTAAGAAAATGCGAGTCAGCCGTAGTTAAGTAGTAAATTAGTCAGTAAAGTAAGTGGGATAAAATGAGAAAGAGTAACAATGAAAAACCGGCCAATGCGAGTCAGACCCGTGCATGAAGGGTTCCGTATCATTATCTATAAAACATTTGAATATTTCGAGCGTCTACCGGTTACCGTTATTAATATTAAAATCAAGTTTGTTGTATGGGAGCCCCCCTTTAATACTTTATTTTATTCTGTGTGTATTATTAGTATTTTTTGTTATAGTGGCAACCGAAATACATCATCTGTGAAAATTTCAACTGTCTAGCTATCACGGTTAATGAGATACAGCCCGGTGACAGACAGACAGACGGACAGCGGAGTCTTAGTAATAAGGTCCCTTACCCTTTTGGTACGGAACCCTGGAAAAGTAAGGATCGTCGGGATCGTGAAAAGTGGCAAACTCTGGTATCTGCGTACCCCTCCAGGATACAGACGTGAGTTTATGAATGAAAGCGTACTTTATCCTATTTTTGAATCCAACACGGACTTGTTATACTTTATAAGAAGATAACATAAGATAAGAATACATATTCTTTATTTTCCACACCAGAAAAAAAAACAGATAAGACCACTTGGCATACTTTATCGGCTTATTAGGGCCTGTCTGACTGTTGTGCCATAAAGTGTTCTCTATCTATCTCCTGTCACTTTAGCCTGAACAGGTGCAGTCGACAGCACATCAACATTTACAATAAAATAAAAATAAACAAATGACTTCCACACAACACAATCACTTGTCCTGGTCCCAAACTAGGATACCTTGTGCTATGGTAACCAGGCAAGGACATCACAAACAATCAATTTAGTTGCAAATTCACCCGTAACCTTCACATGAGGGCCCGCATGTGAAGCTTGATATGCTGTCGTGTATTTTTTATTTTTTTATTGTGTACTTTATGTCATTGTAAAACTATCACTTTCACTTTTCTTATCGTGAGAGAATTTCCTCCCGGTACTTCACCGTGTTGTTCCACGTAGAAGAAACTGAGAGCGTTCTAACTTGTACCAATTCTTATTTGTCTTTCGCGGGCAAATTTTCTGACAACATCGGCTGGCTTTACAGTGAACGATGGCCGTAACGGTACGATATCGTCGGTACGGTATTTTCATACATTTACTAAAGCCGTTGTGCGATCGTTCTATGAATACTAGAGCAAGAACGTTTTACCCAGCGGACACTTTTGACGTTTTCGTAGTTCCCCTCGCGCTACTTACCGTGGTTATATGACCACGGTTCTGATTTGTCTTGTCACTATGAAACGAGAGAAAGTATCAAAAGAAAAGTGCAAAAAAATACGATTTCTTTTATTTTGTAAAAATTAAAGCAACAAAACAGTTGAGTCGAAGGTGGAGTCTCTTATGTAAAACTGATAAGGCCAATTTTAAAACCTGCCAAGTGCGTGTTGGGCCAAGCGCAGTGTAGGGTGATTATTGTGCCTTACTATATTGAAGACAAAAAAACATTTTCTATTTCTATTCCTATTTCTAAGTTTTATCTGCTTTACAGAAGTAACAACTTCATCACCATAATTTTCAATGGATTTTGTACGGAGTTTTCCTTTTATGAGTTGGTCGCCTATTACTAGTTAAGTTGTAAAGCCTACTTAGCCGTGATAGTTTTCCTTCTGAGTTCATTATATGTGCTACTGCCCTGATTTTTTTCACCTTTCTACAATTAACCGTTTAGCCCGCCTCTCCCGGCTAATAGGTTGATTGAAAATTACTTTCATGAAGTTGTTAACTGTGTAAAGCAGGTAAAAAACCCCTCGTACGGAACCCTACACTGCGTATGGCCGGATACGCACTTGGACGGTTTTTATTAACATCTAGATAGCTCGGTACTCAATCGCTCAATCGCTCAAGACAAAATTATACAACCAGTTTGAGTTACCAGTGAAGACTTATGGCACTGAAACATGGTCTCTCAATATGGGCCTCATAAGAAAACTCAAGGTCACGCAACGACCCATGGAAAGGGCTATGCTCGGAATTTCTCTACGAGATCGAATCAGAAATGATGAGATCCGTAGACGAACGAAAGTCGTCGTCATAGCCCAGCGGATTAGTAAGTTGAAGTGGCAGTGAGCGGGGCACATAGCACCCAGAACTGACGGCCGATGGGGCCGAAGAGTTCTCGAATGGAGACCACATATCGGCAAGCGCAGCGTAGGACGACCAGCCACAAGATGGACAGATGACCTCATGCAAGTGACAGAAAGACGCTGGATGCAAGCCACTTCCAACCGGTCTTTTTGGAAATCCATGGAGAAGGCCTATGTCCAGCTGTGAACATCTTGCGGGTGAATGATGATGATGATGATGAACTCAGTACTTGAAATCCCCAATCCGTTGAGCAAAGAGCACTCTCTCCCTCTCACTGAGAGAATCCTTATATCTTGTAGATGGACATTAAAGGCTACTTTGTCTATATCTACATCCACCGTAATATAAATCCAACGACAGACGCAGCAGTTTCACAGAGCGAGGCCATACGGATATAAATCGCCAGCGGATAAACGGACAGCCGCTATTAACCGGCCCGGCTATCCGGCCGAGATCGCCGCTGAACAGTAACTCGATTGCCGGAAATCATCCGGTAGTTTCGGGTTATAAGTGAATTTTCCGGCTGGCTTCGGAATACGGCTACCAGGGAGGCGCTTCATAAAACGACAATTCGTAGTTTATTATGATTAACCGACATTGCAATGTAATGCAAATTGTCTTAAAAACCACCAATTATTTAATTCCATATTTATTGTCATGAGGTGCGCCAACAGCAAATTATGTACAAACGTTACATAGGGCATCACATGAACTATCAAGTCGTGTCAATATTACGGACTTCACGTATCAATATTACGGACAATATTTTGTCTTCTTTTGAGGGAAGAGCGACGATTTTATAACATCGTTGAGATAATGAAAAAAAAAACAACCGGCCAAGTTGTCGTACTCGCGCACGAAGGTTTCCGTACCATAATCTATACAAAATTTGAATATTTGATAATCATTGAATAAAAATGTACTCAATGCCTAGAATTAGGTAATAGTAACTAACCGACTAAAGGTAAAAGGTCAAGCTCCCCTAACTAAACTCATTTTCTCAACGACCCGTCCCATTATTCCGGTCTAGCCAGTACAAAAGTGCTGATGTAAGGTCGACCTTAACGACCAGTTGGGTCGACAAACTGACTGAATTGACTTCCAAGGCATCGCGGTTAACCGCATGGCAAAGATCGTGAGTTCGCTTTCCGCAAGTGACCACCATACATTGATTTGTACAGTCGATTCTGAATTACTTTTTAGGAGACAGCGGGTATACGTAAAATATATTTTTATCATAAGCAGCCTATATACGTCCCACTGTAGGGCACAGGCCTTCTCTCAGATAGAGAGTATAGGCTTAATCACTACGCGTGCCCACCGCGGACTGGCGATTTCAAGCGCTGAGGTAAGTGAATAGCTCAGACACTCAGGTTTCCTCACGACATTTTCCTTCACCGTTAAAGAGTGGTATTGCTACTATAACTTCACAAATGTACATCACTTAGAAAACAAAGTTATAGGTACAACCCCGTACTGGGAATCGAACCTGGGTCTCCCGCTTCCGAGTCCAATGTTCTACCCACTAGGATACCAACGCTCTATTTTTATAATTGTGACTTTTTAAAATCCTACCTCCATACTACGTAAAACATGATAGAATGCCTCAAAGTTACTTTACCCCGGACGACGCGGGGGACATGCCAACAGGGCAGGATCGAAATTATGTGATGAGAGAATTCCTTTGATATAGCATTAGCTGTTAATATATTCTCCCACCCAGAAGGATGTACGTCAACCAAATAGGGGTCGTATTAGCGAAGTGCAGGATAAAAAGTATCCTAAATCGGCGAGCGTGCATGCAGCCGCTAATGAATGTTGATGAAGCGGAAGAGATTTGTCAGGACTCTGGCAAGTGGCAGACCTTGGTCTCTGTGCTATACAGGTTTATTTATGTAAAATGTAAAATGAACCTGGCTTAACAATAATTATCGAATACACAATGCACGCTACACCCTTAGCAGAGTGCTGAGTCAGATGCCCTTTGTGGAAACTTTGACACACCACAGGATGCGCTCTGTCGCTCTGACTTTGCCTTGTATTATGTTGTATTTATGTGACTTGTTTTTCCATTGTACTTGTTTATGTTACTTGTTATGCCTTTTTTTCTTGTGATGTGTTAATTTGTCCCAATAAATGTCTTTCTTTCTTATTTCTTCTTTCAATAGTACATTGTTACGCTAGGGGTGACAGTAATGCTCGGGCGGTAATAGTTCGAGGGACTAAATAAGTCTTTAGTCCGAGGTAAACACTCTGCTTTTCATTACGAATACAAGGAAAGTACAAATAAAAATATGAATTAGCAAAGATTTGATTTGACAACTCAGAAAAACAAATGAAGAAAAAACAAATGGTCTTCCTTTTATTTCTGACACCATGTTATTTAGCAAAAGATAATCCTTATGATGGAGCGTTTCAATCGGTATGTTAAAGCTACAGGGTATTTTTTTCCTCGTGTAGCGGGTTCGATTCCTGGTTTTTCCGGTATACAATAAAGAATATTCTTATCTTATCTTATCATATTTAAAAATATATGAATGCCGTTTAAATATATTTTTTTAAATTAAAATAATGTCTTCTTTCAGTAAAATGTTCTATCTACAATATTCAAGGTACTTTCCCTCCATGGGACACAGCCGTGGGACGCCCTGTATAGGCTGCATAAAAAAACCAGGGTTGATATGATTAAAATCACTTAATTTAAATCAGTGATTTAAATCGCGATTAAAATCAAGTGATTTTTTTTTAAAAATCCACGATTTTAATCAATTCATTTTACTGCGAGCAAATCCGCCAAAATGTGTCAAGGGATTTCCCCCGATATATACAGCGATTTCCGAACTACAGCACGCACACAAGTGTCCAATTCGGTTTATACACCGGGAATTCCCTGAAATTTAAACTCGCAACTGAATCCGTCTGTTTAGTCTGTGGCGCGGTCATTCGTGATTGACTATTGAAGGACAACAAGATGTCTGGAAGGAAAAAAGATGCAGTATAGGTTTATTTCGATGAAAAAAGTCCGCTTGCGGCAAGTTTAACAAAGCCGTGTGTAAGAGTTGTAAGAAGGAGTTAATGGGCTTAGTAGCGAGGATGAAAAAACATTTAGAAACATGTGTGACAGAAATCGATCGCAATCGTAACATAGACGCAGACGACGGCGGTGGCGGCGATGCCGTGAGCTCGGGTGACTTACTATCTAACCGCCTTCTACACTAAAACAGATCAAATAGTAATAAAATCAAAAAAATCCGATTTAAATCAAATTAATCCGATTTAAATCAAATTAATCCGATTTCTTTGATTTTTTTAAAAAAATCATGATTTTTATCAACCCTGAAAAAAACATAGGTTGTACTAAGGGTGTAACAAAACCTTCACCCGAAAGGGGTGCGGGGCAATCTCGACCAAAATAAATCACTTTTACTATTGTGACACAGTTCTAACGTTGTCACCTGAAATCACTAACGAACGACATGCTTGAGAGGAGTTTGAAAGCCATTTTTTGCAAAAAATGTCTATAAAGAAACACATGATTGCTTTTTTGTTGACTCAAGTGAGCCTCATTCTTCTTCTTCTTCCATGCCTCTCCGCTAATGGAGGTTAGCCTTTAGCTCCGCATATTCTTCTTCGTTTCTTGCCAAGCGGAACAGATCTTAAACGCTTGCTGTACCCGTCCATTCCCTGATGTTTCCCAGCCACGACTTCCTTCTTCTCCCAACACACCTCCTTCCTTCAACACCCACGGACGGAGCCCCTTAACCTAACTGAACCAAAAGCTGGGTTAGTACGCTCAGATCGTGTGCATATAGTTTTAGTTGATTATGAGACAACGCACTCGGTCCGAGCGCACTGACCGTCAAAACCGGGCTTAAGCATCTATTGCGCTGACTAAAATGTATTCCTGTCGGACAAAGAGTCATAAAACACGAGTGACCGCGCCGAACAGCCGGATGTCCGGTCCGCGACCGTAACGCTTAGCGGGCAAAATTGTTAGCCCGGACTTTGAAGCGAGGGAAATCAATAATCATACAGCGTGTAACGAAATCCCTATACCGATACATCACATAAACTTACGCCTGCATCCCAGAGGAGTAGGCAGAGACCAGTTTTTGCCACTAGCCTCCATCCCCATCCTGACGGACCTCTTTTGAGTTTTAGCGAGACTGACGAACAGCAATTAATTTTTAAGGTTCCGTAGTCGACAAGGAACCCTTATAGTTTCACCATGTCCGACCGTGTGTCGGTCTGTCTGTCTGTCCGCGGCCTAGGTCAGAGACGATTAGTGCTAGAAAGCGGAAATTTTGCATAGACATATAATAACGCCAATAAGACGGTAGAATAAAATAAAAAAAAAAAAACAAATTGTTAGGCTACCTTTTCTACACCTAAATTTGGGGTGCTATTTTTTTTTATTGGTCATATGTAGATATTGATAGAATATTCTTATATATTTACGGTAAAAGATCGCCGGAAGCAATGAACGAGATTGGCAGGGGGCAAAGGGGATTGGAGTGAAGAGAAGAAGCTTTTGCCCAGCAGTGGGCTCTATTCATGGGCTCGATAATTTCATAGATCCAGGACATCGTTCGTCTGTATGGGTTCTTCAGCAACTCATTCACTGTGAGGGCCGTCCGGCTGTGGAATGATCTGCCGATCTCAATAAGGCGTTCTCCATCTCCAGCAATCTTCAAAAGTAGGGTAAAAGAACTGTATCTTTCTCTGTAAATTAAGTTTTTAATAAGTACATGATTGCTTTTTCTTTCTATGTAGGTATATTATATTCATTATATCCTCCTCTTACATATAGGTATTGTAACTTATTTATGTAGTAGTTTATAACAATTATTTAAGTAACATTTATGTAAGTTTATTATTAAGTTCAAGTATGTACTATTCGTATTTGCACCAACTACCCGTCTCCCTCTCTCCTTCGGAAACCTTTCCGTCACAAGGTTGTCTGGAAGAAATTGCTGTTAGCAATAGGGCCGCCCATTGTACTTTCTCATTGTAACTTTCATATTTGATGTCTCGCTTCTTGTGTGCAGTAAAGAATATTCTTATCTTATCTTATCTCAAAGCAATTAAAAACTGTACCTTGTCAGGCATTTAGAAGTCAAAACTGTTTGTTCTCTAGTCTTTAAGATTTTACACTTGTTCCTTGTGCTAATAAGAAACCTATTCTCTAGTAATTCCGTGGAAATCTATAACTGGCCTTACTCTAAGTACCTTTGTATGTAATATTTTGTCTAGTTTCGCTGTTGATTTCCCTATCAAAAAATAAAAATGAAAATAAAATAAAAAAACATTCAAACTCGTTTGGCCAAACATTTGCTACAATTTTCTTTGCTACAGCGTTTTTATCTCACCACATAATTTTACTTTAGTTAATTGCCTGGAAAGCGCATACTTCACGTTTTATTGCGAGGGGCCTGTTTCATAGAACTACCGTTCACCATTTACTACGACAGTCCGTTGTAACTATTTTTTACTTTATTGTATTGTATGTTATGGCATTTGTTTTAAGTCTTTTTAAATGCACCACGGCACGCACTCCGTAGTAAAATTATGAGTTACCATAGAGACTGACTGAAAAACAGCGCTGAGGGATCACTTCCTCAGCACAACGCTGAGTCAGCTGCCTTTTGTGGCAACCTAGACACACCACAGGCTACATATATGGTCCTGTTTTTTTTATTTGTTTTGTCTGTTGTGTATTTATTTTTCTTTCTGTTGTTGTGCATATTATGTTACTTAACTGCTTATTTTGTTTCTGTGATGTGTCTTGTTGGTATAATAATAGTAGTTTATGCAACTGTCATATAATGAAGGGTATTAAAACACGAGTGTGAGTTTATGAAACGAGCGCATCGAGTTTCATAATAGTAACGAGTGTTTTAATACCCGTGTTATATGCAGTTGCATACACTACTTTATCTTCACTAATGCAATTAAAAATTAAATTCACGCGTACGTATATAATCACAGTGATTTTGCCGCCATTAAAATTTAACCAATGAGAGCGCAGCTGCGCGCTTCAATAAAACGCGACCAACCTGATTGGCCCTGCAATCAAGTTGGTCGCATTTTATTGATGTTATAATGAGATTTTACATAATAACAGTAGTAATTATAAGTCAAGTATTGAAAACATAAGTAGAATGTTACAACATTAGTGTAGATAAATGTCTTTTTCTTCTTCTTCTTCAAAGTCGATTAACGCACAGATTAACAAGTAGACGCAAATTGTTATAATAAACTACGAATTTATCGTGGTCTTATAAAACTCGGCCCTGGCAGTTTTGCGAAAGTTCAAGTCACATCTGGAAATTCCTGGAAAGCTGACCTTTACCTGCACAAGACTATTCGTTATCAAAGAATAACAACTTCCCCCCCGAGACTAAAATGTTTGTAGAGACGGCTATTGCCACAAAATCATCTAAAAGAACGGCGCAACGAGTAATACTCGTTATCTGTAACGTCTACTTAGCCGAGATAGTTTTTCTTTTCAATTCACTATATGTGCTACTGCCCTGAATTTTTTTACGGTTCTACCGTTTAGCCAAGAGAAAGGGGCGGTCCCTACTCTAAAAAAAATTGCTCTTTAAAACTTAACATCCATTTTATTTGGTCTATCTTTAAAAATGTATTGTTATAAATATGAATAATATATAATATACATATATATTAATATACCTTATCTTATTATATGGTATATATCACCGTAATTATTAGTATGCATATAATTAATAGCAAGTATTAGTGTGTATTGTATTACATCATTGCTAAAATAGTTATTTTTATAGGTGCCCCCCTCTTTATAATACATTAGGTACTTATAAGTACCTTTATCACTTTCTTTTTGCACGCCTACCTCAATTTTTGCCTCTCCTGTACCTCCTGCAGGTTGACTGGTAGAAAATGTCATTAGCATTAAGTCCACCATTTGTACGCTCTCTTTGTGCAATAAAGAATTAATAATAATATCAATAATAATATTTCGCAAACGGAACCTTGAATCGAAAAATGATCTACTACCTCCCCTACACTTAAATTAGGAATTTGTTTCTCGCCTATACCATAGTGCGGGGCATCGTTGAGTTGGTCGTTTAAAAATATTTTTTATTTATTTATTTATTTATTTATTTATTTATTTATCCACTTACATCTATCTTTACAGGCTGCGCCTAATACGACAGAGTAGTTCCAGAGTACTACCTACAGTATAATACTGTATACTACACCATACAGTATTGTGGGTGTGTAAAGACCATTTTTCGATTGAGGCTTACATTTGCGAAATATTAAGCTTTACAGCGCAAATTTTTGTCCGAGTAGGTTGTTCCCCCCTCTCCTGGCTAAACGGTTGATTGTAGAAACGAGAAAAAAATTCAGGGTATTAGCACATATATAATGAACTTAAAAGAAAAACTATCACGGCTAAAGAAGCTTTACAAGTTAACTAGTAACTGGCGACCAACTTATAAAAGAAAAACTTCGTTCAAAATCCATTGAAAGTTACGTTGGTGAAGTTGTTAGTTCTGTAAAGCAGATAAAACCCCCTCTTTCTACGGAATCCTACATTGCGCGTGGCCCGACACGCACTTGACCGGCTTTTATGTATTATAAAGAATGTCTTATCGGTCGAAATCGAAATCTCCGCCGGCGTTTTACTGAGCCGAGTTCGGCCTTTTTTACGAATTGTTTTCCGGCTGTTATATATTATATTACTTATACTCAAAAAACAAGAAAAACCACAATTTCATTAGTTTGCCAAACAGCTAAACTGTTATAATTTTGGGTCTGGCAACCCTAAACACAAGCCTTTGCGTTGCATGCAGTACCTCAACGAATTCCCGAGTCGCGATAGGACTGAAGGTATCTGAAATTGGCTCAGACCTCGAGGGAGGCCTGATACTGTTAAAAGGGTAAAGTAATACTAGAGTGACGAGCTGGGCCGGTAACAGGAACCTTACCCGGCCACGTTGAAGCTAATTTAGGTCAAGAATTTAATTCAAGTGAGTTGGTACAGCTGGCAGCACCTCCGTGACCTACTCACGTTGCGGACCGGAAATCGCGAAAAAGGTTTTATTATTGTGTGTTATAAAAATACAACTTTGAAATGACGCCAAAACCAGGCAACCGTTTTTTCAGTATCGGTTATTAAGCTACTTCCATCATAAAAAATTGCAATATATATTTTTTTATATCTCTTGGAATAGTTTTTTTTTCGCACAGACTGGACTATTAAATAATCTAGCAGTAACACTCAACAGATCTTTAACAAGTTCATTTGCAACCCCAAGGTATTTTACTAATTGTATCATCTTTTGTCATCGGTGTGAGACAGAGCCACTTTATTGACGCTTCTCGTAACTAATTCGTGACGGCTCGACTTAAACAAAAAGCTGTTGTTTTTATCAAGATACTCCTTACTGACAGCTTCATTACCATCAACGCCTAATTTCAATCCTTTTAATGTTCTTTGTTTTTTTTTTTATCGTTATCACCTACTTAATTTTGAAGAAGTGCTTTAGTTAATGGACAGTCTTTGAAGTTTTTGAAAATCTTTGAGGTGCTCGGCAATTACGAACATTTAGCCCGGTACGGGATTATTATAAACGACTTCAAAAAAGGAGGAGGTTATCAATTCGTCGAGTGTTTTTTTTTTATTTTTTTTTTGAACATATTCTCGCATAACTCCGTCAAATGAACGATTTCGACGATTCTTTTTTTGTTCGAATAGATATAACGTCTCATTGGTCTCATTTTAATTTCGTGAAGATCTGACGAAGTCTTTCAGATATGGAGAACGGAACTCTTCAATGGACAGCAGTAAATAGGACATAATGGGACCCATCCTTTAGTATTCGTTTAGTATTCGTATGTTCCATAAAATAGCGTAAAAGTAGTCGCAAGGTATACTTATAGATTTTCTGGTGAAGACTTTCGGAGACGGAAATTGAGAACTTCAAATAGTACCTTAGGGTAATATTAACGAATTAAGTAGGGTAATTATGGTTATAAGGGACTTGTTTATTCTCCCGCTCCCCCACCAAAAATTGAAAAACTTTCAGCACTAAAAAAAAAAAAATTATTTATGTTTTCATTTAATTTTTGTTTTCTAAGTTATGTTCATTTGTGAAGTTATAGTAGCAATTCCACTCGCTAACAGTCAAGGAAAACATCGTTAGGAAACCTGAGTGCCTGAGATATCGGTGAGAGAATCCGCGTTGAGCACGCGTCCCTGAGAGAAGGCCTGAGCCCTACAGTGGGACGTATATAGGCTGCTTATATTAGTAAAAAGAAACCGACTTCAAAACGCTACAGCACCAAAAAAAATTCCTTTAAATCATGTAAATCGATCTGTATTTTTGTAAATATTTCATGTTTGTGTTTTTCCTGGTACAATAAAGAATATTGTTATCTTATCTTATCTTATGCATGTAGGTATTGTCCAGTTTCATGATCTGGTCGTCACTATGCCAAATACCTATCGTCCCGCTTTGCAAAATACATTTTCTTTAGAAAATCAGCCACAAAAACACCATCGACAGAGATACAACATTTCCTCCTAACGATGTATTTAGATAGAAAAATCTTTGCCTATTTATCAAGTTACGTATTACGTCCGCGTTGTATTCTTGAATCCCATCGAGATTAGCGATAGAAAGTGCACATAAAGTACAACATAATGGTGGCAAAACAAACCGGCCAAGTGCGAGTTGGACTCGCGCACGAAGGGTTCCGTACCATTATCTATACAACATTAGACACAAAGATAAAAAAAACAGCAAAAAATCACGTTTGTTGTATGGGAGCCCCCCTTAAAATATTATTTTATTTTGTTTTTAAAAATACATAATCTGTGAAAATTTCAACTCTCTAGCTATCACGGTTCTTGATCACACAGCCTGGTCACAGCCTGGTGACAGACAGACGGACGGACGGACGGACGGACGGACAGTGAAGTCTTAGTAATAGGGTCCCGTTTTTACCCCTTGGGTACGGAACCCTAAAAACGACAGGCATTAATCGGTCGGTAATGCACTACAATGGAGTACTTGAGGAGTACCCGCATAAGGAGACTAATATTGCTGCAGTATCAGCTTATTTCTATCATTTTACTAAATTGTCATCAGAACTGAAGAAGCATGCAAAATTTCAGATCGCAAGCTTACAAGAAGTGGTTTAAATTTAACTTAAAAGATTTTATACAGAAATTCTCTCAGAGATATAATGAAATTAGTTAATTTTCATCGGAGGCAAGGATACTTGCCATTCTGAATTTAAAAGTTTTCAGGCATGTGCCCTACTGTCTCTCAGGGAGAGAATATGGGCTTAATCACCACGCGTGCCCACTGCGGATTGGCGATTTCAAGCACTGAGGTATGTGAATAGCTCAGACACTCAGGCTTCCTCGCGATATTTTCCTTCACAGTTAGCGAGTGGTATTGCTACTATAACTTCACAAATGTACATAACTTAGAAAACAAAGTCATAGGTACACGCCCGCACTGGGAATCGAACCTGGGTCTGTCGCATCCGAGTCCTATGTTCTACCCATGGCACTTCCTTCTGACCTCGGCCATCATCACCCAACATTTGTGAAGTTGTATTGGAAGCCTCGAAAAGCAAGATAGCCGAACTGATTGCCAACCTCTGAAAGGATTGATTGATTAAAGATTTTCATTCAAATAAATAAAATAATAGGTACCAGGAGACAGGCAGCAGCATCTTCCTGAGATTCCAACTGCATACAGCGATCGCCGACCCGCCTGCCGCAAGCGTGGCGATTATGGAAAAACCCCTCATGGTTATGAAAACCACGAGGAAGGCCTGTGCCCTGCAGTGGGCGTCAAGTGGCTGATGATGATGATGATTCACATAAATAAATACGAAAAATTCATAACGTGTATTCCTGCCAAACTGCATACATAAGCAGCCTATACACGTCCCACTGTAGGGCACATGCTTTCTCTCAAGGAGAGAGTATTAATCACCGCGCGTGCCCACCGCGGATTGGCGATTTCAAGCGCTGAGGTGTGGGAACACCTCAGGTGCTCAGGTTTCCTCACAATGTTTTCCTTCACAGTTAGCGAGTGGCATTCCTACTCCATTCACAAATGTACCAATAGTGACAAACTCTGATTGCCGTACATACATGAATTAAGACGTAACCCTGTATAATATACGTATGTACTTGTACCTATTACTGGTAGAAAAATTAATACACAGTTCGCTTTCTAGAATAGCGACGCGCTTAGAGTAACACACAATAGATTATATCACTTTACACGTTAGTCGTTACACATGTATTATATTCGCATTTCTGCGGGGAAAAAACGATAGTGGCGCGGAATAGAATTCTTTGTCAGCTCACGATGGTCGGGCATTGAAAGGAAAATGCTTAGGTGTCTGGCCCCAAACACAACAATAAAATGTCTCACTAATATTAAATGTGGGACCGTTTTCTATTATTCAACCTAAGAAGACCATCCAACACAAGCAAAAAAGGATTTAGGTTGTTTAGCAAGGTTTTAGGTTTAGATATATCTATAGTTAGAGAGCACTTTATTGTACATAAAAAAAGGAAATTGCACAGATATTAGATTATATTTAGGTTGTTTTGGGCTTGTCAGGGTCTTTCTGACGGATCATGTGTATATTTGATCTTCAAAAATTAGTATGTACCATACCATAAAAGGTTATGCCGTCTTGTTTAGAGTAGTCAAAACAGAAGACGTTCAGCGAAAAACTAGTCGGCTCGTAAACAAAAGACGATCACCGAAAATCAAGTCGGATCGAAAACAAAAGACGACCACCGAAAAACAAACCGGGTCGAATTACGCCCTCTATTTATTCTATCATAATTTCTCCACGTCTCAATTGTCCGACCGCGCCCAATTCGTCGCAAATTACTTTTTCACCCACCAGACGACCTTGGCGATCATTTTCCATTCTAGCCGACATAAAAAGCCGTCAAGTCCCCGAAGTTTTCCTTCAAACAGACCGCTTGACCCGCTTTTAAAGGGGACCCCATCACCCCACACGGAGAGCACCGCTTTTTCAAATACCCGCGTGGCAGCGTACGCGAAATTGGTTAGAGCACTTAAAAAGAAATAGTTGAATTTGTTTTTAGGAGTTCAGTGTGTAATAATATTCCCTAATTTTGGGTACCGTAAATGGGTGTTCTACTCATCGGTGACATCGTATATCGGTGGAACCCTTGCCTCACACGCTAAGGGTTGTGGGTCGGGCACTAATAATAATAATAAGTAAGTGAAACCGGAATTAAGCTAATAATAATAGGTCGGGGAAAAAGTCTTTTCGCAGATAGTATTATTAACTTGTAATAAAATCTCTTTGGCTGTACGTTTTGTATCTGGCTGGTTTTGATGACATTTCAAACAATTCAGGTTAAATTTCAAAATAAAAACCGGCAAAATAAAAAACGAGTAGGACTCACGCACCCGTACCATCCCGTCATCTATTATTTACATTTGGATATTTCAAGCGTAACTCGCAATAAGGTGATGCAGTGTGTATGGTGGGACTTCAACGAGTGGTATGATTTTATAAAAATGCTTATCCCTAAAATGTACTTTATTCAGATACTCAAATTCACATGTGGCAATGTTGTGTGTGCATGCCTTAGACCACAACTTAGTACTCATGTCATATTATTACTTTTTTATCGTGTAATGGTTGTGATCTGTTTTGTACACCAAATAAAATAAAATAAATTGGAAGGGCATGAGCTTTTAAAGCCGGGCAGAACCATCGATTCGAATCTCCTACTGCCAACAACTGATGAGATTAAAGCAAGAAGTTAACAGAAAGCGGCCTGAATTGATCAATAGAAAGGGTGTGGTCTTTCATCATAATAACGCTAGACCTCACAAATCTTTAGACACTCAGCAAAAATTAAGAGAGTTTGGTTGGGAGGTGTTAATGCACCCGCCTTATAGCCTGACGTTCAACGTCAGCAGATTTCCACCTGTTTCGGTCTCTTCAGAATTCTTTAGGAAGAGTCAGGTTAATATCAAGAGGGGATTGTCAAAACTACTTGACGCGTTTTTTTTATCAGAAGTCACAAAATTTCTACAGCAACGGGATTACGTCACTACTTACAAGATGTTAATAAACTTTAAAAAAATGTTTTGAGATTTCTTATACAATGCGAAAAAACTTTTTCCCCAACCTATAATAACTTCCATACAACACAATCATTTGTCCTGGTCCCAAACTAGGATACCCTGTGCTGTAGGAACCAGGCAAAGACATCACAAACATGAAAATACACCCAGACTGAGTTCATTTGTACAAATTAGGCGCGATAGCCTCCAGTGGGAATCGAACCCACGATTGTTTGCCTCTGTTTAGGTACTCAGACGATTAATCGATAGCGATTAATCGCTAGACTAACGAGACAGTCAAAATGTATTTTCTTGTTTTGCAGTGTATTTTAAAGTTAAGTTGGTACATTAGTTAAATTGTAGTCTCAATATTACTCACTGACGGTGAAAGAATAATCGTGAAGAAAATCGCACCCTAGTTGGTTTCGCACGTCGTATTTGCTGTAAATAAAGCCAACAAAGCTGACAGGACGGCACAGGTGTTTAACAAGCTGACTCCATCTAAAAATATGTAACATTTTCCACACCTTCGTTTTATAATACTTAAGCAGTTTGCGCCAAGTCACTGGACAAGCAATATCAAATGAGTTACTTTTAAAACGGAATTTTGTACGAAAATACTGGCTTATGACGTCACATTTTAGAGCACTCTTTTTATGTTTAATCTATTTAAAAATTGTAATAACTAGTAATTGACTAAAAGAGATACATTTTCCGAGATTTTGTATTTTTTGTTTTAATCGAGACTACGATCATAAGCAGTGTAGACCGCACGATGTAGGTATATTGCCATCCGCCGCCTTCCTCACCATGTCTGACCATCGCGTAGGTGCTCTACCACGAGCACCTCTGCCCTACGTTGGGCCCAAGATGATTAGCTTCTCCAAAAAATTCCCACCTACATCAAAAAATTACAATTAAGCTCTTTATAAAGTCCTCGGTCCTGTACTGTATACTTTCGTTACATCGATCTCCTTAGTCATGCGTTTGATCCATTAAATAACATAATCTTCATCCGGATAGCTCAAAATATGTAGAATAGGTTCTCATAAAACATGTGCTCAAATGCACGGCGTTAACCGTACTTCAAACCGTTTACGGCACCCCGTTGACCCCGTTTAAGCCTCTCGCCTGACGCCTGATTATGGCGAAAAGTTCTCGAGCGATTTCCCTAAAGATAAATAAAGGATTTAAACAACTTTTGCTCCTCAATTTAAGTTGAAGAGCGAGCCAGATTTATTTTCTTTTATGTACTCGTAGAGCAGCAATTTATTTCTAAAGATTGCTTCAACTGATTTATTCGGCTATAGGAGAAAAATGGATTTGGGATTAAATAGGTGGGGGGGGTATATCTTTCTTTGGTAAAGATAGAATCAATATAGAAGATAGATAAATAGAGAACACTTTATTGCACAACCAGGAGAAAGAATTACAGATAGTTTCTTATATATAAGTGTGCAATGAAGAGTAATCATTGAGACGTTTTCTGAAACAGGTAGGTAACTAAATTATTGTTTGTTATTTACAACTACTTACGTTCTAGAACATACGATTCTTTTGTTCAATTTTCCATTTTTAGGGTTGCATACCTCAAAATGAAAAAACGGAACCTTCTAGGATTATTTCATTGGTAGCGGTGGTAGCCTAGTGGGTAGAACATTGGACTCGGAAGCAGGAGACTCAGGTTCGATTTCCAGTCCGGGCATGTACCTATGACTTTGCTTTCTAAGTTATGTACATTTGTGAAGTTATAGTAGCAATACCACTCGCTAACTGTGAAGGAAAACATCGTGAGGAAACCTGGGTGTCTGAGCTATTCACATACCTCAGCGCTTTAAATCGCCAATCCGCGGTGGGCACGCGTGGTGATTAAGCCCATACTCTCTCCTTGAGAGAAGGCCTGTGCCCTACAGTGGGACGCATATAGGCTGATTATGCTATACGGTCATCCTGGTTTGCAATAACGCTGTTTTATTATACATAACATTGCCAAATTTTTTAACTAACTTATTATTTTATGTAGAACTATTTTTTTAAAGGATGCCGGGAAAGTTCATGAAACTATGTTAACCTTGATATTTTATTTAGCCTAGTTCTAGTTCTAGTTCGACTGGAGATTTCCGCACTTAGCCTCATAGTTGGGCCATTGTACGTAGCAAGTGCTGAGGTATGTAAATACCTCAGACACTATGGTTTCCTCACGATGTTTTCCTTCACCGTTAGCGAGTGGTATTGCTACTATAACTTCACAAATGTACGTAACTTAGAAAACAAAGTCATTGGTACATGCCGGGATTCGAACCCACGACCTCCCGAATGAGAAGCCGGCGTTCTACCGCTCCGCTACCACAGCTCTTTTTTTATTTAGCCTATTCGACCAAATAGGCGATGTATTAGCAAAGGGCAAGATAAAAAGTACCCAAAAGCGGCGTGCGTGCATGCGACGACTATTGAATGTTGAGGAAGCAAAAGCGATATGTCAGGATCGTAGCATGGGATTCAGGCGTGAGTTTATATTATGTTATGTTTGTTATCTGAGAAAAAAATTGCAGAACAAACGTTGTAAAACACAAACTCCAATACATATTTCAGGAACTGCGCATTTTAAACGTACCCAGTAGGTATACTTCACTAGACCTACCGCTGACTCTTTTTGTTCCGATGTCACAATTATGAAGAGGCATGATAAAAGTTACCCTAGAAAATTAGGAGAGACGTCCTCTGTCCAATAAAGATGTCGAACCTTTGAATATTTCTTACGAAGTCGCCCTTAGCGTCACAATGATGTAGAGAAAGCTAATCAACCCTTAATTTTTTGTTGCGATATTGCCCATTAGCGACACAGTGGTGTCAGGGGATGTTAGAGGTTGTAAGGGTTGATATTATTATGGTGTTGACTGTACTAAACTTTACAGCATCTTTTCTGTCTAAATTATGTTTTATGCTGTATATGTAAGTCCAGGGTCATGGTATGTTACATTACGCATTATTGCACAAAAATAAAAACTCAAATAACAGGTTCGTGAGGATAAAGAAAGGCGTATCCGAAAGAAATTTCTTCCAGCCAGCCTAATGGACATTTGGAACAAAAAAACAGAGAGCGGGAGCAAGTAAAGATAGACCAAAACACTATATAAATATCATTGCTTTATAGTTTAAAGGCTGTAGGACTAACAGCTTATTTTTACTTACCTTGCCCATTTTCATTCATTTAATTTTCAAAAGAGATTACCAGAACGGAAAATGTAAAATAATTACCTCTCAACTCTTCCTACAAAACAATCACATAACAACATAACATAAACTCACGCCCACAAAACAATCGAGTTCTCATTAAGTACATACCTAGTACCCATACATAAAAAACATTCTGTTAAAGCTCGCAACGAGTTTACTAACTAAACAAAAGAGGAGCGAAAAACGTGGAAAAAACACCGCGCAATCGTCGAACAGAAGAAAAACCCGGACGCAAATTGCATTTTCACATCATAAACCATAATACTGTCCACGCACGGGTAAATACGTGAGCGTCACGTAACACATACACTTACCCATCACGAAGGAGAGCGCGATCATAAACACCAATAGCAGATGAAACTTAAACATTTTGGGCCAATCAGGTTGCACTGTTCAAAAATTTAATAAGTATGACATTTTCGGATGAAAGCCCCAGTTATTGGCGCGGCGTGCGGGCTTCGCGGGCGCGCGGCGCGGTCTGCCGTCGGTGACTGTGTCCCTACCCCAGTTCACCCCCGGGATACCTTTGGGGGACGTACGGGGGCCTGTTTTAGGTGTGCTTGAGAAAAGAAAGACAGAACGCCACAAAGACATACAATTTCGTACTTAATTTAATAATACCTGCTTAGCTATGGTAAACATACCCAAAGGTATAATTATGTATGGATATGGTACGTCTACGTAGCGGTAATAAAACTTTCGCCAACACAAATACCTTTCGCCATCGTCACACACGCGTTAAAGGATCTGTAACGAGATTATAAGCCTTTATCGTGATATTATAACATGTAATTTTACTCATCTGTTGTGTGATGTAACAAATAAAATAACTTAATTATGACTAATAACTGGTGAAAAAAGTGTTAAGAAATGTTTTGTAAAAAGGTGATAGCGCTAAGCCCTCAGAACTAAAATAAATCTTAGTTATTATTTCAACTATTGAAATTCACTGTATAACAATAATAACTACAATAAAATAATATTCTATTTCATCAAATCAGTACTGCAGTACAAAGGCCTTCTCTCATGGACAGGTCGTTTTCACACTGGACCATGGTAACGGCGCGACATTTTTTTCATATAGGTAATGGCCGCTCGTACTAAATGTATGTAATGAGATGAAAAATTAAAAGAATGCTACAAAAAAGATTACTCAAACTAGGATTCCCTGTGCTATGAGTAGTCAAGCTGCTTCCAAATTAGGTCGTGTCGTTAGACGTGTCGTTACGATTATCGTCCGGCTAGGGGAGCACATCGTCACGATAAAAGTTTTATCCCATTACCGGCTAGCGCCATCTTACTTTATTTCACCGCGTACAGCGAGATGCCGCTACCCGATAGTGAGATAAAACTTTTGTCTTGACCTTATGCTCCGCTAGCAGGCAGTGTTAAACAGTCTATAGCGGCTAACGTCAGACAAAACGGCCGCCCGTGAGTCGCGAAACTGAAACACTGTCACTTGATATTTGTTTTCTTTTTTTTTCAGTCCGCGCCGAGCTGGAGGGTGTAAGGTAATTTATCAGAGTCGACAATTGATCGCAGGTGCAATCCAGGCCTACGTGAGAGAAGAAAAAACTGTAATGAAAAATAACCAAAAACCCGACTGCTGGGCATTAACAGTAACTATTAAGCAGGCGGAACCACCTATATACCTCGCAATGAGTTACATTGATGAATTTGGGTCCCGCCTGCTTAGTAGTTAATGCACAGCAGTCGGGTTGTTGGTTATTTTACATACATCGACTCACGCCTGTATCCCGAAGGGGTAGGCAGAGACCAGGGACTGCCACTTGCCACGATCCTGAGAGATCACTTTCACTTCCTCAACATTAATTAGTCGTTACATGCACGCACGCCGATTTTGGGTACTTTTTGTCTTGCCCTTTGCTAATACATCCCCTATTTGGTCGAAGTACGTCCGCCTGGGATGTCCCTTGCCGGCCCTTCCACCTATATTCACTCGATATATCTGTTTCGTCAATCTTTCTCCCTTCATGTCCAAACCAACGCATCATTCCTTTCTCAATTCTAGTCACTACATCCTATTTAAGTCCACAACGTTCTCTAATCAAACTATTGCGTATTCTGTCGTTGTAGGTAACTTCTCAAGGACCTCATTTCTACTGCATTAGCCTTTCTTACTTTCTTGCTTTTTTTTTGGTTATTTTTTTCTTTTCAGTGATTGTTTTTTTTTTATTTTTGGGTATGATTTATGCTGTTTCAGGCAGCCTATGAAACTCGCACAAACAAGATGAATCTTGTTATTCCTGAATCTTATTTGTCAAAATCGGACCATTGGTTAAAGAGTTTATATAGAATCGGACATACTTACATACAAACACACATATGAACCAAAATCATTACCATTCCTTCCTCCGCCGCAGTCGGATAAAAAGGTAGGTTCTTCTTTCGATTCCACTAAGCTCGTCAATTCTTTTTGTGTCCTTTATATGGGTGCCTTTTAGGTACATTGGACAGCACTCGTGCTTTATATACGAGCACTGTATTTGTGGATTGTATATACATATGTATATATATATATATATATATATATATATATCATAGATATATATCATAACATAACATAACATAACATAAACTCACGCCTGTATCCCAGAGGGGTAGGCAGAGACCAGGGAGTGCCACTTGCTACGATCCTGACAGATCACTTTCGCTTCCTCAACATTCATTAGTCGTTGCATGCACGCACGCCGGTTTCGGGTACTTTTTATCTTGCCCTTTGTTAATACATCCTCTATTTGGTCGAAGTATGTCCGTCTGGGTCGTCCCTTACCGGCCCTTCTATCCACATTCGCTCGATATATTTGTTTTGTCAATCTTTCTTCCTTCATCCTCTCCACATGTCCAAACCAACGCAACATTCCTTTCTCAATTCTTGTCACTACATCCTCTTTCAGTCCACAACGTTCTCTAATCACACTATTGCGTATCCTGTCATTCAAAGTAACGCCAGACATACTTCTCAAGGACCTCATTTCTACTGCATTAATCCTACTTTCTTGCTTCTTTTGCCATACCCAAGTCTCGCTAGCATACATAAGTGTTGGGACTAGCACTCCATTATGGATAGCCAATCTAGCTCTTTTGGAGATGTTTTGGCCACTCACAAAGGAGTGCAATGCACCGTTTACACAATTATATCATCATCAGCTATTTGACGCCCACTGCAGGACATAGGCCTCCTTCGTGGTTTTCATAACCATGAGGGGTTTTGCCATAATCGCCACGCTTGGCAGGCGTGCATATATATATCTCTCTCTCTCGTTTCTTGTGTGCAATAACACTCTACATTACGTTACATAACCTCACGCCTGTATCCTACCCCTACCCCTCCTGGGTAGCCAAACCCCCGTACTATCGTAAGTTGACTTGCGTCACAGTTAAATATTTTTCTAATTACTTAATTTCTCCAAAATTATTAGAAATAAATTATTAATATAGAAATAAATTATTTATCCAAAATATGCCTTAACCCGGCGTGAGTGAGGTGAGGAATTGTTATACCAGCTACGAGGTGGGTATGAGATACCTGGAACTATGATGTTAAATTTTTTATACTTGATTGTACAATTATGTTTTTTGACTTAAGATACATTAATAATAGTAATCATTCAACAAGATGAGCAAATAAAATACCAGCATTAAGTACAAAAACGTTCTTTTTTTCTTCAAATAACAAAATAGGTACCTAATTTCCTTCAAAACAATAAAGTTTAGTAAAATACCTAACATTTTATGTTTTTAAGTTCTTTTCATGTAAAATCAAACGAAATTGCAAATTATATGATAAATCAACATAATAACAGTGTCTCCTTATTATTATAACTAAAAAGGAACCGAAAAGTTTTAAGAGATCATGTAACATAGCACCGAAGTTGCACCTGCGAATCGTGTATCGACCGTCACCGGCGGCGCAACACTATAATCGACAGTATACCTAGCCCCTTACACCCGTACCTCCAGCTACTGAAGCGTCAGGACTCGCATGACAACAATAACATTAAATAATCTGCGATTGAAAACTTCCCGGGTATGACATACCCGACCTCACTCACACCGGGTTAAGTTTCCGATGCGCTCTAAAGTTTCAATAAGCATAGTGCAATTTCTTATGATTAAAACGTCTACTGAGTCGTTATTTCGGACATATTGCATTGGAAATATTTAATTGTGGCACAATTTGGAACACAAAAATGTTAAGACAAGTTCTCGAGTGGAGACCACGAGCTGGCAAACGCAGCGTAGGACGCCAACCAGGGCCTAGATTCTGTTAATGCATTGTGGTAACATGACAACTGCATGAACATGGCGGTTTTCATTTCATGGCTGCTTTAAGTCTACGCGGGCACACCCATCAAACCTTCTAGGCGTCAATGGTACGAAAAAATACGTCACGTGACCCGACAGTGTACCTGTCATTATACTACAATGCACTAATAGAATCGAGGCCCTGCTCGCTGGACCGACGATCTGAGAAAGATTAAAATATAAAAAGGTTTGACTTTGAACTTCAATATGAAATATTGATTTTAATTTAGAAACAAATCGTGCCAACTCAGATAATACGTGAGTTTCAGGAATAGACAAATGGTGGCCGTTAGCTGTCGTATCGTTTGCCACCAAAAATAATCTAAGCTGAGAATATACAATCGGACTCGACTGTCGGATTCGCTCCGCTGTCGCAACACTCGCAACGTGTAACACTTTAATTCACCTCCAACTTATCAAATTAGTTAAATAATTTTAATCACTATTTAATTACCTAGGTATTGTTCGTGCCAACGAGCTCTCAAACCGGTCTACGTCAACTAGCTCTAGCTCCGATCGACACCACAGATTAAAAAGAAAAAATCGACACTCTCGAATTGGCGCCTATATCGACACCACGTTACCTATGCTAGCATTAAAATGTGAAAATTACTTTGCTAAATTCCGCCAAAATCCCACAAGCACCATGCGGTTAGTTAATGCACCGCCCTCCCTCCCACTTTTGCAAGCAGAAGCAAGAAACAAACACACCACCACCGACAACAATACTTGTGTGAAAAAATGCGTTGCGGTGCGTTTCGCCTCTAACACGAGGCATCCTCAGGCTCCGATGGTCGACCATGGTGCTTGTGGGATTTTGGCGGAATTTAGCAAAGTAATTTTCACATTTTAAGTAACGCCTGATTCCATACATTTACCTATGCTACATTATAGTAGAAGAAACCTTGAAGAAGCATCTTTCATTTATGCCCCAGCCGAGACAGGTATTAATCATGAGACTTATAATTTTAACGTTCATAAGGTGATTGGGCAGCATTCGGGAAACTTAGAAAAGTCTTTTCGTCTAATATACCTTAATCGCTCAAGACAAAATTATACAACCAGTGTGTGTTACCGGTGATGACTTATGGCACTGAAACGTAGTCTCTCACTATGGGCCTCATAAGAAAGCTCAAGGTCACGCAACGAGCTACGGAAAGGACTATGCTCGGAATTTCTCTACGAGATCGAATCAGAAATGATGAGATCCGTAGACGAACGAAAGTCGTCGACATAGCTCAGCGGATTAGTAAGTTGAAGTGGCAGTGGGCGGGGCGCATAGCACGCAGAACTGATGGCCGATGGGGCCTAAAAGTTCTCGAATGGAGACCACATATCAGCAAGCGCAGCGTAGGACGACCAGCCACAAGATGGACAGATGAACTCATCCAAGTGGCAGGAAGACGCTGGATGCAAGCCGCTTCCAACCGGTCTTTTTGGAAAACCATGGAGGAGGACTATGTTCAGCAGTGGACTTCTTGTGGCTGAATGATGATGATGATGATGAAGGTGATTGACATTGCCTTATAGTTTGTGAATTAAAATGGCAGTGGGCTGGCCACTGATAGTCGACAAAGGCTCTGGAGTGGAGACCTCGAACTGGCGAACGCAGCGTAGCACGCCCACCAGCTCGCTGGACCGGGATGGATGGGGGTGGCCGAGGACACAGAGAAGCAGTGTGCCTTGGGGGAGGCCTGAGGCTCTCGTGTTTCATAAAATATATGGAACTAAAAACAATCCATTCTTAATGCGGAAAGGATTGGTTTCATTCTGCTTCCCCAAGCAATGGAAATTGTTTGCGTGTGGAAAACGCATTTTTAGTGTAATGTTTCATAAAAAAAACACGAGCGGGAGACTACTATAGCACAATGGTAGGTAATGACTTCCACCCAACACGATCACTTGTCCTGGGACCAATCTGGGATACCGTGTGCTATGGTAACCAGGCAAGGACGTCACAAACATGGAAATACACCCAGACTGAGGCCATTTGTACAAATGTACGGCGGCCCACAGTGGGAATCGCACCCGCGATCTCCGGCATGGTAATCAGACGTGATATCGCTAGACCAACGAGGCAGTCATCAAAGCATCATCATCTATGGCCCTTACATCTAAATTACAAATTATTTATGCAGCGTTTTGCAGAGTTCCGAACCCGAAGGGTGCCAAACGGGACCCTATTACTGAGACTTCACTGTCCGTCTGTCTGTGTGTCTGTCTGTCATAACGCTGTATCTCATGAACCGTGACAGCTAGTCAGTTGAAATTTTCACAGATGATGTATTCTGTTGCCGCTATAACAACAAATACTAACAATACCAACAGAATAAAATAAATATTTAAGGCGGGCTTCCATACAACAAACGTGATTTTTCAACAGGTAGACGCTTGAAATATTCCAATGTTCTATAGATAATAGGGGTGGTATTCTAGTGGGTAGAACATTGGACTCGGAAGCGAGAGACCCAGGTTCGATTCCCAGTACGGGCATGCTCCTATGACTTTGTTTTCTAAGTTATGTAAGTTACAGTAGCAATACCACTCACTAACCGTGAAGGAAAACATCGTGAGGAAACCTGAGTGTCTGAGCTATTCGCATACCTCAGCGCTTGAAATCGCCAATCCGCGGTGGGCACGCGTGGTGATTAAGCCCATACTCTTATTCTCTCTGAGAGAAGGCCTGTGCCCTACAGGGGGGCGTATATAATATAGGCTTATGATGATACAGGTGAACATTCGCTAGAATAGTTTGCACGTGAATGCTCAAGTCTATCAGCTTTAGATCTTAATGCATCAGCAAGTACGTGACAACAAAGCAAGACGTTTAAAAGTCTTTCAATTTAGTAGCTTATCTACCGAAACGATTTGTTACGAAAACCCTTTTGAATATTTGATTTCTTCCATTCATTGAAAGCCCTCTATAGGGTTAGCCATTAAGAACGGCTTAGCCACATCTTTGTCTTTTTCATTGACGAGAAACTCACCCCTATAGTCATTTTTGGAAACTTGACATAACCGTTTCGGTGCCTAGCGTCGACTCCGACTTATTCCCGAAACATAATCTCGTCGCCGTTATGTACTTGAACGGTCGCTGCAACTAGAAATGGGGAACAGTTTACACAGTTACATTTGATTACAAAGCGTCGTCGCCACTCGCCGTGTCTTAACACTGTTACCGTTGTCGGAGTCGGTATTAATTCGATCCGTGTGGCGCCGGATTAAGAATAGGAGTGACGCACTCCATTTCGTTCCGTGGATGTCGTAGAAGGCGACTAAGGAAATAAATTACCAGGAGACGGACAGCAGCGTCTTTCTTCCTGAGATTCCAACCGCATACTGCGATCGCCAACCCGCCTGCCAAGCGTGGCGATTATGGCAAAACCCTTCATGCTTGTGAAAACCACGAGAGAGGCTTGTGTCCTGCAGTGGGCGTCAAGTGGCTGATGATGATGATGATGTGACAAGCTAGGTGAACTACGTTACACGACTTTTTTCATTCCACGGTTCAGCCTCCCCCCCCCCCACCCCATAAATTATCACGTTATAGCTGAATAGCTCCAAATAGGATTTTTAGGACAAAACAGCGGATTATTATAAGGAGGCTATACTAGCTGCTTAGAACTTTACTAAAATCTGAACGCTAGTGACATCTTTTTATGGAGTTAAGAAAACCCTAAGGAAAAGTGTCTCGGTTGCGGTTTTCCAGCGTTGCGTAGAATGTGGTTCCGGAAAAATCTGCTAGATGGCTCTGCAGATCAGTGACTGAGCTCTGCTCAAGGGAATAATTATTACTACTAATAGAGAACTTAAAGCGAATACAAAATTTTGATCTCATTGGAGAAGTACCGAAACAGGCGTGCGTGCATTAAGAAAAAGAATAACTTTATTTAGTTGTTCTAGTAGTAACTGTATAGCCACATACAAAAGTGTTTAAATAAACATAAAGTAAGAGTTTATAGACGGCTGACAAAGAACTAAGTTAGTGAGTCTTCTGACTCCCAAGCTAGAAAAGTCTGTGTTATGGGAGCGAGTGATCCTCTGAACAGCAGTGGACGGTCTTTAAGCGCAATACATATGAACAATAAACTGCAGTGACATGAAATCTTAATGTTAAATACAGGAAAAAAATGGGTGTATGTGTGTGTGTGTGTGTGTGTATGTATGTGTGTGTGTATGTGTGTGTGTGTGTGTGTGTGTCTTGTGTGTGTGTGTGTGTGTGTGTGTGTGTGTGTATGTGTGTGTGTGGGTGTGTGTGTGTGGGTGTGTGTGTGTGTGTGTGTGTGTGGGTGTGTCACGTGGTACTGAAACGCTCCATACAAATCTAGCAAAAACTGCGACGTTTGAAGTTGCAAGTGGCCTTACATTATCATGAAGTATTTCTCAATATTTGAGTCGTAAACTCGAAAAAACTCTTGTCTACACACATATTACAAAATACTACATCTAACAAAATTTAATAACATAACATCCTGGAGAGGTATGCAGAGACCAGGGTCTACCACTTGCCAAGATCCTGACAGATTTCTTAAATCTAATAAGTTTTTAATTATAATCATAAGCAGCCTATAATACGTCCCACTGCAGGGCACAGGCCTTCTCTCAGAGAGAGAGAGCATCGGCTTTATCACCACACGTGCACACCGCGGATTGGCGATTTCAAGCGCTGAGGTATGTGAATAGTTCAGACACTCAGGTTTCCTCACTCGAGAGACCCAGGTTCGAATCCCAGTGCGGGCATGACTACCTATGACTTTGTTTTCTGAGTTATGTACATTTTTGAAGTTATAGTAGTAATACCACTCGCAAAAAAAAAGAAAAGAAGTTTTTATTATTAGTGTTTTAGAAAAAAATATATAAATAAACTTTTTTTATTGATTTTTCAGTTTTTCTACTTTTTTAATGCATAGCATATCAATAAAGTCGTGACTTTCCAATACATTAATTGTCAAATTGTGACATTTGGTGACCTCCACAAAACGCGTGACCTCCGTCATCGTACTGCCTATGTTGGTATTAGCACAATGTCACTCCAATCAAACTTTGACGCAAGTTTCCCATTATTTCCAAAGCCGTCTTATAGTCCAGTCATTTTAGCATGGAAATTGCCTCAGTATATTGAAATAGAAACTTCACGAAACATGAATCAGGCGTGGTACTGGTAGATCAAGAAGGCAGAGTGCACGCGTGGGAAGGTTGATGTGCTGTCGACTGCGCTTTTCCGGTAGCAAGAAAACTATTGTTACAATATTGTATATCACTCTTTTTTTTTATGTAGCCCCGATTATGTCCCACTGCTGGGCAAAGTCCTCCCCTTTAGCTCTCACTCCTCCTTGTTCATCGCCACCTCCTGCCAACCGGTAGAAAAGTCGTGAGGTCGTCCCGCCACCATCTCCGCTTGGTTCGGCTACGTTTGCGATATAAATCGCGTGTAAATTTCACTAAAAAAAAATCTCGTCTACATTGAGATGTCACAATTAATAAAACTTCTCAGTGTCGTCGTGAGCCCTTCTAGCTCAAGGATCTCGCCCATTTTCTGTAATTAGATGTCGAAATCACGTTTTATCTAAAGTACATTCTCGTCAAGTAGACCAGTTAAGTTCACGTTGCAAAATTACGCGGTCCCGACACAATAATCCAGCCAGATTGTGTGTTTATCAACACGTAAATCGCGACTAATAAGAGAGTGTGGCACGTCTGTCGGTCCGTAGTACCTACAAATTAATTTAGGCAACCTCCATGGCCACTAGCAGTGTTAAGTGCACAGGCCTACGTCAGTGCGCGAGAGACTGGCGACCGGAGAGCGTTAGTAAAAAATACCTCAAAAAAAAATATGAAAAATAAATTAAATTTTTGCGTCAACCCTAAAAATGCCACGGTGTCGCTGCTTCCTAGAGCGGTGAAATATTTAGCGACGGCGAAGCAATTAAACTATTTGGAATTAAAAGCACAACAGACCCGAACGCCTTGCCACTGAGTTCAGTGAAAAACCTATAATATTCAATAAAAATAGTAATATTTATTGACAATATTTACAAATAGAATTATTATTAATGTAGTAATTTTTTTTTAAAGTCAACTATAAACTGTATTAGTATTTTTACTAAGTTCTGCATAATTAGACCAAATTAAATTTAATTCGATACAGAGTTGCCATAATTACGTTTTCCTCGAAGTGAAAATGTTTGTGATCGTCAAGTGGTGCCTTTTAACTATAATAGTCAATGTGTGCGTAAACACGTGCGTGTGTGAGGACGTGGAAGCTGTCAGGCCTGAATTTGGATATTCTAGAGGAGTAATGTCAGTCTGTACGTATTTTTTGTACTATTTTATCACCGAAAAGTGGCGACCCCTGGTCTCTACCTACCCCTCCCCCAAATAGGGAGGAGAGGGTGAAATATCGAAACGCTTCTTTTTCGTGATTTCAAAGTTTTCTCCAGAGAAAAAGTTGTTTTCCGAAAGTAAATTTTTAGGCGACCGGTATAATCCCCATTTTTTTACGTGCGGGGTAATTTCCAAAATGCGTAATTTCTGATATAGGTACCTCAATATTTGAGTGGGCGTTTTACAGCAACTTTTGTTCTATGAGATTCTTCACAGATAGATATTTTTTCAAACACTAGAGTTTACAATTGAAAATTTAGAAAAAAAAATCAGTAGTGGCAGAACAGAAGTGGTTGTAAATGATAAACTCTCATCGACATGTTTAAGGACTTGGCCATTTTATAAATATCCCTGTATATGGGGATTTTGTTACACCCTGTATATATATATGAGACGTGTTATCTGAAGTTGACGGTCGTTAGCTCAGTGGGTGAAGGTGGGCCTTGGCAAGGATCTGCGAATCGCGCGGTGAATGAACGGCCATGTACACCGACGGAGGTTTATCCGCGCTAAACTGGGCTTAGCAGATGCATTTCTCCCACTGTAGGACATAGGACTGGTAAAAAGATTAACGAATGGTATTGAAGTGATATAATTAAAGTAACTAAAGTATTAACAAAGGGGCAAGATAAAAAGTACCCGAAACCGGCGTGCGTGCATGCAACGACTAATGAATGTTGAGGAAGCGAAAGTGATCTGTCAGGATCGTAGCAAGTGGCAGTCCCTGGTCTCTGCCTACCCCTCTGGGATACAGGCGTGAGTTTATGTTATGTTATGTAACTATATCATCATCATAATCAGCCCCCGCTGCCCACTGCTGGGTAATCTGGGTATAGGCTTTTTCCCCCAAATGTCATCTCTCACAATCCCTTACCATCCGCATCCGCGGACCTTAAATATCTATAGAGCTACATATAACTTAATAATTCTTGTGGGAAGAGCGGGTGATCGTGCTCTTCCACTAAAAAGGGAATGTTCCCGTCAGGCAGATTGTTTACCTGGGGACGGTCGCTCAGTCGGTCCGATTGTTAATCATCAGATGTTAGTTATTTAACGGGTTAATCGTGGTAATTTATAAGGTAAACTTAATTACCTTAATTCCTGACGCTGAATGTTGTATAACTATGTATTTATGGTTCGTCACGTTAAACACTTTGCATGCGCGACGCAAGAAAGTCATGTGCTCGCCACAATTTGTAGATTATCGTTGATAGTTAATAGCTATAAATTTTGCTATATTTTTTTCATATAGCTGACTGCATGCCACAGGCCTTCTCTCAGAGAGAAAATGGGCTTCTTTACCACGCGTGCCTACAGCGGTTTCTCAATTTCAAGCACTGAGGTATGTGAACACCTCAGATACTCAGGTTTCCTCACGATGTTTTTCGTCACGGTTAGCGAGTGGTATTGCAACTACAAACTTAGAAAACAAAGTCATTGGTACATGCAGGGATTTGAACCCACGACCTCCACGACCCGTAAGGCCGGCGTTTACTTTGCTACCCCCGCTCTCTTGCGATTTTTTACCGATACATAAACACGGATTGTATCTAGAACCCGCAGTTGGACACAACAAGCAAGTTGAAAGGCGCAGGTTCTAAAAAGGAAAAAATACTAATGAAAATATAATTGTTTGTATGTATTGGTTAAATATTAGAACATATTTGTACGTTTTTCTTTCAAGTGCTTAAAGTATTTTTTTCCTAAAGTTTTCCTCCGTAGCAGGGCAGAAATGTTGTTTGAAAATCCATTGCTAGCATGCGAGCATTATTTTGTTTTTTAGCAGCGAAAATAAAAAAAAACCGACTTGGAAACACAAAAGCAGTAAAAAGATAGAAATAATTGAAATTATTAGAAGTATTTATACATCTAGGTATTGTAGAAGTATAATTTGTAGTCGGTGCCCAAATATATGTGCTGGTCTTGAAACTGGGCTCCGACTACAAATTATACTTCTGCAATACCTACATGTATAAATACTTCTAATTATTTAAATTATTTCTATCTTTTTAGTGCTTTAGTGTTTAGAAGTCGGTTTTTATTTTTTATTTAAAATTTTTTATTTTTCATTTTTTAGTGGAGGAGCGGGAGAAAAATAAACAAGTCCCTTATAACATGATTCGTCCCTTTAAAATTTGATGTTCTAAATATCCAAAAGTCTTCACCAGAACATCACCAAATTAACTTGGGACTAGTTTTACGCTATTTTATGGAACATACGGATATTACTATAGGATGGGCCCCATTAGGGCTTATTTACTGCCGTCCATTGAAGAGTTCCGTTCTCCATCTCTGAAAGTCTTCATCAGATCTTCACCAAATTAAAATGGGACCAATGGGACGTTATATCTGTTTGAACAAAAAAAGAATTGTCGAAATCGGTTAAGATTTGACGAAGTTATGGAGGAACACAGCCATATAAAAAAAATAAAAAATATACGCGTCGAATTGATAACCCCCTCCTTTTTTGAAGTCGGTTAAAAATACAAACGTCTCAAAAAGGTTTTATATCAAATAATTACAAAAAAGAGATGGGATTTTTTTGTACCCGGTTTTCAATGAAAGGAGACTGGCAACCTTTTTCTGCGCTAGGAAAAAAAAAGAAGCGCGGCAAATGTTTTGTTTTGTTAAATTTAGTTTTTACTAAATTTATATTTAACAGTACGCTTTTAATTATTCTAAATAATTTTGTTTTCCTCGTAGGTGTAGTATCACTCGGGAGAAAGTTCTTTCGATTGTTTTCTCCCCTCGGTGTACAATGTACTAGTAGTGTAAAAACTCAACACTTAAATAAATTAAAAAATAATGTAGACAGTCTCATTATTATTTTACAATACTACAATTATACATTAATAATATTCAGTATATAAAAACTAATCTATAAACTAGCTACTAGAAACTAATACCAATATAAAATCTTACATTTCATTTCACATTGACATTCAAGAAAGAGAATTCTTTACGTTGAAATTTTCTGAATTCTGATTACTACGTTTTAGTAACAAAGTAGGTGTATTTCTGCCGGGCCCGGCCCTTGGCCTGCACGATGAAGAAAAGGTGCTTCATCTGACTCTTTGGGATGCTGGCTGACTTCGTAGACCCTGGACCTGGAGGAAGGAAATTGATTAGATTAGATAAGATTATACTTGTAGACCAAATAGGGATGTGCTTACTAGCGAAGGGCTAATGAACTAAGGATTTTTAAGCGAAAGAAGGACTAATGAATTAAGGATTCTTAAGCGCTTTGTTTTAAGCCGTTTATAAACCCATTTTATGCTTCAGATTTAGAAAGTACTATCGATACTGTTTGTTGCATATATTGTGTAAGTTATATAAGGATTCTTACCAAAAGCTTGCGATAAACTGCATTGGCAGTTTGGCAAGCTAATGAAATTATGGTTTTTCTTGTTTGATTGAGAATAAATATAAATAAAATGAAAATGAATGTTGAGGAAGCGAAAGTGATATGTCAGGATCGTGGCAAGTGGTAGTCCCTGGTCACCGCCTACCCCTCTGGGATACAGGCGTGAGTTTATGTTATGTCCATGATTCAGTAATATACTTCCTACGCGAAGGAAGTCCTCAGACCTAAATCGCTGGTTGATGCAAAGTGGTACGTGTACAATCGACAGCCATTCGGCCGCTGCACTCTATTCCTTTACGGTAGGGGCGACTTTGCAACAAACATGAAAAGGCCGACCTACTATGGACGGTACAAGTAAATCGGTGCAGTTGATCGTTACAACTTTATTATTGGCTTTTCTATGACTGTTACGCAAATATCCTCAAGTCCCTCGACCGCATTAGCGTGTAATGGCTTTAATTCCTATCGACTAGGACTTGCAAAATAACTTGAGGATTAGCGGAGGAGTAGTTTCGAAGGGTGGAGGAGCGGTGGTAGCCTAGTGGATAGAACATTGGACTCGGATACGAAAGACCCAGGTTCGATTCCCAGTGTAGGACTTTGTTTTCTAGTTACGGCGTGCTTTATGTTTAATAGTAACTTTATTTTTCGCATATTTTGTCACCCCGAAAACCCCGAAAAATTTTTTTTTTTTTGCTTTATTTTTTAATTTTTCCAAGGTTTTTATATGATTTCTATAGTATAAAAGCATTTAAATTGTAAAATACAGTTCATATTAAAAAAAAAGTATTTGCCACTTGTATACTGATTATTTCAAAAGCCATCAGTGCGATAAAACGAAAATGTCGTTGTTGTAGATACGATTATTTACGTCGGCCCCCGTCGATATTATAAGCCCTACCCGTAACGTAACTAAGTTACAGTGCACATAGTAGGAAAATGTTGATACGCTGTCTGCTGTACGGGCTCATAAACGACAAGCGACTAGGCATAAATATAAACTATGATTGACAGCCACTATTCTGAAGCTGCTTACTAGCAAGGTCATACGTCATAGACTCCGCTAAGTAGTCATGATTTAGGAAAACTGGGTCGTTGGGCGTGAACAAATTATTTGACATGCCTAACTTCCTTGCTCAGGTAATCCGAATGCAAATCATTGTAAAAGGTCAGCAACTTAGCCTTCATCATTCAGCCACAAGAAGTCCACTGCTGAACATAGGCCTCCTCCATGGATTTCTAAAAAGACCGGTTGGAAGCGGCCTGCATCCAGCGCCTTCCTGCCACTTGGATGAGGTCATCTGTCCATTTTGTGGCTGGTCGTCCTACGCTGCGCTTGCCGATATGTGGTCTCCATTCGAGAAATTTTCGGCCCCATCGACCATCAGTTCTGCGTGCTATGTGCCCCGCCCACTGCCACTTCAACTTACTAATCCGCTGGGCTATGTCGACGACTTTCGTTCGTCTACCGATCTCATCATTTCTGATTCGATCTCGTAGCGAAATTCCGAGCATTATATATTCCCTTTCCATAGCTCGTTGCATGACCTTGAGCCTTCTTATGAGGCCCATAGTGAGAGACCACGTTTCAGTGCCATAAGTCATCACTGGTAACACACACTGGTTCTATAATTTTGTCTTGAGCGATTGAGGTATATTAGACGAAAAGACTTTTCTAAGTTTCCCGAATGCTGCCCAGCCGAGTTGGATTCGACGATTGACCTCTTTCACGAAGTTGGACCGGCCTAACTTTCCTAACTACCCTCATAGCAGTAAACTTAGCCTTACCTTAAACTTTTTCATTGCAAAGTCACCCGTAACCTCTTATGTAACACGTCACCCGTGCACTTTCGATATTCGGTTACATTACTTTTACTTTAAACTGTGCCCAATTTTACACTACGCGTGAATAAATGAATGAATTCATCATCATTCATCATTCAGCCACAAGAAGTCCACTGCTGGACATAGGCCTCCTCCATGGATTTCCAAAAAGACCGGTTGGAAGCGGCCTGCATCCAGCGTCTTCCTGCCACTTGAATGACGTCATCTGTCCATCTTGTGGCTGGTCGTCCCACGCTGCGCTTGCCGATATGTGGTCTCCATTCGAGAACTTTTCAGCCCCATCGGCCATCAGTTCTGCGTGCTATGTGCCCCGCCCACTGCCACTTCAACTTACTAATCCGCTGGGCTATGTCGACGACTTTCGTTCGTCTACGGATCTCATCATTTCTGATTCGATCTCGTAGAGAAATTCCGAGCATAGCCCTTTCCATAGCTCGTTGCGTGACCTTGAGCCTTCTTATGAGGCCCATAGTGAGAGACCACGTTTCAGTGCCATAAGTCATCACTGGTAACACACACTGGTTGTATAATTTTGTCTTGAGCGATTGAGGTATATTAGACGAAAAGACTTTTCTAAGTTTCCCGAAAGCTGCCCAGCCGAGTTGGATTCGACGATTGACCTCTTTCACGAAGTTGGACCGGCCTAGTTGGATTGTTTGTCCTAAGTAGACGTATTCGTCTACAACTTCGAGAGTCGTGTTCCCCAATGTTATTGGGGTGGGCACAACACGAGCGTTCGACATGACCTTCGTTTTGTCCATGTTCATTTTAAGGCCCACACGTTGGGAAACTCGACTGAGGTCGTCGAGCATTATGCCGAGGTCTTCCATCGTTTCTGCCATGACTACTATATCGTCGGCAAATCGAAGGTGCGTGATGTACTCGCCATTGATATTGATGCCGCGTCCCTGCCATTCCAGAAGCTTGAAGGCATCTTCCAGTGCGTTCGTGAACAGTTTCGGAGAGATAACGTCTCCCTGTCTCACGCCTCTTCTCAATGGAATTGCCTCCGAATTCTGCTCCTGTACTCGGACCGACATGGTGGCGCTGTTGTACAAGCACTTCAGCACCTCGATATACCGATAGTCAATACGGCAACGCTGGAGAGACTCGATCACTGCCCATGTCTCGATCGAATCGAAGGCTTTCTCATAGTCCACAAACGCTAAGCAGAATGGCAAATTATACTCCTCAGTCTTCTGTATAATTTGCCGCAGCGTGTGGTTGTGGTCTATGGTACTAAAGCCCTTTCGGAAACCGGCTTGTTCGGGAGGCTGGAAGTCATCAAACCTGCGTTCGAGACGATTCGTGAGGACCCTCGAAAACAGCTTATAAACATGGCTCAGAAGCGAGATGGGTCGGTAGTTCTTCAATAGAGAGTTATCCCCTTTCTTGAAGAACAGCGTCACCACGCTTCTGTTCCATGCTTCTGGCGTTTTTCCTTCGAGCACGACGGAATTGAAGAGCTTCTGAAGGACTTTAAGTACTGGTGTTCCACCCGCTTTCAGGAGCTCTGATGTGATTCCGTCCTCTCCTGGTGCCTTGTTATTCTTGAGCTGTTTCAGGGCCATCCTAATCTCGTACAGGCTGATGTCCGGGATGTCTTCGGTATAATGTCGGGTCAGTTTGGCTCTCGGATCTTTGTTCAAACTGCTAACAGGTTTTGCGACTGAGGTGTATAGCTGTCCGTAGAAACTCTCAATCTCCCTCAGCACCTCTGATTTGGTCGACGCTATACTGCCGTCCTCTCTCTTCAGCTTCGTCAGCTGGCTTTGCCCAATAGACAAGTCTTTTGCGAACACTTTGGAGCCCTTGTTCCGGTCTATAGTCTCTTTAATACGTTCGGTATTAAAGGACCGAATATCGTGCCGCATAGACTTTGAGATATGTCTATTGAGCTGCCTATATGACTTAGCATCCTCGGAGGACTGCAGTTGCAACGCGCGACGTTTAGCCATGAGGTCGAGAGTATAGTTTGAGAGCTTTTGTGGTCTACTCGTACGGTTGGGTCTATAGAACCTCGAGCCCACTGTACGGACAGTTTCTACAAACCTGTTATTGATCTCGTCCACCGATGCGGCGCTCTCCAGGCACTCAAAGCGATTTGACAATTGGAGTTGAAAGTTCTCGGGGTTCTGGATATAGGCATGAGTAGGTCGGAGCGTGGACTTCATGAGACGAGACCTCTCAAGTTTGACACTGATATTCAATGTGCCTCTTACTATTCGGTGATCGCTTCCGGTTTTCACCATGTTGATCACAGAGACATCATTGAATATTTGTCTCTTGGAGGTCAGGATGAAGTCTATCTCGTTTCTCGTGGAACCATCGGGACTCAACCAGGTCCATTTCCTGTGAGGTGGCTTCTGAAAGAAAGAGTTCATCATAAAGAGTCCCTCTTTCTCCAGGAAGTCTGCCAACCTTTGTCCTCTCGGGTTCCGTTGCCCATAACCAAATTGCCCCACTCTCATCTCACCCTCGCTTCTTGTGCCCAGCTTCGCATTGAAGTCCCCCATAACCACATTAAAATAGGTCTCCGAGGTATGTATGGCCCTACTAATGTCCTCATACATCGCCTCTACCTCCTCATCGGAGTGTGACGAGGTCGGTGCGTATACCTGAATGACCTTCAGCGAATATCTCTTAGATATTCTGAGTATTAGGTACACCACCCTGCTCGACACACTGTTGATGGCCAAAATGTTATTTACGAGGGACTTGTGGACGAGAAACCCGACACCACCCTGGGACTGTTGCTCGCCCTCCCGGTAGTAGAGCAGGTTACCGGATTTCAGGGTTATCGTGTCCTCGCCCTCTCGACGGACTTCAGATAACCCTAGGATATCCCAGTGTAACCTACCCATTTCCTCTTCCAGCTCAATTAGCTTTTCGTCTGTCCTCAATGTGCGAATGTTGTGTGTTACCAGGGCCAGTCGTTTTCGTTTTTGGGGGTGGTAGCCAGATCTCTGCCGGAGATTCTTAGCACCCCTTGCTCCGCCGTTACCGTGGCCGCTACCGTAGCCAGGAATAGCGGAGCCGCCGGGGACTGGGGGCCTGGTTTTTTGGTGTATTGCCATGAGGGTATTTGCCTTACTCGCCACGCTTGGCATGCGGGTTGGCGAGCGCAGTATATCGTATTTTCGCAGAAGGCGCTGCTGCCCACCTTCTGGTAATGTCCCTTAGCCGGTTTTTACGGCACCCGCGGGAAGAGATGGGGGGGTACTATTCTAGAGCCGGCACCCCACGGCGGTGAATGAATTAGTAAGGAATATTTCGATAATAAGGGGCAATACTCACTCCTTTACGAATAAACTCTGCCTACACTACAAAACACTAACAAAATTTTTATTACAGATTTTAAATGAAGACAAAACGGGTTATTTCCTTTCGTGTAACTAATGTAGGTACTTCTTTTTTAACATATAGCCACCAAATGTTGAGTGCAGGTCCCTTATAATGTATGCCATTCACTTCAGTCTTGGGCTTTTCGCATCCAGTCTTTTCCTGCCACTTTGATCAGGTCGTCAGTCCATCTCATTGGTTGCCTGCCCACACTTCTGCGCCCATCTCTAGGGCTTCAGACTAGCACTTTTGCACCCCATCTTTTGTCTTGTCTACGGCATATATGGCCAGCCCGTTTCCACTTCTTACGGGCAATCACCTTAGCTATGTCGGTCAGTTTCGTTCTCCTTCGGGTTTTGGAGTTTCTGATCCGATCTCGGAGTGAGATACCCAACATAGCTCTCTCCATAGCTCTTTGACTCAGCTGCAGGTTGTGAACAGTTTGTTTGGTGAGTGACTATGACTCGGCTCCATAAACCATGACGAGGAGGACACATTGTTCGAACATCTGGCGCTTGAGGTTTACGACGCGTCTTTTTAGCGCCTTCGCCCCACTACCTTTCTGTGTGGCCCACGCCTGTGAGTTATAATCTAACCTAATCAATTTACTCCCTCCAGGTCCAGGGTCCACGAAGCCAGCCAGAATCCCGAAGAGTCAGATGAAGCATCTCTTCTTCATCGTGCAGGGCAAGGGCCGTTCCCGGCAGAAGTATACCTACTGGAATGCCAAAAACATAGCCAAGGATAAGCGGATAGATTTTAAGAGGTAAATCTGGAAGCGTTAGTAGCTTTATACGTTTATTAGTATTATAACTGTAATTTATTATAATTGACAAAGGAATGTTACGTTGGTTTGGACTTCTGGAGAGGATGAAGGAAGAAAGATTGACGAAAGAAATATATCGAAATATATGCGGGTGGAAGGGCCGGGAAGAGACGTCCCAGGCGGATATACTTGAAGTAGATAGAAGATGCATTAGCAAAGGGCAAGATAAAACTACCCGAAACCGGCGTGCATGCTTGAAACGACTTGTAAATGTTGATGAAGCGAAAGAAATCTGTCTGGATCTCGGCAAGTGGCAGGCCCTGGTGTCTTCCTACTCCTCCGGGATACAGGCGTGAGTTTACGTTATGTTATAATTCTTTATTGCACACGAAATATACTCGGTAAAAACATGAAAGAAACATCGTTACTGTTATTCTATTGTATTCTACTGTCCTCTCCTTTTCTGTTATGTTCTGTTTAATTATTATAACGAAACATACCTCCCACGAAAGCTTTTAGATAAATAGATAACACTTTATTGCACAACCTGGCTAAAGAATTACAAAGTAAAGGTGTTCGTTAGAGAAACAATCAGAATCAGATATAGTTAGCCAGGTATTACCTTATTTCCCGACGTTTCGGTACGGTCGACGGCACATCAGCCTTTACATACGTGCACTAATCAAATCAGTTGCGTTTAGGACGACTTAACGACAAAAATGTAAATATTTATCTGTACCACCGGGCTTTGCCGGCCGATGGTATTATACCACTCGCTAAAGAGAAGGAAAAAATTGTGAGGGAACCCAAGTGTCTAAGGTTTTTACATTTCTTAGCGCTTGGAGTCGCCAATGCGCGGTGGGCACGCCTGGCGATTAAGCCCATATTCTCTCCTCTCTCTCTCTGAGGGAGTAGGACTCAAATAGGCTGCTTATGCTTCTGTTCCGTGTGGCGCCGGATTAAGAATAGCGTCACTCCATTTCTTTCCGTGGATGTCGTAGAAGGCGACTAAGTAAATCAATTATACTAAGGAAATAAGGAACTAAGAAAATAAATAGTAATAAATAGTAAAAATTACCATTAGACGGGCAGCAGCGTCTTCCTGAGATCCTAACCGTATACTGCGATCGCCAACCCGCTTGCCAAGCGTGGCGATTATGGCAAAACCCTGATGGTTAAGAAAACCACGAAGGAAGAACCTTTCACGCCCTCTGCAGGACATAGGCCGTCCTGCAGAGGGCGTCAAAGGGCTGATGATGATGCTTCTGTTGGTTTCTTCGACCATTCCAGACGGACCATGGTGGTGGCAATCGGATACTTGGACAGCTCCTACTTCCCCATCTCCACCATGTTCGCCAACATGTATGAAGACCGAGGGTACAACGTCATCCTTGTGGACAACCAGCGGTTTGCTACCGTGCATTATTACATGTGAGTACTTCATTATACAGCACGGTTATTTTAGGAAAGGGCCTGAATAAAGACAGACTCTTTGCCTGTCACTTATACAATATAGAAGGAATATTGCATGAGCGTACGGTTGCCAGATAGTATCCAAAAGGAAGGCATGTCCTCCTTTTCCACATGTTGTTCCACAAACAGAATAAGAGTGGAGTCAGTTAAACTTGTAACGCATTATAGCTTTTAAAATGTGAAGATTTTCATAATAATTTCCTGAAAAACCAAGAAATTCTTGCAAAAATTGGCAGCCCAGCTGCTTAGCTAAATATGAAGATTAAAATGAAGTAAATTTTATATTTTTCTTAGACTAATAAGTGAGAAATGTTCCATAGGGCAAATAAGGGCATACCCAATATTGTAAAACATAAATTATTTATTATCTGTGGCTGTATTTTCTCCAAATAAATAAATAGTTGAGCTGTTCCGAGTTTTGAATAGTAAAAAAATATACCAAAATGACTACCACTGAATATGTTAGTGACTAGAATTGAGAAAGGCATGTTGCGTTGGTTTGGACACGTGGAGAGGATGAACGAAGAAAGATTGACGAAACCAATGTATCGAGCGAATGTGGGTGGAATGACCGGGTATCGACGACCCAGGCGGACAAACTTCGGCCAAATAGAGGATGTATTAGCAAAGGGCGAGATACTTTTGTACCCGAAACCGGCGTGCGTGCGTGCAACGACTAATGAATGTTGAGTAAGCGAAAGTGATCTGTCAGGATCGTGGCAAATGGCAGTACCTGGTCTCTGCCTACCCCTCTGGGATACAGGCGTGAGTTTATGTATGTATGTATGGATGTTTACCAAATCAATATAACTCAATTTATCAACAGGATAGACTGTAAACATTGTAAGTATAATAGCCGACAAATAATTTGAACTAACGACTTTGACTCTGCGTGGACTTATTTAGAGTCTCCTAAAACAATTTTTCTCTTACGTGTGTAACTGACTGCGCGGATTTTTGCTCAAGTTATCTGTCGGGCATTATAGCAGTTATAACAAGATCAAGTCAATCATTTGTCTCTATCTGCCAAACGGAAGCCATCAGCTGTATTTGCCCACGGTTTGACCCACAAAGCTCACAATGCTAATGTTTATCTATGCTATATGTTTACAATGCTTATTAGTCATTCGTTTTTACCACATTGCTAACTGAGCCTATTTATAGAGCCTCTTCAATAAATTGATTAGATCTTATTGCATACGACATAAGCCCCATTAAAAGATGCCTCGACTATGATAGACTCTACCTAAATATTACGCATGGCATTGCCAAGCCACAGTGACCTTTAATAACAAACTGTTAGTTCGATACAAGAGTCCGAGAGAGATGTTGCAAAAAAATATATTATATCTCATTGAAGATGCCATGTTGAAAGATAAATAATAGTGATAAAGATTTTTCTCTTTGTTGTCTGTCATAGATGTTTTTTATAACTTTTATGCCATAGTCGTTCGTGTGAAGTCATGTTCTGTCGAAAAGTAACTCTAGTCTCGTGGTACAAAAACACTGCATACAAATCGGGTGTAAATTTTTAAGTCACAAGGTTTTACTGACGCCTTATAATTCAGAGTCATACATATAATATACATATACATAAACTCACACCTGTATCCCACACACACACACACACACACACGCACGCACCCGCCCATATTTTTTATCTGGTTGGCATGCGACATTATTTGATTGAATTTTTACAATTTCTTTTTAATACAATGTCACTTCAATCCAATTTTGGGGCAAGTTCCCTATTTTCTGGTTCTTATCCAAATATTTTGCCAGGAAGCACATGTGAGGTTGGAGTGGCCAAGTGGTGGATAGGATGGACTTTATATTCAATGTCAGAGGCGCTAAGTTCATCACCTCGTGTCTCCTTGTCGAACAATCAGCATTGTCTTGGACGTCCATTCATTGTATACTCTTGGCAAACTATCCGATGACGAGTCATCATTTTCTTGCCAGCTACGACTTAAACACTTGCATGCTTGGGAATTTTCAGGTCAAGCCAAAAGTAATAATAATAATTATAGCTTGCTAGTTTTCGTTTTACTAGCTGACTCGGCGACCGCCTCAAAAATATAAATTTTTTTTGCTATATGTGTGTTTTGTACAAAATTAAGTGATTTTGTATGTATTTTCACATGTTTCGATAGTTATTCTGCTATTCGGGGCGGAGAAGAAACGAAACAAAAACAACAAATCAAAGATCATACAGGATCTGTCTACCCGTTCTTGTGTTATAAATGGTGTAACTAACCGCACTTCCTTTTGGAAGTGGGGCTATAAGTACATATATATATTCGCACCAACGTTACGAGTATTGATTAAAAATAACAATACCCAACAGGCTTGCCAAAATAATTACTTGTTTTTAGGGTTCCGTACCTCAAAAGGAATAACGAAACCCTTATACCTTATAGCCTTTTAATGTATTTTGTTTCCTGGTGTGTACAAGTGTTCTAATCTCATTTAATGTCCGTCCGTCGGTCCGTCTGTCTGTCCGTCTATACTACGAGTACAGAGAAAAATCTGAGAACAAAACATTGTAATAGAATCATAACAAAATTGTCCTCGAAATTCAGGAACAGCTTGAAAAAACTGCGAGACTCGATTCCTAAACTATTTATAGTATGTAAGTACCTACAAATTTGTACAGAACCCTCGGTGAGCGAGTCCGACTCGCACTTGTCCGGTTTTTTCCTCTTAATGTTAATTCGCTTAGTCCTCACCATACCGATCTAGTATGAAGACAATTGCAACAATTGCAACCGATCTAGTCTGTGAACAATATCTCTCCATAGCACAGGGTATCCTACTTTGGGACCAGGTCAAGCAATTGCATTGTGTGGAAGTTATTATTATTATGTTGATTTTTGTAATTTTCTAAGATATTGTACAAAAGGAAGTGATTTTTTTTAAATAAAAATGTATCTGACCCTATCTTATCTTCTCCAGGGCCAGTCGTCTTATGAGGCCGGTTGGAAAGCACGTGGCTGAAGTCTTGGCTCAGCTCACGGAATCCGGCTTGAACCCGTCCAAACTGGAACTCATCGGCTTCAGCTTAGGCGGACACACGATTAGCTTCATAGGCAAGAACTACCAGCGACTCACCGGGAGGAACGTCTCCAAAATCATCGCCTTAGAGCCCTCCGGACCTTGCTTCAGATTCCTACCACCAGAGGAAAGGCTCACGGCATCTGACGCGGATTTTGTCCAGGTGCTCCATACGAATATAGACGGTTTCGGCATGGCAGCCCGAATGGGGCATGTGGACTTCTACATCAACGGCGGCGAGTTCCAACCTTCTGAAATAACCTCCTATCCGTGTACTGTAACTTGTAGTCACTTCAGAGTGCTGGCGCTTTGGCAGTCTGCTTTGCAGAATCCTAATAAATTCATAGCTATGCAGTGCGATAGTATTCAGCAGGCTAGGGACTTTGCGTGCTACGACAGGCCTTTGGTGACCAATGTTATGGGTGCAAATGCGGATCCCAGCAAGCCTGGGATATTTTATCTGTCCACAAGTAAGGAGTATCCCTACTATTTAGGTGAAAAGGGCTTGCAGAGGAATTATGCCTCTTGGATACAGCTTGCCAATAATATTAATGATGGCAACGAAACTGAGATTTATACTTAAGTGTTTTTTTGCCAAGAATACTCAGCGCCGGTTTCTGAATTCTGAAGTTCGCTAAGTAAACACGTAGTGTCTTTCAGTCTCTTCACAGTTCTCAACAAAAAACGAGGCTGACAGATAGATAGGCTAGACAACCTTTGGATGGACTGGACTAATACATTGGAGAAGGAGAGATACTTAAGTGTTTACTCAGAAAATTCTCAATTCAGAAACCTCGAGATACTGCCGGTTCCTCAAATATTTGCTTATCGCTTCTCGTCCCATCCTTAGCTCAAAAATCAGGGCGGCTTTTCATGAAACTAAACTCCATAGTTTATAACAATTCGGTGAACATATTGTAGCCGATTAATATTTGTTCATTTGTGGGTTAATCGACTTTGAAATGTACATCGAATTGTCATAGTAAAAGATGAATTGTAGTTCGATGAAATGGGGCCCTGGGGTTACGGAAAGACATACTGAAGCTGAGTTAGAAGCCAATAATAATTATTAAGAGGTTTTTTAAAGTACCTAAGTAAATGCAATCATCATCGGCCTACGCTTTTCCACTGCTGGACATCTTGTCCACTGCTGGACATCTTGTCCACTGCTGGACATCTTGTCCACTGCTGGACATCTTGTCCACTGCTGGACATCTTGTCCACTGCTGGACATCTTGTCCACTGCTGCACATCTTGTCTTCTGCTGGACATGCAAATTATTCTACAATCGACAGATGGTCGACTAAGCACCTCTAGATAAAGGCCAACGAGACAGTTCTCGCATAACGATAATTCTTAAATTGAAAAACAATATCTTCGTTCAATTAGTGCTGTTTTGTTGCTCACTGTCATCTACAAATAAACTGAGTTTACTGTCGACAAAGATTATGGGCATTGTCGTAAAAAGAGTTCTGTTTTTACATATGAAAATTGGTAGTTTTGAGAGCCTGGGCCGAATATTTCGATTTGACTAATTTTTAAAGCGAAAAAAAGAATCCGACTTTACTTAAAATTCAATGCCGGAAGTACGTCATGAATGGAAGTACGTCAGCAAAACAAACAAAACTAAAAAGAATCCTAATGTGTCCAACATAGAAGAAGTTACTTTTTTTACTGAATGCCCTGATGTCAACATCTTGGAGTTTTATGCACAAAAAAATTAAACATTTTATTCACGTATTAAGCGTACGTTAAAAGGTCGACTGAAAGTACACATTTATTCACAAAAATACAAGAAGTGAATATTACTAATTTATGATTGCAGTATTTTATGTACCTACCTTTAAAATGCCGTATCATTTGTAACTATTTTCAATATTTAGGATAATGCCCATTGCTTATTCAGACTTTTTATCTTATTTTAAGACCTTGGCATACGAGAATATTATCACCTCTCATAGTGATGAGAGGCGAGACGCAACCCAACGACGTTTCGAAAAATATTAAACTAAATATAAAATGGAATCTAAGTTTAATAATTTTAAAAAAGCCGGCCAAGTACGAGTCAGACTCGCGAACTAGGGGTTCTGTACCATTATCTTTACAACATTTGAATACATCAAGCGTCTACCTGTTGCCGTTATTAATATCGAGCAAAAAACGGCACAAAAATCACGTTTGTTGTACGGGAGCTCCCTTACATATGTATTTTATTTTAATTTAATTATTTATTTTTGTAGTGAATATTCAACTAACTATTCTGTGAATATTTCTAGCATCTACCTTTATTGAAAAAACTGCAAAAAATTACGTTTTTTGTATGGGAACCCCTCTTAAATAATTATTTTATACTATTTTTAGTATATATTGTTTTAGCGGCAACAGAAATACATCATCTGTAAAAATTTCAACCGTCTAACTATCACGGTTCGTGAGATACAGCCTGGTGGCAGACGGACAGTGGAGTCTAAGCAATAGGGTCCCTTACCTTTGGGTACGGAAGCCTAAAAACCTGCAGTCGACAGTACACCAACCTTGTTACATTTTTGTTGCAAAGTCGCCCTTAACGTATCTGACTAGAGCGCATAAACCTGATAAAGGGGCTCCAGCACTAGCGCCGCCGATGAAAAAACATTTTCATCCCCCCATCTCGGAAAGAGTGTTTTTGCTCTTCGATATCCGAGTGCAAAAGCCGTTTTTATCCACTAGAGGATAAAGTAAATTGAAATTCAAACACTAAGTTTGTAAATTCAAAACATCATTAAACCTATTTACTTCTACCTCCATGGTGCCGAATTCATCATACAACTTTTTTTAATTTGTTAAAAACTCAGACTCGGGACCTCCTTTGTGTTTTTTTGCACTTAGTCATTTCCTCGCTGAGGTGGGATGAAAAGTTACGTGTTGCACTCGAGTGCAAATATTTTTCACCTCGTGCTCTTTTGGTTCCCTCGCTAACGCTCGGGATTCTAATTTTTTCAATTCAATTTTAGAATCCTTCGCTTGCTCGCTCATCAAAATTGATCACGCGGGTAAAAAGCAACTTTGCACTCTTGTATAACAAATAACTATTTTTTACAGATTGAATTTTCAAAAAGTGTCTGTACAAAATATCTCAATCGTGTTTATAGTGCTTTTTAGGACTACCTTAAGTCCGTACGCTCTCTCTCTGATAGTATAGGCCTGTGCCCTGCAGTGGGACGTTGCTGTGCTTGCGACTGTACACGTATCGTATGTATGTAAGAGCGGCGGTAGCGGAGCGGTAGAACGCCGGCTTCTCATTCAGGAGGACGTGGGTTCGAACCTGGCATGTACAAATGTGACTTTGTTTTCTAAGTTACGTACTTTTGTGAATTTGTAGTAGCAATACCACTCGTTAACTGTGAAGGAAAATATCGTGAGGAAACCCTAGTGCTTGCCACGTACAAAGGCTCAACTATGAGGCTAGCCCCCGGTTTCTCGTACACTAACAAGCTGTTAATCTACTGTTAACTGCACTTTGGTCAATTTACAGCTATTAACAGTAGATTAACAGCGTGTTAGTGTACGAGAAACTGGGGGTAAGTGCGGAAAAGCAGGTCTAACTAGTACTAATTAATTAATTAATAAATTAATTAATTATGCACCTATTGTTTGTAATTCTTTGTAAGGATATTAGCTTGTGTGCCTACTGTATTTAATTCTTTGCAATGTTGTCAAATAAAGTTTATTCTTATTCTTATTCTTACTAGAACGTATCGTATGTAAAGTTTGATGTGCAGTCGACTGTACGGCATTTTGATGATTGTATATTTGAGGCGGGTTTCTTTCGCAAGATAGCCCTGACCGGAAAGGCTGCTAGTTTCCGGTACAACCTTTCGTAAGAAAACGCGAGTTTATTTACGAAGGTAGACAATTCTAGATTTAGTGCCAGAGTTTTGTAATTTTTTGTGTCAGCGATACGATCGGTCTTATTTATAAAAACACGATGCCTCTGAAACACCCCTCAGAGGCAGTCCAAATAGTCTGTGGTAAAGAAAAAGACGTGACCACTGATTATTTAAACTGCCTCTGGCGAGAGTTTTGAAGGAATCTTATTTTTTTAAATAAGACCGTATAACTTCAATAGTACTTATCCTTTATTGTATTCATAATTAGATGTGCCCGGCCATCAAGATAAACATGAAGGTATGAAACTTTCATGTGATGACGTCACTATAAAAAAAGAAAGGGAGGCGCCATCTTGGATTAGCGTTTTTTGGTGGGAAGGATGTTTTGTTCTGTGGAAGGACGTGATTGTAATTTTGTATAGTAAATTAGGTATACTTACTCGTGTAATAATTCTGGTATCTTCTGCGAATTGTCTATTTGACAAGTTTGAGTATAAATGTGAGTATTTATACAAGTGTTTTATTTCCGAGACCTAGAAACCTCTGCTACTTCCATAGTCCAACAAAGGATAATGCGGCTGCCTTGCAAAGTCGTCTTTAACGTAACTGATAAGATTGCACGGTGTAAAGGTTGATGTGCTGTCGACTACACTAGCTTGTGCCCTTGCAAACCGATCTATCGTGTATTTCTGAGTGAAATGAAGAAAACTCTATCTATTTATGGATCTGACAGTAGGTACTCTATAATATACAATACACCTAATTTCCTACAGGCCATAAGCCGTTTCACTTTGTCGCAGAGTACCAACGTTTTCTACGTCACCAGCTGGCTAAGCATGTTTGCCGACGCCAAATACACACATTTTGTGCATTATTGCTTTGTGATTAACCCAATAAAAATGTGTTTTAAAATGTTAAACCAAGTATTTTTACTGCAAAAAAAAAACAGAACAAACAGCATGAACTTTGTATCGAGATCAATATCGTTGCGATGCTAAGTATTGGGATCCTGCCTTTTCGCAGAAAATTGTTACGCTGATTATCACTTGCCAACCAACATTTCACCTATTTTTCACTTTGACAACAAACGATTTACAAATTTTTGTATGGCAACGTTTCATTTGGTAGGATTGTTGTTAAGCTGATTATTATAATGAAACAAAACGTTTTGGGTATTTATTATTTTTCAAATCTTTTACTAGGCCAAACAACTATTAGATGAATAACGTTTCGTCTGTGAAACAGTTCCTAACCTTTAAGTTAATTTTTTTTTTTGCAAACCTATAGGTTAGGTTAGGTTAGGTTAGAACTGTGACCAACACACGCACGAGCCGAGCGAGCGAAGCGAGCGTGCCGCGGCAGCAGCCGGCGAGTGCTAGGAAAATTCTATCCATTTTACTAGGTTTTCCTAACCTTTAGGTTAATTTTTTTTTTTTTTTGCAAACCTATAGGTTAGGTTAGGTTAGAACTGTGACCAACACACGCACGAGCCGAGCGAGCGAAGCGAGCGTGCCGCGGCAGCGGCCGGCGAGTGCTAGGAAAATTCTATCCATTTTACTAGGTTTTCCTAACCTTTAGGTTATGTGGCGCTTACCCACATAAGTTACTTAACGAAACTTAATGCAACATTTGGTATACAATAAACAAATGAATGAATATTACGCTAAGTAAAACATACGCTACTTAAAAGTTGGCATTTTGAAAAAATGTCATTATAAAAAGCATACCAAACAAACAGTTGGCAACTGCGAGGTTGGGAAATAAAAAAAAATAATAAGAAAAGTTGGCAAATGATTATTCCGCAAAATAATATTCTTCGAAACGTTAGTTGCCAAATGAAAATCGGCCAAAAATGTTTCTGCAAAAAGGCAGAGAACCCTAAGTATTATCTTCATTACTACATAATTTGTTCCTGGGAAGCGAACTGCTTAGTGTATTTGTGTATTTATTTGTATTTAGTGATTAGGATAGTATTCTCGTTGATAAAAGTTACACTTGTATTTTTTAACCGACTTCAAAAAAGCAGGAGGTTATCAATTCGACGCGTATACTTTTTTTTATGACTCGCGGTGCTCATATTTTGACTATCTTACAAAAACGGGCAGCATAAAATCCAAATTGATCGCTAAAAATTTCAAATTTGTCAGTTGCCAATTTGAAATTGATAAATAATTATAAGGTGTGGAGGTTCCACACAACACAATCACTTGTCCTGGTCCCAAACTAGGATACCCTGTGCTATGCAAACCAGGCAAGGACATCACAAACATGGAAATACGCCCAGACTGAGGCCATTTGTACGAATCAAGTACGGCGGCGTCCAGCAGGAATCAAACCCACAGCCTCTTCCTTTGTAGTCGAGCGTGTTAACTGCTATCCGGTGAGGCAGTCTATCGGATCAGCTCCCAAATTGTCGTACTTATTCAAATTAAAAAAAATTGCTTGATGACCATATTCCATTTATTTACCGACCACATAGTCCTCTTCATTTTTTTGTGACTTGTTTCGTTATTTTTGTTGCTGATCAATTATTTATTTATTTTGTTGATAATTTTAAAATAAAAAAGGGAACTACCCTTATAGTATGGGTATAGTATGGGTATTTTCTTGTATTGAGTTCGTGCTAAGCGTGCTGAATGCAGTTAAATAATGCAGTAACGTCACCATTTGACCTGGAATCTAGGTCAGGTAACCTGCGCCATGAATGGGCTGACGAATGTGAGCGAAAACAATCGGTGTAAAATTTATAAGAAAATAATGAGATACAACACTGAAACAATATCGTGAGGAAATCTGAGTGTCCGAGGTGCTCACGTGGGCACGCGTAGTAATTAAGCCCATTCTTTTTGAGAGAGTGGGACGTACATAGGCTACATAAAAAAAAAACATAAAAAACAGCGTTTATAATTTAAAAAACTTAAAATACTATCGTTCTTAATGCATAGCTAAACTAACGCTTAACGAGTATACAATAAAATTCCTCTGAAATGCGCAATAAAATTCCTGAAACACTCAAAATTTAGTTTGTGCTTTACAACAACTTTTGTTCTATGAGTTTTTTTCTCAGATCTTTAGAAAATTTCGAATTTCAGATAATTTTATGTTTGCACTTCACGCGCTCTACGAAATGAAATAGTTTATTTGCACGAAAAGTGGTACATGGTTAAAGCTGGTAAGATATAAATAAGTTTCTTCACAATTCACCTTCTTAGGCATGCAAAAATAGAATTGCAAAAATTCTAATCGTGTTGCGGCCTCTGGTAAATCATTGCCCTATAAACAAGAATGAACTATTAACCACATATTTTCTAAGCATTATCAACTATCAAAACGGCGTCACTTAAGATCGGAAAATTGTAAAATCACATTAAATTAAAATTTTAAAAATGATTTTCATGGGCTGTGAGTTTATTATTAAACGTTTCAACATCAACATGGCCTCTCCAATGATATCCAGAGTTTTTTTTTTTTCAAACTATATTTCATTCATTCATTTATATACATATATTCATTTTTCGTAAAAATATTAACTACCTACCTCGTTGGTCTAGCCGTTAAGGCGCTTAGCTACCAAAACAGAGGTCGTTGGTTCGATACCCACTGTGGGCCGCCGTACATTTGTACAAATGGCCTCAGTTTGGGTGTATTTCCGTGTTTGTGATGTCCTTGCCCGGTTACCGGTATAAGGTATCCTAGTCTGGGACCAGCCCAAGTGATTGTGTTGTGTGGAAGTTATTTATTTATTCATTAATTACAAAATTTGTTGCGGATGCCAAACTCAAATTGACGCGTTTCAGAAATCCCTGTATTACAAAGTGGTACTGGTATGTCTACATACCTATTATGTCTCTTATACACATAAGTTTATTAAGTTAATTTATTAATTTATAATATTAATTATGGAGAAATATTAATTATGGAGATTGGGACAAAAGAGGCTAAGTGAAAAAAATTAATCGTACTTTAACGTACCTTTACAACAGCTTATTGAAATAACACAAAACTGCCGATAAACTGCTGCGCAGTTTGGCAAATCTGTCAACCTATTTGTTATTTTATTTCTTTAATAAAATCTTTAAATACAATACAATACTTGAAACCGTTCCTTCAGTACCTAGTACATTGACAATACCCAGTCCATGAAAAAAATAACGTCAAGTTTCATTATAAGAACTGTTAGAACAAGTATGTAATTTTAAACTTTAACACATGGGAAGTGGTTTCATTTAATCGATACTGAAGAAACGGTTTACTAGTTTTACATCATTTATTTCAGGAACATCTTGTCAAGTATATCATACAAAAATTAGTCGGTATAATTGACAAGTACAATATTTACACTTTTTTTGCAAAAAGGCACTGAATAACTATTTAGCAAGACTTTTAGCGAGTCCAGTCGCGATTATTTATTTAATTCAAATTGAAATGTGTTTTATTTAAAGGAGCACAGAAACTGCGACTATTAAGTCCTTGTGTGCTCCTTTAAATAAAACACACGTTAACGTTACACGTTTAACGTTACAGATTAAACCAGGTGTCCGCTTCAATATAGGTAAATCTTTAAATTATTATTATCCTTGAAGTTGTTGAATGACTATTTGCATCTCTCCAACAATATAATACGAACTATTGTAAGAGCCGGAAGCAAATGCTGATGAAAATAATTACTGATGTGCAGTAAACAGTTATCTATCTGTCAAAAAGTTGTCAAGTCCCTTTCTTTAAATAACGGTGTCCTTGCATATAAATGTTGACATCCCGTCCACAACACAACACTTTATACACTGCCAATCTTAATTCGGCTCTATGTCATCCATAACAACGGTCTAAAGTGCAAAATGTAAATGTTAATCAGCTTTCAAAAGCGAATAAGTGTAATAAAAGACAAACTAAACTTGCATCAACCTTTACATTTTAGTTGCAGTCATCTGTAAAGTGCCCAGATGTAAATTTTGATGTGCTCTCTGTACAGAGTACGGGATGCTAAAAAAACTTAGAAACAAATTAAAATCCTCACTAAAGACTTTTTAATCTAACGTGGGACCTCTTTTGGTGACTTTATGGGATGGGAATGCCCTTGGCAGCTTAAAAAATTGGTAATTAATTGACAAGACAATAGTACATTACATTCGGTAACAATACTATACGTCTAAGCAACTATTGGTGTAGTTAGTAACTCTCTTCAGTATCTCTTGATACTATGATGCAGCCTCGTCTCTCGCCGAATGTAGGCGAAGTAAGGTGAAACAAAGGAGGAATAACAATATACAGACCAGTAATGTAATGTACTTAATTACAAGGATACAATATTTGTTTTTTATGTTAGGTCATATCATAATGTACGGTGGAAAGGCACTACTGTAACTTTTTTTTAAGATACCTAATCTTGATTTAGCTCTAGTACTTTTTACTCTAAGTTTTGCTCAGGTTTTTCCTGCGACTGATGGTGATGTTATATCAGTCGTTTAGACTAACGAGGGTGACATGATCACAATGTCCAAATTCGTCACCTATATTTGCTTAAAAACATTACAGTCATTAAAAAACTACACTCACAACTTCACAACTTTTGCTCACACAAATTCTGCATGTGGCTTACGATTGGCATGTTAGTAGTTCCACCCACATCCACCTTTCTTTTAATTATTCATCGAGATAATAAAAATTACTTCCACACAACACAATCACTTCAGATCACAAATACCGATTATTCTACAGACCTAACCTTTGATTACCGTATTCAAAAATCCTCTACCTAGTTTCAAGAACGGATTATCTCTACTAGGGCCAGAGTAATATTGTCTTGGTTTATGTTTAATTACATTTCTAACCCCATTATAACCCAAATCTTTAATACTTCTGGAAATTATTTTATCGCCTCGATTATTTCCTAATGGACTTATCGAAAAATCGACGTTAATAAACGGTAGTTTTAGTAGCCCTTTAGTCTCCTCAAATATTGGCCTCGCTATATTTAAGTTGGCTTGATTTGAAACTTGTAGATTATCTTGGTCATAAGCTTTAGGAAGATGTTCTGTGTTGTAATGGCCTAGTTCTATATTCAAATCTGCAGTAGTGGTATCATCAATTCCTCCTTTCACTTCTAGATTAGAGAGGCCTCCATTTATACTAAGTTTGGGATGTGTGTTAGTGTAATGTGTGACCTCAATTTTACCTTTTTGGCCTTCTAACTTAATTCCAGGAAGATATCCTGTTACACCCATCATAGTTCTTTGATTAGCTGCCTCTGCTGCTCCTTCATGTCCCTTTTTTACTTCTACTTTAGGAAAAGATCCAGCCACATTCATGTTTGTTTGTCTAATCTCTGGTTTCCCGATGTTATCCTCTGATAACTCGATTTTAGGTAGGTCAACCGGTGTACTCAATGCATTATCTCCAGTTAAGTCGACCTTGGGTATAACATCCAAATCGTCATTAACGTTGATTTTAGCTATATTACCTCCTGACACGTCCAATTTAGGTAGTTGTCCTGTTACCTGTAAGTTTCCAGCGTGGAAGTCATCTACCTCCAAATTTCCCGTTAGTTTTGTTAGTTCAAAATGACGTGGTTCTTTCAGGTTAGGGAGGTTACCAGTTACCCTACCAGTTAAGTCTCCGATGTGATTGACACCTACATTTCCATTATTTTTTTCTGATACTTTAGCATTTTGAAGTTGTTTTTCAGTTACTACATTTTTAATGTCCGGGTAAAATTCTGTTCTTCCTACTGTATTTTTGTAATCTAATACACCAGGAAGTTGGTCTATTACCTCCAAGGTTTCAGTCATATAAGGACGCTCTACATTTTCTGTTCCTTCAATCGCAATTTTTGTGTGCTCAACACTATCCAAGTGTTGCATTTGCTCTGCATTGTTTTTGTTATCCTCAACCACAATATGTGGGTACTGTTCTGTTAACACCAAGGTATTTGCGTTTTTCACTTGTTTTTCACTTTTGTTTTCTCTCTGTAATTCTTTTACGTCTATTTTTGGTTGACTAACGCTTACTTCAAGATTGCCCTGATTTTGCACAGTACCAACTTCTTTTTGTTCATTTTCGCCGGTACTTTTAATAACATCTTTTAGTGATAATACAAGATCTTTACCATTCTTCCCTAGTATCGTTTCTTCTTCACCCCTTTCTTCGATTCTCATCTCACGTTCTGCATTGTCTTTTCCTAGTATGCCAAATTCTTTATTTGCAACCTCAATTTCTACATTTCCTCGCTTAGCGTTTTCTTTTCTCTCTTCAGTTCCGTTTCTTATGACTTCTGAGCGCGTAACATTATCTTTAATATCTCCTAGATCAACCACTAACCCAGGTTCTAGATCGCCTTTTACTTTAGGCTGTTGCAGATTTATGTCTCCCGCAATATCAATAACTTGTACGTACTCCCCATTTAGTCCATAGGTGTTTTGTACTGTGTATCCCGCGTAGTTTTCGCCACCTTGTTCACATAATGTACAGTCTCTTCGGAAACTTTGTTTATTATGTGACGCGCTTCTTTTTGCGTTATTACCAAAACTTAGTCCCCTAGAAGCTTGAACTTGAGATTGAACTCGACCTAGAGATTGTGCCGAATCTCGTGGTGCCTTTCTTAGATTCAATGAGCTTCCACTATTCCCTTTCTCTTTCAATCCAGCAAACGATGAAATGATAATTGGCAAAAATCTCTTGGACTTTCTTCGGTTTTGAAGATGAATTCGCACGTTTTCGAAAACATCTTGAGCTATTGGCGGATTGAAATAGGCTGCTTCATCATTATGAGGTGCTATAAATTCTGGTGCCTCAGGTCTGTAGTATAATTTGATTATGGGCCTTCGTCTTCTCGGAAGTTTTTGTATTCTTTCCTGTGTATAATCTTGATGACTAACTTTGTAACCTGCCTGATATAGGCGCTCGTAATTAGTTGGCACATTTAAGATTTTTTTGATGTATAGCGTAGTCCATCCGGGTACCCAAAAACATATTGTACATTGAGTTGCCTTGTTTCTTAGAGGTATTCTTTGTTTTTCAGCTGTTGGAATTAAGCTAGATGGAATGAAATTCGCTTCCGCATTTCCAGTGTGATGTGGTCGTCTTTCATACAGAATATCCATTTGTGCTGTTCCTAGGTATTTTTTTGAAATAGTATAACCAGAATCTTTTTGATAAGAGTTATCTACAGTGGTAGAATGTTTCTCTGGCATCTCTACTGTCTGTTTGTTATGGGTGACTTCCACTGTTCTCGAGGGTTGAGATGGTAAATTATCCTTTCCCAAAAGATATTTTCTCGTCCCATAACTTTTAAGAGTAACTTCATTTTCTACATTTCCTTCAATTATTTCTGAACCTTTGACATTGTGGTGCTTTTCTTTCTCTGTACCATGTGTGACATTTATCGGACTCAAAATTCGTTCACTGTTGTTTTTCTTATCCACAATATTGACACTTGATTCTCCTATCACATCAACCTCTGGTTTTATTTGTTTATGATCGTTCACCTCGATTACACTTGAATGGTTCTTTGTAGTATAGTTGTAATGAGGTACTTGTACCATAATATTTAAAGTGTGTTTAGTTAAATTGACTTGCGGTTGTGTATCAGTCTCTTCAGTAGAATTATGTTTACCTACCTTATCTACAACCTCAAAGGCAGGATTTTCCTTTGCCAACTCTTGTGGCTGTGTATTATTAGTGGCTTTCGTTGTTCCCGATCGATGGAATGGTAAATTTTCTGGGTATACTTCTGAAACGTTAATAGTGTTGTGCTCTTCTTTTACTATATTATTATGTGTGATATTTATCATACTCGAAATTTGTTTGTTGTTGTTTTTTTCATCTACAATACTGAAACTTGATTCTCCTATCACCTCAAACTCTGATTTGTTTTGTTTATGATCGTCCAGCTCAACAAGACTTGAATGGTTATTTGTAGTATAGTCATGATGAGATACTTGTACCGGAATATTTATAGAGTGTTTAGTTACATCGACTTGAGGTTGTGTATCAGTCTGTTTAATAGATTTTTGTTTACTAACATTATCTACAACCTCAACGGCAGGATTTTCCTTTGCCAACTCTTGTGGATGTTTGTTATTAGTGACTTTCGATGTTCCCGATCGTTGGGATGTTACATTTTCTAGGTATACTTCTGAAACGTTAATAGTGTTGTGCTCTTCATTTACTGTACTATTATATTTGTCATTTATTGGACTTGAACGTAGTTTGTTGTTTTTTTCAGCTACAATACTAATACTTGATTCTCCTATCACTTCAACCTCTGACTGGTTTTGTTTATGATCTTCCACCTCGACAACACTTGAATTATTTGTAGTGTAGTTGTAATAAGGTACTTGTACCGTAATATTTATCGTATGTTTAGTTAAATCGACTTGAGGTTGTAAATCAGTCACTTCAATGGGTTTTCGTTCACTTACATTATCTAAAACCTCAACGGCAGGATGTTCCTTTGCCAACTCTTGTGTTCTTGTATTATTAGTAACTTTTATTATTCCCGATTGCTGGGACGATAAATTTTGTGGGTATACTTCTGAAACGTTAATAGTGTTGTGCTCTTCTTTTACTATATTATTATGTGTGATATTTATCGTATTCAGAGGCAGTTTCATGTTGGTTTTTTCATTTATAATATTGACACTTGATTCTCCTATCACCTCAACCTCTGATTGGTTTTGTTTATGATCTTCCACCTCGATAACACTTGTATGGTTATTTGTAGTATAGTTGTAATGAGGTACTTGCACCGAAATATTTATATTGTGTTTAGTTAAATCGACTTGAGGTTGTAAATCAGTCACTTCAATGGGTTTTCGTTCACTTACATTATCTAAAACCTCAACGGCAGGATGTTCCTTTGCCAACTCTTGTGTTCTTGTATTATTAGTAACTTTTATTATTCCCGATTGCTGGGATAATAAATTTTCTGGGTATACTTCTGAAACGTTAATAGTGTTGTGCTCTTCATTTACTGTACTATTATATTTGACATTTATCGGACTCGAAATTAGTTTGTTGTTTTTTTCAGCTACAATACTAATACTTGATTCTCTTATCACTTCAACCTCTGACTGGTTTTGTTTATGATCTTCCACCTCGTCAACACTTGAATGGTTATTTGTAGTGTAGTTGTAATAAGGTACTTGTACTGTAATATTTATCGTATATCTAGTTAAATTGACTTCAGGTTGTAAATCAGTCACTTCAATGGGTTTTTGTTCACTATCTACATTATCTACAACCTCAACGGGAGGATTTTCCTTTGCCAACTCTTGTGCCCTTGTATTATTAGTAACTTTGATTATTCCCGATTGCTGGGATAATAAATTTTCTGGGTATACTTCCGAAACGTTAATAGTGTTGTGCTCTTCTTTTACTATATTATTATGTGTGATATTTATCGAACTCAAAGGCAGTTTCATGTTGATTTTTTCATTTACAATATTGACACTTGATTCTCCTATCATCTCAACCTCTGATTGGTTTTGTTTATGATCTTCCACCTCGATAATACTTGAATGGTTATTTGTAGTATAGTGGTAATGAGGTACTTGTACCGAAATATTTATAGTGTGTTTAGTTAAATCAACTTTAGGTTGTGTATCAGTCTTTTTAATAGATTTTTGTTTACTAATAGTTTCCACAACCTCAACGGCAGGATTTTCCTTTGCCAACTCTTGTGGCTGTTTATCATCAGTGACTTTCGATGTTCCCGATCGTTGGGATAGTAAATTTTCTGGGTTTACTCCTGAAACGTTAATAATGTTGTGCTCTTTTTTTTCTATACTATTATGTGTGACATTTGTCGTACTCAAAATTAGTTTGTTGTTGTTTTTTTCAGCTGCTATACTAACACTTGATTCTACTATCATCTCAACCTCTGATTGGTTTTGTTTATGATCTTCCATCTCGAGAACACTTGAATGGTTATCTGTAGTATAATTGTAATAAGGTACTTGTACGGTAATATTTATCATATGTTTAGTTAAATCGACTTGAGGTTGTAAATCAGTCACTTCCATGGGTTTTTGTTCACTTATATTATCTACAACCTCAACGGCAGGATGTTCCTTTGCCAACTCTTGTGGCTGGGAATTATTAGTGACTTTTGTTATTCCCAATGGTTTGGATGATACATTTTCTGAGTATACTTCTGAAACGTTTATAGTGTTGTGCTCTTCTCCGACCATACTATTATTTGTGATATTTATCGTACTTAAAGATAGTTTGTTGTTGGTTTTTTCGTCTACAATATCGACACTTGATTCACCTGTCACCTCAACCTCTGATTGATTTTGTTTATGATCTTTAACTTCGACAACACTTGAATTTTTAGTACAGTTGTAATAAGGCACTTGTACCGTAATATTTATCGTGCGCTTAGTTAAATCAACTTGAGGTTGTGTATCAGTCACTTTAATAGGTTTTTGTTCACTAACATTATGTACAACCTCAACGGCAGGATATTCCTTAACCAACTCTTGTGGCTTATTATTATTAGTGAATTTCGTTGTTCCTGATCGTTGAGATGGTACATTTTCTGGGTATATTTCTGAAACATTAATGATGTTTTGCTCTTCTTTTACTATTTTATCATGTGTTACATTTATCGTACTCGAAATTTGTCCGTTTTTGTTTTTTTCATCCACGATATTGACACTTGATTCTCCTATCAACACAACCTCCGATTTATTGTGTCTATCATCGTCTACCTCAACAACACTTGAATGGTTATTTGTAGTATAGTCGTAAAAAGGTACTGGCATCGAAATATATATATTGTGTTTATTTAAATCGACTTGAGGTTGTGTATTAGTTGCTCTAACAGGTTTTTGTTTACTAACATTATCTACAACCTCATCGGTAAGCTCTTTTACCATCTCTTGCGTCTGAGTACTATTTGTGACTTTTATTTTTTCCGATGGTTGGGATGGTAAATTTCCAGGGCGGGTTTCTGAAACGTTGATACAGTAGTGTTTTCCTTTCGCTAAACTATTTATGACATTGTGTATGACGTTTATCATACCAGAATTTAGTTTTTTGTTGTTTTTCTTATGATTAATATTTAAACTTGGTCCTCCTATCACCTTGAACTCAATTTTTTTTTGTTTGTTTTTATTTTTTACTGCTTGGTTCTGTTGGTAATGTTGAAAGTATTGTCGGTAGTATTGTTGATAGTATTGTTGATAGTATTGTTGATAGTATTGTTGATAGTATTGTTGATAGTATTGTTGATAGTATTGTTGTAGGTATTGTTCATATCTTCTTCGTTGACAAGATAAGCAGCCGCATTCATAGCCATAGCCAAAGCTGTTGTAGTTTTTTCGGACTCTAGTATGAGGCTCGTTTAATATTACCCTATCAAGTCCTAGATTTCCAATCGAGACAGAAATCTTTTTTTTCATATTTTCTTTCTCATTTTTAAACTTCTTCTCACCTGAGTTATGTTTATTTTTAAATATACTTTTCTGTGGTCCTATATTAACACATAATACTCTTAGTAAATTGAATGATTTTATATCTGCTGGATCTCTCTTTACCCGGCTATTTATCACAAGATTTGTACGCTCTTGCTCCAATTCTTCAGCAAGTTGATCTAAGTCAATACCGCCACTTCTAGCTAATTTTAAGTTACTTATATTATCGGTTGCTTTTCGTCCGTCCACTTTTACATTTATTAAATCTGGCACTTTTGCACTAATCTCAGGCATCATAGATTTACCCGGCTCAGTAATTTCTACTATAATCCTTGTAGGTAAATTAAGTAGAGCATTTCGTTTTAAGTTAGTTTCTAGCCCTATTATTATTTCTTTCTGAATATTTGCACTTGGTAAATCTAAAAGAACCAGCATACTCGATCTCATCAAATCAAAGCCAACATTTTTTAAAGTAGACAAATTGAGGTCTGGCGATATACCTAGATAAAGTATAGGGAAGCTGATTTCTCTCTTCAATTTACCAATTTGAGAAGGCAGGTCATTGAAATTAATTTCATCATAATATTGTGATGGTAAGACAATATTTTTTCCTAATTTTGGATATCTTTCTTCATTCTTTAATAAATTAAACACTGCTGTAAGACGATTTAGATATTGAAAACCAAATGGAAGATTAGTTTTAGAATTTCGTGATTGCTTGTTATGAAATTCCTGTAACACTTTCTTTACGTGTGGTACTTGAGAATAAGTTAACGGACAAATTATGCCTTTCAGCGGAGTAAGAGGAAAGTAATCTGCTTGAGGCAGTAGTACAGTTACTGATTCTTTCAACTGCCTAACGAGCTCATTCAGATCATAAACTGATTCTTCGTCGTCGTTGAAATGAGCACCTCGATCCAGTCGTAGCCCAGCTTCTACTACATTTTGTATTTTTTTTGAGATAGAAATAGCTAATTGGGTTGATGATCTGCGACTGTTACGAACAGATTTTCTAAAACCCAATAATGGCGTCAACCAAGGTATTTGGTAAAGCACGGCTCCGTGGTAAGCAAGACCGGAGTTTTGAAACAAACCAGGTAAATTGAAGACATTACTAAGTGGAGTCCATAGAGGATTTTTCCAGAGTTCCAAAAGCTTTGGGGGCAAAGAGAGGAGTCGTTCCAAGATTCCAATCTTTGAGTTTTGGTCACTTGAACTTTTGGGTGCATACAGAGATGGTTCTAATGATTTTTCATTAGTCACCACAATGCTCTGAGAAATTTCCACTTTTCTTGATACCCGTATAATATCGTGAACATTTCTGGGACTAGTTGGCTTTAAAGAGTGGAAGCCTAACTTTTTAATTTTAACCTTATCATCCAGTGTTTCTCCGACAGTCTCTAAAACTTTGTAGGTATTGTCACTGACCACCAGCTTATCTTCATCCGTTTCTGATTCAAGTGTTTGATCTAATTTACTAGTACCTGTATCTTTGCTGTCTTCTCCAAAATTTTCACGTTTTGGTTTTTTGTTTGAAGTCTCTCTTTGAGGCAGTAATATAAAATCTTCACCTTGAGAACTTATTTTCACTTTTTGTGCAGGCATGAAACTTGATACTTCACGTAAGCTTTCAGGCGACGTTTTGTCGTCATCTTCATCGGCGTTAATGACTTCAAACTCACATCCGAATTTTTGGCTCATTATATAAAAACTTACATTCTCCAAGATTTTAAAGGATGTATCATTTAGATGCATATTGGCGCTAACAAGTTCAGCTGTACTTTTCAGTTGGTTCAAAATATTTGTTTCCAAACTAGAGCTAAGCAACCTTGGGGTTCCTTGTTGATCATCTTGCCCTTCATATACTGTTCCACTATGCAGCAACTGATTCGAAGGATTATTGCTCGTGGAAGCCAAGGAGTATATAGGTAAGAGAAAAGGGTCCAGAGATACGCGTAAGCGGGCAGATGTTGTATACAGGAACGTTGTCACCAAGAACGTTAGCTGTAACAAAAGAACGCTAACATTTACTAAGATGAAGATTTCTGTCTAATGTGGATGAACCTAATTACAAAAAAATTCACAATCGAATCACCGTAACTATTATTCGTCGTATCGAAACAAGCTCCGTACCTGGTTGTGGACGCGTGGATAAGTATCACGATCGCGTACCAAATTGCCAAAAAAACCGCTCAGTGCGAGTCGGACTCGCGCACGAAGGGTTCCGTACCATTATCTACATAACATTTGAATATTTTTAGTGTCTACCTATTGCCGTTATTAATATCGAGCAAAAAACGGCAAAAAAATCACGTTTGTTGTGGAGCCCCCCTTAAATATTAATTTTATTCTGTTTTCATTCTGTTATAGCGGCAGAAATACATCATCTGTGAAAATTTCAACTGTGTAACTATCCCGGTTCATGACATATAGCCTGGTGTCAGATGGACGGACGGACAGCGGAGTCTTAGTAGGTAAGGGACCCTTCCCTTACCCTCTGGGTGTGGAACCCAAAAAAACTGGCCAAGTGCGATTCGGACTCGCGCACAAAGGGTTCCGTATCATTCATTACCTGTACAACATTAGACACAAAGGCCGAGAAAAAAACAGCAAAACATCACGTTTATTGCGTGGGAGCCCCCCGTAAATATTTATTTTATTTTAATTTAATTGTTTATTTTCGAAAAGTATATAGAACTAAATATTCAGTGAATGTTTCAAGCGTCTACCTATTGCCGTTATCAATATCGAGCAAAAAACGGCACAAAAATATGTTCAGATGACAGACAGACAGCGAAGTCTTAGTAATAAGTCCCGTTTGGCGCCCTTCGGGTACGGAACCCTAAAAACACATTTTTCCTTCGACCATTGGACAAAACCGGACTCGAAATAGAAAGGGCCTATAGGGACTAGAAAGGTTTCCACTATAAAATAAAGTCTCGATGTCCAATCGTTCTTTAAAAAATTTAACTAAATAAAGTGACCTTAATTATCTTAATTACAGTGGATAAACTTTTTTTTTATGCAGCCTATATACGTGCCACTGCAGGCCTACTCTCAGAGAGAGTCGTGCCCACCGCGGATAGGCGATTTCGAGCGCTAAGTAACACCTCAGACACTCGTTTTTCCTCACGATGTTTTCCTTCATAGTTAAAGAGTGTTACTGCCATTCACAAAATATGAACGTAACTTAGAAAACAATGTTATTATATTAATACATGCCGGAATGGAACTCAATCCCTCTCGGACGTGAGGTATTACATTCGTAAAAGAATACAGCCTGGGTAGTACGCTGATGCTAGTCGCGCGTTTTAAATTTCGAAATTCGAGACTTTCCAGTACATTAACTGTCAAATTCTGACATTTGAGTGCTAGAAAACGCGTGACTCGTGCAGTCGTACTCACCTCGTACTAACCATGCAGATCAACCGTGTAATTGTTATTGCAAAGTCGACCATGACGTAACTGATTGGAGTGCTCTCTCAAGTCTAAAGAAAACTTAGAAACTTACTTACCTGCAACTGAAGTCACTGAGCTGAATTCAATGTGATTTTGATGCCACGTTTACTTATTATAAAATGTATTTTTTAATTACTCGCGGTGCTCATACGTAGCAATGTACTGTACATAGCTATTTGCTGGAAATGCAGAAAGCCTATCCTTAATCCAGCACTTATTGTATATTTATTTACTGTAGTTCGTTATTGCAATTATACACTTATAATGTTAGTATTTAATATAAGGTTAGGTTTTACATTTATTTCATTTTACAGCATATTCATAACTATTCATCATCATCATCAGCCGTTTAGCGCCCACTGCAGGACATAGGCCTCCTTCGTGGTTTTTATAACCATGACAGGTTTTACCATAATCGCCACGCTTGGCAGGCGGGTTGGCGATCGCAGTATGCGGTTGGAATCTCAGAAAGAGACGCTGCTGCCCGTCTCCAGGTAATTGATTTCCTTAGTCGCCTTCTACGACATCCACGGAAGGAAATGGAGTGACGCTATTCTTAATCCGATGCCACACGGAACGTATAACTATTCATATAAGTAGTTATTACTATTTGTATTTATATTGTGACATGTATGAATGTATTTATGTATGTACCTACGACGTTCCGGGTCCCAAGGGAAAAATTATATGGCCCCAACTGAAAATCCGTTTTGCTGGTTTTATGCTAGCTATAGCACACTCCAGTAAAGTATGCTGAGTTGGAGCCCCTTTTTTGTTGTCACGGAAGCGTTTGGAGTCCTAAGTGGCTCATTGCTATATGGTACCCAGCTGTCTTTGACTCTAAATGCCTCACATGTTCTCTTCACGATTGTTTTGTTTTTATTTTTGTTTTTTTGACGTTCGTGTATTTTGTTTGTGTACCTTCGTGATTACTTTGTGTTTCTGTGACAATTTAAATAAATGTCTTCTTTCTTTCTTTCTTTCTTTCTTGCATCCGTGCGATACAGAAATAAAGCTATTTCCGTGTTGAGCTTGCCACAATTCCTAGTATCTGAAGCTGCTGATAGACTTGATCACTCACGAGTAATGAGCATTCTAGCGAATGTTCATTTCAGGTAAAGGGTCACAAAATATACGAGAATGTTTTAGCGAGCATTCTAGGGAAACGACAATGAATTTGCCTTGAGCTTTTCGCTGAGCCTGTGTTATTTACTGAAAAAAACGGAGTTTTAACGGCTTTTTCTTAAATTGTATGTTTTTAAAACAGTGTAGTCAAAAAAATTTAAATGAAAATAACCAACAACCTGACCGCTGAGCAGTAACTACTAAGCAGGTAGGCCCTAATTCCAACGATGTGACTCAGCGCGAGGTACCTACACCTAGGTTTGTGCCGCCTGCTTAGGAAATAATGCTCGGCAGTAGTGTTGTTGGTTATTTTTTATTTAAGTGTTCTTGACGTTTATTCTTTGTCCCACCTTATGATTTGTTTTGTTTTCTTAATTTATTTCAATTTTAAATTTTTAATATTTTTAATTTTTTTTGTTGGATTTATTTTGATTTTATATATAGCCTATGATGACACTCGTGGAAACACGAATCGATTGAGGTCTTATTTGTGATAGAATGATCATTGGTTAAGATATTATGAGAATTGGACATACTTACATAGACACAAACTAAATTTGGTGTGCAATAAAGTGTTTTCTATCTATCTACACACATACGACCTAAACACATTACCATCCTTTAGCCCCAGTCGGGTAAAAAGTTTGACCAATTCATTGCATGTGACGACAAAACATTATCTCTGCCCACTCCTCCAGGATGCAGGCGTGAGTATGTGGGTTAGAGTTCGTCATTATCAACAACTTTTGTTCTATGTCGCTTGAATTTTTTTGTTTAATTTTCCATTTTTCAGACGGATTTTCTTTTTTATTGTTCCGTAGTCCGACAAGGAACACCTATAGGTAGTATCGCCATGTATGCATGTAATTTTTAAATATACCTCCCCTAACATGAAAAGTGGGGTGATTTATTTTCTCCTCTACCTCCATCATGTGGGGCATCGTTGAAAAATATTGTGGGTATCGGAATACCATTTTTTTATTTAGGGACCCGTTTGCGAAATATTAAGCCTTAGCGCAAATTTTTGTCCCAGTAGGGCGTCCTCCCCCCCCCCCCCTCTCCTGGCTAAACGTTTGATTGTAGAAACGTGAAAAAATTCAGGTTAGTAGCACATTAATGAACTTAAAAGAAAAAGTATCACGGCTAAGTAGCGGCTATCAATCAATCAGCCCGTCCTCGTACATTGTTGGACAGCACTTTCTTCTGCCCACGGCCACCTGATCCAGCACCTGACAGCAATCTGCCTCAGATCGTCGGTCTAGCGAGCTGGTGGGCGTCCTGCGCTGCATTTGCCAGTTCGCCGTCTCCACTCGAGAAGCTTTGCACCTCATCGACCATCGGTTCTTCGACATATGTGCCACTTCCTTGCTAATCTTATAGGCTACATCAGTCACTTTATATGAACACTGCTATTTAGAAAAATAAAAATGTGACAAATCACTCTAGAACAAAAGTTGTTGCCAAACACAAACAGTAACTGGGGTGTTCCAGAAATTGCGATTTTCAGAAAGAACCCATTAGGCATATTGATTTCGTCCCACTGCAGCTGTCTTTCTTCTGTTGACCCGTTGTGTTGAACCCTTCTAAGATGGTGGTAAGTGTGCCTATTAGGAGTTGTGTCCATTACTGTTGAGGCTACTTATCTTGAAAACAAAGCATCAATTTCGTTGTTTCAACACGGCAAATTAGTGTCTGGTAATATGTGTACAATCTTACAACATGCAATAAGTAATGGCATATCATTGATAGTACCACGTGTAATTTGCTTTTTGTACAGCCAGCCCTATGCTATAAATGATAGTAGATGCGTTTTTGTTCGATATACAACGTGGAAATGAAATCCCTGAAAAACGTTTCTTCAGTATCGGTAATGAGCAAAAGTTTAAAATCTTTCTAAAATGTTTCATTCAAATCGAAGTCGTAGAGCAAAAGTTATTGATTAAGGAATTTATGATTAGATTAGATTATATTATGTAAAATTATGTACGTCCGGAAAAATATCAGTAGGTAACCTTAAAACTGTAGGTAGCAAACACAATGTAATAGGTACTAGAAATAGAAATAAACTTTCATTCCCAAGATTTAGGCTGGCAAACGTTAATACATCCTTTATGGGGCATTGTATACGTTTCTACAATTATGATCCATCAAGCTTACCAAAAACGTGGTTAAAAAATAGTGTAAAGCACACTTTCTGCCAAATAGGCTACTATAACATTAAAGATTATTTAGATGACAATGACGACGTCTAGAATTAAAGCCAGTTCAATGCATGAGTTCTAGGTTTTACAATAATAATGTAAACTCTGCTAATTAAATACTTTGAAAAAACTAAGTTTGGAGTTTTGTTGTCCATTTTTTCTCCAAGATTATCTAGATTTCGAAATAGACAGCTAGTTTAACTTGTAACGTTCATGATGTCGCAGTTTCTGTGCTTTGAATGAAACATTTTTTAATTCTAGGTTTTACAATAATAATGTAAACTCTGCTAATTAAATACTTTGAAAAAACTAAGTTTGGAGTTTCGTTGTCCATTTTTTCTCCAAGATTATCTAGATTTCCAAATAGACAGCAAGTTTAACTTGTAACGTTCATGATGTCGCAGTTTCTGTGCTTTGAATGAAACATTTTTTAATTTTAATTTTTGAATTTGACATACATTAAAAGGCTTACATATTTAAGTACTACCGTACCACAATTGGCGGTCTGATCGCTTAAAGCCATCTCTTCCAGACCACCTTCATTGATTGATTAATTATAGTGGCGCCTTCCTCAACCAAAAATAAGTTGGTGCATCTAAAAAGGCCAATTTTTGACCGTACTTTGTATTTGACTCTTTTTCTTAATTAGATAAGTATCCCGATCTAAAGTAGATTTTTTTAAAACAAACTTCTTCAATCTACCTACCTTTTTTTTGCCTTTTTTTTTCGTGAGTATACCTGAGTGTCTGAGGTGTTCACACACATCTGCGCTTGAAATCGCCAATCCGCGATGGGGACGCGTGGAGATTAAGCCCATACTCCATCTCTCTCCGAGAGAAGGCCTGGGCCTTGTAGTGGGACGCATATAGGCTATATACGAAAAAAAATAGTTTTTCATGATTTCAAAGTGAAAACTTACCAAACAATTCATGGTGGCACGTCGATGTTATAACTCCGATAAAAAACAATAGCTATTCTCTATAAATAATAAAAAACCGTGTAATTTCGCAATTAGTCAATGTTCATGAGGCAAAAGTAAATCACGTCTTACTCTCCAAGGCTTTCCTCCGATGTGTGACTGGAAAGGGAAAATATTTGACAGGCCTACCTCTTTCACTGTTGCTGAATGGTAAGATTTGCGGCTGTGTGTAGCATTCCAAAACTAATTTGAATTAAAAAAGCCGGCCAAGTGCGAGTCGGACTCGCGCGCGAATGGTTCCGTACCATTATCTACTTATACAACATTTCAATATTTCAAACGCTTACCGGTTATCGTTATTAATATCAAGCAAAAAAGGCAAAAATCACGTTTGTTGTATGGGAGCCCCCCTGAAATATTTATTTTATTCTGTTTTTAGTATTTGTTATAGCGGCAACTGAAATACGTGATTATGGATTAAGGATTATGGCAAAACCTCTCATGGTTATGAACCACGAAGGAGGTCTATGTCCTGCAGTGGGCGTCAAATGGCTGATGATGATGATGATGATGAAATTTATTCTTTATGCTGATGACCTTATGATATTGTAAATACCGATGATTGTTTTCTCTTACAACAGGATATGGATCGTGTCTCGCTATATTACCATAAAAACCAATTAAAATTAAGTATACCCAAATGTAATTTCGTTACTTTTACAAAAAAAACTATGTTTTAAATTATACATATTCTTTGCGCGATTCTCCTCTAGAATCAGTTACAATTATTACACTAAGTAAACAGTTATCTGTAGTGCTGTCTCTTAGAATTTCTCAGAAAGGAGCTTGACAGAACGTTACTCAAGTATTTACTTAGGATGTCATAGAAGGCAACTAAGGAAATAAAATACCTGGAGACGGGCAGCGTCTTCCTGAGATTCCAACTGCATACTGCGATCGCCAACCCAAAACCCTAATGGTTATAAAAACCGCGAGGGAGGCCTATGTCCTGCAGTGGGCGTCAAATGGCTGATGATGAAAGGGGGGCTCCCATACAACAAACGTTGTCTAAAGACAGCGCTCGCCATCTAGCGGCCATCTACGTAAACTTCACAGCGCCGATGTCATGTCGTTAAATGTCAATGTTAAACACTACTTGTTGGTCTCTATAGTTCTCAGATTCGATCTTTGGCTAATGTTTTACAGACAATGCTACAGAACCCTTCGTGCGTGAGTCTGACTCTCACTTGACCGGGTTTTTTTTTCTCCTTTTCCTTTCAGGGATTATTTATTGGACAATATTGTAAAAGTGGATTTCTTGTGGCTGAATAATGATGATGATGATTGTAAAATGTGGATAACGGAGCTGGCTGTACAATTTAACTATAATATTTTTTTACTTTTAAGTTATCTGTTCAAGATACATTGTACCTACTTCTGTTTGTTGTCCCTAATAATGAAACAAAAAATAAAAATGAAGAGCCTCTCGGGGGAAAATGGATATCCACAGGCTGAAGATGGTCATGGTGATGACGATCTGATAAAAGATAAGATAAGATAAAGATAAAACATTTTATTTGCTAAAGCATGGTAGATACATTAAAGTAGCTGCGTAAAGTAAATGAAAAGAACATGCTTGCTCTACCAGTTAAGGTGTGCAAATATTAGACTTTAAGAATAATATAAATAACAAATTTAGAATCTTAGAATGAATATTAAACACAAACTATCAGTAAGTACCTATATAACTGAAAGTTAGCATATAATTTAGTTGTATCCCAGAGGAAAAAAAATGAAGTTGTATTAATCTATTCATTCAAGTGGCAGGAAGACGCTGGATGCAGGCCGCTTCCAACCGGTCTTTTTGGAAATCCATGGAGGAGGCCTATGTCCAGCAGTGGACTTCTTGTGGCTGAATGATGATGATGATGATGATGATTAATCTATTAGGAACATTGTTTTTTTTTACTCTGTTATAAAGGTACCCAAGTTGTTAATTAATGAGACGGTCGTCAAGAAATTCTCTTACACTGTAATACATATTATCTAATAGGAATTTATGTAACTGTGTTTTAAATTTAGTGAGAGGCAGGGTTGAGTAGGAATAATTCTGGGGGGCGAGTCGGTAAATGCATAGTTGTTCAATGGAGTAATTTTACTTACATTATTATTACTGCTGTGCAATAAAGTTTTATCTATCTATCTACTACTGTAATTGTTGTTTCATTGACACTATTAGTAGTCCAGTAACCAATCGCATTCCATTGATATAACCCGTGCAACTTAACTCAGTGCCTCGCGCGATTCGGTCTTCTTCCCGAGAGATGCCTATTAAATTTGGGCGAGCTATACCATTGGAATGACATGGTACTGCTATTGCTTAGTATATTAACAAATAGAGGCAAACAACGACTAGTGTTGTGCTTATTTCAATCTATTGAAAAGCTATGCGTGACACTAGGGCCAGATCCTCCCACACAAATGCAAAGCTGAATTGTCAGCAAATGACTTTAGCAGTATAGTCAATTCCTAAGTTAACCTACGTCGTCCAATTAAAGCTGAATAACATCCATGCTTCATTATGCCCAAGATCCGGATCAACAGATTTGACGTGAAAAATTCTATTTAGTTATGCTTGCAACTAATTAGCAAGGTATACCTACGTCATACAGTGAGTAAAATCAGAAATTGCCCTGAAAATCGGTGAAGTATGTACGTATGTATATAACGACTTATCGCCGGTTTTAAAATTTAAAAAGTTACAATAATTATCACTAAGGAAATGTTTATTCTCTTTATCTTTAGTGTTTTTTCTTTTATGAAGAATCGATTGTGTCCCACTGCTGGGCAAAGGTTGCCCCCTTAGCTCTGTAGGTACCTACTCTTTGTTCGTGGCAACCTCACCTTGTCACAAAAATGTAAAGATTGACCTGGGGCGCCACTGCGTAAGTCCTCCACTGTATGGAGTAGTGTGATTTAGCCTACTCTGAACTGTCATACATATTTTGACATACATATTTTGACACATTCGAGTCGTCAAAATGGTTAACCTGATCGAGGTGTTAGTTACGCGTTAGAAGTGCTGCAGCTGACAACTGTACGTAGATATGTGGCTGGGTGGTGGTGTGGTAAGTACATTAAAATAATGTAAATGTACGACATAAAAATGACAGCAGTACCTACCACATTGGAGAAGGGTTGCTAATGACGGAAGCCAGTGGAAGTTGTTGGAGGAGGCCTATGCCAAGATGCACACTGAAGTTAGGGACATAATATAAAAATAATAATAAAAACTCTGCATGCAATTTTTCAATAAAAAATTTTATAGTTATTTATTCAAGAAATTTCACAAAGTAGGTACATATTTAATACAGCAGACCCTCACTCAAATCTGTATAGGTTTATCTGTGAGGTGAGTTACCCTTTGCTTAAAATGAGCTTAAGACATTACTGTTTTAAGACATTTCGGCACTTATTTGGTTCACACAATTATAATTAATATCATAATACATTCGAATCAAATATAATAACAAATATTCTAATATAATTATTGTAATTTAATAACAAATCTAAATATCAGTGGAAATTTAGACTTAAGCATTTGAAATGTAATTACCCAAGAAATGTCCTCTAATTCAGAATAAAGGGCTATATTAAAATAATATTTAAATAATAATGTATATCAATTAAGTATTAATCGTGTACCGCTACTTTTTTTTTATACTACTCGTATTTGTATAGCGAAGATTCCATTGTTTACGTTGTCATCGTTATGTAAATCAGTTTTTTGCGAGAAATTACTTTCCGTATCACATTTGAGAATGCGCCGTTCTGGCTCTTCTAGGTTAAATTGCCGGCACATGTTTCCGAAAATATAATAAATACGTCATCATCATCAGCCATTCGACGTCCACTGCAGGACATACCTAGGCCTCCCTCATGGTTTTCATAACCATAAATACGTCATGTTAGTCCCTACTAACATGTCGTATTTATGGTAAACTAATCACATACTTACATACCTATATATAAACTCATGCCGGGATCCCGGAGGGGTAGGCAAAGCCAGGGTTTGCCACTTGACATTATCTACCTGGCAAACCTCTTTTGCCGTTTTCGCGGCTTGTCGAACTCTGTATAGAGTTTTCACAAAAATGCGCAACTCTCGCAGCACGTCTCAGTAACAATTTCAGCAACTGTCGGTTACGACTTTTTAATATTTACCAGTTTTTGTATTAAATTAAATTTTCCATTTAAAAAAAAATTACTAACGTGTTTCTCTCTCGTAGTTAGGTTGTTTGATAGATGAAAAACCATACGTGTTACTTACATAGAATCGACATTCTGCTGTTTAAGACCATTGTCGTCGTCATTGACCACTGTCCAGTCTTGCGGTCCGACGGTGGCACGTGCAAAGATATTTTGCTTGGTAATACTGGACTAGCTCCGATTGGTAACACAATTGACAAGCCCCGTCTTTTCTTAGCGCTAGTTAGACATCTATGCTTTTAACTACTGGCGTGAAGTATGAATTTAATAAAACATTGTAAACCCTGATATGTCGAAAAATATGCATTTGAGGAAAAACTCATGTAACAAAATTAGATGTAAATCACTCTAATTGGGGTGTTTAAAGAATTGCAAATTGTGTAGGTAACGTATAGTAAAATTAGGCTAGTAGGTATATCCTGTGAAAACCGTATTAGCAATAATATGTTACATGGAGTAATTTCTTGATAAACTATGAGGGACTCCCAAACTGAAACGAATTTTATTGTTTTACACGTAGAATTAAAATGAGATCGGAAATCTGAAAGATATTTGCTCATAACTATAAACACAAAATCTCGATCTTCAATGTTTTAAGCTCCGATTTTCAATTTTCTACATCAGCACAGAACCTTTTTTTTACTTCTAGCAATACTGAGCGCAAAACGTCAGAATTGTCGCAATGACGTAAGCCAATGAATGACAGTGGAATGGTGAAAAAATACGCGAGCCATCATTCTTCAATCCGTTTTCTTTCTGGCGGTTTTCTTTCTTTATCGTGAAAAATACAAGTAAAATGTAAAGTTCACACAATTCCCAAATCTCCTACCTCTTTTTCTCTAGTGAAAATTGTAAAGTATGTGCTGTATCATTCTGTAAAAAAATCCAGTCCGTGTCTTGTAATTTTCGTCTTACAATCAATTCTGTGTGTAATGTTTACGACTCGTTTGTTATTTGGGGCATCTTACGTAAGTATTGAGCATGTTTTTGTTATTAAACAAGTCAGCTTTACTGTTTACAGGCACTAACACTTTTCGTAGGAATCCGCGGCCCGACTCGCGATCTCCTAACTCAAGTCTAACTTCATACACATTATATTTCGTTTTAGAGACACCTTCGTCACTTTTTCTGTCTTGTGCGATACCTATCTCACTTTATGAACAGTAACCGCATTATAAACAGGTTTTTCTTGTGAAGGTTACAGCTCGGTATGACATTGTATTTAGCAGAGGAAAGTACCTACCTATGTAACCTACCTATGTAATGCGCGCGAAGATGGTTCGCACAGCTGCCTGTAACATTTATATCACATTTTTTCGAATAGTTGGCAATGAAATCATATTCAATTAAACATGCACAGAAAAAAACTCTTCACTGTGGTGATATCATCGGTTTGAACACTTTTTAGATCATCTGCTTAGGAAGAAATTATGTTTAGCAATAAAGAAATTCAATGTAGTTTGTTTTGTGTGTGTATGTAGTTTTTTTTAGTTTATTTCTGTGTAATTTATAGTTTTAATTTGACAAAACATATGTGGCTGGTTTTTTTTTGACTAGTTGTGTGAAATTATTAAATAAACTTTTTTGTTCTGAAAAAAAATATCTATTTATGATGATATTTATTTTTGTTGCACTTACCCATGCTAAAGACAATTTTAAAAACCTATTTAGAGGCTAAAAATTCCACCCATGCTGGGACTTGAACCTACGACCTCTGGCACGGTTAGCTAGAGGTCGCGGGTTCAAGTCCCGGCATGGGTGGCATTTTGGCCTCTAAATAGGTTTCTATAGATGATTAGTAAAAGTTTTAAACTTTATCACAATGTGAAATATTAAAAGATAATCTTATTAATTAGTTATAAAAAGATGAAATAACTGAACTAACAGAAAGGTTAGTAAAAAGTAACCTAAATTATTACTACAGATGTCCAAATTTATCAGTACATACACTTTTGGTCGTACGTGTAGAGAACTTTCAGTGTTATAACATGTTCACTTAAGGGCATTATTATATATATATGCACGGCATGCATGCCTGCAGTGACTAATTTGATGTAGCAAAATCTGTCATTGATTAATTATTTGAGCATACTAGGTATGAACTGGCCCATTGAATATTATATATTGAACTCATAAATTTCTGCACTGTTTATAAATATAATCTGTATTTCATGCATTTATACATTTTACTCGACAACATTGACTTTTGTACTGGAAAGATGCCAGAACTGCACACTATAGAGACATTTGGCATTTGAAATTCTTATCTGTTTCCTCGTAGTTTCTAGGTACGTAGCTAATCCATCAAGAAATACATATCAGATCATAAGTATTTGTCTCTAGATTTTTTCTGATTTACTTAACAATTTCCAATTGTCAAACAATCTGCTGATTTCCTCCACACAACCCCTAGGAAGGGTGATAAGTTCTCACTGTATGGGTTGAACACAGTAGGCCACAAATTTAATATTTAAGAACTATATAACACCTATGAAGCCCTTAAATAGCTCAGACAGACGTTTGTAGTAGTCATATTATTAGGGTCCCGCTTGGTACCCTTTGGATAGGGGACCCTGAAAACAAACTTATTTTACTACAATACATGTAACCAGGAAGTAACCTTGATGTGTTATCGCCTATATTTATCTGTCTAAATTACATACTGTCTTCTACATAGACATTCCCACACTGGTGAACTAATATTTGTTGCAAAGAGTTTGCCAGCTCAGAAACCAGAAGTTTCCTATTTATTGAAAATGTATTACCATAGCCAATCTGTTCAACTATCCATTGTCTGTAGAACAAAAACTGTTATAGGTACCTGGTTCTATTATGTATTTGAGGTGATAAGTTTTTGAGGGTTATCTGTAACTACCGAAACTAATACCAGCGAGCGTTGTGTATGCAATAAAGCCAAAAATGTTGTCAGAATCACGACAACTAGTAAATCCTGGTCTCTGCCTACCCCTCCGGGTTATAGGCGTGAGTTTATGTAATTTGTGTAATGTACTTCAGTTACTGATTATACAATTGCTAAGCAGAAACCCGGCCCGGCGCCACACGGTTCCGTGTGGCGCAGGATTAAGAATAGCGTCACACCATTTCCTTCCGTGGATGTCGTAGAAGGCGACTAAGGAATTCAATTACCAGGAGGCGGGCAGCGGCGTCTTCCTGAGATTTCAACCGCATACTGCGATCGCCAACCCGCCTCCCAAGCGTGGCGATTATGGCAAAACCCCTCATGGTTATGAAAACCACGAAGGAGGCCTGTGTCCTACAGTGGGCGCCAAATGGCTAATGATGATGATGATGATGAAGCATAAACTGGGCTATTCAGTCCTTAAATAATATGTCCGCCTTATGAATCGTGAACTTTCCTCAAAATTAGATTCAAGCGCCATTGTTTTTATACCATAACTTTAGTTCCTGCACACGTTCTGCGGTGGGCACGCGTGGTGATTAACCTAACAACCGCCCTCGCTCATGGGATGTATAGGTAGTCTATACATACTTGGACACAGATCTGTGACACGGCAGATAAGCGGTTAAGCCCATTCTCTCTGAGAGAAGGCCTGTGCCCTACAGTGGGACTAAGTTTGAGCTAAGTCGCGGACAGACAGACACATGGACGGGCATGGCGAAACTATAAGGATACCTTGTGAACTACGGAACCCTAAAGAGGGTCTTGACTGACGGATGGACAGACAACGAAGTTACATATCCTTTAAAGGTCCCCTTTTTTCCCTTTTGAGGTATGGAAGGCTAGAACACCTATTTTTACAAGATTTATTATAGATATCTTAATCATATGGTACGGTAAGTAAAGTTGAGGTAATCAATATGCCTTATTAGTAACATATGGCCTAACATGCATGACTATATACAGAGGTTCTCAACTTTTTGAATGCGGTTTGCAGGATCCTATCAAGTGGGAAACACTGGCCTACCCCTCCGGGATATAGGCGTGATTTTATGTAATGTAATATAATGTCTATTAAAATAGTAGAGTAGTAACCCCCTGTTTCTCGACAGCTGGTCTGTCAATTCTATAGCCTTAGCCGCGTACCAAAATTTTAAAACGGCGTTGCCTTCTATGAATCAGTGAGAATCTATGTATGACCTTACGTCATGGATTTAACGGCTATGACTTGTCTATGATATCACCTTATTGACTTCACCGTCGCGTTTTCTACCGTTTACTGCCTATAACAGGTGTAAAGCCCGGCAGATAACTTGAACAAAAATCCGCGCAGCCGGTATGAGGTTGGTTTTTTTTTTTATTGTTAATGTGACTAAACTAAGTCCGACGAATTTTGAGTCATATCTGACCGTGCATTGGGAAGAAGTAGACAGTTGCAAACTATGCTTCGTCGGCATAGCGGGTGAATGAACAACGCAGCGGTCGTGAGTTCACATCAGCTCAGGCTGGCTAGCGCCAACGCTATCTGACAGTACTATCTATCTGTTTGACCAGCCATAAGCTCTAACCAGTAAATAAGAACAAAAACGTCTTGTATGACTGACAACCCTGTCAATCAGCTATTTATTCGTTTATCCCTGAACAAGTGCGAGTCGGACTCGCGCACGAAGGGCTCCGTACCATTATCTATACAACATTTGAATATTTTAGGCGTCTACTCGCTAAACGTCTACTAAAATCACGTTTGTTATATAGGAGCCCCCCTTAAATATAAATTTAATTCTATTTGTAGTTATAGCAGCAACCGCGGACCGGGCGACGCAGCGTGGGCAGGCCTCCCCACCAGATGGACGAATAACAGGCACTCCTCCCATAAACCGGCTTTAACTCCGTCTTTAGAGTGTTTTTGTAGAAGCAACTTTTTATAAAAAAACCGGCCAAGTGTGAGACGGACTCGCGCACGAAGGGTTCCGTACCATTATCTATACAACATTATACAAAGATCTAATTTGAGAACAGCGCCATCTATAGAAACCAACAAGAAGCGTTTAACATTGACATGACATCGGCGCTGTGAAGGTTGCATAAATGGCCGCTAAAGGCGAGCGCTGTCTTTAGGCAACGTTTGTTGTACGGAAGCCCCCCTTAAATATTTATTTTATTCTATTTTTAGTATTTGTTATAGCAGCAACAGGAATTCATCATCTGTGAAAATTTCAACTGCCTAGCTATCACGGTTCATGAGATACAGCCTGGTGACAGACAGACAGACAGAAAGGCGGACAGACAGACAGACAAACGGACAGTGAAGTCTTAGTATTAGGGTCCCGTTTGGCACCCTTCGGGTACGGAACCCTAAAATGACCGTTTATGTTTATCTGCACCTAAACGTGCTTAAACCACAGCTCTGATTGGAACATCATTATGTAGGTACTAGTTTCCTGTAGAAATATTTACAAGTGTACCGGCCAGTGCACGCCAATACTGCCTATTAGGAAACAGCTACGTTACAGTCCGTTGTAAAACTGATAAAAGGTTTTTGATACCAGTATCACATAGTTTGATAGCGAGCACAATCGTATCGTATCAGTGTTCCTCCGCGTTCCGATCAACTAACACACGCTACAAGGACAAATAGCATTTTAAAGTAAACATTTGACTTGTGAGATAGTTCGATAACCAAGACAAGTTTCATTGTGATTTTGCTATAGGAAAGCTGTATTCTGAAAAATGTGTGTATTGTGTTGGTTTCGTCGTTAAAGCGGCGTTTTCACTATTTTAGTAAGCTCGGACCGAGTGACCCATTTTGGCTACTAAGATGCTACTCGTACCGGCGATATTAGTACAAAAAATGCTACGGCCATTTCTTGTTTACTCGGACTAAATAGTGTGAGGCAAGGCTGAATAGTGTTGATTGAGAAATAATGAAGATTCCCATTGGACTTATCGGCTTAAGTACGTACCTAAATGTGTTCATATTATATTCTTTTTAACCCGTGCTGAGGACAATTTTAAAAACCTATTTAGAGGCTAAAAATTCCACCCATGCCGGGACTTGAACCCGCGACTTCTGGCTAACCGTGCCAGCGCTCTCCCAACTGAGATAAGAGATAAGATAAGATGAGAATATTCTTTATTGTACCAGGAAAAACACAAACATGAAATGAGGGTTCAAGTCCCGGCATAAGTGGAATTTTTAGCCTCTAAATGGGTTTTTTTTTAAATGTGTTCATATACCATTGAGTTTAGTAATAACTCCCACACAACTAGGATACACTGTGCTATGGTAACCGGGCGAGGACATCAGAAACATGGAAATATACCCAGACTGGCCATTTGTTCATTTCATGTCTATGTTTTTCCTGGTACAATAAAGAATATTCTTATCTTATCTTATCTTGTACCAATCAAGTACCTACGGCGGCCTCCAGCGAGGATCGAACCCACGACTTCTGTCTTGGTAGTCAGTAAATTACATCACTCAATCACTTTTCCTCTTTCAATCAATGGTAATTACGTAGTAACATAACAGCCGGTGGTAAGCGCTTATGTGTCATACAGTATTGTAAGAAACCGACCAACATAAATCCTAGACATCTTGTAGGTACGTAAATAGTGTGTTTTGATATATGTAGGCACCATACAGTAGCATTATTTATTGTACTAAGAGAAGAAGCGGTCGACGCCTAGTGGGTAGAACATTGGACTCGGAAGCGAGAGACCCAGGTCCGATTCCCAGTGCGGGCATGTACCTATGACTTTAATTTATAAGATATGTACATTTGTAAAGTTGATAGTAGCAATGCCACTGGCTCACGGTGAAGGAAAACATCTTGAGGAAACCTGAGTGTCTGAGCTATTCACATATCTCAGCGCTTGAAATCGTCAATCCGCGGTGGGCACGCGTGGTGATTCAGCCCATTATCTCTCCCTGAGAGAGGGCCTGTGCCCTACAGTGAGACGTTTTTATATGCTGCTTATGTATGTACTCCCACTGCCTGTTTTATATCACAAACAATATTAAACCTTACCGGTTGACAATAAGGACCCTTTCGCCGAAGCAATCGCTTCCGCGGACAAAGCATAATATTATCACGTCTGACGAACCTTGAAAGAACTTTGCTGATCGATAGCCTCCAAGATTAACTTGGAGGCCGTGGGCCGGTCACATCTGCCGAAAATCCGGCTGACCGGGTCTAAAACGGTTCTCGATCGACTACAAATCTGCTGCCGCGGCGTGGGACTATCCGGTCGGTCTCACACTCGGGACGTCGTGGGTTCGAATCCCGGCGTGTACCAATGACTTTGTTTTGTAAGCTACGTATATTTGTAAAGTTGTAGTAGCGATACCACTCGCTAACTGTGAAGGAAAATATCGTGAGGGAACCTTAGTTTCTGAGGTGTTTACATACCCCGGCGCTCGCCAGGTACTGACCAGGTGCGGAAATCTCCTGTCTAAGACTACAGCTACTACTATTTCCCGGGGGTGAGTCTCTTAAATGTATCATTGTTCAATACAATTATATTAGTACGGCAATGGCTTCCTTGACCCTATTGGTAGTCTACTAACCATTCGCATTCCAATGGTATAACCAGTGCAACGTCACTCGGCGCCTCGCGCTATTCGATCTTTTTCGCGACACCCAGTTTCAAGACCAGCACATATATTTTGAGCACCGACTCCAAATTATACTTCTACAATACCTACATGTAGGTATACATACTTCTAATTATTTAAATTATTTGTAACTTTTTAGTGCTGTAGAGTTTCGTAGTCGGTTTTTATTTTTTATTAAAAAAAAATTGTTGGGTTAATTATTCTAATCATCATCATCAGCCTTTGACGCTCACTGCAGGACATAGTCCTCCATCATGTTTTTCCTAACCATGAAGGGTTTTGCCATAATCGCCACGCTTGGCAGGCGGGTTGGCGATCGCAGTATACGGTTGGAATCTCAGGAAGACGCTGCTGCCCGTCTCCTTCAAATTACAAGTCCAAATTATTCTATTACTATTTCAATTTTTTTCGCCTTAGCTTCACTGTTGACATGATTGAGAGATTACACAGACGTACATACATACATAGACTCACGCTTGTATCCCAGAGGGGTAGGCAGATACCAGGGACTGCCACTTGCCACGATCCTGACGGATCACTTTCGCTTCTCAACATTCATTAGTCGTTGCATGCACGCACGCCGGTTTCGGGTACTTGTTATCTTCTCCTTTTCTAATACATCCCGTCCCTTCCATCCACATTCGCTGGATATATTTGTTTCGTCAATCTTTCTTCCGTCATCCTCTCCACATGTCCGAACCAACGCAACATCTTTCTCAGTAAATATCCTTGCAAATTCAGTTTTTATTATGTCTAGTGCTGGAAAATACTAAGCACTATATAGTCTCTGCCTACCTCTCCGGGATACAGGCGTGAGTTTATTTTGTATGTTTCAACCTAAGATCCAAACATTAAAACGCCAATAAGAAATTCGCCGAACTTGATGTGTACAAATTTACTCAGACCAGGCAAGGGCCCTGGTTACCATGGCACAGGGTATCCTAGTTTGGGACCAGGACAAGTGACTGTGTTGTGTGGAGGTTATTAGATATTATTTTAATTACGAGTAAATGCCACTTAGCCACATTCACAAAGTCGTGCAAGTAGACCTTACTCTAGTAAACACCGAGCTTTAATAGGCTTTTAATCGTCAATCGAAGCGAGAAAGATATATCAGACACGATCAGGGCAAGTAAAAACCTAGGTCTGTCTGCCCTACCGGGATACAAGAATGAACGAATGAACACAAACAGATGTATACAAGGGGGAAAAAATCCAACTCAAACGGTTAGCAGATAATAACCATGTCATGTCAGGTACATTATGACCTCTCACAGATTTCCTTGTTTTGTCACGTGATTCGTTTAGGAGGTAAACTGTGCACAGAAATACAATGTACTTACCGGGACCATCCATAAAGTACGTCACACGTTAAGGGGCGGAACGGGGTCGACAAATGTGACATCGTGTAACAAAGAGTGGACAGGTCCTAAATTTCGTGACGCAACATTTCAAAAATATAATCATCATCATCATCATCAGCCCGACGCCCGCTGCAGGACATAGGCCTCCCTCATGGTTTTCATAACCTTAAGGGGTTTTGCCATAATCACCACGCTTGGCAGGCGGGTTGGCGATAGCAGTATGCGATTGGAATCTCAGGAAAACGCTGCTGCCCGTCTCCTGGTAATTTATTTCCTTAGTCGCCTTCTACGACATCCACGGGAGGAAAATGGAGTGACGCTATTCTTAATACGGCGCCACACGGACTATTTCTAGATGTGAAATTGCATAATATGTGACGTCTCCCTAGGTAGGGGGAGGTCTCACAAATATGTGACCGACGGACAAGGACGGGGGAGGGGTAAAAAAATCACGTCATTTGTGTGACGTACTTTATGGACCCCTTATGGATTTTAATTCGCTGAGCGAATAGAACACTCGGCAGTATAGTCTGTCCATCCTTACTTGTCCAATTTAGTAAACAATATTCTAACCTCAAAATTGACATTTGATGCCGAAACTAGATATTTTCTTGCAAGTTCGTGCACTTTGTTTATAAACATAGCAGCGTGTTATCCAAAATGGTGTCCCAGGTTACTTCATTTTTGGTAATATGGCAGTTTTCGACTAAAAAGTCAAACTTTGCGGGTAGAATCTTGTTTACTAAATCGGACAAGTAAGGATGAATAGACTATACATATTAATGTGAACCCCGAACACAAGGCAATGTTGGATAAATGTAGAAAGCGCAGAAGAAGTTTAAATTTAATTAAAAATTCTAATTACGTCATCATCAACCATGGAAAAAAATTGAACTACGTGTAGTTAATTACAATTGCATGTGTTCAATCACAAAGTGATTCAATTGCTGGCCTCCGGTCAGGATGAAGGAAGAAAGATTGACGAAACAAATATATCGAGCTAATGTAGATGTGGGTGGAACGGCCGGTAAGGGACGTCCCAAGCGGACATACTTCGGCCAAATAGGGGATGTATTAGCAAAGGGCAAGAAAAAAGTCGCCGGATTAGGAATAGCGGGCAGCAGCGTATGCTGCGATGGGCAACCCGCCTGCCAAGAGTGGCGATTATGGCAAAACCCCCTCATAGTTATGAAAACCACGAAAGAGGCCTATGTCCTGCAGTGGGCGTCGAATGGCTGATGATGATTATGAAGAAAAAAGTGCCCGAAACCGTCGTGCGTGCATGTACGACTAATGAATGTCGAGAAAGCGAAAGTGATCTGTCGGGATCGTGGCAAGTGGCAGTCCCTGATCTCTGGCTACCCCTCTGGGATACAAGCGTGAATTTATGTATCTATTTAGTGTACTGCTTGGTCGGGTTGCATTGACAACCCCCGGTAAAAAGTGTTTTAGATTCATCATCTGCCCACCGCTGCCTGCTATACGCTATGAATAAAAACCATAAGCACATTTCTTCCTGCAGAATTCATACTCAAAAACGGCCCCTTTCCTCTCGATTAGTCTTTGCCAATGAAATGAGCGCAAGATGTGCTGCAGAGTAAGTCACTGTGATTGGTTCATTCTGCGCCATGCGTGACGTGAACGTTGGTTGGGCGATAGTAAGTGACAGCGTAACTGATGGTTAGTTTTATACAAAAACGTAAAACCAATGACTATTTTATGGTCGTCGAAATATCTAGGTACCTCGCAAGATGGCGGTCCGGCTGTGGCAGGTGCATAGATATTATGCCGAGTGATACTGAACTCGCTCCGATCAACAAACACCGCCCGCCATTCCCCAATTTTTTTACTCATAAGCCTGAGTTGCCTTCCATTTTAAGAGTGTGTACATAAACGTATATACATAAACTATATATATTAGTAAACTTTGGAGGCATGTCCTCTACCAGTGAATACCCGTCGAGTATTTCTGGGATTTTACATGGTACTATGTAAATTTAATTATTTCAGGAATTCCTTACGTGAACGAAGTGGCCCAAAGTTAATTGTTCTACACGAACGCCATTACGGCTAGTAAAACATTGGCTGTAATTACATATATACATAGTGTAATTACGTTGAGTGTAATTACATACATACATGAACTAACGCTGTATCCCAGAGTGGTAGGCAGAGACCAGTAACGGCCACTTGCCACGATATTGACGGATCACTTTGGCTTCCTCGTGTGAGTGAAATAACATACACACGTAAGCAGCCTATATACGTCCCACTGTAGGGCACTGGCCTTCTCTCAGGGAGAGCATGGGCTTAATCACCACGCGTGCCCACCGCGGGTTGGCGATTTCAAGCGCTGAGGTATGTGATTAGCTCAGACGCTCAGGTTAAATCCACAAGGGAAAATAAACTTCTGTGTTGACAAGCTGTGCCGCGTTTTATATACTCGTATCTACAATGCATAGTTTATTATGACGATTAATAAACTATGACGATGTACATTGCGGAGCCGCGTCTTCCTAGTCGTTAATCTGTGGGTGCAATGTTCATCGAAATGTCGTAGCAAACTATGAATTGTAGTTCTATGAAATAAGGCCCTGTTATTAAAAACAATTAACATAAGATACAACGCAATCACTTATCCTGGTCCTAAATTAGGATACAAATTACAATGACCTATGGTATATCACAGGAGGATATCACAATGGCAAACACCTAATCTGTCTTATCTTTAAAAAGCTTTATTTTGAATCATAATAGGTATTTTGAATCATAAAAATCAATGGCCACATCATGACGGAGCATCACTTTAGCACGGTTCGACTGATTTGGCTGTTTTTTTTTTTTTTGTTGAGTCCATAAGTCATAATTGTCAGGACACTGTTTGCATGAAAGATTTTTTTAAATCCATTAGTACATATAAATTGACAGGTCAACGATTGTCTGGTAAGCTAGCAGCTTATAAATAGAAAAAAGCCAATTTTAAAGTTGAATTCAGGTTGTCACCGTGGAGCCCAATTTAGATTTTTAACGCCTGTTTCGTGGAGGGTATGCTGGTGGGCTGATTAAGATTTCCCAGTTGTCTCGACAAAACATACAGGGTGTAATTCTTATCCCTTGAAATTAGTTAGTATTGAATCACATCTCGGTATTCTGTAAAAAAAAAAACAACATAACCTCTTCTACGTTTGCACAGATAAGAATTATTTTTACTATTGTTTGTTTAGATGATTTCCATTCAATGACGTACTTCCGGATTCACGGACTCAGATTCTTTTTTTTTTTCTTTAAAGCAGCCCAAACTGAAATATTCTTCCCAGGATCTCTAAATTACCTAAAGTCAATGCCCTTGACGTGTTTCAGCAATTGAAGGTTTAATTTCTAAGGTAACCCAGTATACCCTCCTCAATCCTGACCTTGACCTGAATTGAAAACCATTCTTATTTTCAAGGTCATGTCCGCCGCTTATGTTATTTGAACTAACAGTCGGTCCAACCGTTTATTTAACTTTTGACAGCTCGATTTAGTGAGGTTCTGTAAAGGTACCGATTCGATAGTTTTAATCTCAATCGATTAACACTTCAACATACCTAATTAAAATGCATTGAAATTTTATTCCGATACGAAACCGAACGGGTTTTCATACGGTTTCAAAAGGAACCTGCCACTTGCTCTCGCAAAAGCCGCAACATATTATATATCACCTTAGAGATAATAAGGTGGGTTTATATGTTTTATAGAAAATCAATTTGTATAGTCTTTGATGTAATCTACTCGTTATAATATTGTAGCAAAACATGACGCATTACTACTGTAAAAAAAGGTATCCATGAAACGTTGCATTTTTCGCCTATGGTTTCCTGTCAACTAACTAAGAAACTTCATGGGTGTGCGTGTGTGAAAAATTAAATAAACCGTTGGACCGAAAATATAATCTTATTTTATTAACAATGAGCCCTGCACTAGGACATCCTGTATCACAGGAGCTAATGTTATTTTATGTTGTTGACAGGTGAGCTAAGATGGTTGCTGGTGGGCGCTTGTAACGCGGAGCACAAGATGTCGTCGCAGGGGACACGACACGGTAGCGCTGAGCCTGCGCAGCCCGCCAACAAACGTAAGTAATAGTCTATATGCTGTAATTATGCATTAAAAAACCCCCGGTCCAAAAAACTAACTCTTAAAAAGTAAAACCGCATCAGTGTCGCTAATTTCAGCTAAATCAAAGCAACAAAATTTTTGCCCGCCATTTTTTTCCGCCATTTTGTATTTTTTAATTACATTCGCACTTAAATTCGCCCAGGGTGTACTTTGTTTTACACAAAGCAGCATCCCTATATCTCTTACCGTTTAGTTAGGCAGTTGACCATGTCCATAAACGGCTGAGTGGATTTCCATCAAACATGGCTAAGAACCATCTCGATGAATCTAGCTTTCAATTAAAAAAACCGCATCGAAATCGCTTGATTTGACTAAGAGCTGAGAGTTCTACGCGCGTATTCGCGGCAAGATCGCCTTTTCTGGTCGAGGCACTAAGGCGTGCTGTCTCGCTCGCACAACTTGTTTTTTTTAATATTGTAATAATATGGGTAAACTTTTGATAAATTTGGTCTGAGCATTTGATGCATAATTAAATCACAGACATTTCAAATATATTTTTGGTTTCCTCTACGTTGTTTTCAATAAAGAATAGTTGTTACCAGAATTATTAATTTCTTAATCAAATTTTCTCAATCTAAAACTAGGTACAGTATAAGGAAAATATGTCTTGAATGTCCGCAATTTTATTGTCTATCAAACCCTCCGACCACATTTATCAAAAGTGTGCTCATTTTATAATAATCACCAAAATTATTAAATTGTGAAGCGTGACAGCATGCTCCACGTAAGAACAGCCTTAAGCTAATGTAAGATACATGTTACGCCCGCCCAGGCGACCGGCGGCGCGGCGCCGCGGGCCGGGCCGCAGCCCTGCGCCGCGCCCCCTCGGACTCGGACTGCTCGGGGGAGACCGCCTCGCTGTCGGCCGACAGCGGGGACCGCGCGCCGCGCCCGCTCCCGCAAGCCACGCGCTCCACCAAATCTAGAAGGTGAGAGTACAGGCCACTGAGTCTAGAGGGTGAGAGGTAACAGGCAACTAAGTCTCGCGGGTCAACGTTTACAGGCGAGTCTAGAGGTTGGTTAAGTTTTGGAGGTGAGAGAAAACAAAACTGGAAGGTAAGAGAGAACGGGCAACTAAGACTAAAAGGTGAGCGTTAGTGACTGTGTTTGGGAAGTGAAAGCCATTGTGCGACTATTTCTAGAGCACAGAAGACTTAGGCCGACTTGCAGCACTTTTTTACACAGCATTTAACTAAAGCTCTTCATAAAAAAGTCGATTTGAATAGCGACTTAGTGACATTTAAGAAGTGGTGCAAGTCGGCCGAAGTCTCAGGCCACTAAGTATGTATGTATGTATGAAGAATAACTAGTAGCCCTGCTCTGCGCCCTCTCGGACTTAGACTGCTCGGGGGAGACCGCCTCGCTATCGGCCCACAGCGGCGACCGCGCGCCGCGCCCGCTGCCGGAAGCCGCGCGATCAACCAAGTCTAGAAGGTGAGTGTACAGGCCACTGATTCTAGAAGATCCTACAGCTAGCTGTATTTATAAAGCGCAAGGTGCCGCTCATTCCGTGTGGCGCCGGATTAAGAATAACGTCACTCCATTTCCTTCCGTGGATGTTGTAGAAGGCGACTAAGGAAATCAATTACCAGGAGACGGGCAGCAGCGTCTTCCTGAGATTCCAACCGCATCCTGCGATCGCCAACCCGCCTGCCAAGCGTGGCGATTATGGCAAAACCCCCTCATGGTTATGAAAACCACGAGGGAGGCCTATGCCCAGCAGTGGGCGTCAAATGGCTGATGATGTTGATGATGAAGGTGCCGCCCTGTGCCGCGTCTCAATTCGGACTGCGCAGGGGGATACTGCCTCGCTGTCCGCCCATAGCAGGTACCGCGCATCGCGCTCGCTGCCGCTGGCCGCGCGCTCCGCAAATTCTAGAACGTGAAAGTACAGGCCCACTGAGTCTAGCTAGAGGGTGTAAACGAACGAGCAGCTAAATATAGGTTAGAGGGATAGTTAGCTGAATGTGCCGACAGCGGCGACCGCGCGCCGCGTCCGCTTCCGTATTTCGCGCGCTGCGCCAAGTTTAGAAGGTAAGAGTACAGGCCACTGAGTCTAGAGGGTGAGAGGTAACAGGCAGAGTGTCGAGAGTCGCAGTGAAGGGGCGAGTCTAGAGGCTGAGATTGAACGAGTGGCTAAATCTAGGTGATAGTGCATTCGTGGTTAAGTCTAGAACGTGACTGACTGAACGTGAACGTTACTCACCTAGAGTAAATCTAGACGGTGAACAAACGTCTTTAAGTTTAGAAGGTGAGGATGAGAGTACAGGCCACTAAGTCGGGCTGCTCCGAACTGCTGTATAAAAAACTTAATTTTGTTCGAGGCATTCCTGGACGTGGTGTGTGGTGGTAGCCTAGTGGGTAGAACATTGGACTCGGAAGCGGGACACCCAGTTTCGATTCCCAGTGCGGGCATGTACCTATGACTTTGTTTTCTAACTTATGTACGTTATAGTAGCAATACCACTCGCTAACGGTAAAGGAAAACATCGTGAGGAAACCTGAGTGTCTGAGCTATTCACATACCTCAGCGCTTGAAATCGCCAATCCGCCGTGGGCACGCGTGGTGATTTAGCCCAACTCTCTTTCTGAGAGAAGGCCTGTGCCCTACAGTGGGAGGTATATAGGCTGCTTATGCTTATGCATTCCTGGACAAATATGCTTTTCAACAAAAAAGAGGTAAGCTAACATTTGGACCCTGAAAACATGTCCCCTCGTTCTCATCCGCAAACCTAAACCTCTTCTTATCCTTTCACACTAGCAGCCGACGGCGCGGGAGCGAATGGGAGGTGCTAGAGGGGCTAAAGGACGGGCAGCGCTTCGAGAAGCGCCCGGAGGTGTTCAACGGCTACCTGCACAAGAAGCGCAAGTGGCCGCTGAAGGGATGGCACAAGGTGAGCGGGCGTTCACACTGGCGCACTCGGCGCTTACACGCTTGCCACTGTTATTTGAGAAGTGCTACAGGGTTGATTCATAAAAAAAATCCTACGGATTTTGAACTAGGTTCCTTTCAGGTTTCAATACATACACGTAAGATGGCTTTAAAAGTCTTGATTTGAAATGCCGAAAGCGCTATTTACCTTGATCGTGATGTTACACATAGTAAAACGAAAGGCACAACAAAATTCATTAAAAAACCGCCCAAGTGCGTGTCGGGCCACGCGCAGTGTAGGGTTCCGTAGAAAGAGGGGGTTTTATCTGTGAACTAACAACTTCATCAGAGTAATTTTCAATGGATCTTGTACGAAGTTTTCCTTTGATAAGTTGGTCGCCTATAACTCGTTAACTTGTAATGCCTACTTGGCCGTGATAGTGTTTCTTTTAAGTTCTTTATAATATGTGCTACTGCCCTGAATTTTTTCACGTTTCTACAATCAACCGTTTAGCCGGGAGAGAGGGGGCACGCGCTGCTCGGACAAAAATTAAAGCTATTATATTAATATAATAAATATCTTTACATTTCGCAAACGGAACCCTTAATCGAAAAATGGTCTTCATACACCCACAATATTTTAAACGGCCAATCCAACGATACCCCACGCTATGGTGCAGGCGAGAAAAAAATTACATCTCTAATTTAAGTGTAGGGGAGGTACCACAAAAAAAAATTCGAGATTTTATTCTGCCGTTTTTTCATCGTAATAATTATGTATATCTATGCAAAACTTCAGCTCTCTAGTACATATCGTCTCTGTGCTAAGCCGCGGACACACATGGACATGGCGAGATTATAAAGGTTCCTCGTTGACTACGGAACCCTAAAAGAGGCACGCCATAGACTTTTAAAGAACGGACCATTCTGCAACACCCCATATTCTGTACCCGTCGCCAACTTTGAACACTGTCAACTTATTATAACCAGGTCCTCACTATACAGATTTCCGTCTAGTGTGAGGTCCAACGGTAACCTCTCAATGGCAACCATTTTCTATACCAATATTAAGATTATCATACTTTTAAGTAATTCAGGAAATGTTTATTTATTAGAAAGTGGTTTAAATAAAAAATTTTATCTTTTTTTATCTTTTATCTTTTATATTACTGACTCACAACTAACTTCTCTATCTCACTCACTTACTATCTTTCGCAGCGTTTCTTCGTGATCGACGGCGGCATCCTGGTGTACGCGCGCTCGCCGACCGACGTCGCCCGAGGCCGCCTGCACGGCTCGGTGAGTGTCCCTCGGACATAGCAAGATTAGACAGAGAGAGTATTAATTCTAGGGTCGACGGACTAAAGCTTCTAAGTTCAAAACATAATTTTTTGAGGCAATGAAAAAACCCCTATTACAAAATTACTCTATAACATCTTTCTTACATTAACGGAGAGCTGTCACGAAACAACGAATTGAACATACATGTTTTTTTAAGACCTGCAGACGCAAGTAACAGTAATGGATGAGGCATTTAAAAGGAAAGGAATGAACATTAATGTGAGTAAGACAAAAGTAATGGTGTTCGAAAAAGATGATGAAATGACTGAGTGCAAGGTAAGGATTAGAGGTGAAAGGGTGGAACAAGTGAAGGAATTTGTCTATTTGGGGAGCCTCTTTACCAGGGATGGAAAGTGTGAAGGTGATATAGAAAGAAGTGTAAAATTAATTTTTGCACCGTGTCGTAGGATGTATTCGTAGACTGAAGGACTAATTAAGATTTTTTTTTTAAATACGCGTCCTTTCTTAACTTAATAATTCATATTACTGCGAGAGGGTACTTTGATTTAGATTTTTACTAAAACTGCTTTCTATATTGAGATGATACATATAGCTAAAACTGGTGTGTGCGCATGCGCTAATGAATGTTGATGGAGCGAAAGAAGTCGGTCAGGATCGTGGCAAGTGGCAAACCCTGATCTCTGCCTACCCCTTCGGGATGCAAGCGTGAGGCGTGCGATATGTAATGTAATATAGCTAAAAATTAACTCTATTCGAGAATAGCAATCTAAAAAATACCCGAAACCGGTGTAGAGTAAAATGTTAGTAAAATTCCAGGTGGACGTGGGCCTGTCTGTGATCTCGGCCAAGCAGCGGCGCCGGCGCATCGACATCGACGCGGACGAGTTCATCTACCATCTGCGGGCGAAGACGCCCGACGTGTTCCGGACTTGGCTGCTCGTATTGAAGGCCCACAGGTTAGAGGAAGAGAGGACGCTTATCTAAGCGTTCTTTCAAACGCTTTATCATTAAAAATAAATATTTAAGGGGGGCTCCCAAACGTAATTTTTTGCCGTTTTTTGCTCGATATTAATAACGGCAACAGGTAGACGCTCGAAATATTCACAGAATATTTAGTTCTATGTTCGGTTCAAAGATAAATAATGAAATTAAAATAAAATAAGTATTTAAGGGGGGCTCGCATACAACAAACGTGATTTTTTGTGGTTTTTTTTTTCGATCTTTGTGTCTAATGTTGTATAGATAATGGTACGGAACCCCTTCGTGCGCGAGTCCGACTCGCACTTGGCCGGTTTTTTTTATATAGACAAAACCTAGGTTTTCTGTTCCGTCTTTTTAACCTAACTAGGATAGGATAGATAGATAGCATATTCTTTATTGTATGTACATCAGGGTTTACCAGGATATGAGTTGATCACCAACCCCATTTCCTCGTCCCGCAGACTGTACCGGCAACATCTGCTAACGTTCGGTGCGCGTGAGTCGGCGCCCAAGATCCACGTACCTCTGGACGACCTGCCGCCCACGGATAACTCGCGTGAGTCCGCCTTTTTGCTGATCAGACGCCGGCCTCTTTGCATGTAAATACGCTGGACTGGCTGAAGCAGTTTTTTTTTCTTTTTCAACCCACACATTTTCAAAGCCTGGCGCTAGTTTAAATTCAGAACGTTATCGAATGAAAAGCTCTTATTCCACGCGGAACAAGAGCTGCGTATAGCTAAAGACAGATTCGAAGGACCAAGTCGTTCACTGACGGTAGTACACAGCTCGTGATTCTTATTGCATGTGGCGTAACAGTTGATGAATGTTTCATTCTCTTTCCGAATTCTGAAAGTAATTCCGGGTGTATGAGTCCTGCCTTAGAAGTTTGAAACCATATTAAAGGTCTTATTCTGTAAACATTCCTAGTTGCCTATTAGGTCACCAGAACACGATGAATCATTTTGGGGCATGTATTTGTCAGACAGGTGGTTACTAGAGGCGACCAACCACTCGTAACGCTACTCGTTTGACATTATCCAGGGGTCACGTGAAAGGTAACAAGGGTAAACATCTAACTGAGGAAGTTCCGAAATGGCACTGGCCCTCGTTCATTAATGTAAGTGAACTCAATGTGTGTACAACAGTCCAGCGAATTTACAGTGTAATGGTCAGTGAGTCCACAATAAAGAGATAGCAATAGTTTTTTAGTATGATGTTGGCATGAGAACCTTTACTTTTATTAATTTGAGAATATGTTTCCTTTAGGGTAGTTTGTTTTACGACGGTCGTTTTAGCCGATGTGGTATTGTTCTACTAATAGTCTACTAAGTCTATTAAAATCACAAAAAGATCAAAAACAGTTGAGCACCACCCCAACGGCCTTAAAACCCAAAATACGTATATCCTTGCCTATCAGTATACGTTCACATGACACCTCCTTCTTCCTAAAGGTACATCCCACTCGTCTGATTCCTTCTCCACAATAACCTCAGACGAAGCCCTCACTAGTCCCGAAAGGAAAGTCCCGAGCAGCCTCATGAAAGAGAGCTACACCATTTTCTACCACTCGCGGTCCCGAGAAAGTCCCAGCCCCACGAACGAAGTTAAAAACTCCCTGTATAACCACGACCAATTGTTACAACTGCGCAACTGTTTCGTACGAAATGAATACGGGAATTTTCAGCGCGAATCCGCAAACAGATCGGATTTCTGCGGCGAGTACAAAACGCCGAATCACGCCACGGACATAGGAGTGTTCTCTTTGCAAATAGACGATCGAAAATACGTGTACAATGTGCCAACTGTAGTGCACAGCGATAGGATGTCGAAAAACAGAACGGCTCGCAAGGAACCGGCTTTTTTCCACTGCGGATCCTCTAGTCAAAGCAGAGAGGATACTGACGAGTATTTTATGAAGAAGAGCAAAAAGTGCACCAATTTGGTCCAGTACAAAAACACCAAAGACGAACCTAAGTTGAATAAGCCGCTCAGTAAATGCATGCTCTTGGGGAAGTATCATTTGAAAGTGTCCAAAGAATCGTTCACGTCAAATACTGTTGTAAAAATCGGCAATTCGATGAAGGGTTTCAGGGACAGCGGAGAACAGGTTATCGTGACTGAGCCGAAACATCAGCCAAACGAGGACCTCACTTCCTTATCAGAGTACGACAAAATCACCGAAAAACTACTAATAACCATATTCGGTAAAAACAGAAACACTAAAAACGACGACGAGTTCGTCCTGTCCTTCGTAAGACAAGCCGTAAAAGAAATATACGACGTGAAACTGAACCAATCGGTGCATCCAATAAAGCAGTTGTTCAAATGCTTACTCCAATATTGGCTGTTGAACACCTCCATGCCATCCTACCGGGATGCCATGCAACACGCTCAATCCATAAGCATTCCTTCTATGAAACACTTCACGAAAGATGCCAACGTATCAGGGGTTCTGTTCACCAGACCAGACAAAGCTACACAGTTCCACGGCAAAAGCGACACGACCCACGAAAACGGGGCGAAAGAGTCAAACACGTGTGATTATTACGACAAAGAACGTCGCATTCAGGAGCTGGAGAAACTTATGAAGAATACTGTCTATACGTGTGAAATACCACGCGTTGACCAGGTAAACAACAAAAGGAAAATGTTGAGTAAAGATGTGTCAAGTCGAGTACGAAATTCCAACTACACGACCAGTGCTAGTTTCAACACAACCTTAAACATGTCTAGTTCCTCTTCAGAATTGCCACAACTAGAAGAGACTCTGCATAACCTAATTAACGACTACACTATACCGCCCACAGTAGCCAAAGATTTTCTGAACGCCTATCTAGATATGCTCCTGACAGAAAGCAATGTTTATTCGAGCACAACCAGCCCTAAAAGTGACGAGATTTCTCAGCCGATAGTCGATTCGTTTGTGAGGCAAAACAGTGACAGGATAAGTTTAAGAAACGCGTCCACATCAATGTCCGCGGAGGTTATATTAAAGAAGTCTAAAAGTACTCAAAACGTTGAACGGTGCAATTTTGATTTGAAAGCTGGCCCCAGTCTGGTACAGTTTGTTGACGCTGCTGAACAGTGTGTTCCACTAGATGCTGGGTTCAACCTTATAGAGAAAATCACAGCGGTTTTCACCAAGATTTACAAAGCTACCAAAGAAGAAGTGCACAAAATGAACAGCCTATTTCAGTTCAATCCTATCGAGTACAAATATGACCTAGAACCCATAGCTGAGAAAGACAGCAAATATACAGAAAGTGACGTTATTTTTGCTCTTGATCTGTGTCAATACAATCTCCATGACATTTCTATAAGCAAAGACCATATAAGTCAGGGTCTAGTAGCAATAACTGTCGTACTCAGAGAAAAATCCCTAGATGAAGGAATTAAGAAATCAGTTACGGGTAAAGTCAGCTCAGATGTCTTGCATGTGCCCCATCCAAGCGTCACAGACGTATGGATGTCAAGGCTGTCTATACTACAGCCGAGAAACAAATCTAGCGCAACCCACGTAAACAACTTTGACACTCTTTACGTTGCTAATAAAACCGATATTCAACCGTACATGAGCTCCAAGAAAGAATCCAACATTGTAGTGTTCCCGAGTATACATTCGGTCGACTCTTCCTTCCAAAGCAGCAACTATTTCAAACCAGAGCACTCCAATCATAACGACCCGGAATTCAAAGTCTACGACAACGAAGATCAGAAACAGTGCTATGTGTTGTCCACATTGAAAAAGAAATGTCTGGAGGCGACTAGAATTGCTAAGATCATCAACATTAAGGAGCCCACTGACCTATCCTTCATTGCCAAAGGAGATATGGCACAGCAGGAAAAACTGGTTGCAATGGCAAAGTCCAACCCGAAATTGATCGATGAAAAACTCATACTGCTCTTGCTAGAAAACCTAACTTTACTGTCGCAAAACGTCCCGTCAATGCACAAAGATGTGACCTACTTGTACGGGAGACTGAAGAAAAAATATGACAAACATCTCAAGACATGCAACGTCAACCAGCGCTTAAGCTTCCTAGGTGAAATATACAAGAACGAAATTGTGACTGGCGGAGACAACGTCACAGAATTTGAAAAGGCTTATACTGTTATAAAGAGCAATAGTGACTTAAATTGTAGAGATGTACATGTGTCAACAGAATCTGTAACTAATTTAAAAGTAGACGTTCAAGTGGCCGACAAAAGCCTGATGGCATATGCAACCATGGAAGACAAAACAACTTACGTCGAAGCAGAAATATCGTTCTACTACCTTGAGACAAGCAAAGAGTCTCTCATTGAAGAAGCAGTCTTGAACATAGAGTCTTTATCCGAAGACGAAGACAAATCGGCCGTCGACAAAATAAAAGTTTACGACTCGGAAATTCCACTGTTATATACAACTAACTCCGACCCGAGCATGAAAGAAAACCCAGAATCATTTGAAAAGGCTACCTCAATCCAACGATGGGAAGCTCCAAAAAACGGCGCAGGCGCCAACACAAAAATGGTCTTCAAAGGCAACACAGCTGCGGCGAACTTCAAACCGCCGGAGAAGAAAATGAAAGAGCCCTCAACTAACTCCAAAACGGCGAACCACAAGCCGCCAAAGCGAACGATACAATCGAAACCGCCACCGGCTCTGACCAAGACCAGCAAAAAGGTCATCAAAGTGCCCAAAAGCAGTAAAGTCCGCGAAACCCTAATAAAAGACATATCGAAGTACGGGTGGTGGAAAGTAGCCCATTCTCCCGCAAACATTATAAAGGAACGGAAGAAATTAGCTCAGAGACACAACGCTGTGTATGAGGTTCTATTCAATCGGAGAGCGTCACTGGCCAGATCGGGTTCCGGCAGTCAGCTGGTCATCCCAAGGGTGTCCAGTGACGACCTGAAGACGATTTACAGGTGCAAAAGCGAACCTTCGTACTGTTCTGGTTAGTCTTTTGTAAGATCGTAGTGTTATCTTCGTAAACAAGTACATATCTGCGTAGATTAGAGTATAGTCCGCACAAATCTTTTTGGTGGTAACGTCAACATAGTCGCAGATCGTTTGCACATCGCTTACTGTCAGTGTATGTGTGAGTAATTGACTACTTTAGTAATTGACTAATAGTAATTTACTACGCATCACACTACTTCTATTACTCACACATACACTGTAAAGACAGTAAGTGATGTGCAAACGATCTGTGACTATGTTCATGTTACTGCCAAAAACTCAATTATGCGTTCAGACTGATCAAATTAACACTGGCCAAGGTTCGCTAAACTGTTCAAATTGAACTAACCTCTTGGTCGGTTGATTGTTGTATTATAGACGGGTCTAATCTCGATTGTTTATTTAAGTAAACTTAATTGCAATAAGTCCCGACGTTTCGGCAACGTTGTAGCGCTCGCCACTTCGGTCTACCCGTGACCATGGCAACTGCAACGTTGCCGAAACGTCAAGAGTTAAGGTAATTTAAGTTTACCTAATAAACAATGGCGTTTACACCCGTTAAGATTACTATGGATGATGGTTCATTTGGGTGGCTCACAGTTCATTGGCCTAGCATGTAAAATGTAAGCACCCACAAAAGAAACATAAATCGAGCCCCAAAATACCACTAAGATTTTTTGGCACATTTTTGCTGCAAATGAAAATTACACTCTCGGTCATGAAAATTACACTCTCGTTCATGAAAATGACACTCTCGGTCGTCATGAAAATGACACTCTCAGTGACAGATGCGGCGTGTCACGGTGGCATTGTTATACGTTTTCACATACATAAACTCACGCCTGTATCCCAGAGGGGGTAAGCAGAGACCAGGGACTGCCATTTGCCACGATCCTGACAGATCACTTTCGCTTCCTCTGCCACGTTTCCACTTGCGGCAAAAGTGTGGTGGTTTAATTTAAATCTTGTTTGACCCCTGCCGTATCTCCTTGGTGGGTTATCGACTAATAAACTTGCGCCGTATCTCCTTGGTGGAGGTAGAACCAAGTAGAACGTCCCCTTTTCGGGGAGATTAGAGAATTTTGATAACGCTTGTGATATTATAAACTGTCAAATTCCTAAAGATACCGTCCCTCTGCCTATTTTTAGTTCCAACCGAGTTCGGTGAGACGTCATTTTAGTACCCGAATCCTTTCTTGCAAGAAGAGCCGAAGATTGATGTTTACATATATTACACATGTCAGATATGAAAAACTATAAACAAGTAATGAAGTAGACCTTGGAATTGTAAGAGCGGACGTAAGTACTGCCAAGTTATATAGAGTTTTTAGTAGAAAAAATGGATAATATGCGTACAGTACACCACAGCTCGTAATAAAACCGTTATTTTGGCAATATACGATACATAATATACATGTATATATGTTTTGGTTTTTAAAATAGTCCCCGAACTTAGGCCTATTATAAAAGTTGTGTTGATCAGTAGGAGACCCCTCAGAGTGACCATTGATATTTATTTATTTCAATTCTTTATTGCACTAATTACATTGTAAGTGTACAAGGGCGTGCTTAGATTGATAGCGATTGAAAAAAACACGAAACTGAAAAATGTTACCTCTCACTATGAGTGCGTATTACACAAGCGTAGTTCACTAAGTATAAAATAAATATATTTATTTCAGGTTTTAAGACCCATATTAATGGTTAAAACAAAAACAGAACACATGGAAGAATCGAGTTTTTATGAATAAAAGTTAACCTAAATCTTTTAAATTTGTTCGTGATTCGCCGTTCCGTTATTTATTTGATTAAGGATATCAACAGCGAATTTGATTATAAAAATAAATATCCCGTCCACAAGACCAATATCAGACATCCACAAATAGGCAGTTAATACTTACCAAATATATTACACAATACGCTCAAATCACATCAAATCATACATACAATTATTAAAAAAAAAAAAAAACCGATCGCTGCTCCACCCGTTGTGTAGTCCCCCGCAAGTAGTGAGTGTGCGTGTGCGCAGGCCTGATACGCACGACTGCAGTCGGCCTATCAGGCCTGCAAAATAGCCTTAATTCCCGTCTCCGTCACTGGTAACTGCCGGTTCTATGTATTTTCCGATCGCTCCCCCGCCCGTTGTGTAGTCCCCTCCCCAAAGTAGTGAGTGTGCGTGTGTGTGCAGGATTGATAAGCCCGACGGCAGTGCGCGGGCCGCAGGCCGGTTTCGTGAGCGGCACGCCGGGCGGCCGGCTCGCCTCCTGGATCATAGGTGAGAATTATGATCTATGCAGCGTCTAGTGGCGACATCCACCTACACTGGAGGGTGAATTTGAAATCGTTAGCAATATTTTAAGGGGATGTTCTTTTCGCCTTGATGAATGATGATACTATGGATTAAACAGTAATGGATTTAAAAGCAATGCTTTTTTTTGTATATAATTGTGCTTTTTAACGTTTGGTTCGAAATCAAAGAGGTACGAAGTAGCTTGGTATCGAGACACGTTAAACATTCATGAGTCTATCGTCCGATACGCGGATGCAAGTAAAATAACAATTGTGTTGGCCGTTGCCGACCGTAAGATGCTCGAACTTTATCGCTCATCAGGTATAACAACGACGGAATTACGCTCTTGCAAAATGAGACGTATGTCTTAATACAATAAAAACTGAATTTGCACGGATATTTACTCGTTTATTTTTCATTCAGTTTTTATTATGTCTAGTGCTCGTGTTAACTTTAGAAAATAATCATCATCATCTCCATCATCAGCCATTCGACGCCCACTGCAGGACATAGGCCTCCTTCGTAGTTTTCATAACCATGAGGGGTTTTGCCATAATCGCCACGCTTGGCACACGGGTTGGCGATCGCAGTATGCGGTTGGAATCTCAGGAAGACGCTGTTGCCCGTCTCCTGGTAATTGATATCCTTAGTCGCCTTCTACGACATCCACGGAATGAAATGGAGTGACGCTATTCTTAATACGGCGCCACACGCAACCTTAGAAGATACTATGAAAATACTATGTCATAATACTCCAAAAGCATAGTTAAGCGTCGAGACAACTGAATTTGTGTTAGTTTCAGTCAAAGGACGCCGCTTGTCGCAACTGCATTCTGTATCAACTCATTGTATGTGTACAAACGTATAACCTGTAAAAAATTGCGTTGTTGTTGTTCCGGACGAGCGAAATTGTATAATTTTTTGTGCTGATTTAGACTGTACCAATGACTTTGTTTTCTAAGTACGTAAATGTACGTACATTTGTGACGTTATAGTAGCAATACCACTCGATTACTGTGTGGGGAAAAATCGTGAGGAAAACCTAGTGTCTGAGGTATTTACATACCATAGCCCAAATATGAGGCTAAGTGCGGAAATCTCCAGTCGAACTAGAAACGCTATCATGGTTTACGTGTGATTGGGCTGGAAGCGCCTTTTCTAGGAAAAAACTAAAAGTTCATTTGAGGAACTGATAAATCTCCTCACCCTCCACGCATTCACTGCCATGATCACTCTCCCCGTATTTCGGCATGGTTGTATTTGTTTTGCACATTTGGTACTGGGCATGGCGAGAGATTTCCTTTCTGCATGACCTGACCGGCATGGCATGACTTTATCATGGCAGGCGTAAACTTGGGTATTATCTGCGCTGTCTCAAGAGAACTCCAAGCGCAAAAAGCTATATCTCTGCGGAAAATAAAGACAAGACGCCTGCAATGATAGGCTGTCTGAACACCTTGGCATTATTTAGTCATATTTTCAACCTCAAATGAAGGTTTGTCTCATAGATAGATTGATAATAAAGAGTTTATTGGACACGAGTAATTTACAGAGACCTCATAGGTTTGCTTTTAAACACAATCACTTGCTCTGGGCCCGAACTAGGATACCCTGTGATATGGTACTAAAAAAGTCAAAGGCCGAAATTGAAATATTAAAATTCACATCTGCCCACAGCAATCTAGCCCTACCACCGTTGACACAAAGCCTACTTTCCCTCCCAACAGAGTCCGGCGGTCCTCTCGAGAACGCCTCAAAAGAGCTGGGTCAGGCGCAGCTCTCGGTACAGCAGTTGCAGCGACTGCTGGATGCGTTGGAGTTGCAGCAGCAAGTTCATCATGATACCGATGTGAGTCATCATCATACGTTACTTGATAGCGATTTTTATTTTTGTGTTACTTTTCTGTTCCATTGATGCTAATTTAATATAGCGATTGAGACCTCATTTGTCAAAATCTGACCATTGGTTAAGGAGTTATGAGGGAAAATAGAATCGGACATACTTACATACATACATACATACGAGCTAAACACATTACTCTCCTTTTGGGCTCCACCGCAGTCGGTCGGGTAATAACAAACTGAGAATTGTAGGCTTAGGAAACTCGGCCCTGATGTCGACTGTACTATATAAATATGTAAAAATAATAATGCAGCCTAAATATACGTGTGGCGCCGGATTAAGAATAGCGTCACTCCATTTCCTTCCGTGGATGTTGTAGAAGGCGAGTAAGGAAATAAATTACCGGGAGACGGGCACCAGCGTCTTCCTGAGATTCCAACCGCATACTGCGATCGCCAACACGCCTGCCAAGCGTGGCGATTATGGCAAAACCCCTCATGGTTATGGTTAAACCACGAGGGAGGCCTATGTCCTGCAGTGGACGTCAAATGGCTGATGATGATGATGAAATACACGTCCCACTGTAGGGCACAGGCCTTCACTCAGAGAAAGAGTATGGGCTTACTCAACACGCGTGCCCACCGCGGATTGGCAATTTCAAGCGCTGAGGTATGTGAACACCACACACACATGTTTCCTCACGATGTTTTCCTTTGCCGTTAGCGAGTAGTATTGCTACTATAACTTCACAAATGAATTATAATATAATGCACTAGCAGAATCGAGGCTATTGAGTCTCGAGCCACGATCCTGGCAAACGTTACTTTTGTTTTGTAATATGTTTATTTTGTTAATTAATTACCTAATAATAATCGTTAAAACCGTCAGGTGTCACTGGAAGGGGCCTCGCCCAACGTCAAGAAGGACCGACGCAAATTCGGACTCCGCAAGAAGAAGTCTAACAGCAAATGTGCGTCCATCGACCTAGCGGCGCCGCACCTAGACGCCTCCAGCTCGCATATGGTAAAATCAAAATTATTTTATTCAAGGACCAGGGACTGCCACTTGCCACGATCCTGACAGATCTCTTTCGCTTCAGCAACATTCATTAGTCGTTGCATGCACGCACGCCGGTTTCGGGTACATTTTTATCTTGCCTAATACATCCCCCAATTTGGTCGAAGTATGTCCGCCTGGGACGTCCCGTACAGGCCCTTACGCCAACATTCGCTCGATATATTTGTTGTTTCAATGCAACCAACGTAACGTTCCTTTCTCAATTCTAGTCACTACATCGTCTTTCAGTCCACAACGTTCTCTAATCAAACCATTGTATCCTGTCATTCAAAGTAACACGACACATACTTCTCAAGGACCTCATTTCTGCTACATTATGACCTTGAGAAGAACAATCAAAAACCATTGTTATGGTTGCCCGATCGGATCCTTTCGAATTCTACAGATTAACCCCACTTTCTTGTAAATGACAAACTGTAACGGACGTTTTTGAACTAAAACTTTCGTGAGCACTACACATTATTATTATTATTGTGTAACTGACTTTTCGCAGAAATTGCGCATTTTTGAGGAGCCTTGTCGCGTAAGCCTTATAACGACGACATAGCTCCCGACCGGGAGGCAGAGGCTACACTTGAGCTGTAAAATGTATGTGTAACAAATAAACAGTTCATTCATTCATTTACTCAGCGCTTGAGTATAGTTTCTCTGTCTCTCTAAAAGAAGGCATGTGCCCTACAGTGGGACGTGTGAAGGTTGCATTCATCATCATCATCATTCAGCCACAAGAAGCTCAACTACTGGACATAGGCCTCCCCCATGGATTTCCACAAAAAGCGGTTGGAAGCAGCTTGCATCCAGCGTCTTCCTGCCACTTGGACGAGTCTTGTGGCTGGTCGTCCTACGCTGCGCTTGCCGATATGTGGTCTCCATTCGAGAACTTTTCGGCCCCATCGGCCATCAGTTCTGCGTGCTATATGCCCCGCCCACTGCCACTTCAACTTACTAATCCGCTGGGCTATGTCGACGACCTTCGTTCGTCTACGGGTCTTATCGTTTCTGATTCGATCTCGTAGAGAAATTCCGAGCATAGCCCTTTCCATAGCTCTTTGCGTGACCTTGAGCTTTCTTATGAGGCCCATAGTGAGAGACCACGTTTCAGCGCCATAACTCATCACTAGTAACACTTTGCATACGCTGCATTAGTATTATCTCTGTGATATTATTCAATAATTCATAAAACAGTCCATTCCTTCACCGGCCCTCCCAGCTCTCTCTTTCTCTCTCTGATAGAAGGCCTGTGCCCTACAGTGGGATGTTTATAGGCTGCACTACTGTAATTCATTACTTTCACTCATAAAACAGTCCGGTCGTTCACAGGCCCTCTCGGAGGCCCACTCTCTCTCTCTCTCACTCTCTCTATCTGCGAGAAGACCTGTGCCCTACAGTGCGATGTTTATAGACTGCCTTATTGTTATTATTAGCATTATTTTAATGCTATTATGGATTTCCGTAAAGTAACGCCTGATTCCATACAATAACTGTTATTCATTACTTTCACTCATAAAACAGTCCGTTCGTTCACAGACCCTCTCAGCACTCTCTCTCTGTCTAAAATCTGCATTATTGTTATTCATTACTTTCACTCATAAAACAGTCCGTTCGTTGACAGGCCCTCTCAGCGCTGACGGCGCCGCCATCGCCCGGTGGGGGCGCCTGTTCCGCTCCCAACTCGGCCGCCTCGCTGCCCATAGGTGAGTGTCGGTGTTACACTGCTCTACACTGGTAGGTGTGGAGAGAGTGGGACGTTGTCACGAGGACTATTGGGGCTTGTTAGATTAGATTTTAGATTTCTTGATTGGATTTTATCAAACACCGATAAATTAAGGCGGTCCTTACGTGAAGCATGCTGTCTCGCGGTAGCACACACTAACATTTTTAATTATTGAAGTTTGATGCATAATTGAATTACGAATATTTCAAATACCTATATATATTTTTGGTTTCCTATAAATAGTTTTTAATAAAGAAAAATTGTTTCCAAAATTGTTAACATAACATAAACTCACGCCTGTATCCCAGAGGGGTAGGCAGAGACCAGGGAGTGCCACTTGCTACGATCCTGACAGATCACTTTCGCTTCCTCAACATTGTTAATTTTGGAATCAAATTTTCTCAATCAAAAACTTGGTACAGGATAAGGAAAATATGTCTTGAATGTCCGCAATTTTATTCTATCAAATCCTCGGAACACATTTATCAAAAATGTACGCATGTTATTACAATAATTAAATGTGTTAAATTGTGCGAGCGAGAGAGCACGCTCCACGTAAGGATAGCCTTAAGTGCCAACTGTAAAAGCGCTGGCGCTGCGCACAATTTTAAACGGTTGTTATTCGCTTTGTTGACAGTCCGATTCGATTATAGTTACTCGAATACGCATCCGCGTTTTATTCGAATCAGTCGATAAATATTTTTCAAACAATCGCCCATCGCTACATCAGACAGACATACAACAAATCATACAGCTTGAAAAGCATCGTAATAATAATAATAATAACTTCCACAGAACATAATCACTGGACCTGGTCCCAAACTAGGATACCCTGTGCTATGGTAACCAGGCAAGGCCATCACAAACATGAAAATACACCCAGACTGAGGCCATTTGTACAAATACATAGATAGATAAAACATTTATTTGCGTTTCCCTACACACACATAGGTATAACAATAAATAATTGCACAAGTAAAGCAGAGCAAAATTTCACAACATTAAGGGCCGGCTTCTGAATTGAAAATTTTACTAAGCAAATACTCAAGTGACGTTCCGTCACGCTCTTTTCTGAGAAACTCGAAGAGATAGCACTACAGTTAACTACATATTTACTTAGGGAAATTCTCAATTTAGCAACTGGCCCTGAGACAAACAGAGACCACAACAAATGTAAGCACAGGCAAAACAACACAGAATACGATGTGCCAAATGCAAATGTACGGCGGCCCCGGATCGATGACAACGGCTCACTCTCAGATGCCGACCGAACGCCGCCTTGTACTTGTATGAGTGTGTGTATGATGTAGTTAGCTTCGTAGTTGACGGGTCTATTGGCTCTTTGTGTCTTGTTGTTTAAGAGGTACATTCTAGACAGCTGTAGGCGTAACATACTGGCGTGTGCATTAGATTTAATTTCACCCAAAGATGGCTGAATACTTCTTTTTTTTTAAACGAAGCGAATAATGTAAAATACCAATTTCTTAATAGGCATGATGACAAATTTTGAAAAACTGTCCTATAATGTCCCAAAACGTACATTATTTACAATCTATTTCATATATTTTTTGGTCACAGTTAGGGTTTAATGTAAAAATACATTTTAGTTTTTAGATTTAAAGTTCCCTCCGAAACGCTCGCCAATGTCATGGTGTCGCTAGTGACGTCACTGTGCAAAAAGTGTAAAATTAATCTGTGGTGTAAAACGTGAACACAACATTTTCGTATAGGGACGTTGTTACCTATGTCACAGATTATGAAGTAATATGTTCAGTTCTATTCTACGTTTACCCGCGTGTTCCTCAAAGTGACTTCACTCGCTATTCAACTTAATATGGCGGACGTAGGATTTTTGTAGATTTTAATTATCGTAATAATTGTCAATTCCGCTCTTAATAAAAAAATAAATGTGTGTTTCGTATTACAAAATCTTTACGTCTTGTCAAAAAATACACAATTTTAGTGATTTTCAATTACTGTCATCATGTCTATTGACAGTAGTTTTTTTCCTTTTTGTCTCTGAATTACACATTGCCGTATCCGCCTATTGTTGTCAGCAGTTTGTTTCAACGTAAAGAATTTACATTGTGTTTTTTAAATGTCAATATACACTGTAATGTAAGCTGCCTTCGAGTCGAATTTGTAAAGGCATCCAAAACACTCCACTCTAACCAACTTTTCTCAAATCATATTAAATATCATACATAAGTTATTATTAATTCTTTATTGATAAAAAAAAAACTTTGGCCCTTGCATCTACGTAATGAGACGTAATGAGAATTATACAGCATCCAGTGGCGCCTTCACTCACACTAGATGGGTGAAGGGACCACTCGGACGCTACTGCAGCGTTCACTGGCCTGGGACATTGTTTTTTAGATGAATTGCCCAGCACCTATACCATCCAGGCAGCTTAGTCGGCCTAGCCCACAGAAAAGACTAGTCAATACGTGCGGCCAAGCCGCGGGTTTCCTCACGACGTTTTCCTTCACCATTAGCGCGAAAAGACAGTATACAAAGGGAGGACTTAATTTTTTTACCAGTCAACCCGCAGCAGATACAGGAGAGGGAAAATGGGTTGGTACCTCAGAACACAAAAATAAGGAGAAGTGTTATAATGGCCCGTTTGCTAGAAAACCGATGTCGCCACTTACTCACACAGCTACATTGTCCTCATAATCTCTATTTGATTACAACATAAACAACCGGCTCACTATTCGCTGTTTACACAAATGAAACAGCCAATGAGAAGAGCAGCACAACATTAGTGATGGGGACGAAAAAGTACATTATCGATTATACTTAAAAAAAATCGTACATCGTACAAAAACTTTTTTGTACATTATGTCTATTTTTTTCTTGCCATCTATACCTAAATAGTAACTAATTATTTCTCTACGTCGCGTAGTCTGTAAACTACTTTATTTCGTTATAGTAATCCTTTGCAAAAGGCTGCCTAAGCTTTTATTTTTACAGGCTTTGCCTACCAATGTGTTAATTCCTAAATATGTCAGTTTTGTTCATACCTACCTATCGTATAATTCGTGAATTCCGTTTCATCGTAAATTCTATAATCATACAATTATTGTAAATGACAAAGTTTAGAGAATATTTGCTGAGTTACCTACAAAATACAGGTATGCAAAACCTACATAGGCGACGAAACGACGTTGGCTGTGCCGCGCCGCTTGAATATAATTCAAAACATATCGCCTGCGTAATTTTTGTTTGAAGCAGCAAGATGCCTGCGCCTTACCTTCACCTTATGCGCGTTTTTGTATAGCGCACACCTTAAAAAATCTAGAACTACTTATTTTAACTCGTGAATTAATGAGCAGTGACTGGTAGATGTTTCTGAGTTTGGATTAAAATTTTCATTGCCTTGGTGGGTGACAACTGTGATGGGTACATAAAAAACATTCTCAATATTATCACATAAATAATATTTTTATTACATTAGGTAGTAAGAACTCAAAGGGCCGGTTTCTGAATTGAGAATTTCACTAAGTAAAAACATAAGTAACGTTCTGTCACGCTCTTTTGTGAAAAATTCGAAGAGACAGCACTACAGTTAACCATTTACTTAGCGAAATTCTCAATTCAGAAACTGGCCAAAAGAAACTTGTGAAACATAAACTTAAAGAAACTTTCGAAACACATTTACATTAAAAAGATAACATCATCATCCGACTGAGATCCTGCAAAGAATATTTTACTGTTCCCTTAAAAGGTAAATATTTATTTAGAACTTGTCACTTGTTGACATTGTTCAATGTTTTGCGTGATTTCTTTTTTCGAGGTTTTTCTTCAATCGACATAAATCTACCAGTTTCTGGGCCTTCGGCAACTCGTTGCTGTATCTAAAATACAAAAAGTATGCATTTGTAAAAAATCTAATATTTTTTTATTTATACAGGGCCATTTTTAAGTTACCACAATTCCTGAAACACGTCAATTAAAGTAAGTCATTTACAACAACTTTCGTTTACGACTTTTGAAAACTCGATGTTATATTTTCAACTTTGTTCACATGATTTTTCGATTTTCTAGTCTGTGGCGGCGCTATATGACCGATAAATTATGTGTTCAATCGAATGGACATTCCTCTATGTCTGACAATTATTTACAGGGGTCTTTGACATTCGCAGCATTTTTCGACAAAAAAATATCCGTTACTTCCAAGGGGATCTAAAATAGTAAATAAATTATGAAATTATTAAAAACATTACCTGGTCACCTGTTATTTCTTCAGGAACGCATGTTTCAATAGTAACAATATCCGAAACTTTCTAATACGGATCTAAAATAGTAAATAAATTATTAAATTATTGAAAACACTTCACTTACTTTATTTTAAATTAATCGAATTTTAGGCTCATAAAAGAGTATAAGAATATTATTTAGTACCATAACCACATCACCTGACTTGTTTCTTTAGAAACACTTTCTTTTGCAGAGTTATGCGTCGTTGCGTCCATTGTCACCTCAAATAGAGAATCAGAATAAATTAACAATCGAATATTCCACACCATGTAAAATATAATTATGCCGTGATTTTAGGTATATTGGTACCTCAACATTTATGGAACTCCTTATTACTGGTATTTTCAAAGCAGGACCTGCCCACGTTAATATTTTTTCCACTCTTTAGCATCTGGAAACATTTCTCCGTAAAATGGATGGAGCAACAGGTATTTGATTTGAGAGGAAGCCAGTTAAGCAATCTCCCTGTAGTTTCAATCCATTTATCCTTCCTATTAGGGTCTTTGGGAAACCTGAAATTAAATCTTTATTAAAAACTTTTTGAAATACGTGGTGAAAACTAAGCCTGTTTATATTACGACAAAATCTGCCACTAAAGTAGAAGCTTCCTTAGCAACTGAAGTCCACGCGGACGGAGTCGCGGACAATAGCTACCTAGTCGTAATTTTGGAAGTCTGGACGAACGAGTGTAAATGCGACGAAGTATCGATACTTAATCAGTCTGAAAAGAAAGCAACTACCCCATCACTATGACTCCCGCTGACACCTACTGTGACTTTGACAGTTCACGGCAAATACATGCGGCCGTACCACGAAACATCGCAATTCATCGCATGGAACAATAGGTAGTTTCGCGAGACGGTCCATTGCGGGCTTGCTTTTCCATGTTAGAAAACCTCCACGAAAATTCTACATAAAAACAGCAGTGGAGTAAACCCGACGATATAAATACGTCTCATTTATGTTCTTAGTACTGGAATGCATATTGCACAGGAAAATTATTATAATTATGATTTTTCGTAGTTTAAAGATGGATATAGTGAGTAAAATAGGCTTACCGGTGAAAACACACTGCACTGTTATTTGAATAGCATGTATCACTGCGATTTCTGTAGGTAATCAGGCATTTTTCACATATGTTACGGCGATAGCGGGCGCGAGGCGATTGACGGCCATATTTAAAAGTTTCGCCGAGGTTAGCCCAACCGGGCTAACGTTGAGCGACAGTGCCACGCCCATATGGCACTTCTCCTTCTTTTTGTGTTCTGAGGTTGGTACATAATCGATTCGATGAGTTATTCTGACTGACCAGCTGACGCGTCTTCAAAATCCAAATACGCCTTGTATGTTACGTCTATGGCTCTCCTTAGAATACGTAATCCTTCCTTAGATCTGAACTAATCTGTCCGTTTACCCAGTTTTTCTTTTTTTTTCTAGACTTAAGTCCCTTCCAATCCTGACCGAATCCAAACAAAAGTGAACCTTAAAAGCTTGTGTCGTGTAAGTGGAAAAAAAAATTAAGTAGCCCAATATTTTTTGTAACGAAATTGTATGTTTGACAAGCGTCAATGAATCATGTTTTATTGTTGTTGGTAAAGTCTATTTTGTTTTTTGAAACAATTGGTATTGTTTTATTTCGAATTTAAAATGCGTTTTTCATACGGCATTATGTCTTTGCAAAGGATTCTATGAGATAGGTAAGTATTAAGGTGGTACTAACGTAAAAAACAACTGGCCATTATTCTCATAGATAAGTCAAACTTGCCGAAAGATGAAACATGCTTGTAAAATGCTAGAAATTAAAAGAGCATGAATTTATCATTCAAAATTGGAATGTCTGCTATTTTTTATTTTGTAACCGAGCGAATGCTGCCAGCATCCAAGTAAAAATATTTTTTAAGCATCTGATGGTTGGCAACACCTCTAACATAATCTTTACTTGTATTTCAGCGTTTCTTTCAACATTTCTGGCCTCCACCTTAGTTCGTAAGATAATGATTTTTACTTTTTTGTTTTTCCCTATCAAACCTCTTCTTTTCTCTCGCTGTCGCCCAAACTGTAAATACGACTTGCAGCTTCATTATCAGCCAGTGTTGCCTTAGTTTTGTATTTCACTTGTAAGTACTAGTTCAGTTCAAACATTTTCCGTTTCGCCATATTATACAAAGTGTTACTGAAACAACGCAAAACCTAAAAATCGTCTCTTCGGTGTCGCGATGGTTTTTTTTTTAATCGTACTGAGGCATTCTTATTGTTATTCTTATTCTTATTTTTCACACATTCGGGGAGGCGAGTATCTAAAATGCATAGTTGGTCAATACATACATAGATTGACCAGAGACCAGGGACTGCCACTTGCTACGATCCTGACAGATCACTTTCGCTTCCTCAACATTCATTAGTCGTTGCATGCACGCACAACGGTTCAATTGTTGTTCAATAGAGTCATATTAGTAGGGTAATGATTGTTTCATTGTATCTATCGGTAGTCTAGTAACCAATCGTATAACTCTTGCAACTTTACTCGGCGCCTCGCACGATTCGATCTTCTCCGGCAGGTTAAACATTGAAATGACATTGTACTACTGTTACTTTGTAGACTACGAGGTAGAGACAAATAACGACTATTGTCGTGCTTATATAATTCTATTTAAAAACTATGTGAGTATTATACTCTGGGATTAACGCGGTCAATTTATTCGTAACATATTGAGAATTTTACTTGAGAACTTTTACTCATCGGTATACATTATTACCGATACTAAAGAAAGAGGTTTTGCAGTGTTTCAGCCACACCTTATGTAGCTACGATTAGGCTTACTTCTTTAAATTTTTAGGGTTCCGTACCCAAAGGGTAAGGGACCCTATTACTGAGACTCCGCTGTCCGTCTTTCTGTCACCAGGCTATATCTCATGAACCGTGGTAGTTAAGACAGTTGAAATTTTCACAGATGATGTATTTCTGTTGCCGCTATAGCAACAAATACTAAAAACCGAATAAAACAAATATTTAAGGGGTGCTCAACAAACGTGATTTTATGCCGTTATTAATAACGGCAACAGGTAGACGCTCGAATGTTGTATAGATAATGGTACGGAACCGTTCGTGCGCGAGTCCGACTCGCACACGGCCAGTTTTTTTAACAATTTTTAAACATCTTTAGGAACTTATTCCACCCTGGGCTTTATAGTGTCACTCCATTTCCTTCCGTGGACGTCGTAGAAGGCGACTGAGGAAATCAATTACCAGGAGACGGGCAGCAGCGTCTTCCTGAGATTCCCCCTCATGTTTATGAAAACCACGAAGGAGGCCTAGGTCCTGCAGTGGGCGTCAAATGGCTGATGATGAAGTAATGTGGTTCCAAATTGTTGAAGATAAGATCAAATGTCTCACAGTCGGTGTGTACTGACCACTTTTCTCTAACGAAATTCTTTACTTTTCTGTGTCTTTTCCCAATCTACCTATAGTGCTCGCTGAAGCACCAGAGTGTGATGTGTTTGCGGATGGGATTGGAAGTGTGATGAAGGTATGTAAGAGAATGCTAGAAGATGTTTGATAGGTAGTGCTCAGTTAAAATATTGTAACGCTTTGGTGTACCTAATTACTGTAATGTTGCAATATTTATGTAAATAAAAATAAATAAATAAATAGTAAGAAAATAGTTGGAGACAGAAAAAATAGCTATTCCATGTATACTCAAGTTACCTGACACCAAAATGACCACAGCTTTATAGTTGACAGCACATCCTTTACGCCCGTGCACTCTGTTCAGCTGTGTCTAACGCATGACTTTGCAACTGAAATGTAAAGTCTACATGTTTTGACTGTACAATTAATTTTCTGATTTCGAAGATATCCCCAAAGAAAAAGACAAGTATTCGGTCTTACGCGCTGTATTGTTACTAATTGCCTAAGCATTTTTTTTTTACAGCCTATATAAGCAGGGTAGAGGCCTTCTCTCAGAGTCCGTATGGGCTTAATTAACGCGTGCCCGCCGCGGCTTGGCAATTTCAAGCGCTGAGGTATGGGAACATCTAAGACACTCAGGTTTCCTCACGATGTTTTCCTTCACGTTAGCTAAAATGAAGCAATAAATTTCCTTCAGCTTATCTTTTGTTACCTATTTATGATGCTACGTTTAACCTTGATCTGACTCTATCTGTTCTATATCTACAAGTATCTTTAGATAACAATCCTCTTATCTTCATCTGCCTAACATATCTACGCCAACATCCGCTATAGCACCTTGTGTTCTCTATTATACACGGTTAGATACTTTTGCTGGGTTATACTGTTGAAAAATAATCAATTCTAACTGTCGAGAAACAGAGTTGTGTCTCTGACGGACGCTGTAAAGATCACGTGCTTACCTGCTGTTGAATTCGATGAATTGTTGATTTGATCCAGTATAGTGTTTGTAATGTGAAACAATGAGTTCGGTAGTAAATAATAAAAAAAAATAACGTGGTGTTTGTGAATAAATAACCAGCCAGGATTACTTCCCAACTTGTTTTATTCGTCCGGAGTGTTAAAAAATAAAAATAAAACTACAATTTTATCAACCAGCCAGTGTTTTTATTTCGCAAGTTGAATGAAAAGAACAAATATTTTTTATTTTTTGACATGTCAAGTGACAGCGGTGGCTTGGTATTGCCGATTGCAAAGTGGTTGTTTTCCTACGTTTTTAAATTACTAAGAGAATTCGAAGAGCAAGCTATGAGTGAGTTTTTATTTTCTGTTATTATACCTTTAGATTCGTGTGGCGCCGGATTAAGAATAGCGTCACTCCATTTCCTTCCGTGGATGTCTTAGAAGGCGACTAAGGAAATCAATTACCAGGAGACAGGCAGCAGCATCTTTCTGAGATTCCAACCGCATACTGCGATCGCCAACCCGCCTGCCAAGCGTGGCGATTATGGCAAAAGCCCTCGTGGTTATGAAAACCACGAAGGAGGCCTATGTCCTGCAGTGGACGTCAAATGGCTGATGATGATGATGATCTTTAGATTGATTCAAGATCTATGTTCCACTGGCTTTTGCTCACGGCTTCTTACGCATAAATGATGATTTATTTAACCTGTGCTACACCTTTTGACATCAGTAGGAGTGGAATTTCCAAAAACCCCTGATTGGAAAAATGAGAGGTTTTTTTATATAGAAATCAGAAATCAATAATTTATTTCAACGTAAAGAATTTACATTCTGTTTGTTGAATGTCAATGTAGTATGTTAGCCGCTGCCTTCGGGCCTTATGTAGTGGAGAAAAAGGCAGCGGGGAAAAAAACTCCACTCGACTCACTCGTAAGTGATATATTCCATGAGAGCTACAATGCGGGCTTTTCAAATCGTCATTAAAAAAAAATACAGTACCGCAAGTTACCGATAGATGGTGCTGACGTCACATAATATGTCAAAATTGACATGACATCACTGTACCTTCTCTGTGGTTTCTGTCACGTTGCTCGCTTGTTTCGTCGACGAGAGAGATGATTAGATTATCACAGATTAATGACGATGTGCAACATTTATAACGTACTAGCTGTCCCGGCGAACTTTGTAACGCCACAGAAATCGTTTGTATGGGAAATAGAAAAGGGCTGTTTTTAGGGTTTTCCCGGAAATTATTCGATTTTTTCTCGCCTTTTAAACCTTCCCTAGACCTCCACGAACATTTCAAGACTAAGATAAGATAAATCCGTTCAGCCGTTCTCGAGTTTGAGTGAGACTACCGAACAGCAATTCATTTTTATATATATAGATGATGACATTTGTTCTCCTTGCAGCGCCATCTAGTTTTTGTTAATGAAACTCAACTGGCAGCTGTCATTGAAAAGCCCTCATTTCGTCCAAATTTAAAATCTCTATGCCCACTGAATTAGTCTGTGGGTTGTCTGTCAGTATTATTTTCTCTGTGGTCAGTCGTGTTACTGTTCTGTGATAGTATAGGTAGGTTAATATAATTTAACGGGCCATTCATTCTGTTTAGCAATTTATATTGGGTTCAATTTCACTTAAAAACTGGCATGAAGGTCCGGGGCTCGGTTCCTAGAGGGGAACATTTTATTTGTACGCTTTGTCTCCGAGTAGATGCTACGCTACACGGTGTTATTTATAAAAACACGATTCCTCAAAAACACTCCTCAGAGGCAGTTTAAATAATCTGTGCCCCTGAGGAGTATTTTGGGGAATCGTGTTTTTAGAAATAAGACCGTTACTGTTTAAAGTAAAATTATATACAGGGAGCAGTGGTAGCCTAGTGGGTAAAACATCGGACTCGGAAGCAAGAGACCCAGGTTCGATCCCCAGTGCGGGCATGTACCTATGAATTAGTTTTCTAAGTTATGTACATCTGTGAACTTATAGTAGCAATACCACTCGCTAACGGTGAAGGAAAACATCGTGAGGAAACCTGGGTGTCTGAGCTACTCACATGCCTCAGCCGTTGAAATCGCCAACCCGCGGTGGGCATGCTTGGTGATTAAGCCTATACTCTCTCCCTGAGAGAAGGCCTGTGCCCTACAGTGGGACGTATATTGGCTGCTTATGTATATACAGGGTGGTAATTCGAGAAGAGAACAACTTTCAACCCTTTCAAGCACTGCAGATACATTTTCAGCCATATCTTAAAACAACGCTTTGTGCATGATCCCTTACTAAGACACTATTCTTGTAAATTACACGCTATTACATTAGTATCAATAGTTGTGCTAGATTTTGCACGAAACTCTTAGTAGTCTACAGGGTGACCGACTTCTTTCGCCTTTTTTAAAGTGATATTTTAACCAGGTCTAGAATCATATGGCGTTGGATTTGAAAAAATAACGCGTCAATTAAAAAAAATATTTTGTTACCCAAAATTACTTCACTTAAGCATAAACAAACAACATAAAGCTAAAATAACGAGAAAAAAACTATGGTTCGAGCGTTTAATCAATCGTTTTTCAACGTATTTTTAACGAATTTCGAACCAAAAGGTCAGAAATCACGAATATTTACGAATATGTTAAATATTTAATAAAACTGTTTATCATAATAATAAGAATAATCCCTCAGCATACTACTAACAATTTCTAAATCTCGCTGTGTTATCCACAGCAATAAAATACTCTGCAGGGTGACACAAAACGAGAATGTTAACTACTGTTAACAGCTGTCAATTGACCAAAGTGCATACAAAAAAAACCACTGACAGCTGTAGATTAACAGCTTGTTAGTGTACGAGAAACCGGGGGTTAATTACGTACCGACTTCAAAAAAGTACTTTAACTATTTGTAAGCATTAATGAACTATCTGCTATATATGTCGTAGGATCTTTAAATAATGCGATTCTTCGCTAATATCCTAGGATATAGGCGGAGAGACGGATAATGTCCCATGTTATCCGTGCTCGTTAGATAGATCGATAGATAGAGACCTGCGCGGGTTATACCATTGGAATGACATTGTACTGCCATTGCTTAGTAGACTATCAAACGGGTGCAAATAACAACTATGGTCGTACTTACTCGGTTGCAGCATGTGCGGCGGCGCGCCCCCAGTCCCTCCCGGGGGCGGAGGCTCTAGGGGGCGCGGGCCCCGCCTCCCTGACCAGCCTCACTCCCGACCACCAGCTGAGGGAGGACTTCACCGTCCTAGCCAAGGACCTGGTGGCCAACCTCAAGTCTATAGTCGGCACACTGGTGCGTATGGGTGACATAGGCGTAAGCAGTCCCATACGTCCCTCTGGATGGCACTGGCCTTTCTCTCAGAGATAGTGTATAATCGCGTGTGTGGATGCATACCTTGCCTCCCTGACCACCCTCACTCCCGACTACCGGCTGAGGGAACACTTCACCGGCCTAGCCAAGGCTCTGGTCGCCAACCTCATGTCTTTAGTTGGCACACTGGTGCGTATGGGTAGCGTACAGCGCTAGAAACAACGATAGATGTCTAATTCGGGCCAAAAACTAACCCCATGCTTAATTGTGCCATAAGGTGACTAGATTTAGTCACGTGATACAAAAACACGCCATACAAATCGAGCTCAAAACTGCACTACCAAACTCATTTTACCTGTGCGATGTAGTAGTGACGCTACCATTTTGTAGAGATTTTGTAAGTACCACGACAATTCCTTCTGTATTTGAACCGCTTACTGCAGAAAGGAAACGTGTGCGCACAGCGGCAAATGTTTTAAGAGGGTAATTACATCATTATCATCATCATCATCATCATTCAGCCACAAGAAGTCCACTGCTGGACATAGACCTCCTCCATGGATTTCCAAAAAGACCGGTTGGAAGCGGCCTGCATCCAGCGTCTTCCTGCCACTTGAATGACGTCATCTGTCCATCTTGTGGCTGGTCGTCCCACATAATTACATCGTTTACTGTAAAAAAGAAACAACTGTCGCTAAAATTAATAGTGTGACGTTGTTTACTGCAAAAAGGCAACATGTGCTACAGATGTTACCTTTTTTGTGTCTCCTGAAAGGTTTTGTTTTGTGTACATGTTTGCTTTCTGCAGTGAGCGGTTCATTGAATACTTTATTGCAGCCGTAAGTTCGGCAGGATGTTAAATAACAGATAATGTGTAGCATGCTAAAGTGGCAGTGGGCCGGCCATGTTATCCGAAGAACTCATAACCGATGGGGTAGACGAGTTCTCGAGCGGAGACCGCGGATCGGTAAACGTAGTGTAGGACGTCCTCAGATTCGGTGGAGCGATGATCTTCGCAGGGCGGCTGGCAAGAGCTGGATGAGAGTAGCCGAGGACCGTGCTCAGTGGCGTGCTATAGGAGAGGCCTATGTCCAGCAGTGGACAAGCATAGGCTGATGATGATGATGATGATGAATGTGTATCATTATGGATCGTGTCGGGTACAGCAAAGACCTTAAAACTATATTCTTAGAAAAATGTTGTAACTAAAGTGGTATCCAATACCTAGGAACTGTTTAATCTCAACAATGTTATGTTAAAACTACGGTAATCTCTTGTGTATAAATTATTCTACTTATATTCCCTTCCCCTCAGATTTCAGATTTGCCCTGCCTCAGATTTTTCGGCGTAACATAACATAACATAAACTCACGCCTGTATCCCAGAGGGGTAGGCAGAGACCAGGGACTGTCACTTGCCACGATCCTGACAGATCACTTTCGCTTCCTCAACATTCATTAGTCGTTGCATGCACGCACGCCGGTACTTGTTTTCGGCGTATTCGACTTTAATTTCTACTCAAAAGCTACAGTCTCTCAATGCTCGAGTCCATTTATAAAATTGAAATTGTAATTTTATCTTAAACTTTAGATCTTCTACTTTTGACTCTACCAAGTTTTTGATGTAATTTTATTTTTTTTATTTTAATGATATGTGGGAATTCATTAAAAAAAAACATTAATGTAATATATTTGTACAAATAGCCTCAGTCTGGGTTTCCATGTTTGTGATGTCCTTGTTCTGGTTACCATAGCACAGGGTATCCTAGTTTGGGACCGGGACAAGTGATTGTGTTGTGTAGAAGTTATCATTATTATTAATGTATATTAATATAAAAAAATATAATTTACAATTAATTTCAATAACTCAGTTGTAGTAGAATAAGTTGACATTGATACTGAAATACCTATAGGTAAAAACCAGTGCAATATTACCTGCAAACAATTTTTCATGCCAGATACTGGCGCATGTTCTTAATTATTGTTAATTATGTAAAACCAGCTGACCTGGCAATCGTTGTTTTGCCATATTAATTAGCCTACGACCTATTCTCAGACCTACCAAATATACACAAAAAAATTAATATAAATCCGTGAAGCCGTTTCGAAGGGGTTCGATAACAAACACTGTGATACGAGATATTTGTACATTAGATGTACGGTGTTTGCCGGAAAATTTATATTTTTTTGCTTTTTTTTATTTTATCTATTTAGATACATAGGGCCATACAAATAAAGTTTTACATAACAAGTCTGCTGCGCACCCAAACGAATGTATACATCATTCGACTTTTTAAATGAAAATTCCGCGGCAGGTGTGCGAGCGCGGCCGCCTGCGCGCTGCCATGGACGCGGCGGACGCCACGGGCGGCTCGCCCGGCGCCGTCGCGTCTCTCCGGACCAACCTCTCCTCCGCGCTGCAGCAGAACTCGGGTGAGGACTTGACGTCGTCTAGCCTGGCTGCTCTGAGGTGGATTGCGGGGGTCCAGTGATACATTAGGGTGGTCTGAAGCAGATCCCTTCAGATCACCTAGTTATCTCGGGCGAGGACTTGACGTCATCTAGCCTGGCTATTCTGAGGAGGTTTGCGGGTATCCAGTGATACATTACGGTGATCTGAAGCGATCTGCTTCAGATCAACTAGAGAGTGAGGACTTGGCGTCGTCTAGCCTGGCTGTTGGTTGCACGGGTCCAGTGTTGCACTATGGTGTATGTTTGTGGTGCTATGGTCACGGTGCTCAGACCAACCTCCTCTGCGCTGCAGCAGAACTTGGGTCAGGACTTGACATCATCTAGACGTCACGCTTAGCTGTCCTGCGGCGGTTTGCGGTCCAGTGTATGCAGGCACCCAAGATATGGTCTCCTGCAACTCATAATGATGCTGGAAGTCGCAGGCTGGTCTACGAACACTTAAGTAATGAGTGATATCGTTCTGTCGCGGCGGACCAACCTATCCTCCGCGCTGCACCAGAACTCGGGTGAGGACTTGACGTCTTCTAGCCTGGCTGGTCTGAGGTTGTTTGCACGAGTCCAGTGATACTCTTGAGTGATCTGCTAGGTGTTATGAGTGAAACCGTGGTCGCGGCGTTCCGGACCAACCTCTCGTCCACGCTGTAGCAAAACTCGGCTGAGGACTTGACGTCATCTAGCCTGGCTAGACGTGTGACCTGGTATGACGTCGTTTGCACGGGTCCAGTGTATTCAGGCACCAAAAATATGGTCTGCTTCCACTCATAATGATGGGAAAAGACGCTGACGCGTGGGCCGGAGAAAGAAATCCTGGTTGCGAAAGCTGCAGGAGTGGACTGGAATCGCAAGTGCTGCCGAGCTCTTCCGCGTTGCGAGAGACAGAGATAAATATTAGGAGCTGATTAGCAACCTTAGCTAGTCGGAGCACTATAAAAAGAAGAAGGGATGCATTGGTCTACTATGACCGTCTTTTCTCAAATCATGTTAAGTACAGTACATTAGTTGGTGCTATTATATCCCATGAGCGCAAACATCCTGCAACCCTAAACTATTTGTCATTATTCTTACAAAACTAGGAACACACAACCTTGATTTTTCCTTTGCAATCAATTTTTTACCACTTTTTTCGAATATATTTCATGTACATCTACCTACTCTCCATCCTTCTGTTCTATCTATCCTAAGGTTGTCTGTTAGAGATCGCTTTTAGCGGTAAGACCGCCAATTTATACAGTAAAACTTAGATATGCAAGCCTTCTAATGTATTTTGTTTTCTGCCGTGTATAATAAAGCATTCTAATAATATCTAATCTTCCCAATGTCCTGAACCGGTATGTAAATAATGACAAGTGAAGTGTTGATTGCAGAGCTGCGCTCGCGCCTTTCGCGCATCCACGACGCATCGGACTTGGCCGAGATATCCTCCGTCGGCCACAACTCGGACCCGGTGAGTTATGTGACCCGCCAAGCAACTATGGTGACCGTCATAGCCTGTAAGATTAGAAAGCTGTAATGGCAGTGGGCTGGTCACATATGCCGAAGAAACGATGGCCGATGGGGTGCGAAGGTTCTCGAGTGGAGACCACGAATTGGCAAATGCAGCGTAGGACGCCCACCAGCTCGCTGGACCGAGGATCTGAGGCAGGTCGCTGGCAGCGTCTGGATGAGGATGGCCGAGGACCATATCATCATCATCATGAGCCATTTGACGCCCACTGCAGGATATAGGCCTCCCTCATGGTTTTCTACGCTTCCCGGTCTTATGCCGCCCGCATCCAGCGACTCCCCACTCCACTTTTATATACAAAATAAAAATTGTTGTTGGCATAATAACACTGCCCACCTACACCTAATAACAGTGGGATTTTAAAATACACAATGTGCCCACAAAAAGACAGACAGTGTACACGAAAAGACAACCTCATCAACTCAACTCAAACACACATAAGCAGCCTATATACGCCCCACTGCAAGGCACAGGCCTTCTCTCAGAGAGAGTACGGGCTTAATTACCCCGCGTGCACACCGCGGATTGGCAATTTGAAGCGCTGAGGTATGTGAACACCTCAGACACTCAGGTTTCCTCACGATGTTGTCCTTCACAGCTAGCGACTGGTATTGCTACTATAACTTCACAAATGTACGTAACTTAGAAAACAACTTGATTGACGACTCTCGATGACCAACCCTCAATGACCGACGATAACCGATTCGGCTGATCCATGGTTTCGGCGCCAAATAAGATAATAACTAATAAAACATGTTTTACTGATTCTGAGGCGGTACAGCGTTAGCCTGCCAGCTAGTTACTATTGAGGGAACCCCTTTTCGGATCATTTTTGCAAAACGTGTCCGATCAATCCATCACGGCCGCGGTTCCTAAAAATCACTATTAACATGATCAGAGATTGATCTGACACTTTCTTTTTGCAAAAAACGATCTGTATAAAAATAAAAACCGCCTTCAAAACACTGCAGCACTAATATGTTAGAACAAACATAAACATTTACATACAGGCACATACATTGCTTCTGGCCCCACACTAGGATACCCTGTGTCGTGCGAACCAGAAACAACGACATCACAAACATGTAAACATCCAAGACCTGGGGTTTTTTTTTTTGTCCTCAGCCGGGATTCGAACCCGAGACCTCTCGCATGGTATGCAGATGCACTACCGCTGCGCCACGAGGTTAGAAATGATTTAAAAGAATACCTTTAAATTAGAAGTATGTTTACATCCTTTCGGCTTGTAGACGTATAATTTGGAGTCGGTGCCCAAAATATATGTGCTGGTCTTGAAACTGGGCACCGACTACAAATTATACTTCTACAATACCTACATGTTTACATCCTTCTAATTTAAAGATAATCTTTTAAATTACTTCTAACTTTTTAGTGCTGTAGTGTTTTGAAGTCGATTTTATTTTTTATTTTTTAATTTTTAGTGGGGGAGCGGGAGAAACATTAACAAGTCCCGTATAACCATATTTAGGTACCCTACTTAATTCGTTGCTTTAAAATTTTAATTTCTCAATTTCTGAAAGTCTTCACCAGAACATCACCAAATTACCTTGGGACTACTTTTACGCTATTTTATGAAACATACCGATATTGCTAAAGGATGGAGTCCATTAGGCCTTATTTACTGCTGTCCATTGCAGAGTTCCGTTCTCCATCTCTGAAAGTCTTCATCAGATCTTCACCAAATTAAAATGGGACCAATGGGACGTTATATATCTATTCGAGCAAAAAAAGAGTTGTCGAAATCGGTTAGCCAAAAAAAAAGAAAAAGAATATACGCGTCGAATTGATAACCTGGAGGAGGTTTTTTGAAGTCGTTTAAGAAGTCGTTTTTTTTTCATTGGTTTATCCCCTTCAACCGTTGCCACCGTTTTACAGCAGCAAGTGTCAAAGCACCTGCAGCAGTCACTGAGCTACAGCTCGTCGTGCGTCTCCGCCTCGGAGTTCTTCGACGCCGAAGAGCATGAGCTGCCGGCGGAAGCGGAACCGATTGTCGCCGACGAGGTGAGCACCCTTCGTATTTTCCAGCTGGTGCCCTTTTCATGTAGCCTATACACCATGTATTTTGGGTGGTTTGGTGGTTTGCCATAGCAATCGAATACGTTTTTTATTTTTTTAAACAAAGGCACTGCAAACATATCTCTGAGAATCATTAGTAGCCAAAGAAGTGCGTACTGTTATAATAATAGTATATTATTAAAAATCTATTTTTCTGGCTAACCGTGCCAGCGCTGTCAAGTTTTAAAAACCTAACTGCAAAGTGGGTGCTCGGGCCTGCAAGTGATGTAAATTACTTCAGTCAGATGTCGCTGCCTGTACGTAATACAGAGAAGTTTGTAAAGAGGCTGGAAATTTCGCCGATGCCTGCACTTGCCCATTAGCTCAGTTGGAAGAGCGCTGGCATGGTTAGCCAAAGTTCGCTGATTCAACTCACGGCATGGGTGGAATTTTTAGCCTCTAAATAGGTTTTTAAAAAATTACCCTCAGCACGGGTTAGTGCAACAAAAAGAATATAATATATTTTATTTCAGATAGCGAGATTCATGTACAAAATTAATAAACACACAACGAGAGACAGAATCACGATACATTTAAACAGAACAAACAAACAAATTGGACTCGATCACTGGAGAGTGTTCAGTAAGCGATCAGATTCAGTTATAAGCTAGGCACTAGGGATTCGTTGAGAGATTTCTTTGAAAGTTTTGTTTTCTAATTAATTATTTAGGTAACTCGAAAAATGGAGGAAACTGTGCTTTTCTTTTATTACACTGTGTAATTTTGCACTCTGAATCCCAGACGTCAGATTCAAAATCTCGCAAAATATCTCTACTCCTAATTTAGCATAATCTCTGTTATGTCCAGGCGGGCGTGATTGAGCTGGATGGTGACTCCTCATCAGAAGTGGGATCACTCAGTAGCGAGGAAGGCTCCGCTAGCTCGGACAACTCGGACGCTGCGTGTAAGTATCTATAGCAGGGTTAATTTAAAAAAACCGGACAAGTTCATGTCGGACTCGCCCACAGAGGGTCCCGTACAAATTTGCAGATGTTATAAATAGTTCAAGAATCGAGTCTCGTAGTTTTTCCAAGCTTTTCCTGAACTTCAAAGACATTTTTTTAATGATTTAATTAGAAATGTATAGTTTTCAGATCTTTCCCTGTTCCTATTAGTATACGACGATATTACTCGCCAAATTTCATAGTTCTAGGTCATATATATTTTGATTCCCTTGAAAGTGTCGAAATATACGTTTTTTTGTCACAAAAAATATTCTCATTTTATCTTATCTAATTCGATGTGCGTTGTTAATCTGTGGATTAATCGCCTATGCAATGTACATCGAAGTGTCATAGGAAGCTATGAATTGTAGCTCTGAAATAGGGCCCTGATATCGCCTAGAAAGATTCTTTCTTTCTAAGACATTTAACAATAATTTATACCATGCAAGGCTTACAATGTTTATAATAACGTACACTTACCATCCCCGCCAGTACTGAGCGCCGAACCCGTGACCCTCCGGCTCAACGAGAACGGCCTGGGGTCGTCCACCGAGTCCCGCGCGGCCGGCTGGGCACGGCGCAAGCGGCTGCCCTGCCCGCGGCCCACCCCCGGGGGACCCTCGCTCTGGAACCTGCTCTATAAGAACATTGGCAAGGACCTCAGTCAGATCTCCATGCCGGTCACCATCAACGAGCCTTTGAACATGCTGCAGGTGAGTTTCAAATGCATCAGAACAAGTGTACAGACTGTTTTTTTAAATCGATGCAAAGAAAATACTGCCACTGAGACATGTGCCGGGGTCGCAAACCATTGCAACCCTTTACATTTGTTGACGTACTCTATGTGGATATCAGTACAAGTTTATTTTTTGAAGGTCGTGTCAGACGATGGCAAAAAAATATAATATATCGCGCCATGTCTTGTTCTCTACTAAATCCGACCGCAGTCGTGTGTGGACGTGGGTTGCATGTTGGACATTTTGTGGAAAAAATATCGCATATATTAACGCCGTTGTCTGTGACGGCCATAAATCTAAGGTTCCAATGGAATATGCCAATGAAAAACTGTTATCAAAACAAAAGTAAAAAGATTATTATTATTATTATTTATACAGTAGAAATCTCTTTCACATGTTGCATCTACTTGTGTGGACTCGAAATATCAGTCATAATTGTCGAAATCACAAGAAAACACGGAAATCAACATTCGCGTAACCAAGAAAAAAACGGAATGTTTGAATAGTTATTTACACAACTAGAGCCGTAAAATAAAGAAAGGCCGATATCGCAGAATTTAAGCCCTCTATCATAAATATGCGATAGAGGGCTTTCTATTGTACAGTCCGTGTTGTGTACACAATTTTATGTCGTCACTTGGCTTCAAAGTGGGTTTTCCCGTCCGCGTAGCGTGCGGAAAACCCCGCTTTTTGGTCAGGTGTGGCATAATAGTAGTTTATGCAACTGTCATATAATGAAGGGTATTAAAACACGAGTGTGAGTTTATGAAACGAGCGCAGCGAGTTTCATAATAGTAACGAGTGTTTTAATACCCGTGTTATATGCAGTTGCATACACTACTTTATCTTCACTAATGCAATTAATCGAACAACAAATTTATTAAATAAAATTCACGCGTACGTGTATAATCACAGTGATTTTGCCGCCATTAAAATTTAACCAATGAGAGCGCAGCTGCGCGCTTCAATAAAACGCGACCAACCTGATTGGCCCTTCAATCAAGTTGGTCGCGTTTTATTGATGTTATAATGAGATTTTACGATATCGATGTGAATATTATACCATCATGTGAAATTGCTTAAATTGAGTGTTTTGTTGTCTGCGCTATAACAGTAGTAATTATAAGTCAAGTATTGAAAACATAAGTAGAATGTTACAACATTAGTGTAGATAAAATAAATTACGTCTTCACGAATGTGTCAAACCTCAAACCCAAGCTTATCAATATGCAAGTGTTGCCAATACGTAAAAAAATAGTCGTACCATTTTACTTCCAAATAAAAGTTGTTTGAGCTACGTTTGGATTAAATTTTTTTTTTTATGAGTATTTAAATATTTATGACTTTGATGCAATAAGGTTTTTGGTCACACGAGTCTACTTTTTACAGTAAAACAAAAATCTACCGAGTATAGCAATATATTTTATAGTGCCAACACTGCCTCATTTTTTTTGTATCGAATTATAAAACAGACTTTAAAGAGTTAGAAACTCCAGTAGCTTGGGCCCACCCCCAGATGATCGTCGCTCTGGAATCTGCCGAGACCTCAGTCAGATTTCCATGCCAGTCACTATCAATGGGCCTTTGAATATGCTGCAGGTGAGGTTAGGATAGATAGATAGATAGAATATTCTTTATTGTACACAAAGATTACATTAACAGAAATTTAATAAATCGCAGTACAATTGGCGGCCGCATTAGGATTAGTATATGGATGGTTTTCTAAACGTATAGCGGCTGCCCTGTCGCTGGCCCACCCCTGGAGGACCTCTGGTCTACAAGAACATTGGCAAGGACCCGAGTTAGATCTCTATGCCTTTGAACATGCTGCAGGTAAGTTTCTCGTTAGGATGATTATAAGGATGGTTTTCTTAACATAGGTTATAGCGATTATATTCTTTTTGTTGCACTAAACCGTGCTGAGGATATCATTCCGCTGTAAAAACCTAACTGCAAAGTGGGTTACTCGGAGCTGCAAGTGATGGGAATTGCTTCGGCCAGATGTCGCTGCCTGTACGTAATACAGAGAAGTTTGTAAAGAGGCTTGAAATTTCACCGATGTCTGCACTTGCCCATTAGCTCAGCTGGGAGAGCGCTGGCATGGTTAGCCAGAGGTCGCGGGTTCAAGTCCCGTTATGGGTGCAATTTTTAGTCTCTAAATAGGTTTTTAGCGATTGCCTTCAGCACGGATTAGTGCAACAAAAAGAATATAATATATTTTTATTTCAGACAGCGAGATTCATATACAATACATTTAAACAGAATAAACAAACCTATTTTAGGTTATAGCGGCTGCCATTTCTTCCAGATAACCTTACGACGGAAAGTTGCTGAAGTACATTAGAAAGACGGGTAGCCGGTGTAAATTTGAATATTGAATTAAAAAAATCTTTATTGCACTAAAAAAACAATTTTGTACAAAGGCGAGCTTAATACAAAGGTAGTATTTTCTTCCAGTTAACCTATGTTGATGTGGAGAGTCGATGGGGTAGTGCGAGAGAAAATTATAGGAGTAATACAAAAATAAATACATAGATTGATTGATAAACTTACGTAATATAAGATTATTATAATTTAACTACACGTAAGTAACAAAATATGATATTATACTAAAAAAAAATATTTATACATACTTACAGAACATAGGTAATGTTGTAGAACAAAAAGAAATGGCATTTATTTACTCATTTTATTGCCACAATTAAAAATTTTACATAGTGCGAGCGAGACGGCACGCTCCACGCAAGAACGGCCTTAGCCAAAGGCTCACCGACACATCCCTCCCCAGCGGCTGTGCGAGGAGCTGGAGTACTCCGAGCTGCTGGACTCGGCGTCGGAGTGCTCGGCCCCGCTGGAGCGCGCGGCGCTGGTGGCCGCCTTCGCCGTCAGCGCGTACGCCGCCGCCGCGCACCGCGCCGCCAGCAAGCCCTTCAACCCGCTGCTGGCAGAGACCTACGAGTGCGTGCGCGGCGACAGAGACTTCCGGTTCATCTCCGAGCAGGTGTGTAGCTCTGACGACCCGGTCGCGGCGGCGGGGGGGCCGGACGCGGGCGGCACGACACCGGGAAGCTTGGGAAACCACGAGGGAGGCCTGTGTCCTGCGGTGGGCGTCGAATGGCTGACGATGATGTAGCGTTGTTAGCTCGGTTTTTAAGCTTCTTAGAGACTGTGACGCTTGAAATCCACTAGCCGTACTCTGGTTTTGGACTGGACTGGGCCTAAAAGCATCCAGAATAGTGCTCGAAGCTCCGGAGTGCCTGTTCGCCATTCATACATAAACTCACGCCTGTATCCCAGAGGGGTAGGCGGAGACCAGGGACTGCCACTTGCCACGATCCTGACACATTGCTTTCGCTAATCACTACGGTGATATATTTCTGATGATGCCTATGGGAGCCAATGGAAGCCTCCTGACTGATCGCGTGGAAATTGAGGTTCCCAATCACCACAGTGGTCTAATTCGATAGCACATAGAGATGATAGACTAAGCAACAGAGTGCTCATAGCGCTGACGCCTCCTCTCCGCAGCGAGCCCTTCGACCCGCTGCTGGCCGTGCGTGCGCGGCGATAGACACTTCCGGTTCATTTCTGAGCAGGAATGTAGTGTTTTTAGCTCGGTTTTTAAACTTGACACAGGTAGACTCTTCAAATTTGCAGATATATTCTGACTCTGCACTGGATTAAGAAAACGAGCGTCCGAAACTACTAGAGCTATGTGAATAGTGCTCGTAACGAGTGCGTGCACGACGTATGTAGTGTTTGTAACTTGGGTTTTAACTGGACTGAGTCCAATCAGCCAGACCCAATTCAATTCATTTTATTGCAATAAATTACAATACAGTATGATAATGATGTTTACAAAAAATTGTGGTACAAGTGTAATTTTACCTGTAAAAATAAAAGACCGGGGTCAATGAGAATAGTACTTCGAGCTCCAGAGATCTTAAACTTTTTAGTCATGTTGACGCTTTTAATATCCGCTGGCTATACTCTGGTTCAGCACTGGAATCCCACAATCTCACAAGAATCCAGACATAGAACTATGCGAAAAGTACATGTTTTTAGTTCGGTTTTTAAGCTCTGCAGATACATTGACGCTTGAAATCCGCTAACTGTACTCTGGTTCTGGACTGGACGACTTTTTGTACGGAACCCTAAAAAGACTTTTTTTTTTTTTTCATTTGTATAGCTGGTGTGCTGGTGTTACGGCTTGTAACCGAAACATCGTCGGTCCGCAGGTGTCCCACCACCCGCCGATATCGGCCTGCCACGCCGAGTCGCCGCGCTGGTGCTTCTGGCAGGAGGCCCGCATCAAGACCAAGTTCTGGGGCAAGTCCATGGAGTTCCAGCCCGCCGGCCGGGTCCACGTGCGCCTGCTCACCACCGGCGACCATTACAGCTGGAACAAGGTGATTGGCATCCTACTAATATTGTAAATGTGAAAGTTTGTGACGATGATATTATAATAACTCTATAACAGCTGGAGTAGGTACTTAACATTACAGCTGGTCCATCCAGCTCCATTTCCTCCCGCGGATGTCGTAGAAGGCGACTAAGGAAATACGTTACCAGGAGACGGGCAGCAGCGTCTTTCTGAGATTCCAACCGCAGACTGCGATCGCCAACCCGCCTGCCGAGCGTGGCGATTATGGCAAAGCCCTTCATGGTTATGAAAACCATGAGGGAGGCCTGTGTCCTGCAGTGAGTGTCGAGTGGCTGATGATGATGATGATGACAGTATATTATTACAGCTGGTACAGGGCGATTGGTTCAGGACTAAGACCTCTGGACTGTCAAATATACACGCTGATTTCTGGGTGGTTGGAAAGCCAAGGTTATGTAATTAAAAATTGCATCTATTTAGACTATTACTTTTAAGTATAAACGTAAATTTTAAAAAAATCGTTGACAAATTTTGTTTCGAGTTGAGAAATCTTGTTTAAAAAAATGCGCGAACAATTTAGTACCGCCTTTCCGTCTAACAGAGCAATGACCCGCGGCGCGCACGCACCACTCTGAATGGCTACTAATGGTTCTAATAGATTCGAGTTCGTGTAGAGATACTATTGAAAAGTGCGTTTTAGAAAATCAAACTAGCGTATTCGATAGCTATTGTCAGGCACGTTCATTTTGCTATGTCTCTCCGACCACCCAAAATTATTGATGTATATATATTTTGACACTTCGGAAACGTCTATTTTGGATAAACCGACACTGGACAAATACGGAATAGGAGCGCGAGACAAATGTGTTGCGCAAAAATTTTTATTTTTTTTATTTAGCCTCTAATACGCCCAACTGCAGAGCATAGGCCTTCACTCAGAGAGAGTGTGGGCTTAGTTACGTCGCGTGCCCACCGTGGCTTGACATTTTTAAGTGCTGGGGTATGGGAACACCTCAGACACCCAGGTTTCCTCACGATGTTTTCCTTCAACTAGCGAGTGATATTGCTACTGTAACTTCACAAATTAATTTAATTAATTATTTTAAATAAACAATGGAAATCTCACCCTGCTCTTTCTCCTGACAGGTCACGACGTGCGTCCACAACCTCTTCGGTGGCCAACGCTGGGTGGACCAGTATGGCGACATGATACTCACGTGCCACGGTACCGACATCAGCGCTAAACTCAACTTTGTTAAAGTGAGTCAATAACAACAGCCTCAATGTTTACAACGTTCCCTATTTATGTAATGGGCATTGTCCTAATATTGACAGTAGTTACTAATGTTACTTTATTTTGAAGGTGTAAGGCCAGTAATTATAATGCTACAGTTATAAATTAATAATATTCACTGATTTCATGTCTTTTTGTGAATAAGTGTGTGACTAATTTCACACGTGTATGAAAGTAGGTTTAATATTTTTTTAATTTAAAACGCCAAGATATGGCCTCAGTCTGGGTGTATTTCCATGTTTGTGACGTCCTTGCCTGGTTACATAGCACAGGGTATCCTAGTTTGGGACCAGGTCGAGTGATTGTATTGTGTAGGAGTTGTTATTATTATTTTTCAACGTTTCGTTACTTCCTACCACCTAGAATTTGAATTCACAGTTTGGAGCCCAAGGTCGGAAATCACGAAAATTTACAAATATGTCATACCATCGCTGATGAATCATTAATAACACTATTTTTCACAACGAAAACAATATTCCCTGAAAATTCGGTGAACGAAAGTCAAATTAACGATAGTCACCCTGTAGTTTGGCAGGAAATTATAACCTCCTCAGTCCTGACCTTGAAAATAACAATGGTCTTGAATTGGGTATTTGAGAAAATATCAAATGAGTTACTTTTAAAACGGATTTTTTTATGAAAATACTGGCTTATGACGTCACATTTCAGACCACTCTTTTTATGTTTAATCTATTAAAAAATTGTAATAACTAGTAATTGACTAAAAGAGATACATTTTCCGAGATATTTTGTAATTTTTGTTTTAATCGAGCATATGAAATAATTTATTGTCGGTCGTGTCAAATACTGAATTGTTATTTTCAAGGTCAGGCTGAAGAGGTTAAACTACTACTTTTACTTCAACACAGTACTTTAAAAATAAACGAAAAAAGCCCTTCTCTGTGCTGTGGTAATAAGTGAAAGCTTTATCGTTTCCCCAGGCCAGTCCGTGGTCGACGTCGCGCCACGAGGTGCGGGGCGCCGTCGCGCAGGCCGGCGCGGGCGCCCGGCTGCGGCTGCAGGGTCGCTGGTCCGAGGGACTGCACGCGGGGGAGCCGCCCGCCGCGCGCTGTCTGTGGCGCCCCGGTCAGTGTCGCCCTCGCTTACATAGTCGTCTGTACTTCGGTTTATGTAAATTGAAGAAGAAGAAGGACATTTATTATACCAACGAGACACATCACAGGAACAAAATAGGCAGATAACTAATGTAATATGCACAACAACAGAAAGAAAACTAAATACAGAACGAATAAATCAAATAAATAAAACAGGGCCATAGATGTAGCTCTGTGGTGTGTCTGAGTTGCCACAAAAGGCAGCTGACTCAGCGTTGTGCTGAGGAAGTGATCCCTCAGCGCTGATTTTCACTCAGTGCCTACGGTAATTCAAAAACGTACTCCTTACGTGCCACGGCATTTTAAAAGAATTAAAACAAAGTATAGGTAAATTCGTCCAATTTATCGAATCTATCATTTCTATTTGATAAATTTGGTACGGTCTTGCTAAAATGGCCCATATTTACGCGACTGCGGCAGAGCCCAATGTATATGTGCATGTAAGTATTCGCATCCACGGGCTCCCTGCCCGATAAAGAGTTTCAGTGGGTGTGCCTCTGTCAAAAGTTAAATAAACGGTTATACCGATTATAAATGATATCTCTCGTTGCAGGCGCGATGCCGCCGGAACACGAGCTCTACTACGGCTTCACGCGGTTCGCGATGGAACTGAACGAGATGGAGCCGGGAATGCGGGAAGTGCTTCCCCACACTGACACCAGGCTCAGGTAATTCGTGTAGCCCTATGAATAAAAAAAACCATAGGAGTATTTCTTCCTACGAAATTCACTCTCAAAAACGGTTCAGTCCTCTCGATTAGTCTGTACCAATGAAATGAGCGTAACATGTGCTGTAAAGTAAATCACTCTGTGATTTGGTCATGCTGTGCGCCATGCGTGACGCCGTGAACGTTGATTGGGCGGTAGTAAATGACAGCGTAACTGATGATTGGTTTTACACAAAAACGTCAAACCATTGACTTCATATAACCCGTCGAAATATATAGGTAACTCGCAAGATGGCGCTCTGACGGTGGCAGGTGCATAGATATTTTGCTGGGTAGTACCGAACTCGCTCCGATTGGTAACACAATTGACAAGCCCCGCCCGTCTTTCCACAATTCAACGTGGGATATTTTTTTAGCGCCAGTTAGACATCTATGTTTTTAACTATCACTAGCGTAGCCTATATTCGTCCCACTGCAGGGCACGGGCCATCTCTCAGAGAGTCAGTATGGGCTTAATTACCATGCGTGCCCACAGCGGATAGGCAATTTCAAGCGCTGAGGTATGGGAACACCTCAAGACACTCATGTTTCCTCACGATGTTCTCCTTCACCGTTGGCTAGTGACATTGGTACTACAACTTCACAAATGTACGTATGTAACTTAGAAAACGAAGTCATTGGTACATTATTATACCACGTATCTGCGCTAGACTTTAGGTCTGTATTGCAGAGACCAGATTAAACTTACTAAGTAGTTATTGTTTGCCTTGTGGCATAGTTCTAAAAAAATAAATTCGTTTTTGTATATTATATTATTATGTATTTTTTTCGTGAAAAAAGAATCAGTCTAGGAAACCGGAAGTACGTCATCGACTGACATCCTTCGAGCAGTCAGTTTCTAGTGATACCATGACTCGATACTAGAACTCTTTAAATAATCAAATCTCAAAGACTCCTTATCTGTGCAAACTTTAAAGATATACTAGTTATGTATGTATCACTTTATTTCGGATAAAACAATCCATAGGTTGTTAGTAAAATTACATTAAATAATATAAGTAAATATGTTAGTGAGATCAACATTTCTGATCATTATACTTCTTTTTTTTTACGGAATACGGAGATGTCAATATCTTGGCGGTTTCTATTAAAAAATATTAAAACCTACTTTCATTCGCGCGTGAAACGAACTTTAGAAGGTCGAATTAGTCGCGCGATATTTCGAGCCTCTTTACGTAATACAGTGAAGTTTGTAAAGAGACTCGAAATTTTGCCGATGCTTCCACTTGCCCATTAGCTCAGTTAGCCAGAGGTCGCCGGTTCAAGTCCCGGCATGAGTGGAATTTTTTGGCCTCTAAATAGGTTTTTAAAATAGTCACACACTTATTCATAAAAAAAGGAAATCAGTGAATATAATTAAATTAAAGTTGTAGCTTTATATTTACTGACCTTTAAAATTAAGTATCATTTGTCACTTTTGTCAATATTTAGGACAAAGCCCATTGTCGACGTCTTCGGTAACGCTATGTAAAATTATAAGTTCCTAGGGAAAATGGTCTAAGGCCGACGTGCACCACTTTCTTAAATGTTCTTAAATGTGTAAAATAATTCTTAAATGTCAAACACAACATTTAACTAAAATTATTCATACAAAAGTCGACAAAAGACTTAAGTGACATTTAGGAAGTGGTGCTAGCCGGCCTTAGACTAGGTAACATCCAAAGACAAATCCTATTTACTTACTTTCTTTTTATTGACACAACATGATCCAAGTTTTCTTAGTAGCAATAAATATAGAACTTAGCCTTATGAATCGATTGATATATTTCTGCACAGGCCGGACCAGCGGGCACTAGAGGAAGGAGACGTGGACGGCGCGGAACAATTCAAACACCGGTTGGAGCAGACGCAGCGGGAACGCCGTCGGGACAGCCCTGAACATACGCCGTCCTGGTTCCGGTGAGTGCGACAGTGTACAGTACCGGTGACTGCCGGCAGTACATGTGATAGCTGGCAGTGCATGGCATGTCAAACACCATATTGAGCAGCCGTGGCCTATGTCTACAGCCCCGAGCATACGCCGGGCTGGTTCCGCTACTGCGACAGTGTACATAACATGTCGCACAAACAACGTCTTGAGCAGGCGAATGTCATTACGACAGTCCCGGACACACACCGTGCTTGTTCCGGTGAGTTTACGGTCTTTGTCACTACCGATAGCTGTACATGTGACTGCCGACAGTAAATGTGACTGCCGACAGTACATGTGACTGCCGACAGTACGTGTGACTGCCGACAGTACGTGTGACTGCCGACAGTACGTGTGACTGCCGACAGTACATATAACAGCCGCCAGTGCATGGCATATTGAGCAGGCGAGGCCTATTTACAGCCCCGAGCATACGCCGGGCTGGTTCCGGTGAGTGTACGGTCTTTGTCACTACTGATAGCTGTACATGTGACTGCCGACAGTAAATGTGACTGCCGACAGTACATGAGACTGCCGACAGTACATGAGACTGCCTACAGTACGTGTGACTGCCGACAGTACGTGTGACTGCCGACAGTACGTGTGACTCCCGACAGTACATATAACAGCCGCCAGTGCATGGCATATTGAGCAGGCGAGGCCTATTTACAGCCCCGAGCATACGCCGGGCTGGTTCCGGTGAGTGTTACTGTCGACAGTACATGTGACTGCCGACAGCGTATATAACTTCACACAAATCTCGTGTCACAGTGTTTGTTATCGAACTCCTCCGAAACGACTTCACCTATTTTTATGATATTTTTGTGTATATTTGGTAGGTCTGAGAATAGGTCGTGGGCTCATTGATATGGCAAAACAACATTGTCCGAGTCAGCTAGTATTAGACAAAAACAAAATGACATAGGGCCAGTTTCTGAATTGAGAATTTTGCTAAGTAAATTGTTCACTGTAGTGCTGTCTCTTCGAATTTCTCAGAAACGAGCGTGTCAGAACGTTACTTAAGTATTTACTTAGTGGAATGCACAATTCAGAAACCGGCCTAAAATGTTAACATTATGAACGTCAAAGTTGTTAGTTTCTGAATTAATAGATAATGTGGAGAAAGTTTGAAAAAGTTTTATCTTAATTATCAGAGTTTTCAACTTAAAAATTATTACTCATGAATGTGTTCACCGCTAGACACGATCGTCCTCTGAATACCCATTAATATTATCTACTGTTTAATACCAGACATATTTGTCTTCTAAATAATCCTCAATGTTATAGTAAGGGTTTTTTCCACATTCTCTGCAGCAAAACCCAAGAAGGCGGCGAGGAGATGTGGGTGTTCAACGGGGAGTACTGGAAGGCGCGCGAGGCGGGCTTCCCCAACAACCCAGCGCCCAGGATCTGGTGACCTAGCCTCGCCTTACACGTGAGTCTCTTCGTAGGTTACCATAGCATTGGGCAGAAGCCTATGCGCCCAACGGGAGTACTAAAAGGTGCGCGAGGCGGCCTTCCCCAGCAACCCGGCGCCCAGGATCTGGTGACCTAGCCTCGCTTTACCCGGGAGTCTCTTCGTAGGTCAGCAAAGCTTTGGGCTGAGGCCGCGCCAAAGTTCACAAGTGCTATCGTGAGCAAACCGTTGGGCTCTCAGAATTTTTCGTCCTAGAATCGTCGTATCTTTCTCGCGTTAAAATACGAAAATGTTGTTCATTATAAAAACTAAATGTTCACTCTAAAGATTGCGTGATAGGGAAAAGGCCTGTGTCCAGCAGTGGGGAGAGGTGGGCCGATGATGATATAAACTTACAGTCTTGTTCATTAAGAAAAAGTCGATTCCACTAATAGTAGTTTATGCAACTGTCATATAATGAAGGGTATTAAAACACGAGTGTGAGTTTATGAAACGAGCGCAGCGAGTTTCATAATAGTAACGAGTGTTTTAATACCCGTGTTATATGCAGTTGCATACACTACTTTATCTTCACTAATGCAATTAAAAATTAAATTCACGAGTACGTGTATAATCACAGTGATTTTGCCGCCATTAAAATTTAACCAATGAGAGCGCAGCTGCGCGCTTCAATAAAACGCGACCAACCTGATTGGCTCTGCAATCAAGTTGGTCGCGTTTTATTGATGTTATAATGAGATTTTACGATATCGATGTGAATATTATACCATCATGTGAAATTGCTTAAATTGAGTGTTTTGTTGTCTGCGCTATAACAGTAGTAATTATAAGTCAATTATTGAAAACATAAGTAGAATGTTACAACATTAGTGTAGATAAACACTCTTAAGATGGAATTGAAGCCTTATTATGACGGAAGTTCCAGTTATAAACCTGCTTTGTCCTAAGTGTTTTGGTGGAATGGACTTTTTATAAATAAAAGTGTAGTATAGGACGTAGTGTAGTATTAAGTTGTACGGCGTCCTCAGACTCGGTGGAGCGACGATCTCCGCAAGGCGGCTGGCGAGAGCTGGATGAGAGTAGCCGAGGACCGTGCTCAGTGGCGTGCAATAGGGGAGGCCTATGTCCAGCAGTGGACAGGCGTAGGCCGATGATGATGATGAAGTAAAATTGTAAATGTATGCTTAATGAACGTCAGATTTGTTAGTTTTGGAAGCTAACAAAGAAACTACACATTTATGCTTTGCGAAAAAACTTTTCCAGTAAACTTTGTTGTCTCTGCCTACTCCTCGGGGAGTTTATGTTATATTGCGAATTCCACCGTATTCCTATTCATTGAGCCTAGTGTAAGGACGCCTGGTAATTTTTGTAGTTTTAATTTTTTAACACGCTGCTGTTACGTTGAGCGTGCTGTCTGTCTTTTAGTTATTGTAATAAAATAAGTATGTATACTTTTGATAAATGTGGTGTGAGCGTTTGATAGATAAGTTATTTTTGTTTTGCAGTAACTCGTTTTTAGTGAAGAAAAGTTGTTACCAAAATTGTTGATTTTGGAATCAAATTTGGTCAACGAAAAACTGGGTAGGTACGGGATAAGAAACGTATGTCTGGAATATCCGTAATTTTATTGTCTATCAAACCGTCAGATTATATTTATCAAAAGTGTGCTTATTTTATTACAATCACTTTTGTTACAATCAGGAGTCCAGCATGCCCTACGTCTGCAACAGCCTTGAAAAGCTAAAATATTTTAATTTATTTTTAAATTCTGTTCCTTTTTTACTGATGATTCTGTCTCTCTCTCTTTCCAGCAGATGTCACAACGCGAGGTGCTCTGCTAGAGGTTGTGCCGCTTCCGCTTAGCGTTTAGCTTTACACTATTATAGCCTTAGTGCCGACCTAGTAAGATCTGTTTTACCGTGCAGGGATTTCGATTGCCTGATAGAAGTTGCCTGGATGTAAACAAACTACTTTGAAATACGTTTAAAGTGAACGATAAAATCGTGTTCGATATTTACTATAAGTTTTTTTTTTTATAGGAAAGTTATTTTTTTGGCCCTAAGCACACTGACGCCGCGAACCGCGATATTGATTTATTGAAAATCCTTAATCAATTTTGAACAAAGACGAGCTTAATACTAGATAGTATTTTCTTCCAGCTAACCTACGTTGATGTGATATAGCGAAGTGTTAGCGATACAGACAGAGACCTAAAGGTGATCGCACATTTTTCAGCGACGCACGCGCCGCTTTTACTGATGACCTCTTACCTCTAGACGTACGCGCAGTACGCAAATCTCCAGTTAGTATTGGCAGCAATTTTTGCTTAGTTTTTTCTAACCTCTGAAACGATGCGTGAAACGAAATTTGAAATGGAGCGGTGACATTGATTAAAACTATGGAATTCTCTTTAATAACCTGCTTTTTGGCAGAGGAAAAAGAATATGAAATTTGAAGAGAAAAAAAAATTCTGCATCGAGGAAGAAAATAATTTAATTCGAAAAAAACAAGATTTTGAATTTACAATGTCAGTTGAAAAAGGCAGAATGAAATTTGAGGACAAAGAAGATCACTAGCGCCTGCAACACCGAGAATCGGCACGTGCTGAACGTACCGCATGCACCACAATATATTATGACGTCATCAGCATGCGTTCTTTAATTCAAATCAAATCAATTTTTTTTATTCAAAGTAGCACAGAAACTGCGACTTAATGAACGTTACAAGTCAAACTAGGTGTCCATTTCAAAATCTAGATACGATATAATCTAGTACGGTTCAAGTTCTCCAGAATATGGAACCTCCATAATAATAATAATAATAAAAATGTATCTCGGACTATATATCCATACAGGCAGGCGGTACAAAAAAAAAACAAAATTAAATTTAAAAATAAGTTTTTAATACTACTTGTACAACAATACTTTTTAACATACTATTTCATACAAAACAATCTAAAACGCTGTGCGAACGGGCGCGTGCGGCGCGTATGCGTACCATGCTGACAAAATTAAATGTACGTTCAGCTTAAATAGTTTATTGCAGACAGATAGATCTAGGTGCAACATAGTTTTGCATTAACGGGTTGCCATTGCCAGCGTGTGAGCAGATAGTCATCATCATCAACCCATTATGTCCCCACGCACCGAGGGGCACGGGTCTCTTCCCTGAGGAAGGTATAGGCCATACTCCACCACGGGGGCCAAGTCCGGATTGGTGGAGGCTTGTAGACTAGTGGCTCGTCTACTGTCAGAAGTTGTCAAGCCGCCCTAAGGCCTCTGACTTGGCTTAACGACTGCCATCTATCGACGGCAGCCGGCACCAACAGCTTAACGTGCCTTGCGAAGCACGGAACCGCTCGGAAAAATGCCACTAGCGTTAGGCATAGACGGCGACCCATCCATGCACTGAACGCGCCCAGTGTTGCTTAACCTTCGTGATCGTTTAAGATCTAGTGCAGCCGGGGCTACGAGCGATTGAGCAGATAGTGATTGCAAATAATAAAAAATCTATCGACTTGAATCGATAGAATAATCGTTATTTGTTGCTGGTAGAGGAACGTTGTTACGTGTGCCTATCGTGTAGTAAAAGTTTAATCTTGATTTTAAATTTGACACTTGCAGCTTTCTACTGTTTATAATAGTTAGCGCAACTTTTTATCAGCAACGGATACATGGCAATTTAAAGTCCAAAATTTATGTAATAACTTTCCTTTTTCTGAAAAAAAAAAGACCGTGCCAAGCACGTCGCACACTGTTTTAAATCACTTAAAAAATTTCCCGATGCTGTTTTCCACATTAATCGATCAAGGAATGCATTTGAAATGTAAGAGTAGAACACCCACGTGTCAATTTCTATTACTTTATTTTTTAAAAAATTAATAATATTTCGTGACCTTGGCTTAGAAAATTGTTTAATTAATTATTGTAGGCGTAACGGATCAAGATGTTATTCTTTTATTAATAAGGTTTGATAAATGATTTTACAGCGCATATTTTCCAATTTTAAATTTTTGGAAATCACCTCGGGATATCGAGTAATTAACTTTTTTTCACATTTTGGTTTTTATTTTTTTTCTTTAAAATACCTCAAAAGTGCGATCTGTAACTAGCACAGATAAATTGCTCTTAATTCGGTTTATCACTGATAAAAAGATCACGTTGCTCCATCGCGGCCTTTGGGAGTTACGTACAAAGGTCAACTGACACATTTTAGGGTTGTCTCTAAAGGTCAAATAAATATAATGTTTATTTTTTGTCTCTAATAAAAAACTATACGGGGTATATATACAAAAGGTTTAAATAATTCAGGGGTGGACTTACTGCCGTACTCACAGTCGTCAATTAAACTTAATGTTCATTAAGTGTCGTGCTATCTCTTTCATATGTAATTGAAATGAAAGAGATGACATGATACTTAATTGACATTAAATCTTAATTGACGACTCTGTGTACGGCAGTCAGACCATGATTTTGAGTAACTTTCCCAAAGAAACCAAGTGTCGGAAATGAATTTTTTTTCGACTGTCTATAAAAAATTGGTAGCTGACTTTTAGTATTTGTATGAAGAGTGGATTTTTTTGTAATTATCTGCATAAGGTTCCAGTAACAAATGTTTTACACTAAAAATAAAATATTTTACAAATAAAACTTAAAAGCTAGGTATTTTATTTACAGGAACGATAAATATTTTACACGAGAAATAGTAAAATAGATTTAAAATAAATTTTCCGGTCTAATATACCTCAATCGCTCAAGACAAAATTATACAACCAGTGTGTTACCAGTGATGACTTATGGCACTGAAACGTGGTCTCTCACTATGGGCCTCATAAGAAGGCTCAAGGTCACGCAACGAGCTATGGAAAGGGCTATTCGGAATTTCTCTACGAGATCGAATCAGAAATGATGAGATCCGTAGACGAACGAAAGTCGTCGACATAGCCCAGCGGATTAGTAAGTTGAAGTGGCAGTGGGTGGGGCACATAGCACGCAGAACTGATGGCCGATGGGGCCGAAAAGTTCTCGAATGGAGACCACATATCGGCAAGCGCAGCGTAGGACGACCAGCCACAAGATGGACAGATGACCTCATCCAAGTGGCAGGAAGGCGCTGGATGCAGGTCGCTTCCAACCGGTCTTTTTGGAAATCCATGGAGGAGGCCTATTTCCAACAGTGGACCTCTTGTGGCTCAATGATGATGATGAAATTTTCCGAAAAATAGTGAACCTACTACTAAAATTAAAAAGTGAAAAATAAACTTAAAAGACTTTTGAATATGTTGCCAATTAATAACAATTATGTCATTAAATACAGGAAATTGGAAACCAACTAACGAAAAGTTACTTCAAAATATATTATAGACGTTTTCGCATGTTTTTTGCTTTCAAATTTTCTGGATTTTATGGCTCGTATGAATAATTTTCAGTTTCTAGTATCAGAGGGCAGTCATCAAAATTGGATGAATCTTCTTCATCGTTATGAAGATTCATCTATTGATGGATCTTCGCCATCTTCTGCTGTGAATTGCAAGTTTTCTACAATAATCGGCTTCAGAAGTCCACGAACAGTTTCTGGCAGACAACAGTTTGTTCAAGAAAACAGCATGCTTGTCTCTGAACCTCTTTTTGTTCCGATTGCAACTTTTATAAAACCTAGTGGCTTTTCTAAGAAATGTGTAAACAAGACTTATAGTCTTTTTCGCTAGATGAGAGATCTTTAAGTCGCTCGCCCATTTCTCTGAAAAGTACGGTCATCAAATCCGATGGTGTTAGGTCGTCAGGAGACCCAGTCTTTTTATATTTTTTGCTCTCTGGGTAAAAACATTCAAAAATATGTAGTCCCGAATAAACTCCTTGCATACTTGCGGTTACTTCTGGAGTTTGATAAGAAGTACCGGCTATGGGGTGATCCATAGCATCGCTTGCCACTCGTGTACCAACATGAGGGTTGGCGCCCTCATGCCCTCCTTGTCCTAATTCCTCCGGTCGGGGCCCGGATGGACATCCCTCAGCAGGTTTGGTAAGGCCCTGCTGAGGCGAAGTGGCGCCATGGGTCTGTAACGGCTCCATTTTGCCTCACCCCCGTTTCTCAAGTTAACATGTATAAACATAGGGTTTTAGCATAGGTAAGCTTGACGAGGGTGGACCCCTTCCTACGCTACATGTTAACCATAACTGAACTAAAACTAAGTACTTACTTAAAGTAAATACTTAAACAAAACCAAGCAATCTACTTCAGGTAACAAAACTAAAATTGTTTTAAGCATGTAAATGTTAGTCTATATAATGTGAGAAAGAAGCTATTTAGAAGATATTTTAAGTGTATGTCTAAATAATATATAGTTTTGCAACTAATCAAAAAATTAAAAAAAATAAAGTATATATAGATTTTGACTAAATTGAAAGGTCAAGTTGAGTGACACCCCTAACACAAAATTTTGAAATTCAATAACTCATAAACGCCGCGTAAGTGCAACGTGATTTTTTTATCAGTGATAAACCTAATTAAGAGCAATTTAACTGTGCTAGTTACAGATCGCACTTTTGAGGTATTTTAAAGAAAAAAAATAAAAACCAAAATCTGAAAAAAAGTTAATTACTCGATATCCCGAGGTGATTTCCAAAAATTTAAAATTGAAAAATATGCGCTGTAAAATCATTTATCAAACCTTATTAATAAAAGAATGACATCTTGTACCGTTACTCCTACAAAAATTAATTAAACAATTTTCTAAGCCAAGGTCACGAAATATTATTAATTTTTTTTAAATAAAGTAATAGGAATTGACACGTGGGTGTTCTACTCTTACATTTCAAATGCATTCCTTGATCGATTAATGTGGAAAACAGCATCGGGAAATTTTTTAAGTGATTTAAAACACTGTGCGTCGGTAAATGATACAGTCGACAGCACCTAAACCTTTACATAAGTGCACTCTGATCAGTTACTTGGCTACAAAAAATGTAAAGGGTGACCTGGCGTAGACTGTACACCCAGCGTGTATTCAAATAACGCAAGACACGAAATCAATATCTTCAGTATCGATAAATAAATCACTTCCGATAAAGAAAAGTTTTAAATTCTCAGTTTTTTCTTCCGTACAATCTCGGCAAGTCTGAAAGAATTTTTCTTATCACAAGGTGGTTTGATTTTATCAGTACTAAACGACTTTTTTTCTGGCTTTGTGCTTTTTGCACATCCGTATCTTAACGGTTTTTATGACCGGTTTGTTTGCATCCTTACAACTTTTTTTTTTTGCCCAGAGTGTAAGTTTGCATTGAAGTCATTTGTATCGCGAAGAGGTTTGGGACAGAGCGTTTCAGGGACATGAGGTGGGAGGTAAATAAAGTAAGTGAGTGTAAGGTAAATAAGAACGTCGAGGTCTTGGGTTCGGTTCCCGCTGAGCCCGTAAATAAAGTTCAACATGACGATATCGAATTTGTTAGGAAAATTTTAAGGGCACATTCTAACCAGAATCTACTTGAGGTTAATTCAATTATCTAAACTCGCAATCTGTGCCAGGCAACACTAGCGGTGGTAGCCTAGTGGGTAGAACATTGTACTCGGAAGCGGGAGACCCAGGTTCGATTCCCAGTGCGGGCATGTACCTATGACTTTGTTTTCTAACTTATGTACATTTGTGAAGTTATAGTAGCAATACCACTCGCCAACGGTGAAGGAAAACATCGTGAGGAGACCTGAGTGTCTGAGCTATTCGCATACCTCAGCGCTTGAAATCGCCAATCCGTGGTGGGCACGCGAGGTGATTAAGCCCTTACTCTCTCTCTCTCTCTCTCTCGTAGATGTTGCGTTGTTAACTACACAAATAAATGATTTATCATCTATCTATCTATCTAACTCTGGTATAATGCCCGACAAATAACTTAAACAAAGGACTTTGACTTCGCATCGACGTATTTCGTACGTACTAAAATTTATCTTACGTGTCCATGGCAAACTCATCCAGACCGCGCCGATTTTTGTTCAAGTTGTCTGCCTGAGATTACATTACAGTAATGAAAACACGGAGTAATGTTGTGCTTAGTATAGGAGACCATAGCTGTCGACATCTCAACTGGCCTCCCTTTGAACGACCTCGCACATCGACACCAATGATTTGATGCAAACTAGGGCGAGACAAGATAATGTCACAACATAGCGTTTCGAAATAAGCACGAAAAGTAACCGCTAATCCTACCCTAGCTATAATCTTAGTCTTATCTGAATATCTAATTAAAAGCCTACTTGGTTCTAAGGCCGTGTCCACAACTCCTTGTTCAAAAAATAAAATTAGAACTCTAGAATACTTTGATACAAATAAAAACGCATCAGTGTTGATGAAACGAAAGAGCATAAAGTTTATTTGATAATCCGATCTCAAAGACACAATCGGATCAAAGTTATCCTAAGCGGCAAGAGAGCATATGCCAAACATTTGTTAAACTTTTCATTCTTTCTCCATATTTCCATACAACATGGTTATTTGTACAAACCCATACAAACAACACCTGTGGGCTCTGATAAGATTTTTCTGTCCTGATTGTTGATGCTGCAGCAAAGAAAAACAAAAAAAGCACGCTGTCTGTGGACCCATCGACACAATCGTGAAGTGTGAACACAGCCTTAAGTTTATTTTGTTCGAAGGCTAGCTTGTAGCTTAGCGTTTATGTTACCGAGCGTTTGTTTATACGCTGTACTATTAAATATACTGTTATATGTCTCAAGGGATGTATAGTTTACAAGTTTGATACGAAAACGCTACGTTTACACTGACGCTCTTTCCGGCGCGACTGACATAGGAGAAATAGAAAATTACGTCATGATGATTTACGTCATTAATCGAGTTGAATAGGCGACTAGTGTAACGTAGCCAAATTGGGTATCCCAGAATTTATATTCGATCACCCTACATGGCGATTTAAGTTCGCCGATTGACAAACTTCGTTTACGATTGTATGTTGTGGAAAAATCTTGTGAAGACTAATTTAAATCTTGCTGCTGCTTAGAACAAGCGCTGTAATAGACTAACCCGATGGTTCTATTAATAAAATAATATTTTTAGCAAATGGAAGTAAATATAATCGGAAAGTACCTATATGTTACCTCATCAATTGTGTTGTAAAAAATATATTATCCCATATATTACTTCTCATAGAGATGTGTAACTAACTGTACGACATTGATATTTGAAATGTACCTTGATGACGCGAAATGCACCATGCAACCAGAATTCACTAACGGGTCAAACAAAGCAATTGTTCTACAATACTGTGGAAAATACAGATGTAGGTAATAGGTACGATTATCTGAATAAAAAGCGCATTTTGTGAACCATCAAATTTTATAAATGACACCAACAAAATTCACTAATTGCAACAAAGCAATAAAAAACTAATTTTGATTATAAACTACAACATATTATTGTAAAATTATTATAAATAATAGTATTAAAGCTGTCGAAGAAAAAAAAATGCGTTTTGCGTACTATCAAATTATTGTACTACAAGACACAAAAAGTGGCTCGTCTGTACTGAAATTGTTTGTACAGCTAGCAAAAGTGAAAAAAAAAACATATACTTACTTAATTAAATTTAAATGAAGTGTACTAGAGTATCGTGGCTGTGAATTAATTTCCATTGAAGTGTATTATTATTAATTGTATTAATAATTAATAAATAAAAACATGTATTATTGTAAATCAATTGTTATTTAGCTGTTCAATTGTGCTCTTGGTGTTTTTTTTTGTATAAATTATTGTGATTAATAACATGAGTTGGGGCGTCGTCCATCTATGTATGTATATTGGGTGATGAAAAGAATTCGCTTGACTCTAATGAGTAGTAACATTTTTTGAACGCAAAATTGTGAAAAACTCTACCTTAGGCCTTTTTGATAAGAAAGGTGCAAGTTTATTAAAAAATGTAAATTTACTCTCAGTCGAGTGAAAGCTTTTTGTAATTAATTGCTCTAGTTGCATAGCACCTTAAGATTTGTTTCTTTCGTTTCGGAGCGGCTGTTAAATTGTGTGTTTATAGTTAAAACTGTTTTGTCTTTTTTCGCCCTTAAAGTCAATTAAAAATGATAATAAAATTGTTGCTTAAAAGTAGCACCAAAATTGGCGTGACTCATGAAAAATGTGACTCAATTTTGTACGGCATTGGGTTCATATTGCAGTTTTTCGTAGATTATTTTCGGTGTGGCTATTTTTTCATTGTTATTCATACTGTAGTTTAGACAAATTCATAATTTTCTACGTGTTATTAAAATAACGCAAAACTTGAATGCCGTTTTTTCAGTATTTTGTTGATAATTGACAATAAGCAAGTGTCAAATTCCCGAACAGTTTTCGATCTTGACAGGGTTCAATTATCGTAGGACAAATTGTGGTCAGGATTTTTCTTCTTTGCTTAAAATATTTTTTATCTCTATTTTTGTAGCCTATACTGCAATAATTTGGGTGGTTTGAAAGACATAGCAAACTTAACGTGCCTGACAATAGCTATCGAATACGCTAGTTAGTTTTTTTTTTAAAAACGCCCTTTTCTAAAATATCTCGACACAAACTCGAATCTATTAGACCCATAAGTAGCCATCCCGAGCTGCGTGCGTGGGTCCCGGCGTGGGTAGAATTTTTAGCCTCTAAATAGGTTTTTAAGATTACGCAACTATTTTTTTTTATATTCTTTTTGTTGCACTAACCCGTGCTGAGGACGCAAATTGCTTCGGCCAGATGTCGCTGTCTGTACGTAATACAGAGAAGTTTGTAAAGCGGCTCGAAATTTCGCCGATGCCTGCACTTGCCCATTAGCTCAGTTGGGAGAGCGCTGACACGGTTAGCCAGAGGTCGCGGGTTCAAGTCCCGGCATGGGTGGAATTTTTAGGCCTCTAAATAAGTATTTTTTAAATTTACGTCTATACTTAAAATTGTCTAAATTGATGCAATTTTGAATTACTAATTATATAACCGCGGCTTTCAAACCACCCAGAAATGAGCGTGTATTCGCCCACTGCATGTCACAGGACATCTCCCAGAGAGAGTTCCATCTCCCTGTATCTTAAATAAAAAGTGTGTTCAGAGTGTGTCGAGCAAATTCATGTATTGAATGCTGTTGCACGCCTGTTATTGGGTATTAGGCTAGACAAGAACCACATAGCATAAGAACTCTGTATTTTTGTGCTTAATACCTGTTGGCTGTGTCAATAAAATATATAAATATAAAATTCCGCTCAAAAGCTAGGCGACACGCACACGCGTATGACTAAGCGGATTGTAGCAAGTAACGTTCGTAAACACGCAGACATTCGCATTACCTATAGTGCAACACTGACTTCGTTGAACATGCCAATTTGTTGCCTCACTTTGGAAGCTCTGACACTGCGTTTCTACCGCCGTTTAATTATCATATTCAGAAGAAACTCTTTTTCAAGTTTTGCGTTATATCAATTGAATGTGACGAACGAAATTCCGCTCAACACACGTCGTTTATACGAGCGTAGAATATTATTATGTAGCTCGTATTTCGACTAAAAATTACTAGGTTTCTCTAGATCTCTTAGCTTGATATCCTCCTACGTTGACATCGGTTGCGTACGCCGGGCGGACAAATATAAGCGCGAATGACAACGACGGAATTAAACTTTTGAAAAATAATGGGGGAATAAGGGAAGTTAAACACTTGTTTATTACGGGGAACATTACACAATTGAATTTCTATTAGTTTCAGTGAGATAACGCAATGTGGATTATAAATCGATTCATTCTAGATTCTGTAAAAACATCGACAAAATGTTGAAAATGAAAAAACTTTATTGTACTTAAAACGGTTACAAAAAAAAAGGTTAGTGGCTCTCAAACCAGGTTCTCCTGTTAAATTTGCATTGCAATTGCCACCCATTGTACTTTTTCATTGTAACTTTCATATTTTATGTCTCTTGCTTCTTGTGTGCAATAAAGAATATTCTTGTCTTATCTTATCTTAAATGTAATTAGGTACGTCGTTGTTATTCCGGATAAGCGAAGCGAAAGATTTTTGCGAATACGATCTGTTAAAAAAGATTTTTTTTCAAGGTGCTGTTACTACGTGAAACCCCTTAAGGGCATCGCAAACGGTGAAGATACGATAATATTTTATAGATACGTTACGTATTATTTAAGATACGTTCACGAAAATATGAAAATGTATATTATCGTTGTCGTGTGTGATTCATGGTCAATTGAATTGTATTATTGATATTGTATCTTAAGATAAAATATTATCGTATCTTCACCGTGTGTGACGCCCTTAAATGTTTTAATTAACAGGCTGAAACGATCTTAGACTAATTCTGTTTATTGCGTTAGCCGTAATGATAGTGTTTCAATGTGGTATTAATGTATGGGAAAAAGGTATAGCAATACTTATAGTTTGTAAACTATCAGTTTTGCCTAATTTTTGTAGTAGAAAAATGTTTAAAAAAACAGTACTATACGATACTTTACTAATGTATTGTAAACAATAATATGTATGTACAGAGCCAACATAATGATGAGTGTCCCGGCTGGGGCATAAATTAAAGATGATTTTGATGATTTACAAAAGGTTTAATAAGCGTTTTAAAATATTACGTGGAACAGATAGCGTGGTGTCAATGCGAGTGCCGATCGGATCTAGTTTTCCCCCCGGTCCCCGCACCGCGGCCGCTCACGTAGACCGGTTTGAAACACGTAGGCGCGAACATCCTCCGGGCGCTTGAAAGCTCAGCTTTCAAGGTAGATGTGACGATGGAAGTGGGCATATCTTGCTTAGAGCCCGCTTCATAGTCCCCTTGGCGGTAAGTATGTCTGCGACTCTAGGTACGCCGTCGTCGCCGGGGTATAACTTGGTAACACGCCCCATTCGCCAAAAAAGAGGAGGCAGGTTTTCTTCCTTTACCAGGACAAGCTCGCCGAGCTTTAAGTCAGCATGGCGTGTGCGCCATTTCGTGCGTAGCTGCAGCTCGGCAATGTATTCTTGTTGCCAGCGCCGCCAGAAGTGCTGTTTGACTTGCTCTATCCTCTGGAAGCGGTCGAGACGATTCGGATTGGCGTCTTCTAGAGGCGGTGCTGGTGGCGACATCAGTGGCCTGCCGATAAGGAAATGCCCGGGTGTGAGCGGGGAAAAGTCGTTGGGAGATGAGGAGAGAGGATAAAGAGGTCGGCTGTTTAAGATGGCTTCAACTTGTGCAAACAAAGAAGCCAGCTCTTCAAATGTCAAATGCGTGTTTCCTAAAATTCGTTTAATATGAAACTTAGCCGATTTGATGCCTGCCTCTACATAGCCGTTAAAGTTAGGAGCGTAAGCCGGTGAAAATGTGAATTTAATATGTTGATCAGCTGCAAATTCTGAAATAGAGCTTTTATTAAGCTTAAGAAATTCATTAATCTCTCTAGCAGCCGCTACAAAGTTTCGACCATTGTCACAGAATAATTCATATGGCTTACCCCTTCGTGATATAAATCTGCGTAGAGACAGAATGAAAGAGTCTTTGGAGAGTTCACTTACAGCCTCTAAGTGAACACATTTGAATCGTAAACATATAAATAGACACAGGTAACATTTAGTGATTTTGCAGCCACGCCCACGACGATCTGTTATCATGAAGGGACCTGCAAAGTCAACTGCAGAGGCAGAAAATGGGAAGTCTGGTGCCAAACGTTGAGGGGGCAAGTTACCCATTATGTTATGTAGAGTTTGACCACTAGCACGCCTACACGTTATACAACTTCGCGCGGTGCGTCGTGCCAGGTCTCTACCTCCTATAGGCCAGATGTTTTCCCGAACAGATGCAAGCAGAAGTTGAGGGCCAGCATGTAAGAGGCGACGGTGTTCCTGTGTGAATATGAGTTTTGTGAGAGGATGTTTAGAGCTTAGTAATAGTGGATATTTCTTGTTGTAGTCGTAGTCAGATTGACTAAGCCTCCCCCCTACTCTCAGGAGTCCCTGAGAGTCGATGAATGGTGTGAGTGAAAGAATGTTTGATTTTGGACTTAAACTTCGTTTACATGTAAGTAGTTTTAATTCTTTGTAAAATGTCTCTTCTTGAGAAGCTTTTACTAATGTAAAGAAAGCTTTGTCAAGTTCTTTGGTTGATAGAGGGCCTGTAAGTTTGTTATCTTTGTGTTGGCAATTGTGTATGAAGCGATGAACAAAAGCAAAGACTCGTTGCAAAGTGGAGAGTTTGGAAAACTTTTCAAAGTCGATAAAATTACAAGTTGGTTCTATAACATCGATTACAGTGGAGTGCACTTTATACTCAGATAAATCTTCTGATGTGTTCTTATGTAGAGTAGGCCAATTATCTTCTGGCTCCACAAGAAATTGAGGCCCTTGCCACCATAACTGTAAATTTGAAACGTGCTGAGGATCTACTCCTCGAGATCCAAGGTCAGCAGGGTTATGCAAAGTTGGAACATAACGCCACGACGAGCACTCGGTCAATTCCTTGATGGCTGCTACTCTGTTGGCAACAAATACCTTTAATTTACTTTCTTCGCCATTTAGCCAGGAAAGAACGACGCTAGAGTCAGTCCAAAATATTGAGCGAGTGATATGCTTCCTCAAAGCAGCTCGGACGGCGAATCCTAATTGAGCTGCTAGAAGAGCGCCACAGAGTTCTAGGCGCGGTATCGTAGTGGGCTTTATTGGGGCAACTCTAGTTTTAGCACAAAGTAGTTGTATGAAGGCCTGACCTGCATCAGACATAGACTTTAAGTACACACAAGCACCGTAAGCTAATTGAGAAGCATCGCAGAAGCAATGCAACTCTACATCCGATAGAGAGTTACACAAAGCTCTCCTCGGTATATTTAGAGAGCTTATGTAGTGAATGTTGTTAATAAATCGAGACCAGGCACGCTGAATCTCATTTGGTACTGGGTCATCCCAGCCTACTTTAGCTTGCCATAATTTTTGCATAAGAATTTTTGGTTTGATTGTGCATAGACTAAGCAAACCAAGCGGATCAAAGATTTTAAACGTAGTTGAGAGGATTGACCGTTTCGTTGCTTTGTCAGCGGAATTGTTTTTTGTTTCAATTGTAAAGTGTAGACGATCTAGACCTGGATTCCATCCTAGGCCAAGCGTTTGAAAGGATTGACTTAAAGCCAGATTTTCTTGTGTATTGATAGCTAAAGAATGGAGGAGTGTTTGAGAATTAGATCTGTATTTACGTAAATTAAAACACCCAGATTTGAGTGCCTGTGAAACAGATTGTTGTATATCTAGAAGCTCTAACTCTGAATCGGCTCCTGTCAGGCAATCGTCACAGTAAAAATCATTCTGTAAAATTATTTTAATGGCCGGGTCGTTGCACTCCTCACCAACTTGCCACAAGCATCTGGCTGCTAGAAAACTAGCACTGGCAAAGCCGTACGTTACAGTATGCAAATTTAGTGAACGAAGAGGCAAATCCTCACTTTCACGCCATAGTATGACTTGAAGCTCGCGGTCAAGTTCGTTGAGATTGATTTGTCTGTACTGTTTCTCTATGTCGCCTGATAGCACATATTTATAAGTACGAAAACGTAACAAAATATTGAAGAGTGAATCTTGTATGTTTGGACCGACTATCTGTAAATCGTTAATTGAATACCCTGTAGAAGTGCGTGCTGACGCATCAAAGACCACGCGCAACTTAGTAGACTCGCTATTTTCCTTCAAAACGGCGTGATGGCGGAGATAGTAGGGTTTATTTAGTGATTTACATTCGGACAGATGACCTAATTCTTCGTATTCATTTATAAATCGAGTATATTCATCCTTGAGCTGTTGATTTTGGCCAAGCCGTTTCTCTAATTGTAAAAAACGTTTCCTTGCCATATAAAAGGAGTCGCCGAGACAGTCTGTTGTATCCTTAAGGGGAAGCCTAACAGAAAATCTGCCATCGTCCTGGCGAGTGGTATTTTGTACAAAATGTTGCTCACTCGCATTTTCAATAGAACATTCCGATTTTTTATCAGTTGGAAAGCTTTCAAGCTGCCAGAATTCGGTGAGTTGGTGATCTATTTTTTCAGTCATAGTAAAATTGCAATGTATAGAATTCATGTTTGAATTTGGTTTATTATTGTTACTTATAGAACCCGCAATTAGCCACCCCAGCTTGGAATCCTGCAAAATAGGTTGTTTGTCGCCAAGTGAAAGCTGCTCTGGGCCTATAAGCTCCCAGAATATGTCAGCTCCCAGCAACAAATCAACTTGAGATGGCTGATTAAACGTGGGATCAGCTAGGGTGATAGATGAAGGGAGATTCAAATGTTTAATATCAAAATAACGTTTCGGTAGTTGATCTGTGATTTGGGGCAGCACTAAGAAGTCAAGGTCTGTCGTAAGTGGGGAATTTTTAGATTTAATTTGTGCATGGCAACGTTCAGGAATTACATCTAGAGAAGCGTTGCCTATGCCAAGTATGCTAGTGGCATTTAGTGGCTGAGAAGGCAGCTGCAAACGATGCTTCAAGCTATCGCTCATAAAAGAAGACTGACTTCCGCAATCTAGCAATGCCTTAACGGTTTCCTTACAATTATTGCTGGGGTTGATAACCTCAACTAATGCAGTGGACAATAGAACCTCGTTTGTATAGACTGCCGACATAGAAATAGAAGAATTGCCACCCACACCATGATTGTTGTTAGTTTCAGTGTTAGAAGTGGACGGTGAAGATGTTGAGTCATTATGTTTGTGTAGCAGTGTGTTATGTCGCCCCTTACATACACGGCAGCCACTCAACCTGCATCGACGCACGTCATGATCGGGCCGCAAGCAGTTTTGACATAGCTTCAGCTTGGTTACTTGCGCCCATCTCTCGCCCTCAGAGAGAGCCTTGAGAACATTGCATTCATGAGCACGATGCTTGCCATGGCAGACGACACACGGGTAAGGGACAGAGTTTGGAGCTGAAATGAGAAACGATTTGGTAAATTTCACTGATTTAGACCCGCTTTGACCATTAAAAGGAGTTTTTCCCTGCACATTAAGAGAAGATGTTTGTTTTTCCTTTTTGGACCTATAAAGTGACTCTAAGACATCAGCTCGATTATTAAGAAATTTCTTGAAATTTTCCAAAGTTGGTAACTCGTCAAGAGTGCTACGGTACTCTTCCCATTTAATGCCAGTGCTTTGATCAAGCTTAGAAGTCAGCATGTGAATGACTATCATGTCCCAGTGATCCGTGGGTTGGCCAAGATTTTTTAGTGCTCTTAGGTTCTTGGTTACATGATCACTCATAAACCGTAAAGCTTTGTCAGATTCACGTTGGAGTGGCTCAATATTGAAAAGGGAATTTAGGTGATTGTTGATAAGTTGACGCTTATTGTGATATCTACTACACAATAGACTCCAGGCCTCAGGATAGTTTGCTTCTGAAACCTCTAAGTTTGAAATGACGCGCGCGGCCTCGCCCTCCAAGTAGGAGTTCAAATAATGGAACTTGTGAATAGGTTTTATTTTTGTATTGTTGTGAATTAAAGATTCAAACGTTTCGCGAAATTCCAACCACTTAAAGTAAGCACCATCAAAGTTGGATATTTTAATTAATGGTAGATGAAAACCCATAGAATTATCCTGTTGATCATGTTGGCATGCATGTTGAATGAAAGTTTCATTTAAGTTGAGCTTGGACTTTGAACTGTCGTCCAGCTTATCTTGAGCGGCCGCTATGTTTGAGTATAATGAATGTTCAATAAGATCCCGTTCGGCGAGCTCAAGCTCAAGCTGTTCAGAGTTTAGAACCTCTATTTCAGACTGCAGCTCATCAAACCTCGAATATAAGTCTTTCATTTTATTCAGCTTCAGAGATAACTCATTGAATCTAATTGAAGATAGTGATTCATATTTGTCGAGTGTCCTTACGTAGTTGGAAAACTTAGTTATTTGACCCTTTATCGAGCTACGTCTAGCTTTAAGATCGCCAAGTTTAGTGTTGACGAGGCCTTGAGACGAAGAGGAGGTTCCCCTTGCTTCGTCCGGCATGTTGTAATGCTTTAGTATTTAGAATAAACAAGAAAAAAGTTTCTTATACGCAGGCAACTACGCAAAGAAACACCTGTTTGAATAAAAGTAATTAACTAAGTCAGTAAACAACACGACTAAAGATGAATCACGCACACAAACAAACAAGTTGCAATAAAATTAAATAGGTCAGTGATTGATAACGGCTTACGCTCCTTTTGTTTGTCGCGAGGCGATCAGCTGGCCCGCTACCTAGGCAGGCAACAAAGACCGCACGAAAACCGGTCCGCTGCAGTGGGAGTGAGATGGGCTGCTGCAGCTGATTGCGCAACGGTTTTCTTCGCACGCGCAACGTGGGTATATTTCTTTCTCAGGAGCACTGAAATACGCCGGTGAATTGTTCGCTTTAGTGTTAAGTAGATATACGGATGGATAGGTTGTTTCTATTACTTTGCTTTGCTTATACAGTGACTTAGTAAGATGACGCGCAAGCGTAAAGAAGAAATCACTGATAAGAAAATGTAATCTAGCGGGCTATATGTATAGGCAAGGGTTAGAGGCACTTATGTCGGCGAAATATTATGCTTTGTTTCAGCTATAGGTATGTAGTCATAGACCTGTATGTAGAAGCTTAACTGGCACGGAAAAAATCTCACATGCAGGCAGTGCGCTGTATGTAGGCAGGTGCTATGGATAGGTTGATATGTAGGCGAGTTTAAGATGATAAGTTGGGGAAAAATATAGATGTAGATCGGCCAGAGATAGCACTGTGCACAGGCACGCAGTGGCTGGCTCGACTATGATGACGTTGACACGCAATTGACACAAGAAGAGCTACCTGATTATCGTCACAAATTGAAGGGGAAAAAAGGAAAGAAAAGGACTGGGCTCACGGCACGTTCCTTAGTTAGATGAGAAGCGAAGCACAGGCAAGTGAAGCAAGCCACCGTTTCACCGTCTCCTCGATGACGTTGTCGAAGTCCAAAGTCCGATTTCGCACGTTCTTGAATCCGGAAAATCCAACTTCCAGCGACAATCCGAGGTGCGGGAAGAATGCCGATGACCAATCTTCTGCTTATTTTGACGATGATTGTGGAAAGAATCTGCGATGCGCGTTGAATAGTGGGTAGGTAACTTCTACGGCGCTGCGCGGTGATCCAAAATGGAGGCTCGCTGCGTGCACGCCGACAAGTTGATGAATTCTTCAAAATGATCGATTCTGGAGCGTGTGGTGAGCGACCCGAGTCCTGTCACGGTCGCCACTATTTATGTCCCGGCTGGGGCATAAATTAAAGATGATTTTGATGATTTACAAAAGGTTTAATAAGCGTTTTAAAATATAACGTGGAACAGATAGCGTGGTGTCAATGCGAGTGCCGATCGGATCTAGTTTTCCCCCCGGTCCCCGCACCGCGGCCGCTCACGTAGACCGGTTTGAAACACGTAGGCGCGAACAATGAGTAAAATACTATAATTTGTTTTAGATGTTGTTAGTACAATAAATGAACTCGATTATTTTCGTAATCAAACTACAAATATTATTTTTTGTTTAAAATCATTATTTTTTATTTTAGTAAAAATCTACTTAAATTAAGCTTTTACTCGGCTTTAATGTTTTCTTATGTTTCTAAAATGAATTTTATTTATTTATTCTTCAACCACATTTTTAAGTGCCTTGACATTTTTCTTACGCGTCTTTTGTTTTGTAAGAAAAAGATGATTCATACATTTCGTACATTCGAACATTTGACGGTAATTTATAAATACTGACGGCCTCAATTATAAAGACACGATTCCTCTAAAACCAATCTAACTCTGTTTATTCAATCTGTGGCTACATCTTTTCGATGTTAAATCTCCATCACTGACTATTTTAGTCGGCGCGATTGAAGTGTTTTAAGGAATCGAGTTTTTATAAAGAAGACCGTAACAGTCTTATTTATAAAAACACGATTCCTCTAAAACACTCTTAATAATCCGTGGTTACATTTTCCCTTTACCACAGACTAGGCAGTTTACCTCTGAGGAGTGTTGTAAAGGAATCGTGTTTTTATAAATAAGCGTGTATAGAAAAGAGCAGCCATTATGTTAAAAGTCCTCTAGTTTTAAACTAATAGACAACCTTCCATTCGCCAATTCTGTTAAGCTGTGTACAGACCAAGCGAACGAAAGCAAACGAAGACACTGCACACGGTCGAATAGCCCCATTACGCTCCACTAACTCCAGATTATATTGAAAATCCTTTATTGCACAAAAAAAAAATTGTACATATGCGAGCTTAATACTAATAAGTATTTTCTTCCAGCTAACCTTCAAATATTCAAATTCTATGGAACTCAATGTAGTTAGCTTGCTTTCGCCGTATATAGAGATGAGCTGAGGATAATATTCTTGTTGACGAGACAGAAAAATATGTCTTCGTTCAATTAATTCCGTTAAGTTATTCACTGTAATCTATAAATTCACCGAGTTTACCGTACATTATTTCAATCAAGAAAATTCTTCCCGATCACAAGCCGTAACGTCTATAATGACTCGTTAACTTTCTTCGTATTCGCTCGGTTGGTCTGCACCCGAACTTAGAAAACAAATACTGCGTTTCTGAATCTGATACGACAATATATTTATTGTATTACATATTAGTTTAGTATGTATATGTATATATTTTATTTTATTTTACACACCAGAAAACAAAATACATTAAACACTACAACAATAAAAGCCAAAGAAAAAATAAATATTATCAAAATGTCAACCTATTAAAATCAAATTAAATTCATTCGCAAAAAGCTTCGTCAAATACAAAAATGTGAAATATAAACAACTGAAAACACAAAATCATTACGAGAATAAGCCGCCCCGGGACACATCCGACCCAAAGGTTCCCAATACGCTGCCAATCGACACTTATTTTATCTCACCACCGTAAAGAAACTTGCCGCCCGCTGGAGATAGCTTGATAAAAAAAATGGTTCTACATTTGTAGCACTGGAATACTGCCTTTAGCGTGTAAATGCTGAGGGCAGTAGGTATATCAGTCTTAAACCAAGCAGAGCAACATTTACACGCGTTCACTCTACGCCATGGCACGGATATCATTCTGTTAGCACGGATATTATCACACTGAGCGGCCTTTCGTCGGACGTGCTATAGCACGCCATTTCGGCGCCCGCGCCCGATTGAAGTCAGTTCGCAGTCAGTTCCTTCGCTCCACGCCTTTAATAGTCATACCCGTGCGATACCTGCACCACGTCCGCGCCAGGTCCGTGCCATGCCAGATCAGTAAGCTCCGCGCCTAAGTTGCGACCACGACGAATTTGCAACAAAGATTGTTCTGCTATTGAGTGTACTTCTTGAGAATAAGCTACATGGGGTTCAACTTGTCAATATTGACTTCGAAACCCTGAAAAAATTATCAGCTTTCAAAAGTACTGAAATGAGCTAACCACAACACCAAAATATAAGGAACAACTGAGTTTTTTTTTCGCGTTTTGGAAACTTTTTCCCATAGTAGAAGTAGTCCGTATTGGCAAGTAAAAATGTCCCCCCGTTTCGAGAAGATAAGGGTATTTTGACACCTTGTATATCACCGACGTTTCAGGCTCAGACACGCAGTGAAAAAGTGAATTAATGAAACAACACTGAAAGCTATCTATCTGTAAATGAAGCTGTTTAGTGATAAGCTAACGCGACGAGTGCGTCACAGTGCTAACGTTTCTGTTTGTTAATGTAAATTTTGTTCGGGCAGTTATTAAAATAAACGTTCAAAACTATTATTGTTTTTTGTCTTGGCACCCAGCCCCTGCAGCTCTGTCGCTGTATCGATCAATCCGATAGCGGGCGATTGATTATACAATCTAAATCCAAAAACAAAGTTAAGAATTTTAGACCGACTTGCACCACTTTCTTACATGCGGCTTAGACAGTGTTTAACTAAAATTCTTCATACAAAATGTCTATTTAAATGGCGACTCAAACTCAAGTGACATTTAAGAAGTGGCGCAAGTCGGCCTTATACTTTTTTTTATTTTAAATGGTTTAATGTATCGATACAAAAGAAAAATACGTTGTATTTGAACTCAAATTACACGTCTCCAGCTACAATAGAGACTGCTCAGAACCACTAAAATTACCATCACACAACTGATCTGACCTAATTAAACTTAAATTAGATTTAAATAAAAAAAATTAGTCGTAATCGGTTAAACCGATTGGGAACTATGATACCACAGACATCGACACACAAACAGACTATCTCTCGCCCACTCACACACAGATGCCAAACTTATACCATCCCTCGTTTTTCAAACTCGAGGGTAAAAAGTAACTAAAGTTTTAAAAATTCGTCAAAATTCTCTTATAAATCGCATGTACCTAACGTACCGACATTTATCAATATCCTTTTAAAACTACTTCCCGTATATTACGCGCACCAAATCCTGAGCGATTCCAATGGTCCAACTGTCAAATTATTATGGAATTTGACAGTTTCTTGTATAAAAATAATTACAAATTACTTTGTTCTATTTACAAACCTTCTTCTTCTTCTTCTAACGACCAAATGGCGGCATCCAAATGGATTAATCAAATTATGCACGCTGAATTTTAAGCCCACTGACTGCATCCGCCGGGACACGTCCGGCGTTCCTCAAAATGAAGATTGATCAATGACGCAATCTTCTTTTTGACTGTAACAGCATTTGCGTTTTCGACATTCCGTCCTTTTTCTCTCATATTTATTATGGTAGTCGGCGTGATTGATTTTTCCACAAACAAGGATTTTTCCTGTACATTTCATTTCAGTGAATGCCCAAACAAAATCTCTTGTCGTTGACAATTTGACATAACGATGGCATCAATGGCATCGATAAAATGATATGGTTTATAAACACGACTGGCGGCAGATTTTGGAATGCTAGGAGTCCATTTAGAGTGTTGGACGCATTGTCAATGAGGGCCTTTATACTACACGCAGTCTTTTTTTCTTTTTAATCAATGCTACACGCGGCGTCCGGTTTACCCTCAATCTGAGAAAGCCAAGAAATAATACCGTCAGGCCCAAAAATAGAAACACCGGACTCAGGTCCATATTTAGTCTTAAAAGCCTTATAATCTTAAAACACTGCTTTTGCCACGATTTCGCAGCCAACGCAAAATCACGAGTTTTGAGCGCGTATCCGGGCGTTGCGTCTTTCGACTAAAAGCCGAACGGGCCGGACTAAAAATCGGCCGGACACGACTGTAAACAAAGAGGACATGTCGGGCAACCCTAGCCAAGGCACTTTTACATTTCTTGTCCTTTCTAGGCTAAACTAGCCTCTAGCCAGCTCACACTAGAGGGTTGACCCCGGCGACCATCGCCAGCAGCGCCATACGGACGTACATCCCGTACTCGGCCTGGCGGAAGTAGGCGGCGCGCGGGTCCGAGTCGAACTGCGGCGAGATCTCGTCGACGCGCGGCAGCGGGTGCAGCACGACCATGCGGCGGCGCGCGCGCGTCATCAGCTGCGGCGTCACCACCAGAAGACCGCGCGCCTGGAACCAGTTGCTGGGTGACTAACGATTTGTTTTTTTAGCCATTTTTTTTTGTAAGGATGTTATTTAAATTGATCGACATGTAGGTACATAAATAATTATAATAATCAACAGCATCAGCCCAATTCTGTACACTTCTGGGTATTGGCCTTTTGACATTATCTTACCAGATTGTTTGTGATCTAATATTACAGCGCGATATGCCTCTAGCAAGTTTTTAGGGTTCCTTAGTCAACACCCTTATAGTTTTGCCATGTCCGTCCGTCCGTCCGTCCGTCCGTCCGTCTGTCTGTCTGTCTGTCTGTCTGTCCGCGGCTTCGCACAGAGACGATAAGTACTAGGGAGCCGAAATTAGGCATATTTTTATATTTAAAAAACGGTAGAATAAAATCTAGATAAAAATATTTTTTAAGGATTTATTTTTCTCGCCTACACCATAGTGTAGGGTATCGTTGGATTGATCGTTTAAAAATATTGTGGGTGTAGGAAGACCATTTTTCGATTTAAGGTTCCGTTTGCTTAGCTTTAACGCGCAAATTGTTGTTCGAGTAGGGCGTCCCCCTCCCTCTGCCGGCTTAACGGTTGATCGTAGAAACGTGAAAAAATTCAGGGCAGTAGCACATATAATGAACTTAAAAGGAAAGCTATTACGGCTAAGTAGGCTTTACAAGTTAATGAGTCATAGGCGACCAACCTATAAAAGGAGAAGTTCGTACAAAATCCATTAAAAATGACTCTGATGAAGTTGTTAGTTCTGTAAAGCAGATAAAACCCCCACTTTTCACGAAACCCTACACACCGCTTGGCCTGACATGCACTTGGCCGGTTTTATAAGAAAGAAGCCGAGAAAAGAGAAAAATCAACCAACCTTTTCATACAGCTCTTGGCTCTCGAAGCGCTCACTTTGTATCCTCGTCATGTAGAGCACATGGGTATCGGCCAGCACGTCCTCTAGGCTCGTGAATACTTTCTGCGTTATCCCCTTAGAGGCTACGAAGTCCATTATGTGTTTGGGCATGCCCAGACCAGGTGGACTGATGTACTGGAGCTGTTGAACTTGGTACAGCGTAAGAAGGCGAGCTAAGGAGTGAACTGTTCGGCCATTTTTCAGGTCTCCGACCATCGTGATGATGAGACCATTGACAGTACCGATCTCCTCTCGAATGGTGAATATGTCCAGGAGAGCCTGAGTCGGGTGTTCACCTACGCCGTCGCCCGCGTTGATGATAGGTTTGCGGCAGTGTCGGGATGCGCGCTGAAATTATAAGGAACATGTGCGGATCCAATCAGAATTATAGATATATAGGAGACCTGAGGTCAAAATTAGAGATAAACTGAGTGTTTTTAATAAAAAGCAAAAGCATTACCTACCATTAACATAAACGGTGTTTATGTTAACCTACCATTCACACTTGCGACTTGCAGACGACATCGTCATCATGGCGGAAACGCTGCAAGATCTACAACATATGCTGAGTGGCCTAGCTGATTCTTCCCAACGCATTGGTCTCCGGATGAACTTGGATAAAACCAAGGTCATGTTCAATGAACACGTAAGTCCGGAGCCAATTGCAGTTCAAGGCAGTATTCTCGAAGTTGTTAAGGAGTATGTTTACCCTCGGGCAAACCTTGCAGTAAGGTAAAGATAACTTCGGGAAAGAGGGCAATAGAAGAATACAGCTGGGCTGGGCAGCGTACGGGAAACTACGTCGAGTCTTCACATCGCCAATCCCACAGAGTGTCAAGACGAGAGTTTTCAATCGGTGCGTCCTACCCGTCATGATATACGGTGCCGAAACGTGGACACTCACAGTGGGGCTGGTCCAAAAATTTAAAGTCGCTCAGCGTGCTGTGGAAAGGGCTAAGCTCGAAGTTTCTCTGAGAGATCGAATTCGAAACAGAGAACCAAAGTCACAGACATAGACCACCGAATTGGCATACTGAAGTGGCAGTGGGCCGGCCATATCATCCGAAGAACTGATAACCGATGGGGTAGACGAGTTCTGGAGTGGAGACCGCGGATCGGTAAACGTAGTGTAGGACGTCCTCAGACTCGGTGGAGCGATGATCTCCGCAGGGCGGCTGGCAAGAGCTGGATGAGAGTAGCCGAGGACCGTGCTCAGTGGCGTACAATAGGAGAGGCCTATGTCCAGCAGTGTACAAGCGAAGGCTGTTGATGATGATGATGATTACCTACCATAGAGCCGGGTATTACTAGTTTGGTACCGGACACGTGACCTTGTTCTTTGGTCGCTATTTCATAAATATGTTTTTTACTCGTAGCCTCGACGATGTAGGTGTCTCACTGCAGAGCCTCCATTATGTATGTTGTGTTATAAAGTCGTGAAATCGAGGCGGAACAGCTGGCAATTTAAGAAGCCAGCAGTCCCGAGATCTGACGATATGGTTAGTCAATGGACAGTATGTCAGACAGTATGGCAGCGATAAAGGTAACAGACCTGCAAAAGTGTGCTGATAATGAGTAATGAACTTACTGCCACAGCTCCGGGCTCGGGGTGTCGCAGCACCACCACATCGGAGTAGCTGGCCATGACGGCCACGCTGTCCTCCAGTGACTCTCCCTTCTTTGCTGAGGAGCTGGTGGCATCAGTGTGGATCACGGAACCACCCAGCCGCTGCATGGCCGCGGCGAAGCTACAGCTCGTACGCGTGCTCACTTCATAGAACACTGACGCCATCACTTTTCCGCGCAGTATGTCGTCCATAATACGGCTCTTGCTAACGTTCGTCTTCATGAACTGGGCCAAGTTGAAGATGTCGTTCAGTAACTCCTTTGTGAATGAGTCCACCGTCAAAATACTCTTGCCGAACAGTTCGCTGCGTTGACGTTGTGCAATGGACGCTTGCGGAACGCCGTACGAGGTGCTGTCACAACGTTGCCTCATAGTTTGTTGAAGCAAAGGCGACGCACTCCTTTGCTCGTTGAAATGAACATTCAACTTCGATTGCTCTAGCTTAGAAACTTCCAATTGCTCCGTGTCGGGTTCATTGAGTCGACTTAGTTCGTAGTCGAGCGCAGAGTTCGGCCTACTGAATTCTTTCTCGGTCTTTTCGATCGCATACGTGGGGAATATCTGTTTTTTGGGTGCGGGCCAGTCGCGAACGTTTTGTCCGAACCCTGGCGGCACGAGAATCTGGCCCTCCACGTAAGCGATCTCACCACGCAAAGTCACGCGGTGCACTGCCCCGCACACCTGCATGCCTGCGAATGGTGTCCACTTAGACTTCGTAAACTCCATACTCGTAGGAATAGTCCATTCGTAGTCCAAATCCACTTCGACATACGTGTGCGGTTGTTCCGGCAAGTTGAATATCTTGCGCGGATTCCTGTGGAACTTGTCGATCAGATCTTCCATTGTCAATCGACCTTCATGGACCGCGTTCAACAGTAAAGGTAGGATGGTTTCCAAGCCGGGGAATCCTGGAGGGGGCTTTTCGGAGTTCTTCTCGTCTACTGAATGCGGGGCGTGATCGGTGGCAAAGACATCAATGACATCGAGATTTTTCCACAGCTCGGCTTGATCTTCGGGGCTGCACAGCACGGGCCGCACCTCAGCCCGACCCGCGCCGATGCGGTCGACGTCGGCCGTGCTCAAAAACAGGTGATGAGGGCACACCTCGCACGTCACTTTCAGACCCCGTTCCTTCGCCGCTTTCACGATCATAATTTCTTCTTTCCGAGCCAAGTGGCAAATATGAATAGGGCGGTCGAGCAGAGACGCCATCAATATGATCGCTCCGGTCTTCTCGCGTTCGGCGTGCGCACAAACCGGCATCTTCTTCGGCCAGTTCTGTAAGTGCTTCTGCCAGACCGTCATGTCGTCCATTTTGAGCGTGGTGAAAGTGTCGTTGAGGTACATCTTCAGGGACGCAGCTTGAGGGGCCAGTTCGGCTGCGGTGTCACAGTTAGAGGTGGAAGCGCCAACGTAAAGAGCATAGTCGCAGCGTGCGCTGACTCTCGTAAGGGTGGATATGTAGTCGAACGAGGTGCGGTCTATGAGCGGTGGGTTGGTGTTGGGCATGGCGCAGATCATGGTGATTCCTCCGGCGAGGGCGGCGGCGGTGCACGTTGAGAAGTCTTCCTTGTAGGTGGCGCCGGGCTCTCGCGCGTGTACGTGCACGTCAATGAAGCCTGGCAGCTTGATGATGTTGCGTGACGTCATGCAGTCCGTGTGCGTCTTCATCGGTGGCGCTCCGCCGCAGTGCAGCATGGCCTGAGTGACAAGGAATAAACTGCAGTAAGGATGAATGATTTTACAATTTACTTACTACCAAAGTCAAAAAAATTACGAAATGGGGAATTTGACTAAGCAGCAGTCGCCAGCGCCAGACTTTCAGATTGGAGAACGGAACTCTTGATGGTTCTTTTAAAAGAAATTTGAAAGAATACCTTTAAATTAGAAGTATGTGTACATGTAGGTATTGTAGAAGTTGTGGCGTAGCTATACTCGGAACCAAACGCTCCGTTCATGTGTGTTTCCGCTCCGCTTATCACGCACCGCTACCCGAAGGCTCGTCACCATCGATGAGAACAATAGCGTGCGCCCGCGCCGCCCCGCACTTCGAGTCTCTCCACTTCGGACGCCCTGCGAGCCGGCCCGCGGCATCGGCGCGGCCGCCTCGCGGCACTACGCTGGCTTATTGCTTTCGAACTGCACGCGCGTTTGTTTATATTACACTTGCCTACTTAACTTGTTGTTAATTTAATTTTTACATGTTGTCCTATCAGTAAATCGTCTTTTCAAATTGCTAAATAACATACTTAATTCTTCGTCTCAACCTATCACTCTTTCATGCTTCATTTCTGCTTTCTAAAAATCAAACTAAATCTAAACTTACCGGGTTTGTTCCCGACCGTCGGTAGTGGGTAACCTATTCACTACCACAAAGTATAATTTGTAGTCGGTGCCCAGTTCCATGACCAGGACATATATTTTGGGCACCGACTCCAAATTATACTTCTGCAATACCTACATGTATACATACTTCTAATTTAAAGGTACTCTTTTAAATTATTTCTAATTTATTAATTTATTTTTCTTTCTTATGGTGCCTCTCAGACTAGCGAAGGCTGGCAGTCAGCTCCTTATATTAATAGTAAATTTTAACAGATTGTTAGTTAGTAAGCATACTCTGTGCAAAAAAGCATATAACATGAAGGATTATTTGGAAGACAAAGATGTCTGGTATTTAAATAACGTTAACGGGGACGATTGTATCTAGTGTAGTGTAACTGTAAGTTGAAAACTAAGCAAACCTTGTTTTGAAAAGAATACCTAAATGTTGAGTTTCTTTGTTAGCTTCTTCTCTGCATAATCTATTAATTGTGGAACTAACAGCTTTGACGTTCACTAAGTAAAAGTTTGTTTTTTTTAGTGAATAAAATTTTCCACTGACTCGGAGAAACGCACACGTTCAGAGGCAGAAGGAGGAACAAACTCAGAAGGCCATCTCACCTTGACGAGCAGCTTGGCGCACTTGACATCGGTGACGAGCGGCACGGCGTAATCCACGGCGAGCCTCCGCGTGCGGTAGCCGTGGGTGCTGAAGGAGGAGACGCGCCGCGCCGCGCCGCGCATCGGCAGGTTGATCACCAGGTCCAGCTGCCGCCGCGCCATGAAGTCCGCCAGGTGCATCAGCTCGCCGTCCGACCGGTCGTCCTCGGGGTCGCCGATGTGGTCGAAAGTCCACTGCACGCTCTCCACCTGGCGGCAAGGGCGAGGGTAATATATAAAAAAAAAAGGATAAGTGCGAGTCGGACTCGCCCACCGAGGGTTCCGTACAAAGGAGAATGATCAATTTACTATAGGAGTTAGTCTATTTTTGCGTCTTCTTGCGCATTAATGAATCCAACGGTAAACTAAAAGAAATTAGCTCTGGATTATGCAGGAAAAATATTATGAAAATATTAGATGGGAGTTTCGAGAAATATTAATTTTGAGCCCATGAGACAAGACTATCTCAAGCACACAATGGCGGTTTATTTTAGTTATTTATTCCACATATTGTTCATACATCATCATCATCATCATTTCAGCCATTGGACGTCCACTGCTGGACAAAAGCCTCCCCCAACGATTTCCAGAAGGGCTGGTTGGATTGTTCATGGTCATTTTAACAAAAAACTACACTAATTAAACGGTATAAAATCCACTGGAATCAATTTGCAAAAATAAAAGCGTAATAAAACCGCTCGTTTGAATTCCCGTCAAAAACTCCCCGTTTGCAGTTTGCACTTACAGTATGTACAAGATTTGCGATTTTTGCAATAATTTAATCTAATCTGTGTTTGTAATCTGTATTGACTGACTGAAGTTTTTTAGTTATACAATCAATACAGATATTTTTTAATTATTACTTTTAAACCCCTGATTCTTTTAATTTATCAAATAGAACTATGAAATCATTTTTCAAGACAAACATTTTGAGGTATATATGCTTAAAGCGCAACATAGACTGTTTTTGATCATTCTCCTTTGTAGGTAGGTACTTGCATATTATAAATAGTTCAGGAATCTAGTCTCGCGGTTTTTTTTAACTTAAAAGATTAATTTTCAGATTTTTCACACGTTTCAGATTTTTCCCTATACTTGTAGTATAAGACGATATTACTTGCGGAAAGTACCCTATAAATTTTGATTCCCTTGAGTGTTTAAGTATACGTTTTTTGCGGCATAAACGGCCGCATCTTTTTTTACGTTAACTTAGAAGTTTGACTTTAAAAACCGAGTAACCTCGGGGCTGCAATTGTCCTCAGCACGGGTTAGTGCAACAAAAAGAATATAATTAGAAGTTTGATGTTTTCACAGCTTCAAGGGACCGTAGACTTGACTATATGGTTTTAATTTCAACTCGATACCTCCACGTGTTCCCAAGATAAAGGGCTTTGGAAGACAGACGGACGGACGGACAACAGTGATCCTATAAGGGTTCCGTTTTTTCCCTTTGAGGTACGGAGCCCTAAAAAGACAGGAGGAAAGAGACAAACAAACGCATTAAAACGCGCGACACGCGTCGTCATGCTACCTTTATGAAAGCGGTTATTCATAATGCTTAAGATACGGCCTTTTTGGGCTGCTATGGCACACCCACATGTAGCCAAGTGCCATATAATTTCACAAACTGTTTAACCAAATGTATAGTTTGAGAATGATATTGTTATTAATTGTTATGATTTAAGTTGAATGTAATTTGACAATTTTGTGATATTCAGTTAAGTATATTATGTGTGCGTCTCAGAGCGCAAATAAATTTCTTTATTATCTAGGTATTTACCTACCTGTACCGAGAGTACAAACAGTGTGCTTCCGATTCGTAGATGAGGTAGAGTTTGATGTATTTGAGTTTCGTGTGTCGCGCTTATGAAGTGAAACATATGTTATGTTGATTTGGCTTAAGAATGATTAGACGAACTAGCTTCCGACTGGTCTCTGAGAGTTCTTTTATATTTTGTACTATCTCAAATAACACGAGAAACAGCGGATCGTAACTATTGTAAAAGTATGTTGATCACAAATTACGTGACAAGCCTTTATCGGATCTGTAGTGCGGAAGAAGACGATAAAGGAACTTTCACAATCAATCGTAACCAGGTAAGTAAGTATACACTTACATCGATGCCGTGCTCTGTGTAAAAATCTCCGGTTCCCATACTGCCGTACAGCTTGTAACCCATTTTGTGGAGAATCCGCACGCTTGAGAGGAGGTCCATTTTGTGCTGAAAGACCAAAACAGAATTAGAGCCTGTTAAAATAAAAATTACAAAGATTGTTGGAATATAACTTACTTTGAATGTTCCAACAGACAGCAGGATCGCTTTCTTAGGGATCCTGAATCCAGTACTCATCAACGATTTCAGGTAGGCTTCGTAGCGATTCTCTCCAAAGCAGGCCACTTCTCCTGTAGACGCCATTTCAACTCCCAGCGTGACGTCCGCTCCCGCCAGTCGAGAGAAAGAAAACTGCGGCACTTTCACTCCAACCTTGCCGCGGCCCATCAGAACATTCACTGGCTCAACCGGTTGGCCCAGAATGACTCTTGTAGCCATCGCAACGAAGTCGTGATCTAAAGTCTTGGAGACGAACGGGAAGGACCTAGAGACTCGAACGTTGCATTCAATGACTTTCAGCACGTTGTCCTTTGCTATGAGCTGCATGTTAAATGGACCAGTTACATCAAGAGTTTCGGCTATAACTCGAGCTATTTCCTCGATTTTGACAAGCGTCTCTTGGTTTATGTCTTGCGGCGGAGTAACGAGTGTAGCGTCTCCCGAGTGGACCCCTGCATTTTCAACGTGCTCCGACACTGCCATACACAATATCACACCGTCAGCTGCAACAGCATCCACGTCTATTTCTTTGGCGTCCATTATAAACTTCGATATAACCACCGGGTGTTCCTTGCTGACTTTACTGGCTGATTTCAAATAGGCCTCCAAATCTTGGTTAGATGTCGCCACATTCATCGCAGCTCCGCTGAGCACGTATGAGGGTCGCACCAAGCAGGGATAACCGACTTCTTCACAGAAACTTACGGCCGATTCTAGATCTGTAAGTTCTTTCCATCGCGGCTGCATGATGCCTTTGCGATCTAGCATTCGTGAAAACTTGAACCGATTTTCTGCCCCATCTATCATGTCTGGTGACGTCCCCAGTACTTTTACCTGCTGCCTGTGCAGGTCCATAGCAATGTTGTTCGGTAATTGCCCTCCCATGCACAGTATAACACCGTCAGGCTGCTCCAGATTATAGATATCCATTACAACTTCGAAAGATATTTCTTCAAAGTATAGTCGGTCGCTCATGTCGTAGTCAGTGCTGACAGTTTCAGGATTGTAGTTCACCATGATCGTCTTCTTCCCTTGGTTCCTTAATTCCCTCAGACAACCGACGGCGCACCAATCAAACTCCACGGAACTTCCAATTCTGTAAACACCAGACCCCAGCACCATAATAAATTCCTTGGGGAAATCCAAATCATGTTCGGTGCCATTGTATGTCAGGTATAGATAGTTCGTGGTGGCTGGCCACTCTGCCGCAACGGTGTCAATCCGCTTCACAAACGGTGAAATTTTATTCTCTTCTCTTAGTTTTCTGACCGCAAGCTCAGTGCTCTTGATTGCGGCAGCGATTTGTTTGTCGGAGAATCCAATCTTTTTTACTTCTCGAAGGAGTTCTATATTTATAGTTCCCTCGCTGGTTTCAAGTTTCAGGTAATAGTCAATAATATTTTTCAATTTCTGCAAGAACCATCGGTCGATTTTGGTTAGTTCGTAAAGTTTTTCAGTCGTGAAGCCTTGTTTGAGCGCAGCTGCTAAAACAAACATTCTCTTGTCTGTTGGTTCCTGCAACTCGTTTTCATTCACTTTGTTAATGTTTGGGTCGAAGCCATAGACGTTTTCATCAACCATACGCAGTGCTTTCTGGAATGCTTCCTCAAAGTTACGTCCGATGGACATCACTTCGCCAACACTTTTCATGGAGCTGCCGATCTTTTTGCAGACCCGGGTGAACTTGGCCAGATCCCAGCGAGGAATTTTCACAACGCAATAATCAAGACTTGGTTCAAAGCAGGCTGTAGTGACACCGGTAACAGAGTTCTTTATCTTGGGCAGCGGAATACCAAGAGCCAGTTTAGCTGCGACGTAAGCCAGAGGATACCCAGTAGCTTTGCTTGCCAGCGCTGAACTTCTTGACAATCTCGCATTCACTTCAATGATGTAAAATTCTTCAGAGTATGGATTCAACGCGTATTGAATATTACATTCACCTACAATTCCAAAGTGTCTTATAACCTTTATTGCAGTATTTCGGAGCATATAATATTCCCGATTTGACAACGTCTGGCTGGGTGCGACGACGATGGATTCTCCTGTGTGAATTCCCAAAGGATCGACATTCTCCATGTTGCATACTGTGATACAGTTGTCATACGCATCTCTAACCACTTCGTATTCGACCTCTTTCCAGCCCTTGAGGGACTTGTCGATGATGAGTTGATCTGAATGGGAGAGCGCTTGATGAGCAAGTGCTCTCAACTCTTCTTCGTTGCTAGCAAAGCCAGATCCCAGACCTCCTAGAGAGAAGGCACCTCTAGCCATCACTGGATATCCGATATGTGTAGCCGCTACAAGCGCTTCATCGACACTCGAGACGGCCGCACTGGGAGCAACTTTCTCTCCAATGGAATTTACTTTCTCAGCAAATATTTTCCTGTCTTCCGTGTCTATTATGGACTGAATCGGAGTTCCGAGTACTTCAACGTTGTACTTCTCGAAGACGCCGTTTTTCTTGAGTTCGACACCGCAGTTCAAGGCAGTCTGACCCCCAAAAGTGAGAAGAACTCCAGTTGGACGTTCAGCTTTGATCACTTGTTCGACATACTCAGGGGTGATGGGCAGGAAGTATACCTTGTCAGCCAATCCCTTCGAAGTTTGTACAGTGGCGATGTTAGGGTTTATAAGAACAGTCTGTATCTTCTCTTCCTGCATCGCCTTTACACCTTGGGAGCCTGAATAGTCGAATTCGCCCGCTTGACCTATGGAAAGGCCGCCTGAACCCAATATTAAAACCTTCTTTGGGCGTTCGTAGATAGTTGGGACGAAGGTGAGTTTCTCAGTGATCATGTTGTCGACGACGCAAGGCGTTTTGTTCTTGTACGATTTCACAGCATCGACAAATACATCGAATAGGACTTCGAGGTCTGTTGGCCCCGCCGTATGTTCCGGGTGGAACTGCACGCTGAAGTAGGGAAGGCTCTCGTGAATTATTCCTTCGTTGGTTTTATCGTTTTCGTTCGTGAACAAAACTTTCCAGCCTTGCGGTAAATTGTTAGCGTCGACGGCGAAACCGTGATTCTGTGACGTCATGAAGCATCTGCCGGTTCCACTGTGCGTGCAGGGCAGGTTATGGCCTCGGTTTCCGTAGCTGGGGAAGAAAAAAAAAATTTAATACTGGGGACAACAATTGGTCGTGAGTCATTGTGCCACAGTTTCTTTCACCAATGAAAAAGAAGGCGGTCTAGCAAAAAACTTGGTTTTGAACATGTGCAGCGAGCTCTCCAAACATATATTTTTTTAAATTCTAAACGCCCAAATTACATTTCACGTTTTGCGAAAAGATGGTACAGCTTTTTACAGGCGGAACGCTTTGTGAACGAGACATTTTGCAACGTATCCGATGTATCGCTGAACCCTGTTCAGTATAAATGATAAGACAGACCTTCTTGGGCTTTGTTTTAGACTTGCTATTCTTCTTTTTAAGCCCACCCAAAGCAGAGTGCAGGCAACCTGCGTGCACACCCTTGCTCCAGCACCTTCCCGCTATCTTCCATACAGTCCAGGTCCTCAGTCCCCTTCATCACCACATAGTTCTAAACCTAATTGGCACTTACCTCATCTTGAATGTATGGCACCCCGCCGCCGTCGACAACAGCTGGTGCCCCAGGCAAATGCCAAAGACCGGCTTCACCACTTTCTTATTTGAAATAACAGCCTTTATGTTCTTCACAACTGTATTGCACATCTCGGGATCTCCTGGACCGTTACTGATGAAGAGACCATCGAAGCTTCCCACGTCCAATGGATGGTCCCATGGCACTAGGATCACTTTAGCGTTGCGCTTTGTCAGACACCTAATCTGGTTGTACTTCAGCCCGCAATCAACTGCCAGAATTGTGTAGTCTCCTTTTTCGTTGAACACTTTAGGCGCCTGAAAATGAAGCGTTAGGTATGGTTACTCTTAGGCTAGTTTTAAAACGTTTCAGCGTTGGAGACCTAGTTTTCTTTTCGAGTATTATCTTTATATCGAGCTCGATACAGCGCAGAAGCGGTCATTGACGGGCCTGACCCATGAAAAGCCAAGGTCTATCAAACCGAATCCCAATGCATATAATTGGTAGGTACACCGAAAAGTATTTAACATAAATTCTATACCTACAAGAATATCAATGACCATTTACCTTGATAGACACTTCAGCGACCAAGTTCCTCCGGTTGGGGTCGGCGAGGGGCGGCAGCGGATCGAAGGGCGGCGTACCCGGCACGATACGGCCCAGCGTGACGCCAGCGCGCAGTCTCACGGTAAGCGCGCGTGTGTCCACGCCGCAGAGGCCGGGTACGCCGCGCGCGGCCAGCCACGCGCCCAGCGAGCGCCGCGCGCGCCAGTGCCACGCGTGGCTGGACACCTCGCCCACGACCAGTCCCGCCGCCCAGATGCGGCTCGACTCGAACCACCTGGGTAACGAGAGCAGCTGGTAAAACCTGCCCACCAAAACTACGTAACTTCTCTACGTGACTAGTCCGATTTAATCTACTCCGAACTGTCGAATACACACTGTTTGATACTTAATTGGGCGATAGCAGACAGAGTACATGGAAGCCAAAAAAGCTGATGGCGAGGCACTGTGAGCACAATGAGGTGATGTGAGGCAGATGTAGGCTCACGATAATAATGGACAAATACATTATCGCCAGACTGTTAACTCACTTGGGCAGCCCATCCTCATCTCGCTCCTGCTCGTCCGGAACCCCGTAGTTGCCTACCAGCGGATACGTCAGCACCAAGAGCTGTGCGTGGTATGACGGATCCGTCAGCGACTCGGGGTAGCCCACCATCCCCGTCTGGAACACTGGATAGAGTATATGAGTAAGTATTATTATAATTGTATACCACTACTTAGATATAAGAAACTATTTGTAATATCTTTCACCTGGTTGTGCAATAAAGTGTTCTCTATCTATCTACAGTAGGTGACATGAGCCGCCCGACAGCCGCGCCAAGCCTGTGCCCCGGAGCCTGGTCGAGTCCACGGCCAATACCTACTGAAGAAGACCACCTATGACCCCCCAGTGAAGACCACCGCCTGAAAGGCTGCCCATTGACCTGTCCGTCGCTGCAGACAGCGGTAGATCCCTCGGGAAGAGGGCCACGCACTGACCCCGACCCTCCACCTCCCCGTGGGGAAGTTTTAGAAGTCCACGTAACAGTGACATGAGTTCTCCTTCGTTATTCGGTAGATAGGCTACCTGATGAGTAAATAGGAGGCAGGAGGGCAGTGGATGGCAGCTAGGCAACCGGAGGGTTGGCGTGACGGAGAAGAGACCCAAAAGTGAACTTCTATCAGGAGAGATCGCGCGATCTAACTTGGTGTGAATTTGGATGCAGACTCGGTGTCGACTCATCATTATCAGCCATTTGACGCCCACTGCAGGACATAGAGCCCCTTTGTGGTTTTCATAACCTTGAGGGGTTTTGCCATAATCGCCACACTTGGCAGGCAGGTTGGCGATCGCAGTATGCTGGTGGAATCTCAGGAAGACGCTGCTGCCCGTCTCCTGGTAATCGATTTCCTTAGTCGCCTTCTACGACATCCACGGAAGGAAATGGAGTATTGTTAATCCGGCACCACACGGACTCATAATTGCGTAATACGCCCATGGCTTCGTTCGCATTTGCTAAATGACCAATTATGCAGCATCAGTAGACAGCTACACAGTCGTGATAGCAGCTGGCCGTGCTATCCGATGACAGTATAGAAAGCTGTTAGTGATCACTTTGTTATTGTACACTGTACCCACCAACTTCCCCCTCTACGGGAACCTGTGCACCGAAGCTGCGACCCTGGAACACGGTTCCATCGGCCAGCACCAGACTGCATGGCGGTCCCACCTCGCAACTCAGTTCTGTGTCAGGCATTCTGTAAGAAAAGAAAAAATATGTGCATTTTCTTTATCTAGGGGTATTTCTGCAAGGGAGAACAGTGGCGAATATAGGCTGATTCAGCCCATATTCCTCCACTCATTCACGTCCACCATCCAAGCCACGCCACTTCTATCTGTCGTCGGCCATCCTCATCCTCATCCAGGTCTAGCGAGCTGGTGGGCGCCTTATGTATGACAAAAGCCTAAGCTGCCAAGCCCACGAGCTGCCTCCGAGTCTCAAAACGCTCGATTCCTTTAATCACTATCTAGGCTACTTACGCCACATCAGAAACGTTATCATCTTATCAGTATGGTCGCACACAACAACAAATGCGCATTATACCGTTGTGCACAATACAGGGTGAAACAAATATCTCATATATCAACTAGCTGTTGCCCGCGACTTCGTTCGCGTGGTAATTATGATGTGTATTTTTCCGGGATAAAAAATAATGTGCTAATCCAGAATATAATCTATCTCTGTGCAAAATTTCATCCGGATCCGTTCAGCCGTTTTTGCGTGAAAGAGTAACAAACATCCATCCATCCATACATACAAACTTTCGCGTTTATAATATTAGTAAGGTTATGGACATTCCACGCATTCAACGTTGGTCTAACGGTTAACATGCTCGACTATCAAAACTAAACGTGGGTTTGATTCCCACTGGAGGGCGTTGTACTTGATGTGTACAAATGGCCTCGGTCTGAGTGTATTTCCTGGTTTGTGACGTGTTTGCCTGGTTACCATAATACAGGGTAGGTATCTTTGGGACCAGGACAAGTGATTGTGTGGTGTGGAAATTATAATTATTAGGTATCTATTGTATTAAAGTTACCACCTGTGACATCAAAATGTTTGAGACAGCTGTATTCCAAAGTTTTCCCAAAAGCAAGTAAATGTTGATTGATTTTTTGTTTGTTTGTTACACTTTATTGCACAAAATACAAAATTTAGCACTTAAAAAACATGATTTTTTTCGTATTGAGTGCCTAGTATTTCGGATGTATGCGGGGATTTTCTAACACCCTGTATAGTCCTATAAGTATCGCTGTTCGTAGAAGACATCCGTTAGGCAGGATACCTACATAGTCACTCTGTCTTTAGTCAGTACATCATGAGAAGTCTACAAGCAATAGCTTATGCTTGATAACATCACGTCTTGAAGAGCACCATAAACTTTTATTTTAGTCAAATACCAATAGCCAGGTACCTAGCTATTGAAATCCGGATAAGCAGACCAGGGCATGTACGGTGCCTTTACCCAAATGAATTGCATTGACGGACGAATAGGGACACAGGCAAAAAAATATCTAAAATCGCACAATAGTAAGCGAGGTGGCATCATGGCATGTCTCTCTAAACAAGTTCAGCCCCTCTGAGCCCTGTCTATGACAGATATGTAGATGGCGAGCGCTGTCTTTAGACAACGTTAACGTTTGTTGTATGGGAGCCCCCGTTAAATATTTATGTTATTCTGTTTTTATAGCGGCAACAGAAATACATCATCTGTGAAAATTTCAACTGCCTAGCTATCACGGTTCATGAGATACAGCCTGATCACAGACAGACAAACAGACAGGCAGACAGACTCGCAGCGAAGTCTTAATAATAGCGTCCCGTTTGGCACCCTTCGGGTACGGAACCCTTAAATCGTAACCATAGTTTATTTAAGCTGCTCCGTCTTAAAGGAATCGTGTCTTTATAAATAAGACCGTTATAGTACCTACCTAAGGTTTCATCTTTTAGTCAAATAGCCAGGTACCAGGACTTGAAATCCGGATAAGCAGGTACGAATTTTACCTACGCATACTCAGTGAATTGCATTGACAGATGAATGGGGAGATAGGCAAAAAAAAATCGCACAATAGTAAGCAAGGTGGCGCGTCTCTCTAGACAAGTTCAGCCTCTCTGAGCCCTCAGACTCGACACTGAAGGGCGAATTTACTATGTACTATGTCCTTGAACCGGGATCGGGTAAGTTATGGTTTTGTGTGAAAGGAAATGTAATTCTTATTTATTTATGAAAACTCGATGAAAACATTCCCAGAGGCGGTCCAATAGTCTGTAACTCGATAAAGTGCGACGCAAAAAAAATTTTATGATAGTGTTCATTACATACGCCTCGATTGAAGAATTAATTTGAGTCGACTCTGCATCCGATGCCAAGAGCAGCGATTGCGAGTTCAATGTCAAGGATAATACAGGCATGGTAGGAGCGGTGATAGCCTAGTGGGTAGACCTTCGGACTCGGAAGCGGGAGACCCAGGTTCGATTCCCAGTGCGGGCATGTACCTATGACTTTGTTTTCTCAGTTATGTACATTTGTGAAGTTATAGTAGCAATACCACTCGCTAACTGTGAAGGAAAACATCTGACAGAAAACAGAAACCTGAGTGTCTGATCTATTCACATACCTCAGCGCTTGAAATCGCCAATCCGTGGTGGGCACGCGTGGTGATTAAGCCCAAACTCTCTCCATGACAGAACGCCTGTGCCCCACCGTGGGACGTTATAGGCTGCTTATGATGATACAGGCATAAGTACAATACTCGCACTGCTACCACTTCTCAGATCAGTCACCTAGTTATGCGCACCAAATCCTGAGCGATTCCAATCGTATAACTGTAAAAATCCATACTAATTTGACAGTTAGACGATTTGAATCGCTCAGGATTTGGTGAGCGTAATATAGGGGCAGGTTTCAAACCCGTAGAGGGTTTGAATGGTGTATGTTCGCGCGCTCGTTAACATCATAATGTGTCATACATAATGCTCCGGGTCCGCGGTACCCGGTATTTGCCCGACTGTACACTTCTCGGGAAAAAAATTCACGGGCCTTTGGCCTCAGCAGTAGACTAGCTAATGCCGTCAATTTTCATGAATTACGTGTGTCAAGAAATGTGGCTAACTTTGAATCATGGGGAGAGTTTGGGAAGTCTCGACAGTCTCATGGTCTCGAGACATGAGAAAACGATGAGTCCCCGGGACGTTCCGGGATTTTACAGTATAACATTGAGTGCATTTTCAGTGAGACATCTATCCATAAAAAAAGCAATTTTAGTAAAAAAATCTAGATTTATTGAACATATTTTTTTCTTATGCATCATTAATTTGTGTATGGTAAGTAAAAGTACAAAAGTACAAAAAGTTCAAAAGGACAAAAGTACAAACAGTACAAAAAAATAAAAAAGGACAAAAGTAAAAAGAGTACAAAAAGTAAAAGTACAAAACGTATAAAAGTACAAAACGTACAATAAGTACAAAAGTACGCTAAGTACACGTACAAAAATGTAAAATATTAAGAAAGTACCAAAAGTACCATAATTACTAAAGTAAAAATGTACAAAATTTTATTCAATTATTCTGCTATTTGGAAATAGAAAAAAAGAAAAAAAAGAAAATCTATTTTACACGGACCTCACCTCACATACGAAATCTTCTTGACTAGAGATCAACATCATAGTTGTAGCTATAGTCAGATCACTTGAACATCAGAAACAATCCAATTTAAGACTGACCTCTGTCCACATACCAACTCTTCTTGACTAGAGATCAACTTTATACTGGTAATAACTTTTTTATTTTTGAGCGGCCTCTCACATTATCAGGGAGGGTCTATGGAGTATCTGGCGTATACATTTCTGCTGTCGGAAAAACGATCTTTTCAATGGCATACTCATTATTTTTCTATCTTATTTAGTTTAGTCGCACGAAGCTCTTGAAAGTACCAAAATTTCGCTACATCACCCCGGTACAAAAAGGAATACGTTCACGTAATTCACGTCAAAACCGTAATATGCAACTTTGCTTCTTGGGGTTAGGTACGCATAATGTTGTAACTAGTACCTTAATAACATAAAACGCCTGCAGGATAACCAAGTTAAACTTAAAAAAAAAAACCTCGATTCAAAACACTGTAGGCTCTGTTGAGAACCGGCTTAAGATTCATTCAGGAATGTTTTATAAGTTACTGTATTACGCACCTGTTTTTAGGTTTTGTTTTGGCGGCCACGTGGAAGCTGTCGGGAGCCCGGTGGACGTGCTACGCTGTCCGCGGCTGCTCGGCGACAGACAGACCGGCCGGGCGGTGCCGGGCCGGGAGGGAGCCCCTCTGCTTATCTTCCACGTTGCGCAGGCCTGCCAACTTAGCGCGTTCCGTGCTGGATGTAGCGTAGCGAAGTGAGCGAAGCCTCAAAAAATCAGACGAGCTGGTAGGTAGGCAGGTACCATAAAATATGTAGGTACAACGAAGGTGCGAGTCACGCATTATGTGGCGCCCAAATGTCACTGGAGACTCGCGACACAAAATAATATGCAACAAAGTACGACGCGACGGCCGTGTGTGGGAATCAAAACCACGACCTCTGAGGCTCTGAAACAAACATATTTCTATATCCATGATGTGCAGCATCGGACCCACAGAAGTATCTGTGGTAATAGTATCTTGATCTATGGTCGAACCTGGTCGAACCCACACAACTAACACTATTGTGTACATAATCCCTCTCAGAACACAAAATATTCTGAGTAATCCCTAATGTGAAATGCATGGGTGAAATTTATTTCTGTGATTTGCCGTCAGCTGTACATACAACGGTACATCGCTCTTTTCGGTACATCGCTACATCGCTAACGGTAACGTGTCGTCTAACTATGTATTTTAATATCTAATCTAGCGCTTTTTTAAGTGATCTATCGCCCATCGGTGCAGTTGTTGGAGTTGGGAATCCTGTTTCTATGTTCAATAGAGCGTCTCCGTCGCACTCATCGTTGACATCATCTTCCGTTGCAAGTAACTTGGCGCCATGAAGTTCGATTCGCTGCTCACTTAACTGTAAAAAGTCGGGTTTATTTGCGTGGTCTAAGTTGTACTCTAAGTTGTTACGGGTAAGTTCGGGATTTGCTTGGCTATGCAACATGCAGTATTGTGTAGAAAATAAGTTACTCTATGGTGTAGACTTCATTGAAGATTTGCACAACAAATAATAAAATAACCTCATTAAACTTGTAACGTTAGGTATAACTTTATAAAAGTATGGAAACGCCAGCGCCGGTATCATAAATGTATAAAATTCCTGTAGATCCCTGTAGAATGCAGCTAACAAAAAATAAATAAGTAGGATTAGCAACCAACTAAATGTGACTAAACAAAGCGCCCTGTATAACAATACAATGAAAAAACTTCCCAAAAGCTACGCATAGCAACTGTACACCAAACGTCCATAAAATTTGGCTAACAATCATAGAGAATAATAATTGTTTTTAGTGAAATAAGTATCAAAAATGGTAGCACGCAATGGACGCGTAACTTTCAGAACGGAAGTGGAACGAAATGATCCGAATAAGAATCGAACCGCCTAGTTTTTAGGGTTCCGTACCCGAAGGGTGCCAAACGGGACCCTATTACTAAGACTTGACTGTCCGTCTGATGGCTGTCTGTCACCAGGCTGTATCTCATGAACCGTGATAGCTAGGCAGTTGAAATATTCACAGCTGATGTATTTCTGCTGCCGCTATAACGACAAATACTAAAAACAGAATAAAATAAATATTTAACGAAACCCTTCGTGCGCGAGTCTGACTCGCACGCTTGGCCAGTTTTTATAATCGTTCTCTTTTTCTTTATGACATCACAGCTAGGTCATACATAAGACACTTTCCCGTCATAAGACAGGCCATTCCATGTTGACAAATCTACCAGTAGGTACCTATCTAAGAAAAAAATCAATACATTATATTAATGTATTTATAGTACATATGGTGCTACATTACCGCACTAGTGCGATAATGAGCACTTTACGTGCCTATGTCGAAACTTCAAAGGGCCATATGTACTATAAAACGTTGTACGATACACGTGCGAATAGGTAATTCGTAACTCGTGTCGATATAAAACACTCCCTTCGGTCGTGTTTTAATTTATCGCCACTCGTTGCGAATTTCCTACTTTTCGCACTAGTATCGTAATGTACTATTACTTTGTTCTAGATAGGCATTATGGACATGCGATACACTTTTTTGAGAGCTCAGCAGCAACAGACGCACCCTGCTAAAATACTGTCACAACTTAAAAAGCTTGCACATTCGAAAAATTATTTTCCTTTAAAATGAGTGTGACCCAAACTAACACGGTTGTTTGGGTTGTGACCCAAACTAACACGGTTGTTTGGCTTGTGGCCCAACCCAAACAAACACGGTTGCACCACGGTTGTGACCTAGACAAACATGGATGTTTGTGACATTCTTGTCTATGGTTTGTGACCCGTGTTCATCCATGCCCGTGCGTGTTATTTTGCGTTCAGAAATATTCGTAGCAAAAGACCCGACCTGTCAAAAACGGTCGAAACCATAGAGAAGAAACGCTTTCGAACGAAAAATAATAATGATTTGGCATTTTGAACGAAACAAAACAAGCAAGTGATTTCTCTTTTACTTTTCTTCGTAAATAAAATATGTTTATCGATTTATATTTTTAGTGATGTGGAGTTGATTTGTTTGTACATCTATAGATCTGCGTGAAGTAGACTTTTTTTTCCTAGGAACGCCTTGTAATTGGCGGTAAGTGACCCGAAAAATTGGCTGGGACTACGTCCGTTATCTGTTGATTCTCGAGCATTTGCTTTAGTAGGTAGGTACCTATTACCGAATACTGTCACGTATTTAGTGTTATGCAATCATCATGTTATTAATTAGCACTATAGCACCCTTCATTCTACAGTCGCATACAGTCCATTTATCAAGTAAGTTGTTGATTAAGACCGTGGTCGTACTGAGCCCTATGATTTTAGCTATCTTTACAATAATTAGCATGTTGTATACCAGCCTCGGGTTTGTGACCCGTAATCTAACCTAAATTTGACTACCGGTTTACTCTATAGCCATAAAACCAGTCCTATAACAATTATTATCTCCTTATAACACTTTTTTTGTGTTAGGCAAAGCAAAATAAAAATGTTTTGACCAATGAGAACCTATTGTTTGAGGAATTTTTCATGAAAAACACAAGCTGATGCTGTTTTTGGTACACATAATATAGTTGTTTATTCATTAATGGCCTTTACATCTATTGCAGATGATTTATGCAGTGTTTTTTTGGGTTGTTTATTAGTGGCAGTACATTCGGAGACAAACAATGAACTACCAAGATTTTTGTAGTATACCTTCATACTTTTCCACTGCAAAGTCAACTTTGTAATTGTGCTTCGTAACTTTGTTTCTCTGGAACCCTAACGGTGCAAGTTTTACTTTTAATGGTTTGGTTTTTTTCACTAATTACTTAGACCTGAGATTTCTACACTAAGCTCATAGTTAAGCCCTTGTACATAGCAGGGCTATGATATTACTCCATCCAGCCTCTTTTCAGAAAGCCAGAAGTGAGGCATATCCCTGCAAGGATTCCATTTTCTTGTATCAGATATTCAGAACTCAAAAACAAGCTTATAATCCAACCCTCCATTTAGTTCGCAGGATGTCCCGGGCATCAGTGAGTGTGAAGTTCCGCTGGGGTCTCACAGCGTCAGACCCAGAGCAGGCCCCGGTGCTGATTGTCGGGCAGGCCGCACACTTAGCTGCCCTGTCCTGGAGCGATGTGCGCTGCAAGCTTCAACCTCGGGTTACTGAAGAGGTATGGAAACAGATATTGCCAAATATTACTTACTTTATTTTTGCATATTATTTGTAACTAGCCAAAAGTTCACTTTTTATGAGGTCTGGCCTTGGGCATCCTTTCTCTTGTCCTAGTGAAAGGCATTCATCCCCTATTTGGTCTACATAATTATTGCCAATAATATCAAAGAAATACTATATTTCTTTGATATTTCTTTCATAGATTTTTCTTCCATCATCCTTGAATATACTACAAAGATTATCAGGGTACTGAGGAGGTTGGCGTGACAGGTAAGAAGCCTAGGTTCAACAGTGGGCTCCATTTATGGGCTGGGTAGAAGAAATGGTTATAGAAATTGAGGAAAGAACGAAAAATACTCTCATTTGTACAAATAAGAAATTCAATAATTGCTTCACACAGGGTATCCTAGTATGAGGCAAGGACGGATGATTGTGTGGTGGAAGGTATTTATTTATTTATTCAACCGGCTGCAAAATTTCAAGTCATTTATAGGCTCTGAAGATTCCTTGATCTAGCTTATTATTATTAAATTCTTTGTTGTACCAGAAAAAATTGTTCAATTGGCAGGCTTAAGACTAAGTAGTATTTTATTCTAGCCAAGTAATAGGTGACGTGGCCAGTAGTATATAGTTTAATAAACGTATGGTTCCTGACTTCTGTAATCCTGAACAGATAATAAACACATTTTCATTTTTTAATTTTTTTTTTAATGTAGAATGACTATTACAACAATGACTTAGGTAAGGCGTCGCAGTCCGAGCTGGAAATGAAACGATATACTAACATGGAGATTGATTATTATAATAATGACTCAGGTGTGGCGTCGCGGTCTGAGCTGCGTGTCTGGCGGTGGCGAGAGCGCGGAGCTGTGGCCGCGCGGCGCCACGCTGGGCGCGCTACCGGCCCGCCGCTCGCGGCACGCGGCGCCCTCGCGCTGCCACGCGCTCGCCAAACTCGTGCGCGGCTGTCAGCGCTCCACCGACGAGTTTATCGTGGTCAGTACTTACTTTTGTATCCTGCAAGGACAAGTGTATCATGGCCAGTGCTCACTTATGCACTTTAGGAGGAAATGGTCAGCTAAAATGTATGGAATCAGGCGTTACTTTGCGGAAATCCATAATAGCTTTAACCACTCATGACACAGACGATGCGACACAGACCAACTTAGTATGGGCCACCTATACGTTTCATTTCGCGAAGGCCGTTCAGGGGTTAAAATGTGTAAAATGTGAAAAGTTAACACATCCTTTATGGGGCACTGTATAAGGTTCTACAACAAAATTCCTCAAGATATATTAGAGTTACCTCCAACGCGATTTAAAAAATGTGTTAAGCACATTCTGTGCAAAAAGGTTTACTATAACATCAAGGATTATTTAGAAGACAAAGATGTTTGGCATTACACAGTAGATTAATATTATTTAAAGGACGATTGTGACTAGTGTTCAACACATTCATGACTAATATTTTAAGTTGAAAACTCTGTTAATTAAGTTAAAACGTGTTTTGAAAAGAATAAATGTGGAGTTTCTTTGTTAGCTTCTTCTTCACATAATCCATTAATTGTGAAACTAACAACTTTGACGTTCATTAAGTAAACATTCTGTTTTTACAATGAATAAAAATATTTTAATTGAATTGAAAATTACTTTGCTAAATTCCGCCGAAATCCCACAAGCACGCGGTTAGTCAATGCAACGCCCTCCCTCCTACTTTTTCAAGCAGAAGCATAACCCAAACACACCACTACCGACACTCTAACACGAGGCATCCTCAGGCTCCAGTGGCCGACCGACAAGTGGACGGACGTCACCCCAACAGCACTCTGTATTTATAGGCTAAGCCACCCCGCCCCCGATGACATCATCTAACCGTCAAACCGGTGACCGTTAAACGTCAACCGCCTAACGGTCATTATTGTTTTGGGTCATGTACTTAATAATAACCATAATTTAGAAATTTTACACGCCTGCAGTAAGGGGTTGAGATTATCTATACTTGAGCAGCTGGAAATTTCGGTCCACGGACGAGTTTATAGTGGTCAGTACTTCTGTACTTTCCACAGCCAAGTTTATCATGGTCATTAATCACTTCTGTACGCTCCAAGGATGCTTTTATTGTGGTCAATCCTTTCTTCTGTACGCTCCACGGACGAGTTTATCGTGGTCAGTACACACTTTTGTACACTCGTAGTGCCTTCGACTTTCCAGTCAAATTGTCAGACATTTATTGTCAAATTCTGTCATTTTAGCGCCACAAAACGCGTTATACTGCCCGTGCAGGGGCGACTGTGGTCTGAAGGACTGACATCCAAAGTGATCACCGTTACCTGTCCACAGCTAGTCTGCCGCAAGCGCGACGTGTACGCGAGCGCGGTCGCGATCGCGCGCAGTTTCCCGCTGTTCCACGCGCGGTCGGGCGCCGCCGCGCTCGCGCCCGCGCCCCCCGCGCCCGCCGCCCGCGCGGTCACCGTCGAGATACAGCTCGTCAAGGAAGACAAGCAGGGTGAGCGAGTGGAAAGTAAGGGGACACAGATAACGACTGTTCCCGGATTTAGGCTTTTCAGAGTTTCTTTATAGGATAGCTAGCCAAGACAGTCAAGTAGGTTAGTAGAGAGGGGGTCAAAGATTAAAGATGGC